>JAGIQG010000018.1:3127315-3727315 GCA_024679065.1 Sphyrna mokarran | reverse complement strand
GGGTTATAGAGGCTGGGTCATTAAGAATATTCATAGAACACAGAAAAACTACAGCACAACAGGCCCTTCGGCCCACAAGTTGCGCCGATGATATCTCTACCTACTAGGCTTATTTAGAACTCTCAATCCTATTAAGTCCCATGTACTCATCCAGAAGTCTCTTAAAAGACCCTATTAAATTCACTTCCACCACCACTGACGGCAGCCGATTCCACCCGCCCACTACCCTCTGAGTGAAAAACTTATCCCTGACATCTCCTCTTTACCTGCTCCCCAACACCTTAAACCTGCGTCCTCTCATAGCGACCGTTTCAGCCCGGGGAAATAGCCTCTGAGAATCCACCTTATCTATACCTTTCAACATCTTATAAACCTCTATCAGGTTGCCTCTCATCCTTCATCTCTCCAGGGCGAAGAGACCGAGCTCCCTCAATCTATCCTCATAAGGCATGCCACCCAATCCAGGCTGGGGGGGCAAGTACAGAGGAGATTTTAGAGGTAAGTTTTTCACTCAGAGGGTGGTGAGTGAGTGGAATCGGCTGCCGTCGGTGGTGGTGGTGGAGGCGAACTCAATTGGGGTCTTTTAAGAGGCTTTTGAATGAGTACATGGGATTTAATGGGATTGAGAGTTATAAACAGGCCTGGTAGTAGGGATATGACCGTCACAGCTTGTGGGCCGAAGGGCCTGTTTGTGCTGGAGTGGTCTATGTGTTCACTACAGCATTACCCGTAAATGAGGAGCAGGTAATCTGTCTGAGCTGTACATCTCTCCTCATCTGAGAATTACTCTCCCCCCACCCCGTGCAATACCCCAATCATTACATAGACTCTCAGAGAATTCAGCAGCCGACTTTGTCCTCATTTGAAATTGTTTGCAGCCCAAATGCTTCATGGTGTAAGATGGTATAGAGTGATGTGTAGAGTGGACACGCAGAGACTATTTCCACGGGTGGATGTAGCTGTAACTAGGGGGGCATAACTATAAGGTTCACAGTGGGAGATATAGGAGGGATGTCCGAGGTAGATTCTTCACTCAGAGAGTGGTCGGGGTGTGGAATGCACTGCCTGCTGTGATAGTGGAGTCGGACACTTTAGGAACTTTCAAGAGGTTATTGGACAGGCACATGGAGCACACCAGAATGAGTGGGATGGCTTGATCTTGGGTTCGGACATAGCTCGGCACAACATCGAGGGCCGAAGGGCCTGTACTGTACTGTAATGTTCTATGTTTCTATAGTGACGCAGAGGGCTCATTGCCAGAACAACTGGGCCCTCCTATGCAAATGTGGATATCTTTCTCAATGTCCTGGTCACATGGTCATCAAGTCATAGAGAAATGACCATCCAGCCCATCGACTCTGCACTGACAATAACTACTAAATTCACACTAATCCCATGACCCAGCACTTGTCCCATATCCTTGAATATTATGACTTGTCGGGTGCTTTTTAAAGGTTGCAAGGTTTCCGGCCTCCACTACCTTCCCAGGCAGCGCGTTCCAGACTCCCACTGCCCTCTGAGTGAAAAGGTTTTTTTTCTCAAATCCCCTCTGAATCTCCTGCCCCCAACCCTAAAACTATGTCCCCTCGTGACTGACCCCTCAAACAAAGGGAACTCACCCTGTTCATACCCCTCACAATCTTATACACCTCAGTCATGTCCCCCCTCAACCTCCTCTGCTCTAAAGAAAACAATCCATGACTATCCAGTCCAGTTAGTGTGTAGATGAGGGAGGCAAATAGCATGTTGACCTTTATAGCAAGGGGAATGGAATATAGAAGGTCAAAAAGACTATGCTTTTAGGGATCATTTCTATAGTTTTTTTCCTGGAGAGCGGCACGGTAGCACAGTGGTTAGCGCTGCTGCTTCACAGCTCCAGGGTCGATTCTCAGCTCAGGTCACTGTCTGTGTGGAGTTTGCACGTTCTCCCCGTGTCTGCGTGGGTTTCCTCCGGGTACTCCAGTTTCCTCCCACAGTCCAAAGATGTGTGGGTTAGGTTGATTGCCCCTTAGTGTCCAGGGATGCGTAGGTTAGAGGGATTACTTGGTAGGATATGGGGATAGGGCATGGGTGGGATTGTGCTCAGTACAGACTCGAAGGGCCTCTTTCCGCACTGTAGGGTTCTATGATTCTTTGAAAATCTTGCTGAAACTGTGCAAGGTATTAATGAGACTGCATCTCAAACACTGCTTATGGTTTTGGTCTCTTTACTTAAGGAGAGACATACTTGCAGTGGAAGTAGTTCCGTGAAGGTTCACTCAGTTGATTCCTGGAGTAAGTGTTTGTCTTGTGAGGAAAAGTTGTGAAGTTTGGGCCTATTAGTGTTTCGAAGAATGAGAGGTGTTCTTATTGGAACATTGTGAGGGGAGATGCTAAGAGGATGATTTCCCTTGTGGGGACAATCTAGAATTGAGGACACAATAAGGAGCCTCTGAATTAACGTGGAGGTGAGGAGGAATTTCCTCTCTCAGAATTCTCGGCAATTGTCTTCCACAGAGAGCAGTGGAGGCTGCAGGCTGAGTTTGACGGGTTCCCAATCCATTAGGGAATCAAAGGTTAGGGGGCAGGCAGGAGAATGGAGTTGAGCCTACACTGAGATGAGCCAATATCCAACTGAAATGGCAGAGTAGGGGCTACCTCCTGTTCCTATTTTTTACGATATTAATTGGGGTGGCACGGTGGCACAGTGGGTTATCACTGCTGCCTCACAGCGCCAGGATCCTGAGTTCGATTCCCAGCTTGGGCCACCTTCTGTGTGGGGTTTGCACGTTCTCCCCGTATCTGCGAGGGTTTCCTCTGGGTGCTCCGGTTTCCTCCCGCGCTCCAAAGATGTGTGGATTGGCCGTGCTAAAGTTGACCCTTAGTGTCAGGGGAATGAGCAGGATAAATGCATGGGGTAATGGGGATAGGACAAAGAACAACACAGCACAGGAAACAGGCCCTTCGGCCCTACAAGCCCGTGCCGCCCATTTTAACGCTCAGCGAGTGCCTCATCCCAATCCTTCTTCTACCTGCGACTTTTGACTACATCTCAGGGACTCCGCAACAAATGGGTGCAAATTTAGGGAATTATGTGTGCGCCAGATTGAGGGAGATCCAATTTAGTGACAATTTATTCACACCAATCAGCCTAAAAAGCACATTGACCTGGGCAAGATTATAGAACATAGAACATAGAACATAGAACACTACAGCACAGAACAGGCCCTTCGGCCTTCGATGTTGCAACGACCAATATAAAAAGCAATGCCCCTCCAAACTAAACCATTCCCTTCTCTTCCATATACTTATCAACTAACCTCTTAAACGCCACCAAACTTGGAGCATCCACAACTGCTGCAGGCAGGGCATTCCACTCCCGAACCACCCTTTGGGTAAAGAACCTACCTCTGACATCCGTCCTATAACTATCAACCCTTAATTTAAAGCTGTGTCCCCTCGTGCTAGCTTTTTCCATCCTAGGAAAAAGGCTATCACTGTCCACCCTATCTAAACCTCTAATCATCTTATATGTTTCGATTAGGTCCCTCTTAGCCGCCTCCTTTCTAACGAAAACAACCTCAAATCCCTCAGCCTCTCTTCATAAGACCTGCCCTCCATACCAGGCAACGTCCTGGTAAACCTCCTCTGTACCCCCTCCAATGCCTCCACATCTTTTTTATAATGTGGGGACCAGAACTGCACACAATACTCCAAGTGTGGCCGCACTAGAGTTTTGTACAGTTGCAACATGACGTTGCGGCTCCGAAATTCAATCCCCCTAAGAAAGACTTCCCATGGAAGTCTTCCATGGGATTGTGGTCACTGCAACTCGATGGGCTGAATGGCCTCGTCCTGCAGAGCAGGGATTCTACGATTCCGTTTTATTTTCCCCTGGCAGAGAAACCAGTTCGACTTATCAGAGGGGTGGGTGCACGGGGTCCGGCGTCTGGAAAGAGACAAAGGTTCAGGCGAAAACCCCAGCTTTTTTGTGTCAAAAGTCAGGTATCTTGTCCAATCCAGGGCAAAATTCTCTTCCATCTGCTACAGCACATAACCTTGAACATGTCAAAGTCAATCGTACCCTTCAGCCTGTGAATTTTAATGGCTTTAGTGCGTGTTTGTGCGATGTGCTTTGATTTTAATGCTGTATTTGTGCTTCAGGTTTTATGGTACGTGGTTCCTTTTTGAAGTCACGTGTGCACACCTCTCGTTCAGCGGCTTCCTCTCTCCCTAAGAGGAAAAACTTGTCAGCACAAATACATCAAATGTATTTCTATTTATCTTCCTAATGAATCGGACAAGTGGTACACTCCAAGCATACTAACAAGGTGAACGAACAGGTGGAGGAGGTAAAGGAAATCCTGAGCCTCACTGATGTCTGACCTTCAAATTCACGGAATCCCTATGGTGCAGAGGGAAGCCACTCGGCCCATCCAGTCTGCACAGACCCACCCAGGCCCTATCCCTGTATCCCCACATATCCACCCTAGCAAGGCCTCCTGACACTAAGGGGCAATTTAACCTGGCCGTTCAACCTAACCCGCACATCTTTGGAGTGTGGGAGGCAACTGGAGCACCCGGGGGAGACCCACGCAGACACGGGGAGGATGTGCAGTCTCCACACGCTCCTGAGGAAGGAGGTGAACTCAGGTCCCAGGTGCTTTGGGGCAGCAGTGCTAACCACTCTAAACTCTGGTTTCTGACAGTACCCTCACGTTGTTTCCAATCTCCCAGCTCTTCTCTCTGTCTGGCTTTAACTAGCACTCTTTTATCCTCCTGGCTACTTTCCAGCTCTGTTTCAGCTCCTGGTTCCTCTCGTGGTCTTGTATTCCTACAGACAACATCTGGATTCCCTTCACTGCCACTCACTTCTCATGCTCTCCCTTTGCCTCCCTTTTATTTTGGATCGGATGCAGTGTAGCCTCCTGTCTCCTGATTGATCCCCTAATGAAACGGATGTTAAAATTCTGACGGACTTCAATAAATAAGTGCTTAGCAATGCTGCCTCACAGCTCCAGGGTCCTGGGGTTCAATTCCATCCCAAAGTTTAACATTTATAAATTCTGTGTGTCTCGTGTCTGCACGAGGATTGCAATAGATTGAATGGGCTGTAAAATGAAGGGTAATCATAGATTTGTATCGAATAGAGGGAGGTCATTCAGCCCATTGACTCTGCGCCAGCTCTTTGAGAAAGCAATCTAGGTAATCTCATTCTCACACTTTCCTGCAATCTCAATTCATTCCCTCAAATATCTTCTCCAATCCTGTCCTGGATTGAACGAGTCAAGATGAATTGGATAAAATGTTTGGGGGGAGGGAATGAGATTGCAGGAAAATGTGGGAATGGACGGCACAATGGCACAGTGATTAGCAGTGCTGTCTCGCAGTGCCAGGGACCCAGGTTCAATTCCAGCCTCTGGTGATACCATGGTGTTTGTATATTCTCTATGTGGATTTCCTCTGGTTATTCCAAAGATGTGCAGGTTGGATGGATTAGCCATGGTAAATTGCCCCTTACTGTCCCAAGATGTGCAGGTTGGATGGATTGGCCATGCTAAATGCACAGGGTTATGGGATGGAGAGGTGGGCTTAGGTAAGATGCTCTTTTGGAGAGTTAGTGCAGGATCAATGGGCTGAACGGTCTCCACTCAGTGTTAAGCTCCTGCCTGATCAGGCAGTGCATTTAAAATCCAAGTGACTCATTGTTAAAAAGTTTACTTTTGTAATCATGTAATCATGTAATCATTTTGAAACTTAGACCCTCTGACTACAGAGCTTTCAGCCACTGGGATAGAACCATAGAAACCCTACAGTGCAGAAAGAGGCCCTTCGGCCCATCCAGTCTGCACTGACCACAATCCTACTCAGACCCTATCCCATATCCCTACATATTATTAACCGCTAATCCCTCTAACCTAAGCATCTTAGGACACTAAGGGCAATTCTAGCACAGCCAATCAACCTAACCCGCTCATCTTTGGACTGTGGGAGGAAACCGGAGCACCCGGAGCAAACCCATGCAGACATGAGGAGAATGTGCAAGCTCCACACGGACAGTGACCTGAGTTGGGAATCGAACCCTAAATCCCCGGAGCTGTGAAGCAGCAGCGCTAACTCACTGTGCTACCGTGCCACTTACTTATTGAAGTCCAGCAGAATTTTAACGTCTGTTTCACCGGGGTATCAATCAGGAGACAGGAGGCTACACTGAATCCGATCCAAAATAAAAGGGAGGCAAAGGGAGAGCATGAGAAGAGGCTGGCAGTTGAGGGAATCCAGATGTTGTCTGCAGGAGTACAAGACCACGAGAGGAGCCAGGAGCTGAAAAAGATTTGGAAAGGAGCCAGGAGGATAAAAGAGTGATGGTTAAAGCCAGACTGAGAGCGGAGCTGGGAGATTGGAAATAGTGTGAGGGTGCAGTCAGAAACCAGAGTTTAGAGTTCAAAGGTGATGTCAGGATTCAAAAATAATGCAGGACAAGTGAGGTAAATATTTACTATGAACAATAAAAGTAGTTTGTAAGGGCTTTATGGTAACAAGGGACAAGGAGGGAAAGCCTGAGAGCAATTGATATGATTCGATTTTAAGTATCGTCTAAAAGATTTAATTTAAAGGAGCAAGTCGCGACAGGAGAACGCAAAGCCATAGTGTGCTGCTCCTGTTCTACGTGGGAAGCTGAGAACAATTTCCAATGCCTGAAGCCAGCAGGTGTCTCGAGCTTCAGCTTCAGTCCGGAATAGTGGCTGGGGTTACTGTGGAACATCCGGGAGGTGGACAGTATCGTGGATAGCGTGTACAAGCGAGGTGGTCATCCCCTAGGCTCAGACTCCATAGGCAGGAAGTGAATGGGTGACCACTGGACAGAGCGAGAGAGCTCAAAAGTTCAAGTTTATTTATGTATTAGTCACAAGTAGACTTATATTCGCATTGCAATAAAGTTAGTGAAAATCTCCTAGGCAAGAGGTTATTGGATAGGCACATGGAGCACACCAGAATGATAAGGAGTGGGATAGCTTGATCTTGGGATTGGACATAGCTCAGCACAACATTTGAGGGCCGAAGGGCCTGCATTATGCTGTACTGTTCCATGTTTCTATGTTAGGCAGGCAGTGCAGGAATCTCCCTGGAAACAGATGTAGAACATAGAACGTAGAACATTACAGCACAGAACAGGCCCTTCGGCCTTCGATGTTGCGCCGACCAATATAAAAAGCAATGCCCCTCCAAACTAAACCATTCCCTGCTCTTCCATATACCTATCAACTAACCTCTTAAACGCCACCAAACTTGGCGCATCTACAACTGCTGCAGGCAGGGCATTCCACTCCCGAACCACCCTCTGGGTAAAGAACCCACCTCTGATATCCGTCCTATAACTATCACCCTTAATTTAAAGCTGTGTCCCCCCGTGCTAGCTTTCTCCATCCTAGGAAAAAGGCTATCACTGTCCACCCTATCAAAACCTCTAATCATCTTATATGTTTCGATAAGGTCTCCTCTTAGCCGCCTCCTTTCTAACGAAAACAACCTCAAATCCCTCAGACTCTCCTCATAAGACCTGCCCTCCATACCAGGCAACATCCTGGTAAACCTCCTCTGTACCCTCTCCAATGCTTCCACATCTTTCTTATAATGCGGGGACCAGAACTGCACACAATACTCCAAGTGCGGCCGCACTAGAGTTTGGTACAGTTGCAACATGACGTTGCGGCTCCGAAATTCAATCCCTCTACCAATAAAAGCCAAGACTCCATATGCCTTCCTAACAACCTGCTCGACCTGACTGCCTACTTTCAGGGATCTATGCACATACACACCAAGATCCCTCTGTTCATCTAGACTACTAAGAATCCTACCATTTGCCCTATACTCTACACATTTATTATTTCTGCCATAGTGCATTACATAGAACATAGAACATTACAGCACAGAACAGGCCCTTCGGCCTTCGATGTTGTGCCGACCAAAATAAAAAGCAATGCCCCTCCAACTAAACCATTCCCTTCTCTTCCATATACTTATCAATTAACCTCTTAAACGCCACCAAACTTGGCGCATCTACAACAGCTGCAGGCAGGGCATTCCACTCCCTCATCACTCTTTGAGTAAAGAACCTACCTCTGATATCCGTCCTATAACTCATACCCCTTAATTTAAAGTTGGGTCCCCTCGTGCTAGCTTTCTCCATCCTAGGAAAAAGGCTATCACTGTCCACCCTATCCAAACCTCTAATTATCTTATATGCTTCAATAAGATCCCCCCTTAGCCGCCTCCTTTCTAACGAAAACAAATTACCTCACACGATTAATAACACGGTAATAACGATTACCTCACACTTTTCCACATTAAACTCCATTTGCCACCTCTCGGCTCAGCTCTGCAACTTGTCCAAGTCCCTCTGCAAACTATAACACCCCTCTTCACTATCTACCACTCCACCGACTTTAGTGTCATCTGCAAATTTACTAATCAAATATGGATACTGATAATCAAATATGGAAACAGATATGGATACTGTTGAGGGGAATGGCTTCTCAGGGGGAAGCAGCAACTACCAAACTTGCTGCATGATTGGCTGTGCTTCAGAGGAGACAAGTAAAATATTGCAAATGCAATCGTTATAGGGGAGACAATTATAAGCAAATTTGATAGGTATTTCTGTGGCCGCTAATTAGATTTCAGGATGATATATTTCATCCGAGATGCTGGTTTCAATGATGTATTGGAGTGATGATGTGACGATCTGAAGGGTGAACAGCCAATGATTGTGATATACATTGGTACAAACAAGTTGAGAGAGTGGGCAAATGAATGACAGATACAGTCTAATGTGGACAAGCGTGCGGTTGTCTACTTTGAGAGCAAAAACAGCAAGACAGATTATTATCTGAACGGCTGTAGATTAGGAGAGGGGAGTGTGCAGAAGGATTTGGGTGTCCTTGTACACCAGTCGCTGAAGGTAAGCACACAAGTGGTTAAGAAGGCAAGTGGTATGTTGAAGGTACACAGCAAGAGATTTTGAGTAGAGGAGCAGGAGTGTCTTCCTGCAATTATACAGGGCTTTGGTGAGGACACACCTGGAATATTGTGTGTGCAGTTTTGGTCCCCTTATCTATGGAAGGATGTTTCTTGCTAGAGATGAAGAGAAGGTTTACCAGATAGATTTCTGGGATGGAGGGATTGATGGACAAGAAGAGATTAAGCCAGTTGGGGATTGTATTTGCTAGAGTTCAGAAGAATGAGGGGAAAACCCATAATATTCTAACAGGACGAGACAGGGTAGATGCAGGAGGAATATTCCCGATGGTGAGGGAATCCAGAACCAGGGGGTCACAGTCTGAGGATACAGAGTAGAACATTTAGGACAGAGATGAGGAATTATTTCTTCACCCAGAGACTGGTGGATGGATGGAATTCACTACCACAGCAAGTATGTTTTCAAGAAGTGATTAGGTATAGCTCCTGAGATGAAGGGGATTAAAGGATATAGGGGGGAAAGGCAAGGTTAGGTTATTGAGTTGGATGATCAGCCATGATCATATTGAATGGTGGAGCAGCTCAAAGGGCCTCCTCCTGCTTCTATTTTCTATAAATAATAAAAACGCAGTAAGAATGATTGGACTGATTAGGGAGATAGAGATTGAAATTGTAAATGAGCTTTAGCATCTGTTTATACCAAGGAAGCCAGACATAACTAAAGTCACAATGAACAATGGGCCATTTGAGACACTGATGGGATAAATATTGATTGGGGAGGAGGTATTAGAAAGGCAGGCTGTTAATTAAAGATGATACATTACCAGGGCCAGTGGGAGGAATGGGAGAGAGGCTGAAAATTACGTGGGAACGGGCCAAAATCTGCCAATCCTCCTTTCGATGTGAAGATGCCGGTGTTGGATTGGGGTAAACACAGTAAGAAGTCTCACAACACCAGGTTAAAGTCCAACAAGTTTATTTGGTCACACAAGCCGCTAGCTTTCGGGGATTGTGCCTTCAAAACCTGAAAGCTAGTGGCGTTTACTACCTAATAAACCTGTTGGACTTTACCACAGAAACCCTACAGTGCATAAAGAAGCCCTTCAGCCCATCGAGTCTGCACCAACCACAATCCTATCCAGGTCCTACCCCCATATCCCGACATATTATACCCACTAATCCCTCTAACCTCAGCATCTCAGGACACTAAGGGGCAATTTTAGAATGGCCAATCAACCTAACCCACAGTGGGAGGAAACTGGAGGAAACCCACGCAGACACAAGGAGAATGTGCAAACTCCACACAGACAGTGACCTGAGCCGGGAATCGAACCTGGGACCCTGGAGCTGTGAAGCAGCAATGCTAACCCACTGCCGCCCACAACCTGGTGTTGCGAGACTTCCTCTTTCCATACACGGGGAGGTATTAGAGTATTGACGAATTACAAAGGCTACACCCTTATTCAGAGCAAGTAAATAAAGCCAGCAGCTCTAGGCCAATCAGTTTAATCTCAGTGCTGGGATTGCTTTAATAACCCAGGTCTAAATAACTGGAGTAATTAAGAAAAATTTGCAAATGTAGTTTGAGTGAGTTATTTGTTAGTGGTTGGCTAAGCAACAGGAAATGCAGAGTAGTGATGATCAGTTGCTTTATACGCTGGAGGAAAGTACAAAGTAATATTTCAGTCTATACAATAAATATTAATCATTTGAACCTGGGGGCTGGGTGGTTTAATCGCTGAAGGTAAGCGTGCAGTGCAATGGGTGGGTAAGATGGTAAATGATATGTTGAAGGTGTATAGCGAGAATCTTGAGCACAGGAACTGGGGTGTCTTCCTGTAATTATACAGGGCTTTGGTGAGGACACACCTGGAATATTGTGTGTGCAGTTTTGGTCCCCTTATCTGTGGAAGGATGTTTCTTGCGAGAGAGGAAGAGAAGATTTACCAGATGGATTTCTGGGATGGCGGGACTGATGTACGAGAAGAGATTACGTCAGTTAGGATTGTATTTGCTAGAGTTCAGAAGAATGAGGGGAAAACCCATAATATTCTAACAGGACTAGACAGGGTAGATGCAGGAGGGATATTCCCGATGGTGAGGGAGTCCAGAACCAGGGGGTCACAGTCTGAGGATACAGAGTAGACCACAGCACCAGGGACCCAGGTTCAATTCCCGTCTTGTCTGTGTGGAGTTTGCATATTCTACCCATGTCTGCGTGGGTTTCCTCCGGGTGATCTGGTTTCCTCCCACAGTCCAATAGACTTTGGCCATGCTAAATTCTCCCTCAGTTTTTAAAGTTTGGAGTTTATTCATTAGTAGGCTTACATTAAGTCTACTAATTACTGCAATGAAATGAAAATCCCCTAGTTGCCACACTCTGATGCCTGTTCGGGTTACACTGAGAGAGAACTTGTCTTTGACAAGAGGCGCAGAACCCCCCTTTGCGTGCTCACTATCCCCCCACTCCACAATTCTTTCCAGACTCCCACTTCTTGCCCACTAACCCTCAGCCACTCCTACACCCTAGACCACCATGTCGCCAAGGATTCAATCCATTTCCATTTTACAACGTGAGGCCAGATCATTAGGACTCCCAGCTGGCGGGTTTCACCACGATCAGCGCCGAGAAATTGAAAGAAAGCAGAATCAAAACATGCAGCTTTCTCCAGGTAAGTAAAGATGTGTTTGCAGTCTTCCTGAGCTAACACTGTACAGCGCTGGCTACGATAACAGACAAAGGGTTTGTTATCTGACAAGGACACAGCGCAGGAATAGTAGGAATAGACACTTGCGTTACGGCAGGCCCAGACTCGTGGTTCGCATTTTGAAACAAACTGTCCAAAAGCAAATGTTCATCCAGCAGCTGAGTGAAGGCTGGTCTCATAGGGCACCAAACTAGGGGAGGGGAAATCTGTCTCCGATATCTGTTGCACACTAATTGGACAGTTCAGTGGGTAAGAATAATGAAATGAATGATTGATGTGAGGTGTCAGCAGGCCCCTGAGGTATGGCACACCAGTGAAGAGATGAGAGAAGGGGATATTGAGGCAGACGGGAAAGGGGTCCCTCAAGGACCTCATGTTAGTGTCAGTCAGGGGCAGCAGGGTGGCACAGTGGTTATCCCTCTCCATTTGGTTGCTCCGTTGCTTTACCCAGGATTTTGGAACCAGATGGGGGGACCTGATTCAGCAAAGAACATAATCCCTCCTTCACAAGTCTCATCTTTTCCAATGGCAGCATTTCAACCAAGCCACCAGAGTGGAGATGGCAAACTCAGATGCAATACAGCACATTTTCATCTCACTGGTTCTCTAGCTAATCAAATACCTCAATTAAAAAAGGGTTGGAAACTTGGCTGCTTTCCCTGATGCCTATGCAATCATCCTTACCCCATTTTTCTCAATTGAATGATTCAATATGCCTCAGTTAGAGAAACAAACACCCTGAACCTTTTTAAAAAAATTCACAGAGAATAGTAAATATATAGAGTATGTTGACCCTAGGCATGGATTTAGAGAGGCTATTTAAATTTGTATATCCGTTTTGTAACATTGACAAGATTCAGCTTAAAATTGCCTACACATTCATAGACTGGAAGAGATAAAAAGATTGGTGGAAATACACAGAGAGATACAGAAAGTACATTCCAGATCCTAACCACTCACTGTGTGAATCTGTCTCCACCACACTCTCAGACAGTACATTCCAGATCCTAACTACTCGCTGTGTGAATCTGTCTCCACCACACTCTCAGACAGTACATTCCAGATCCTAACCACTCGCTGTGTGAATCTGTCCCCACCACACTCTCACACAGTACATTCCAGATCCTAACCACTCACTGTGTGAATCCGTCTCCACCACACTCTCACACAGTACATTCCAGATCGTAACCACTCACTGTGTGAATCTGTCTCCACCACACTCTCACACAGTACATTCCAGATCGTAACCACTCACTGTGTGAATCTGTCTCCACCACACTCTCACACAGTACATTCCAGATCCTAACCACTCGCTGTGTGAATCTGTCTCCACCACACTCTCAGACAGTACATTCCAGATCCTAACCACTCGCTGTGTGAATCTGTCTCCACCACACTCTCACACAGTACATTCCAGATCCTAACCACTCGCTGTGTGAATCTGTCTCCACCACACTCTCACACAGTACATTCCAGATCCTAACCACTCGCTGTGTGAATCTGTCTCCACCACACTCTCACACAGTACATTCCAGATCCTAACCACTCTCTGTGTGAATGTCTCCACCACACTCTCAGACAGTACATTCCAGATCCTAACCACTCGCTGTGTGAATCTGTCTCCACCACACTCTCAGACAGTACATTCCAGATCCTAACCACTCGCTGTGTGAATCTGTCTCCACCACACTCTCAGACAGTACATTCCAGATCCTAACCACTCGCTGTGTGAATCTGTCTCCACCACACTCTCAGACAGTACATTCCAGATCCTAACCACTCGCTGTGTGAATCTGTCTCCACCACACTCTCAGACAGTACATTCCAGATCCTAACCACTCGCTGTGTGAATCTGTCTCCACCACACTCTCAGACAGTACATTCCAGATCCTAACCACTCGCTGTGTGAATCTGTCTCCACCACACTCTCAGACAGTACATTCCAGATCCTAACCACTCGCTGTGTGAATCTGTCTCCACCACACTCTCAGACAGTACATTCCAGATCCTAACCACTCGCTGTGTGAATCTGTCTCCACCACACTCTCAGACAGTACATTCCAGATCCTAACCACTCGCTGTGTGAATCTGTCTCCACCACACTCTCAGACAGTTTCAGATCCTAACCACTCGCTGTGTGAATCTGTCTCCACCACACTCTCAGACAGTACATTTCAGATCCTAACCACTCGCTGTGTGAATCTGTCTCCACCACACTCTCAGACAGTACATTTCAGATCCTAACTACTCGCTGTGTGAATCTGTCTCCACCACATTCTCAGACAGTACATTTCAGATCCTAACCACTCGCTGTGTGAATCTGTCTCCACCATACTCTCACACAGTACATTCCAGATCCTAAGCATTCTCTGTGCGAATCTGTCTCCACCACACTCCCACAAACAGTACATTCCAGATCCTAACCACTCATTGCGTGAAAAGGATTTTTCTCATGTTAACACGGCTTCTTTTGCAAATTATTTTAAATCTGAATCCACTGGTTCTTGATGGGAATCATTTCTCCTCAATTTGTCTTGTTCAGACCCCTCAAGCTTTTGAACTCCTCGATCTAAATCTCCTCTCTTTAGCTTTTAATCCTCAAGATTGCCATCACAGTAACAGAATTACTCTACCACCACATCCTCAAACCACACTGTTGGAATCTGCCCAAGAAGATACTTGGTGTAATAACTTAAACCCAGTAACTCTTAACAGACTGTGAAAAACAAACAGCAGCACAGAATAATTACCAACCAGAATAATTACCAACCAGAATAATTACCAACCAGAATAATTACCAGCCAGAATAATTACCAGACAGAATAGTTACCAACCAGAATAATTACCAACCAGAATAATTACCAGACAGAATAGTTACCAACCAGAATAATTACCAACCAGAATAATTACCAGACAGAATAATTACCAGACAGAATAATTACCAACCAGAATAATTACCAGACAGAATAATTACCAACCAGAATAATTACCAACCAGAATAATTACCAGACAGAATAATTACCAACCAGAATAATTACCAGACAGAATAATTACCAGCAGAATAATTACCAACCAGAATAATTACCAGACAGAATAATTACCAGACAGAATAATTACCAACCAGAATAATTACCAGACAGAATAATTACCAACCAGAATAATTACCAGACAGAATAATTACCAGACAGAATAATTACCAACCAGAATAATTACCAGACAGAATACAGAATAATTACCACAGAATAATTACCAGCAGAATAATTACCAACCAGAATAATTACCAACCAGAATAATTACCAGACAGAATAATTACCAGACAGAATAATTACCAACCAGAATAATTACCAGACAGAATAATTACCAACCAGAATAATTACCAACCAGAATAATTACCAGACAGAATAATTACCAACCAGAATAATTACCAACCAGAATAATTACCAGCCAGAATAATTACCAGACAGAATAATTACCAACCAGAATAATTACCAACCAGAATAATTACCAGACAGAATAATTACCAACCAGAATAATTACCAACCAGAATAATTCCCAGCCAGAATAATTACCAGACAGAATAATTACCAACCAGAATAATTACCAGACAGAATAATTACCAGACAGAATAATTACCAACCAGGATAATTACCAGACAGAATAGTTACCAGACAGAATAGTTACTAGTTTAGCCCATTCTTCTCTGCAATTTCCCTATCGTTGTAGCAGATGAATACAAACTCATTGCTTATACAGAATGATCTGTGCATAGCCCAAAGGCTTGGTCACCTTCATTCACAAATATAATTTATGTATGCAAATATCATCAGCTTTTGGGAATTGAGTTCCAGTGTTGAAGCAGACAGTCACCAATCTTTCAATCTCATGTTAGAAGAAATTGACTTCTGTGTTTTCAATCCCAGAACCTTTATATTTCAATATGTAGCAACCAATCAGATATATACTACCATATCCCACTTTGTCATCATTGCTGACAGATTTAGGCATTTCGCTTCAATATCTTTGAATGTCAAAAAAAAATCTGGGCTAAATTAAGAAGACCTTTTTTGACAAACGCCTCTCTCTGATGTGACTGGTAATCTATCAATGCTCAGTAATTACCGATTGTCATTTTGTTATTCCTGTTTCGATGGTGCAGTGATTTAGCACTGCTCCCCCATGGTGTCAGGGACCCGGGTTCGATTGCTGGCTTGGGTCACTGTCTGTGTGGTGTCTGCACATTCTCCCAGTATCTGCGTGGGTTTTCTCCGTGTGCTCTGGTCTCCTCCAAAGATGTGACAGTTAGGTGGATTGGCCATGCTAAATTGTCCCTTAGTGTCAGGAAGATGAGCAGGATAAATGAGTGGGGTTATGGGGATAGGGGCTGGATAAGATTGTTGTCAGTACAGATTTAACGGGCCAAATGGCCTCCTTCTGCAGGTACTCCTTCTGTAGGCATTCTATACTTCCATTTGCTCAACAGAGATGACACCTTAAAATCATCTTATGTCATGATTTTTATGGAATTTTGTATCAGCTCTATTGTTTAAAGTTTATTTATTAGTGTCACGGTTAGTTTAATATTGCAACGAAGTTACTGTGAAAATCCACTAGTCCCCATACTACGGCACATGGTTCAGGTACACTGAGGGAGAATTTAGCATGGCCAATGCACTTAATCAGCATGTCTTTCAGACTGTGGGAGGAAACCGGAGCATCCAGAGGAAACCCATGCAGACACGGAGAGAATGTGCAGACTCTACACAGACAGTGACCCAAGCTGGGAATTGAACACCAGGTCCCTGGTGCTGTGCCATGTGATTTGGAAGATCATTAGACAAGTTGAAATGGAGGAAGGTGGTTTAACGCACTTTGAAACAATCATTCCAAAATCATGCAGACCCCTAATAGTGTTTGTTCACTGAATCCAGGGTTTGTTCCACACCAACCACATGGTGAGTGGTGTCTCTGCCTCTGGATTGCTGAGTCTGAATGCCGTTCTGGAACCTCAATGCCAAACTGGTAGATTATCAACATGCAACTGGTTATTACCAAGGTTCCAACACTGACTTCATATCATTCATAACATAGAATGTTAGTATGTGCTGAGGATGCATAGGGTGCTATATAAACGAAACTTTCTTCTTTATTGCACATTTTAAGGTGGGTGGTACTGATGAAGAAAGCTGTAGGAGGATATTAATGGATTAATGAGGTGAGAGGAACAGAGGCAAATGGAGTTCCATCAGGAGAATGTGAAATAATACATCTGGGGAAAGTTAATAAGACGGAGGAGCTGATACTGATCTGGGAAAATGTAGAGGGACCTCGGAATGCAGGTCCACTCTTCCTGAATGTTGCAGCACAGTTGATAAGGTGGTTAAAATGGTATTTGGAATCATTTCTTTTATTAATGAGAGGATTATATATAAGGTCAAGGTGTTCATGCAAGAATTCCATTTCCCATTTTTTAAAATTTCCCCGAATTCTCCACTCCCCTAATGACACTAATGCACACACTCACACACACACTTACATACACACTCACATAATACATACACACTCACATAATACACACACACTCACATAATACACTCACACACACACATAATACACACACACACACTCACACACACACTTACATACACACTCACATAATACACACACACTCACATAATACACACACACTCACATAATACACACACACACATAATACACACACACACACTCACACACACACTCACACACACACTTACATAATACACACACACTCACATAATACACTCACACTCACATAATACACACACACTCAAATACACACACACACTCATCCACATACATACACACACACATATACACACACACACTTGCACAATACACACTCACATAATACACACACATACACACACACTCGCACAATACACACTCACATAATACATACACATACACACACACTCGCACAATACACACTCACATAATACACACACACTCGCACAATACACACTCACATAATACACACACACTCGCACAATACACACACACTCGCACAATACACACTCACATAATACACACACATACACACACACTTGCACAATACACACTCACATAATACACACACTCGCACAATACACACTCACATAATACACACACATACACATAATACACTCACACACACACATAATACACACACACACACTCACACACACACTTACATACACACTCACATAATACACACACACTCACATAATACACACACACTCACATAATACACACACACACACACATAATACACACACACACACTCACACACACACTTACATACACACTCACATAATACACACACACTCACATAATACACTCACACTCACATAATACACACACACTCAAATACACACACACACTCATCCACATACATACACACACACATATACACACACACACTTGCACAATACACACTCACATAATACACACACATACACATACACTCGCACAATACACACTCACATAATACATACACATACACACACACTCGCACAATACACACTCACATAATACACACACACTCGCACAATACACACTCACATAATACACACACACTCGCACAATACACACACACTCGCACAATACACACTCACATAATACACACACATACACACACACTTGCACAATACACACTCACATAATACACACACTCGCACAATACACACTCACATAATACACACACATACACACATACTCGCACAATACACACTCACATAATACACACACACTCGCACAATACACACTCACATAATACACACATATACACACACACTCGCACAATACACACTCACATAATACACACTCACATAATACACACACATACACACACACACTCACATACATACACACATATCCACACACTCATCCACATACATACACACACACACATATACACATACACTCACATATATACACACATACACACTCACATACATACACACACCCACACATTCACACTCACATACATACACACACCCACTCACCCACATACATACACATACACACACTCACATATACACACACACCCCACACACACATACTCTCACACACACATACATAGAACATAGAACATAGAACATTACAGCACAGAACAGGCCCTTCGGCCTTCGATGTTGCGCTGACCAATATAAAAAGCAATGACCCTCCAAACTAAACCATTCCCTTCTCTTCCATATACTTATCAACTAACCTCTTAAACGCCACCAAACTTGGCGCATCTACAACTGCTGCAGGCAGGGCATTCCACTCCCGAACCACCCTTTGGGTAAAGAACCTGCCTCTGATATCCGTCCTATAACTATCACCCCTTAATTTAAAGCTGTGTCCCCTCGTGCTAGCTTTCTCCATCCTAGGAAAAAGGCTATACAGACACACATATACACACACACTCACATACAGACACACACACCCACACTGTCTTTCTCTCATTTAGATATACATATATTCTTACTCTCACACACTCCCTTTCTCTCTCACCCACACACTCTCTTTCACACACATTCTCACACACACCCACACCTTCTCTCTCTTGCACACTCTCTTGCTGTCTCACACACACACTCTCTCTCAAACACACTTACCCACACACACACTCACACCTACTCATACACATTCTCTCTCTCTCACACACACTCAAACACACACACTCTCTCTCTCACACATATGCATACATTCTCTCTCTCACACACACACTCTCAAACACACACACTCTCTCTCTCACACATATACATACATTCTCTCTCTCACACACACTCTCAAACACACACAATCTCTCTCTCACACATATACATACATTCTCTCTCTCACACACACTCTCAAACACACACAATCTCTCTCTCACACATATACATACATTCTCTCTCTCACACACACTCTCAAACACACACACTCTCTCTCTCACACATATACATACATTCTCTCTCTCACACACACCTCAAACACACACAATCTCTCTCACACATATCATACATTCTCTCTCTCACACACACTCTCAAACACACACATCTCTCTCTCACACATATACATACATTCTCTCTCTCACACACACTCTCAAACACACACACTCTCTCTCTCACACACATACATACATTCTCTCTCTCTCACACACGCTCTCAAACACGCTCACACACATTCTGACCCTTACTCTCTCACACTCACACTCAGAGAGCCCTTGAGTGTGGCAGTGACTCCGTGAAGCAGAAATCTCCAGGGTGACAGCACTCCCCCTTCCATCACTGCCACTCCACCAGTGTGTTTACCGTTGCCTGTTAACCAGTACAGACTGCAGCCCCCCGTGACAGGGTGGTGGGGTCTGACGTTAGGTTTCTGGGGTCAGAACTCCAGAGGTTCAGTGTTAGCAGCTGAAGATCAATAAACCTCCAGCTCAGCAGTGCCTGTTACTGAAGAAGCATGGGGATAGGAAAAGACAGATGGGAGAGAGACACCCCAGGAATACATAAGGATGATTGTTTGACGCAATTATAATTTTGATGAAGTGTGTTTATTTGTTGAATTAGTGAGTATTTCAGGGAGGGGCCTCACTGCCTGTTTGGGCCCACACTGGGATGCACTTTCCGACAAATCGCTTTTCCTCATGGTTGGGGGTGAAAGGTGGTGGGGGGGGTGGATTGTCAGGGGCCTGCACGGTTTCAGTTCGACCCTCACCATTTACTTAATCCATTAGCCACGGTGACTAACCCACCACCTCCCCACCCCACCCTGCACCTCCCACCTTCTCTGAATCGGGATAGTTACCCCAGGGCTGGTCGATGTCAAATTTCCACCAGTCACCTCTGTGCTCATCCCCATCTATCCTTTGGCAGAAAGAGGCTGCAGATTACCTCCCCATTCTCACCCTCTCCCTGTATCACTCTCCCCATTCTCGACCCCCTCCCCTTCTCACCCTCCTCCCCATTCTCACTCGCCCCCCTTCTCCCCCCTCCTCCCCATTTCTCACTTCTCCTCCCCATTCTCGACTTCTCCTCCATGCCTCACCCTCTCCTCTCCTTCTCACTCTCCTCCCCATTCTCACACCCTCCTCCCCATTCTCACTCTGCTCCCTATTCTCACCGTCCCCATTCTCACTCTCCTCCCCATTCTCACTCTCCTCCCCATTCTCACTCTCCCCCATTCTCACTCTCCTCCCTATTCTCACCGTCCCCATTCTCACTCTCTCCATTCTCACCCTCCTCCCCATTCTTATCCTCACCATTCTCAAACTCCTCCCCATTCTCACTCTCTCCATTCTCACCCTCCTCCCCATTCGTATCCTCACCATTCTCAAACTCCTCCCCATTCTTGCTCTCCCCATTCTCACCTTCTCCATTCTCACTGTCCCCATTGTCACCTTCCTCCCTATTCGTATCCTCATTCTCTACCTCCCCCTTATTCTCAACCCCCACTCATTCTCTACCCTCTCCCCTCATTCTCTACCCCCACTCATTCTCTACCCTCTCCCCTTATTCTCTACCCCCACTCATTCTCTACCCTCTCCCCTCATTCGCTACCTCCACTCATTCTCTACCTCCTCTTCAGTAGATGCTGATTGGGCTATTCCTTTATCATGGAAAGGTTGTGTATATTGCAGTACCTATGGGGAATGTGGATGCGAGTTCAGTGCTCCCAATGCACGCTCCCTCTGAATGATGCAGACAGCAGGGATACTGTTTGGGAATGGGGATAGTCTGCTCACTGATATTCTTGTGGCAGCTCCTGTTGCGTGTGAGAGTCATGAGTGGTGTCGGGTGAGGGGAACACTTGCTGCCTCGCAACCAGCGTTGGATTGAGGGATATAGCTGAAAGAGAGAACTGCGGTAGGATAATGAGCAGAAATGGGCTCGCTGTGCTGTCAGTGTAAATAAACATAGAACATTACAGCGCAGAACAGGCTCTTCAGCCCTCGATGTTGCGCCGACCAATTAGGAAAAAGCAATGACCCTCTAACCACAATCACTTTCAGCTAGTGGAACCTCTTGATGCAAATTGTATTGTTATCGGGGAAAACACCAAGCAATGTGCAGTCTGCGCCAATCCTGCAGTGTCACTGAACCTCACGCTATCTGCTCTCTCATTCTCTTACAGTCTGATGATATGAGAATTTCTGTTCGCATGGAATCTTTCAGAGGCACACTGTGCAGTGTAAACGGGGAGGGGGAGGCTGTTTCTCATGTTTAAAATGAGCCTGTCACATAAAAGTTCAACATTCACCTTGACAACTAACTTCAGGCAGTATCCTTGCCTGGCTTTGAGTCTGTAACTGGGGCTGTAACAGCTGATCTATGTCAATGACACTCTCCTTCGGGAGGTAACAGTCCTTTATGCACACCCAGGCCGAGAGAGGTCGGACAAGCGATCCTTGAAATATTTTCATTGGTTTGGCTCCTATTGAGTATTGCAAAGCCGCTCCTCTTCTGGCAGCTTGCCCTATTCTGTAATGCTTCTATTCATTCTCTACACTGATGGGTGAACCAGGAGATAATTTCATTGGGCAATACGAGAGTTACCAGGTCACTCCCTATCAATCAGTTAAATTATTACATATCTGGAACTCAACTAAAATTATCATTCCAACAGTACTCTATATTAAGCTAGCAAGTAACCTTGCATAATTCCCATAACAGATAGGGAGGGGGGGTGGACCATGATTATCTATGTTATTTAATGTTTTATTCAGTTGAACTAGATAAGGTCAGGGTATTTACTGAGTTCCAGAATGGAAGAAGGGAGCTTAATTCATCATTGCAACAATCCACACTGTAATTTCCCCAAACTGTGATGTGGAGATGCCAGCACTGGACTGGAATAGACACAGGAAATTGTCTCACAATGCCAGATTAAACTCCACCAGGTTTATTTGGAGTCACGAGCTTTCGGAGCACCATTCCTTCATTTGGTGAGTAATGACTCACTTCATCACTTGCCTGAGAAAGGAACAGCGGTCTGAAAGCTCGTGATTCTAAACAAACCTTTTGGGCTTTAACCTGGTGTTGTGAGACTTCTTACTGTCCCTGATCTATGTGTAGACACACTCTAAGACTGTATAAGGTGGGAAATGCGCACTCACATCCTGGGCACTAATTTGGAATCATACTTTGTCATGTGGTTAAAACGTGGACCTGTCCAATTCCCGTGTCAATATGAGATGGTTATCTCTAATAACAGTCACTGGGATTTCTGCAACATTCATCAGTTTCAATTCTGCCTCATGTCCTCCCAGTTTCTCTACGCTGCCTGTCACAGTGCCAGAGATATTAGAATAACTCCTCAACTCAGATCCTAAGAAAGCAGCTGATCCTGATGGACTCTGTCCTGTCAGAACTGCAACTCATGATTCTCGTGATTCTTTGTGGGCAAGGTATTGGAGAGAATTATTTGTGGGCAAGGTATTGGAGAGAATTATTAGGGATAGGATTTATAGTTATTTAGAGAGAAATGAATTGATTGGGGATAGTCAGCATGGTTTCGTGAAGGGTAGGTCGTGCCTTACTAACCTCATTGAGTTTTTTGAGAAAGTGACCAAAGAGGTGGATGGGGGTAAGGCGGTTGATGTAGTATATATGGACTTTAGTAAGGCGTTTGATAAGGTGGCCCATGGAAGACTTCTACAGAAAATGCAGATGTGTGGAATAGAGGGTGATTTAGCTAATTGGATTAGGAATTGGCTGGCAGATAGAAGACAGAGGGTGGTGGTTGATGGGAGATATTCATCGTGGAGTTCGGTGACAAGTGGTGTGCCTCAGGGGTCTGTTTTGGGGCCCCTGCTGTTTGTAATTTTTATAAATGATCTGGATGAGGGTATTGAGGGATGGATCAGTAAATTTGCAGATAACACTAAAGTCGGTGGAGTGGTAGATAGTGAAGAGGGGTGTTATAGTTTACAGAGTGACTTGGACAAGTTGCAGAGCTGGGCCGAGAGGTGGCAAATGGAGTTTAATGTGGAAAAGTGTGAGGTAATGCACTTTGGCAGGAACAATAAATGTGTAGAGTATAGGGCAAATGGTAGGACTCTTAATAGTCTAGATGAACAGAAGGATCTTGGTGTATATGTCAATAGATCCCTGAAAGTAGGCAGTCAAGTCGATAAAGTTGTTAAGAAGGCATATGGAGTCTTAGCTTTTATTGGTAGGGGATTGAATTTCGGAGCCGCAACGTCATGTTGCAACTGTACAAAACTCTAGTGCGGCCGCACTTGGAGTATTGTGTGCAGTTCTGGTCCCCACATTATAAGAAAGATGTGGAGGCATTGGAGAGGGTACAGAGGAGGTTTACCAGGATGTTGCCTGGTATGGAGGGCAGGTCCTATGAAGAGAGGCTGAAGGATTTGAGGTTGTTTCGTTAGAAAGGAGGAGGCTAAGAGGGGACCTTATCGAAACATATAAGATGATTAGAGGTTTAGATAGGGTGGACAGTGATAGCCTTTTTCCTAGGATGGAAAAAGCTAGCACGAGGGACACAGCTTTAAATTAAGGGGTGATAGTTATAGGACGGATATCAGAGGTAGGTTCTTTACCCAAAGGGTGGTTCGGGAGTGGAATGCCCTGCCTGCAGCAGTTGTAGATGCGCCAAGTTTGGTGGCGTTTAAGAGGTTAGTTGATAAGTATATGGAAGAGAAGGGAATGGTTTAGTTTGGAGGGGCATTGCTTTTTATTTTGGTCGGCACAACATCGAAGGCCGAAGGGCCTGTTCTGTGCTGTTATGTTCTATGTTCTATGTTCATGTCGTTGCTGTTGTCATCCTTGTAATCTCTCTGTTCAAAGCGCAGACATTCCGTTTTGCAAGGAAATCCACTGCGCTGTCTCTCGTTAAAGATCCAAACTGCTACAGACTGATTTTACCCTGCCTTTCTAAGGTTACAGAAAGGATTGTCTATTCACAGGTAGCTTCTGTTTTCCACACCAACAACATTTTGTCAGGTATACAGTCCGGTTTTCAACTGGAACATGGATGTATTACATAGAACACAGAACATGGAACATAGAACATATAACATAGAACATTACAGCGCAGTACAGGCCCTTCGGCCCTCGATGTTGCGCCAACCAGTGGAACCAATCCAATGACCCTCTAACCTAAACTATTCCAATGTTATCCATACGCCTATCCACTGACCATTTGAATGCTCTTAAAGTTGGCAAGTCCACAACTGCTGCAGGCAGGGCATTCCACGCCCTTACTACCCTCTGAGTAAAGAACCTACCTCTGACATCTGTCCGATAACTACCACCCCTCAATTTAAAGCTATGTCCCCTCGTGTTAGCCATCACCATCTGAGGAAAAAGGCTCTCATTGTCCAGCCTATCTAATCCTCTAATCATCTTGTATGTCTCAATTAGGTCTTAACCTTAACCTTCTTCTCTCTAATGAAAATAACCTCAAGTCCCTCAGCCTTTTCTCATGGAGACCTTCCCACCAAAGCAGGCAACATCCTGGTAAATCTCCTCTGCACCCTTTCCAATGCCTCCACACCTTTCTTATAATGCGGCGACCAGTACTGTACGCAATACTCTTAAGTGCGGCCGCACCAGAATTTTGTAAGATGCAACATGACCACATGGCTCCGAAATTCAATCCCTCTACCAATAAAAGCTAACACACCGTATGCCTTCTTAATAACCTTATCAGACTGGGTGCCAACAGCATTGCAAGTTTTAAATGAACTGTCTTAGACAAGAAATAAGCCTATTTTTATTGTTCTATCTAAGGGATTTAGACCATGTTGATTCTTATGAAAAGCTTAAGTGGCATTGGTTTCACTAAGGATTGTTTTGCTTGCTTTACAAACTCCTTTCTAACCATGTTCAGTGTGTTAAATCAGACAGGCTTGTTTCTGATCCTCCAACAGTTAAAAGGGATGTCTCACAAGATTCTATTCTGAGCCCTGTTCTTTCTGATGTGGAGATGCCGGTGTTGGACTGGGGTAAACGCAGTAAGAAGTCTCACAACACCAGGTTAAAGTCCAACAGGTTTATTTGGTAGTAAACACCACTAGCTTTCGGAACACTGTTCCTTCGTCAGGTGAGTAGAGAGCTAGTGGCATTTACTACCTGTTGGACTCTAACCAGGTGGTGTGAGACTTCTTCTCCTGTACTTTTTGCCATTTATATGTGGTTGAAGCATTATGGAACTCTTTAATTCTGCATGCACATTACACAACCTTATTCTGTCACTCCACCTCCCTTCATGTTGTACAATTTGCAACTCAGGGCTGCTAATGTGCCCTGGACCTTTTTAGCTCTCTGCCTTCTGCTGAACCATGGCTAAAACCAGATTTATGCTGTTTCGTTCTATCTCCGATCGCAAACTTTCCATAGATCTGAACCTGAGCTTACAAACATCTCAGAATCTGGCTGTACCATACTTTGAGTTTAATTCCCACACTGACATTGTACAAAAAAATGGCCAGAACCAGGGCTCACAGTCAGAGGATTCGGGGGAGACAATTTAGGACAGAGATGAGGAGAGATTTTTTTCACCCAGTGAAGCACAGAAAGTAGTTGATGCCAAAACATTGAATGTATTCGAGAGCTGGCTGGATATAGCACTTGGGGCGAATGGGGAGAGAGCAGGATTGGACTATTGAGTTGGATGATCTTAACGATCTATGATCTTAACGAATAACAGAATAGCCTCAAAGGGCCAAATGGCCTCCTCCTGCTGTACCTTCTATGTCTCACAAGTTAAGTTTAGACCTGGTTTCTTACCTCACTTTGCCAGTTATCCTATCAGTCTGATGTCTATCCTGCCTGATTTTTATACTTTGTTGATAAAGTGGTCTCCAAAGCCTCTCTTGGCAAGTTAGATAGCCTCATTCACTCTGCGATTTACGATTGTACCTTGTCTCCCACCCATCACTGTGACGTGCAAGCTCTTGATTAACTTGTCCTCATTGCACGCAAGGCACCCAACTCCGCTGACAGTTTATCAAACCCTGCTCGGGAAATCACCTCATAGAATCACAGAATTGCAGAAGAAGCCTTTCGGCCCTGTCCGTTTTAAAAACGTTTGTCAGATTTTTTAGCCTCTTCTGAGGTCATGCCACTTGAATGAAATGGGCACTCTCAGACTGAAGGCTTGCTTCAGTTTTCACTTTCTTCTGGGTCACACAGCGTGCGCGGTCGGAGTTGAGGGGTGGGGGGCGCGCGGAGGAGGCACAATGGTTAGCACGGCTGTCTCACAGTGCCAGGGACCCAAGTTCAATTGGATTACAGTCTGTCTGGAGTCTGCATGTTCTCCACCACCAACTCTCCCCCACCCTCGCCCCCGCCCCCTCACCGTGTCTGGGTGCTCCAGTTTTCTCCCACATTCCGAAGATAGAAATATAGAAGATAGGAATAGGAGGGCTTAGCCCTTCAAACCTGTTCTGCATTCATGATGATCGTGGCTGATAGAACATAGAATACTACAGCACAACCAGGCCCTTCGGCCCACAAGTTGTACCGATCATATCCCTACCTACCAGGCCTATCTATAATACTCAATCCCATTAAATCCCATGTACTCATCCAGAAGTCTCTTTAAAAGACCCCAGCGAGTTTGCCTCTAACACCACTGACGACAGCCGATTCCACTCACTCACCACCCTCTGAGTGAAAAACTTACCCCTGACATCTCGTCTGTACCTACTCCCCAGCACCTTAAACCTGTGTCCCTCTCGTAGCGAACATTTCAGCCGTTTCATCCAACTCAAGGGCCTAATCCTGCTCTCTTTGTATTTGCTAAACTGCTAATTCTCATTCGCTGCTAATTTGTATTTGATGGTTTTCACTCTTTCCATGGATTTTTTTGATCATTTAACCAGTTTTTTTTTATCATTTACCAGGTAGAAGTGGGCACACTGGGATTGTTTAAGACTTATCGGTTTAGTCGCATGAGCAGCCTGGGAATGGAGGGATACAAATGAATAGTCTAGTTGGACCAATGAGCAGGACAGGCTTGGAGGGCCGAAGGGCCTGTTTCCAGTGCTGTACTGTTCTTTGTTGTATTTTTGGAAATGAGAATTGATCCTCAATGATCTAGAACAAAGAACAAAGAACAAAACAGCACGGAAACAGGCCCTTCGGCCCAACGAACCCGCGCCGCCACGCCAATGTTCCCACCTCTACCCGCGATTCCTGTCTATTTTTATAGATCTATGGATTAAAAACCAAATTTGAGACAATTTAGGGAGAATTTGTTTTGCCAACTACCCTAAGAGCACATCTTTGGGATGTGGGAGGAAACTGGAGCACCCCTGGAGAAAACCCACGCAAGCACGGGGAGAATGTGCAAACTCCTACAGACACAGGCCCAAATCCATGTATCTGCACAGCACAGCGATAGTCACTGAGCTGTCGTGTTGCCCATCACATGGTCCAGGTCAAGCGTACACTAACGACGTGAAGCACTAGGATCCTCTCAAAAAAAAATCCAAGAGCAGCCCTCCCACGACCCATCGCGTGCATTCAGCCAGTGGGGGAGTGTATTCGCTCCAGGATCGACCGATGCTAATATTTCAGACAGCTCCCCATTGCTCTAGTCACAATCACAAAGGTGGCTTTGAACTTGGAAAGGTCGAGATGCTGGAGAATGGTATAGTTAGAACATAGAACATAGAACATTACAGCGCAGAACAGGCCCTTTGGCCTTCGATGTTGCGCCGACCATTATAAAAAAGCAATGACCCTCCAAACTAAACCATTCCCTTCTCTTCCATATACTTATCAACTAACCTCTTAAACGCCACCAAACTTGGCGCATCTACAACAGCTGCAGGCAGGGCATTCCACTCCCTAATCACTCTTTGAGTAAAGAACCTACCTCTGATATCCGTCCTATAACTCATACCCCTTAATTTAAAGCTGTGTCCCCTCGTGCTAGCTTTCTCCATCCTAGGAAAAAGGCTATCACTGTCCACCCTATCTAAACCTCTAATCATCTTATATGCTTCGATAAGGTCTCCTCTTAGCCGCCTCCTCTCTAACGAAAACAACCTCAAATCCCTCAGCCTCTCTTCATAAGACCTGCCCTCCATACCAGGCAACATCCTGGTAAACCTCCTCTGTACCCTCTCCAATGCCTCCACATCTTTCTTATAATGTGGGGACCAGAACTGCACACAATACTCCAAGTGCGGCCGCACTAGAGTTTTGTACAGTTGCAACATGACGTTGCGGTTCCGAAATTCAATCCCCCTACCAATAAAAGCTAAGACTCCGTATGCCTTCTTAACAACCTTATCGACTTGACTGCCTACTTTCAGGGATCTATGCACATATACACCAAGATCCCTCTGTTCATCAACACTATTAAGAATCCTACCATTAGCCCTATACTCTACACATTTATTATTCCTGCCATAGTGCATTACTTCACACTTTTCCACATTAAACTCCATTTGCCACCTCTCGGCCCAGCTCTGCAACTTGTCCAAGTCTCTCTGCAAACTATAACACCCCTCTTCACTATCTACCACTCCACCGACTTTAGTGTCATCTGCAAATTTACTAATCCATCCTTCAATACCCTCATCCAGATCATTTATAAAAATTACAAACAGCAGGGGCCCCAAATCAGACCCCAGAGGTACACCACTTGTAACCGAACTCCACAATGAATATCTCCCATCAACCACCACCCTCTGTCTTCTATCTGCCAGCCAGTTCCTAATCCAATTAGCTAAATCACCCTCTACCCCATACATCTGCATTTTCTGCAGAAGCCTTCCATGGGCCACCTTATCAAACACCTTACTAAAGTCCATATATACCACATCAACCGCCTTACCCCCATCCACCTCTTTGGTTACTTTTCCAAAAAACTCAATAAGGTTAGTAAGGCACGACCTACCCTTCACAAAACCATGCTGACTATCCCCAATCAATTCATTTCTCTCTAAATAACTATAAATCCTATCCCTAATAATTCTCTCCAATACTTTGCCCACAACAGAAGTAAGACTCACCGGCCTATAATTCCCTGGAAGGTCTCTCTTCCCCTTCTTGAACAAAGTTGGCAAGGAACATTCTGGAACATTGTTCGTGCGATGTTACAAAAAAAGGCTAACCTCAGACAATTGGAATCAGCTTAACAGAGCTCAGATAAGCCAGGTTTGTAAAACAAAGTAGAAAGGGAACTCCATTTAATTCTACAGCTGGAGTCAGATCATTCCTCGACTGGGTTGTATCAGGAAATTAACCAGCATTAATGAACTATACGGCCCACTTTCTCGGAAAGATCAACCTTTAGCATCTTGGTGGCTTCCGTCTCTACACATCATTGGTCAGCTGATCAGCTTTTTATGAACTGCCTAATTATATCAGAATAATGAGTGTTTTAGCATTTCGTCAAGCGGCACAGGGGAGACAGCAGTCCTACAATGCTGAAACTGTAAAGGAGAAAATATTATAATCAACATTGATTGTAAAACAGTAATTGGAATAATGTTTAACTAATAAAATATTCCATATTGTGGAATATTATTATACATCTGGAAATAAGTTGCAATCTAATATCATGCAAGAAGACTTCAGAATCAGGAGAAAATTACTGCTAATCTTATTCAGAACCCATAGAAAATTACAGCTCAGAAACAAGCCTTTTGGCCCTTCTTGTCTGTGCCGAACCATTTCTTTGCCTAGTCCCACTGACCTGCACCTGGATCATATCCCTCCACACCTCTCTCATCCACGAACCCATCCAAGTTTTTCTTCTATGTTAAAAGTGACCCCACGTTTACCACTTTATCCGGCAGCTCATTCCACACTCCCACCCCCACTCTCCGTATGAAGAAGCCCCCACTAATATTTCCTTTAAACTTTTCTTCTTTCACTCTTAACCCATGCCCTCTGTTTTTTTTGTCTCCCCTAGCCTCAGTGGAAAAAGCCTGCTTGCATTCACTCTATCTATACCCATCAAAATCATTTATTGTCTATCTCTAGTTGACCTTGGAGGGCAGTTGAGAGTTAACCCCACGGCTGTGACTCTGGAGTCACATATGAGCCAGACCAGGTAAGAACGGCAGATTTCCTTCTCTGAAGGACATCAGTGAACCAGATGGGTTTTTCCGACAATCGACAATGCTTTCATGGTCATCAACAGATTCCTAATCCCAGATATTTTTCACTGAATTCAAATTCCACCATCTACCGTGGTGGGATTTGAACCCAAATCCGCAGGACATTAGTTGAGTTTCTGGATTAATAGTCCAGTGATTGTGTAGTGATAGTCTACCTCTAGCAAAGATAGCAGGACTAGAGGGCACAGCCTCAAGACTGGGGAGGGCGATTCAGATCGGAGTTGCGGAGAGGTTTCTTCACGCAAAGGGTGGTGAATCTTTGGAATTCTCTGCCTGATGAGGTGATGGAGGCTTCCTCACTGAATATGTTCAAGTCAAGAATGGATAGGTTTTTGATTGAGAAGGGAATTAAGGGTTACGGGGAGAAAGCGGGAAAGTGGTACTGAACCACTGCAGATCAGCCATGATCTTATTGAATGGCGGGGCAGGCTCGAGGGGCTGGACGGCCGACTCCTGCTCCTATTTCTTATGTTCTTATGTGACCTCTGGTATCTGTATGCATGTACAAATATTGATTGTTCTTGATAAATTCAGACACTAATGCATCACAGATACACACAGCAGTCCCAACACTACCAATCCAGTTCTGTTCCACTTTTTTATTCATTCATGGGACACAGGCATCACTGGCTGCTTAGCATTTGGAGAGCAATTGAGAATCAACCTCATTGCTGTGGCTCTGGAGTCACATGCAGGCCAGACCAGGTAAGGATGGCAGATTTCCTTCCCTAAAGGACATTGGTGAACCAGATGGGTTTTTCCAACCATCAATAGTGATTTCACTGTGATCAGTAGATGCTTGATTCTAGACATGATTTCAAATTCTACCATTTGCCGTGGCGGGATTTGAACCCAGATCCCCAGAATATGAGGTCAGTTTCTGGATTAATAGTCCAGCTATGATGCCACCAGACCATCGCCTCTCCTTTTCTGCTGCATTCTCCAATCTCCCTTTAAAATTAGCAGGCTGAGGTTCTGACTCACGTTATGTACCTTTAATCACAGCTCCAATCCTCACAACAATTTTACACAAAATCTTGGATTCGTTTACTCACTCACTCACTAATTTCTGGGATTTCCTCAAAGACAGCAATACTTTATCCCCTGCTAAATCATTTCCTCATGAAAAATCACACTTTCAGTCAAATAATAATAGTTTATTAGTGGGCTTACATTAACACTGCAATGAAGTTGCGGTGAAAATCCCCTTATCGCCACACTCCTGTTCGGGTACACTGAGGGAGAATTTAGCACGGCCAATGCACCTAAGCAGCATAGCTTTGGACTGTGGAAGGAAACCTGAGCACCCAAAGAAAACCCGTGCAGACACGAGGAGAATGTGCAAACTCCACACACACAATGACCTGAGCTGGGAATCGAACCCGGGTCCCTGGTGCTGTGAGGCAGCAGTGCTTGTCATCCAACATCAGCAACTGTGTTAACCCTGTATCTCTAGGAAAATAATCGAATTCCCTGCCTCACCAGACAAACATGGGGACACTTTAACCTCAAGAAATAACATGCTGTAGCTTTTGATCTCCTGACTCAATCTCTCAGCGTATGTCAGGAACTCTCTGCTTGTCACGAATATCGCTTGACAATCAGCAGGCAAGATTGTTACTTTCCTGTTGAGGAACACTTCAGCAGTCACGGGCATTTGGTCTCTGATCCTTGGGTTAGCGTTCTCCAAGGCGGCCTTCACGACACACAACAGCGCAGAGTCGCTGAGCAGAGACTGATAGCCAAGTTCCGCACACATGGGGACGGCCTCAATCGGGACCTTGGGTTCATGTCACACTATCTGTAACTCCCATGATTTGCCTGGGTTTGTAAAATCTCACTCACTGTCCTGTCTGGAGATAATACACATCCCTTTAACCTGTGCTAATGCTATCTCCACTCTCCTGCATCTTTGAGACTTGACTAGCAGGTTAGCTGCAAAGACTTGCATTCTAATCACTATTCTGTAAACTATGTGTGTGTCTTTATATGCTCTTCTCTGATCAGAACCTTCCACACACCTGACGAAGGAACAGCGTTTCCGAAAGCTTGTGGGTTTACTATCAAATAAACTGGTTGGACTTCAACCTGGTGTTTTAAGACTTCTTACTTCCGAGTGGGATTGTGATCTCTAAGGATCACTTTTTTCAACTTCTCCACCAACATCATCCCCCTAACGTAATGGAAGTTCTGATCAACTTTCATTTACCAATATCACCTATCGAACATTAGTTTCTTCCACCCGGGAAATTCTACATTAGTTTGGTCTGGTCAGGAGCCCTTCCAACAACAGTTTTTATGCTGAAGTTTCATGGGTACGATTGTTATCAACAAGACACAAACCTTCTCTCACTCGACATGCTCATGGTGTCATTTTCAGAGTTTTTTTTAAATTAACTATCCCATTATACTTTGGTTTGTAGTTTGCTCTCTTCTGGGAAACACTCCATTCTGTAATATCTGCAAGCTATTCGTGCACCGTTCCAATTTTTAGACCTTTTTAACCAGCTCACACATTGCCTTCACAAGCTCCTGTCTCCTTTTCTGCCAAACTTGATGATTTGGGTTATAAGGAGAGGCTGGACAGACTGGGAAATTTTTTTTCTCTGGAGCATAAGAGGATGAGGGGCGATCTTATAGAGGTTTATAAAATAATGAGGGGCACAGATCAGCGAGATAGTCAATATCTTTTTCCAAAGTTAAGAGGGTTTAAAACTAGGGGGCACAGTTTTAAGATGACGGGGAGAGATACAAAAAGATCTGGAGGGATAATTTTTTTCACACAGAAGGTAGTGAGCATCTGAAGTGAGCTGCCAGAGGTAGAAGTAAAGGTGGGTACAATTTTGTCTTTTAAAAAGCATTTAGACAGTTACATGGGTAAAAAGGTATAGAGGGATATGGGACCTTGATTTGAGTGGCTTATATAATTTTCATATTATATTATTATATAGTATAACCACTTGTAACCACTTTCAACCAGAACAGCCAAGTGGATGATTTCAGAAGAGACAGTGATATTATATTATATTTCATATTTTAATATCAATATTTTAATTTCAATATTACTTCCAAATTGTACTCTGTGAAGACAACATCTCCTTCAATAAAATCTGTTGTGCGTTAATTTGAATTTGCATGTGCAAAGCATGTTCTTTTCTTGTTAAAACCTACAACCTAGAAAATAGTTAGGACATTACAGAAATATAATGGGGGCAATTAGGATTAGCTTAGTGGTTAAAGAAAGGGGCAGCTTTTACAAGTTGCGCTGAGAGGCCTGTTTCCATGCTGTAAACCTCTATGACTATGATCCTGAGAGTGATTTTCCTCTTTCTGTCTCCATCTGTTTTTTTTGTGCTGATTAAGTTTACCTTCCAGCTCCTTTGCTTCCAGATCTATTTTGCGGCTGCAAGTCTCCATTGTGCGTATTTTTAAAATTTCCTTCCTGTTGCCAAGTCATGAGTTACCACTTCACATGGTCCAGTATTTCTTATTATTCACGGAAATTGAATCGATCCCTTCATAACTGATACAAACTCCCAAATGAAAAATTCTTAAAATGATTTACAGATTCCACAATGATTAACTAAATCATGGGTTTTCCTGTCTGTACTATTTCCAGGTCAAAGTTGATGAGACATGAATAGAAATCTCACAAACAGGTACATAGAACATAGAACATTACAGCACAGAACAGGCCCTTCAGCCTTCGATGTTGCGCCGACCAATATAAAAAGCAATGCCCCTCCAAACTAAACCATTCCCTTCTCTTCCATATACTTATCAACTAATCTCTTAAACGCCACCAAACTTGGCGCATCTACAACTGCTGCAGGCAGGGCATTCCACTCCCGAACCACCCTTTGGGTAAAGAACCTACCTCTGACATCAGTCCTATAACTATCACCCCTTAATTTAAAGCTGTGTCCCCTCGTGCTAGCTTTCTCCATCCTAGAAAAAGGCTATCACTGTCCACCCTATCTAAACCTCTAATCATCTTATATGTTTCAATAAGGTCTCCTCTTAGCCGCCTTCTTTCTAACGAAAACAACCTCAAATCCTCAGCCTCTCTTCATAAGACCTGCCCTCCATACCAGGCAACATCCTGGTAAACCTCCTCTGTACACTCTCCAATGCCTCCACATCTTTCTTATAATGTGGGGACCAGAACTGCACACAATACTCCAAGTGCGGCCGCACTAGAGTTTTGTTCAGTTGCAACATGATGCTGCGGCTCCTAAATTCAATCCCCCTACCAATAAAAGCTAAGACTCCATATGCCTTCTTAACAACCTTATCGACTTGACTGCCTACTTACAGGGATCTATGCACAAATACACCAAGATCCCTCTGTTCATCAACACTATTAAGAATCCTACCATTAGCCCTATACTCTACACATTTATTATTCCTGCCAAAGTGCATTACCTCACACTTTCCACATTAAACTCCATTTGCCACCTCTCGGCCCAGCTCTGCAACTTGTCCAAGTCTCTCTGCAAACTATAACACCCCTCTTCACTATCTACCACTCCACCGACTTTAGTGTCATCTGCAAATTTACTAATCCATCCCTCAATACCCTCATCCAGATCAATACCCAGGTCAGATCAAAGGTTTACTGCCTTGTTATGTCCAGTCAGAAGTGGTTGTGGGCAATTAGACAACAAACCAGAGGGGAAGGATCCACAAACATCTCAATCCTAAATGATGGGGAAGTCTCACATGTTACAAAAGACAAGGTTTAAGCATTTGTAACCACCTTCAACCAGAAGAGGCAAGTGGATGATTTCATAAGAGACAGTGAAATAGAACATCGACCAATACAGTACAGTACTGTATTGCCTGGATCTGCCTGGATTGGGAGGCAGGCCTGATGAAGATAGGTTGAGGGAGCTGGGACTCTTCTCACTGGAGAGACGTGGGTTGAGAGGTGACCTGATGGAGGTTTGTAGGGTGTTGCGAGGAGTAGATGGGGTGGACTCTCGGAGACTGTTTCCCCGGGCTGAGGTGGTCACTGCTGGAGGACACAGATTTGGGGTGCGAGGAGGCAAGTGCAGGGGAGATGTCGGGAGTGGGTTTTTTGCTCAGAGGATGGTGAGTGGGTGGAGCCGACTGCCGTCGGAGGTTGTTGGGGCGGGCTCGCTGGGGTCTTTTGAAGGACTTCTGGATGAGTATATGGAAAAGAATAAGATGGGGGGGTTATAGATGGGTCTGTGGATTGGTGGATGTGATCAGCGCAACTCGTGGGCCGAAGGGCCTGCTTGTTTGTGCTGTATTGTTCTATGTTCTATGTACTCAAAGTTGTGCCGAGCTATGTCCAATCCCAAGATCAAGCTATCCCCTCCATGTGCTTCTCCAATAACTGCTTGAAAGTTCCCAAAGTGTCCGTCTCCACTATCACAGCAGCCACACCCCAACCACTCTCTGAGGAAATAACCTACCCCAAACATCTCTCCTATATCTCCCACCATGAACCTTATAGTTATGCTCCCAGTAACAGCTACATCCACCCAAGGAAATACTCTCTGTATGTCCATTCTATCAATCCCTCTCATCACCTTATAAATCTCTGTTACAAAGAGAAAAGCCCCAGCTCCCTCCACATAAGACCTCCCCTCTAAACCAGGCAGCATCCTGATAAATCTCCTCTGCACTCTCTCCAACGCTTCCACATCCTTCTTACTGTGAGGTGACCAGAACTGATCGCAATATTCCAAATGTGGTCTCACTAATGTCCTAAAACCTACAACCCTGAACATAGGACATTACAGAAACATAATTGACAATAAGTCATGATTTTCTTTCATTGAGAACATTGAATAAAGATCCTATGTCGAAGAATTCTCACCCTTTGAATATGAGAAGGTTGGGGAAAAATAACAACAAGATTAAGGATTAATGATAGGGCATTGGGGAAAGTTACAGAACAAAGATACTAGGGGTACAGGTTCATAGCTCCTTGAAAGTGGAGTCACTTCAGAGTGGTGAAGAAGGCATTCGGCATGCTTGGTTTCATTGGTCGTAACATTGAATACAGGAGTTGGGATGTCTTGTTGAAGTTGTACAAGACATTGGTAAAGCCCACACTTGGAATACTGTGTGCAATTCTGATCATTCTATTGTAGAAAGAATATTATTAAACTAGAAAGAGTGCAGAAAAGATTTTACTAGGATGCCAATGGGACTTGATGGTTTGAGTTATAAGGAGACGCTGGATAGACTGGGACTTTTTTCTCTGGAGCGTAGGAGACTGAGGGATGATCTTATAGAATCTATAAAATAATGAGGGGCACAGATCAGCTAGACAGTCAATATCTTTTCCCAAAGGTAGGGGAGTCTAAAACTAGAAGGCATAGGTTTAAGGTGAGAGGGGAGAGATACAAAAGTGTCCAGAGGGGCAATTTTTTTCACACAGAGGTAGTGAGTGTCTGGAACAAGCTGCCAGAGGTAATAGTAGAGGTAGGTACAATTTTATTTTTTAAAAAACATTTAGATAGTTACATGGGTACAATGCGTATAAGGATATGGGCCAAATGCAGACAATTGGGATTAGTGTAGGGGTTTTAAAAAAAAAGGTGGCATGGACAAGTAGGGCCAAAGGGCCTGTTTCATGCTGTCAACTTACGCCAGTACATAGAACATAGAACATAGAACATAGAACATAGGACATAGGACATAGAACATTACAGCACAGAACAGGCCCTTCGGCCTTCGATGTTGCGCCGACCAATATAAAAAGCAATGCCCCTCCAAACTAAACCATTCCCTTCTCTTCCATATACCTATCAACTAACCTCGTAAACGCCACCAAACTTGGCGCATCTACAACTGCTGCAGGCAGGGCATTCCACTCCCGAACCACCCTTTGGGTAAAGAACCTACCTCTGATATCCGTCCTATAACTATCACCCCTTAATTTAAAGCTGTGTCCCCTTGTGCTAGCTTTCTCCATCATAGGAAAAAGGCTATCACTGTCCACCCTATCTAAACCTCTAATCATCTTATATGTTTCGATAAGGTCCCCTCTTAGCCGCCTCCTCTCTAACGAAAACAACCTCAAATCCCTCAGCCTCTCCTCATAAGACCTGCCCTCCATACCAGGCAACATCTGGTAAACCTCCTCTGTACCCTCTCCAATGCCTCCACATCTTTCTTATAATGTGGGGACCAGAACTGCACACAATACTCCAAGTGCGGCCGCACTAGAGTTTTGTACAGTTGCAACATGACGTTGTGGCTCCGAAATTCAATCACCCTACCAATAAAAGCTAGGACTCCGTATGCCTTCTTAACAACCTTATCGACTTGACTGCCTACTTTCAGGGATCTATGCACAAATACACCAAGATCCCTCTGTTCATCAACACTATTAAGAATCCTACCATTAGCCATATACTCTACACATTTATTATTCCTGCCAAAGTGCATTACCTCACACTTTTCCACATTAAACTCCATTTGCCACCTCTCGGCCCAGCTCTGCAACTTGTCCAAGTCTCTCTGCAAAGTAAAGGAAGGCCAAGGAAGAAAAACGTGGTTTTGAAAGAAGTTTCTTTTTTCTGATCAGGGTAGGGTGGGATTTGAGGCAGTATCAGACATACTTAAAAAGAAAGGATTCTTTGCTGTATAACTAGAGTCATTTGAAAAAAAGTAAATGAAGTCAATGATCTCCAAGGTAAAAAATGGGAAGTACTGGGAAAACAGTAAAAAAAAACACACTAAGGAATCTCGATTCACCAGTGCCTGAGACGGAAATGATGGATCCATTAGGATTCATTGGGCCTTTCAATGAATGAGGGGCAACACGGTAGCACAGTGGTTAGCACTGCTGCTTCACAGCTCCAGGTCCCTGGGTTCGATTCCTGGCTCGGCTCACTGTCTGTGTGGAGTTTGCACATTCTCCTTGTATCTGCGTGGGTTTCTTCCGGGTACTCCAATTTCCTTTCACAATCCAAAGATGTGCGGGTTAGGTTGATTGGCCATGCTAAGAAATTGCCCCTTAGTGTCCAGGGTTCTCTAGTCCCACTACCAGGGGGATTTAGTGGGTATAGTATATGGGGATAGGGCCTGGGTGGGATTGTATTCGGTGCAGACTTGTTGGGCCGAAGGGCCTCTTTCTGCACTGTAAAGTTCTATGTTCTCCATGAAGGAAATGGATTACCTGTGCTGAGCATTTTCACTACTTTGTACGAGCGAATCAAATTGAAAACATGTCACTCTTACCATTTTTTCTCAGTGGAATAGAACGTAAAAGCTACAATTTTCTCCAGAATTTGGTTCATCCAGCGAAACCAGGAACCAAAATTGAAACGCGACAAAGGTCCTTGAAAAGCATTACTCTCGAAAGCTGATCGTTGTGAAGCAGCCACGATTGAATGGCGGAGCAGACTCGATGGACTGAATGATCTAATTCTGCTCTTAGGTCTGTGACAGGTCGAGGAAGAACTATCCGTTCAAGCTAAAGAGTAGAATCGAGCAGTTGCATTGTCTTTCAGTCTGAATTTTGTTGTATATATTATGGGGCGGCAAGGTGGCAAAATGTAAGCACTGTTGCCATACAGTGCCAGGGACCCGGGTTCAATTCCGACCTCGGGTCACTGTGGAATTTCCTCTCAATGCTCCGATTTCCTCCTACGCTCCAAAGATGTGCGGATTAGGTGGATTTACCATGCAAAACTGCCCATAAGTGTCAGAGCATCTAACTAGGATAAGTACGTGGGGTTACAGGGATACAACAAAGAACAATACACCGCAGGATCAGGGCCTTCGGCCCTCCAAGCCCGCAACGATCATGTGTTCCTAACTAGATCAGCCGTTTGTACCCCTCTATTCCCAGTCTGATCATGTGGCTATCTAAATAAGTCTTAAATGATCCTGGTGTGTGTCTCAACCACCTTGCTTGGCAGTGCATTCCAGGCCCTCTCCATCCTCTGTGTAAAATACATCCCCTGCATATCTGTATTGAATCTTGCTCACCTTACCTTGAAGTTGTGACCCTTTGTGTTTGTCATTTCCGACCTGGGAAAAAGCTTCACCCTATCTATGCCCTTCATACTTTTATAAACTTCTATTCGGTCGCCCCTCAATCTCCGTCTTTCCACGGAGAACAACCCTAGTTTACTCAATCTCATCTCATAGTTAAGACCAGTTACACCAGGCAACATCCTGGTAACCTTTTTCTCTCTCCAAAGCCTCCATATGCACAGATAGGGCCTGATTGGGACTGCTGCTGGCACAAACTTGATGGGCCGAAAGGCCTCCTCTGCACTGAATGGATGCTACAAATCTATGATGATTACTCTCATTGTTGGCAATAAAGATACATTGAGTAGCCCTCGATCTATTACAGGGCAATAAATGCAACTATTCCGTTGGCTCCTGTCTAAGAGACAGGATGGTAGTGAAAGCAGGTGTCAGATGGGGCAGTTCGTGGAGGTGGAACTCTCTGAACTTGGCCTTGGAGGGAGTACAGAGAAGGTTCACTAGGCTCTTACCAGAGATGAGGGGGTTAGCTTATGAACAGAGATTAAATAGATTGGCCTGTACTTGTTAGAGTTTAGAAGGCTGAGGGAGGATCTTATTGAAATATATAAGATAATGAAGGGGCTAGATAGGGTAGAGGTAGAGAGATTCTTCCCGCTTAGAAAGGAAACCAGAACTAGAGGGCACAGCCTCAAAATAAGGAGGGGGGGTGCAGTTTAGAACGGAGTTGAGGAGGAACTTCTTCACTCAAAGGGCGGTGAGTCTCTGGAATTCTCTGCCCATTGAAGGGGTGGAGGCTACCTCACTGAACAAAGAACAAAGAACAAAACAGCACGGGAAACAGGAGCCCGCGCCGCCACCCCGATGTTCCCACCTCTACCCGCGATCCCTGTCTATGTTTGTAGATCTATGGATTGAAACCAAATTTGAGACAATTTAGGGAGAATTTGTTTTGCCAATCAGCCTAAGAGCACATCTTTGGGATGCGGGAGGAAACCTGAGCACCCGGAGAAAACCCACGCAAGCACGGGGAGAATGCGCAAACTCCCACAGACACAGGCCCAAATCCATGTATCTGCACAGCACAGCGATAGTCACTGAGCTGTCGTGTTGCCCATCAAATGGACCAGAGTATATTTAAGTCATGAGTAGATAGATTTCTGATAGACAAGGGAATTAAGGGTTATGGGGAGAAAGCGGGAAAGTGGAACTGATCCACTTCAGATCAGCCATGATCTTATTGAATGGCGGGGCAGGCTCGAGGGGCTGGATGGCCGACTCCTGCTCCGATTTCTTATGTTCTTTAACTGTTAGCTGAGCTGTGAGTTGTGAGGTTCCAACAGGATATTAGCACTGACATTGGATCTGTGTGATGTGGGGAAGGATTCCCACTCCTCCTCGCTCACAATGAAGTGTAGAAAGGTTCAGATCATTAGCACTTAGAGTATTTAGTCGGCACTCTGCTTTGGAATATACAGTAGGGAATCACACAATCCAAACCTCCCACAGTTACATTGCAGCGCTGATGGTGTTATTTAGGCTTCATTAGCTAATTAGTATCTGGCCAGGATTTTGCAGGAGTTTGTCAAATTCTACAGCGTCAATTTGTTTAAAATCCCAATGCTTCTCCCACACTTTGAAGAGTTAAACTCAAAGCCAGGGTCTGGAAACACGCCATTTTATTTTTCAATTGACTTATCAAACCTCAGAAAGTGCGGCTAATTAGGTGACGTTTCCTCAAATGATGAAAACAAGTGCATTAATACCAGTTACGTGGGATATCAAAATGAAATGACAGTTCTTCCAACTCCTTGGGGCATATTTACAGGAAGGCAATTTTCATTCCATTGATTTAATTGCAAAACGATTTAGTCGCATAGCACTGGACACAAAACATAAAGAAAATCTATAGGGTTTCTGTCTCATAAATTCATACGGTAATATCTGCGGAGCTGACACAAGTATAATTACAAAATGTGCTCCCTTTACCAGCTTTCATTGATGTCGATTGGTCTGGGTGTCCACGTCAATGAGAATTGAGCAGAGAGCTCGACGCTGCTGCTCAGGCCAATTAAAACAATCACATATAACATCCAGAAAGTGCCCGGAAATGATAAATTGCGGATTAATGCCGTGGAATTGTGTGGGGAGGAGGGAATGTTGGCAAAGTGCAACAGCACACCAGAGATTAACTTCATTTTAATGAATGTTCTGTTGTGGGGGGAAAAGTGCAGGAAAGCAAGGATTTAAAAATTAAAGTGCAAAACTGTAAACTTTATTTCAAAGGGCGGCACGGTAGCACAGTGGTTAGCACTACTGCCTCAACAGCTCCAGGGGTTTGATTCCCAGCTCGGGTCACTGTCTGTGTGGAGTTTGCACATTCTCCCCGTGTCTGCGTGGGTTTCCTCCAAGTGTCCGGTTTCCTCCCACAGTCCAAAGATGTGCGGGTTAAGTTGATTGGCCATTCTAAAAAAAAAAATTGCCCTTTAGAGTCCTGAGATGCGTAGGTTAGAGGGATTAGCGGATCAATATGGGGGCAGAGCCTCAGTGGAATTGTGGTTGGTGCAGACTCGAGGGTCGAATGGCCTCTTCCTGCACTGTAGAGTTTCTATGATTCTCCTATGTTAGGGGTCTAAAATACTCACACATGTCAAAACCTTCAAAGGACTTTTTAATTAGATTTGAACAAAAAACAAAGAACAAGAACAAAGAACAAAACAGCACGGGAAACAGGCCCTTCGGCCCAACGAGCCCACGCCGCCATCCCAATGTTCCCACCTCTACCCGTGATCCCTATCTATGTTTATAGATCTATGGATTAAAAACCAAATTTGAGACAATTTAGGGCGAATTTGTTATGCCAATTAGCCTAAGAGCACATCTTTGGGTTGTGGGAGGAAACCGGAGCGCCCGGAGAAAACCCACGCAAGCACAGGGAGAATGTGCAAACTCCCACAGACATTGTATCCCAAATCCATGTATCTGCACAGCACAGCAATAGTCACTGAGCTGTCGTGTTGCCCATCAAATGGTCCAGGTTAAGCGTACACTAACGACGTGAAGCACTAGGACACTCTCGAAAAAGATCCAAGAGCAGCCCTCTCACGACCCATCGCGTGTATGTCCCTCGTTAGACAACAAGGTGGACCAAAGCACCTGTAGGATAAAAACAAGTACATCAATATCATCACCTATTTACACACTTCCCAGGGACTCCCAAGGCTCATGATCCCTATTTTAAATCAGTTTTCCATACCCCTCCATTCCCATTCTATTCATGTGCCCATCTAAGTATTTCTTGCTACACAATGACTTAATATTGCCTGAAATCAAAGTATTGCAAAGGACGATACAATTTCCAAATTATTTAAGAATTATTTTGAAGCATATTCAATTGCATTGCTCATCATTCCAGTGACTCTAATGTTCATCCTACACTGTTCCCTGTTCTGCTACTCTTTTATAAAGTGCTGGCTCTAATTGATTTAATGATCTATTTAACGGTGTTACTCAATGCCTCGAGTTCTTTGCAACTCGTTCCATTTCATTTGCGACCCTTGACAAATATATTGCTGTATGTGTTTTGGGGGCCTCCATTTGTAGCCTGCTTGGCTGCTGGAGCTGAGATTTATGTGGGTCTCTTATTCCTGTTTTTAAGCAATAGGAATCCAGATAATACAATGGGTTAGGATGTGGCTGGCTATTCCTCATTCAAAGTGACTACTGGTGTCCCACAAGGATCTATGCTGGGGTGTCAACTATTCACAATCCAGCAGTTATTAATGATTTAGATTGTGCGGGGAGAGAGCCATACATCCATGTTTGCTGATGGCACAAAGATTGGTAATGCAATGTGGAGCACAGCATAAAATTACTAAGAGACTTTGATAGATGAACAGGTTGGAGGAAATTGTGGCTGATGGATTTCAATGCAGGTGTGTGAGATCACCCCATATTGGATTAAACGTGAGGGATAGGTCTCTGTGTATTTTCTGTACAGGAGGGAGTTGTAAGGGGTGGAGGCTCATGGACATTTACACACAACGTTAAATTGGAGCAGACAGAGGCAAAAAAAAGGTGCAGAAATGAAATTTTACTATCAATTTACATAGAACCATAGAATTCCTACAGTGCAGAAGGAGGCCTTTCAGCCCATCAAGTCTGCACTGACAGTGCAGAAGGAGGCCTTTCAGCCCATCAAGTCTGCACTGACAACAACCCTACCCAGGTCCCATCCCCGTAACCCCATGTATTTATCCCGCTAATTGCCCTGACACTAAGAGGCAATTTAGCATGGTCAATCTACCTAACTTTGGGAAACCCAGGCAGACACGGGGAGAAGGTGCAAACTCCACACAGTCACCCAAGGCCAGAATCGAACCTGGGTTCCCTGGTACAGCTAACCACTGTGCCATCATGCCACCCAATGCGGAGTACTGTGCTCACTTCTGGGCACTTGCGTCATGGGAAGGCAGTTTTAAGTTTGGAAAGGGTGCAATGCAGCTTCATCCGAATGCTCCCAGGACTCCAAGATCTTGATTATACGGACAGACTACAAAATATAAATTTGTATTCCATCCGATGTAGGAGACTGAGAGCTGATCTGATTTGAGTTTTTTTTTAGGAATTTGAAAATAAGGGACGGGCAAATCTATTGGCAGAGATCAGACCTCACAGGAGTGGAGTTCCATAACACTTTGACACACAACAAACAGCAGATGTTAGCTCAAATGGTAAAACAGATGGATAGAATTAAAACACAAATCGTTATTATTAGCTCATTGAGTGGGGGAATAGGCTCAAGAGACTGCTTGAATATTCAACTTCTCGTATTGGCCAGGAATGATGTTGCAATCTCCACACAAGTGGGCAGACAGCAGTGGGTAAAGGTGACAGAGAGAAGTCAGTGATGTGTATTTTAATTCTGTTCATCTGTTTATTGTTTTAGAACAGTACAGCACAGTACAGGACCTTCGGCCCTCGATGTTGGGCCAAGCTATGTCCAAACCCAAGATCAAGTTATCCCACTCTGTATCATTCTGGAATGCTCCACCCACTTGAAAGTTCTTAAAGTGTCCGACTCCACTATCACAGCAGGCGGTCCATTCCATACCCCAACCACTCTCTGAGTGAAGAATCTACCCCGGACATCCTTCCTATATCTCCTACCATGAACCTTACAGTTATGCCCTCTATATCGATCCAAGGAAATAGTCTCTTCAATCTATTCCCCCTCATTATCTTATAAACCTCTATTCATTCACCTCTCATCTTCCTCCGCTCTGAAGAGAACCCTTTTCCCCTTGTCCAGCAATCTCAAATGTAAGGTGTTAATTGAATTCATGTCTCGCACATTCATAGAATCCTACAGTACAGAAAGAGGCCATTCGGCCCATCGAGTCTGCACCGACCACAATCCCTATCCCCATACATTTACCCTCACCAGTCCCCCTGACCCAACAGGACAATTTAACGTGGCCAATCTACCTAACCCGCACATTTTTGGGCTGTGGGAGGAAATCGAAGCATCCGGAGCAAACCCATACAGACATGGGGAGAATGTGTGAACTCTGCACACAGAGTGACCCAAGCTGGGAATCGAACTCGGAGCATCAGCGATGTGAGGCAGCTGTGCTAACCACTGCGCCACCGTGCCACTCTGCTGTTTTTATGTGTGTCTGTGTGTGTGTGTGTGTGTCTGTCTGTGTGTGTATCTGTGTGTGTGTGTGTGTGTCTGTGTGTGTGTGTGTGTGTGTCTCCTGATTTCACTCCTGAAGAACTTGGACCTATTCAATGCTACAGAAGTTCAGGAATCTCAGTGGGATTGTATAAAGATCACTCCGAATTCGCATCTGCTTCAGATAAACATAAGCCGTAGACTGGGTTGTAATCCGAAGCTTTCTCTGCCTTGTTTCTCCTCGCTTCCTCTCATTCTCCTTCAACCAAACATTCGTACACCCTCTTTCTGCTGGAACCCCACATCAGCATCTCTCCTCACTATTTTTTCTCTCAGTTGTCCACTCCTCTTTGGTTTGTAGCCTCCCTCTGGGCTACACTCCTTTCTCACAGGACAGATTGGTGCCAAATACAAAGGGAATTGAATGCGCAAGCAGAGGAACATCCATGAGCTGTTCTCACTAAGGCGGAGATCCTGAACATTGGAGGCAGGAGGGGTGAATCTCCTCCATCAGGGCAGAAGGCATGTCCCATGGGATTCTTACAAATCTTAACCTTCTTTATCTTCTCCACTCCAATATTGCCCTGCACACTCCGCCATTCCAAGGACATAAGAGCCAGGAGCAGGAGAAGGCCATCTGACCCCCTCCAGCCGTTCTCATTCAATAAGATCATGGCTGATGTTTTCATGGACTCAGCTCCACTTACCCACCCGCTCACCCCCTAATTCCTTTACTGTTCAAAAATTTATCTATCTTTGCCTTAAAAACATTAAAAAGAGGTAGCCTCAACTGCTTCATTGAGCAGAGAATTCCATAGATTCACAACCCCTTCAAGTTCCTCCTCAACTCAGTCCTAAATCTGTTCTCTCTTCGTTTGAGACAATGCCCCCTAATTCTAGTTTCACCTTCCAGTGGCAACAACCTCCCTGTTTCTATCTTATCTCTTAGCTTCATAATTTTATGTGTTTCTATAAGATTTCCCCTCATTCTCCTGAATTCCAATGAGTACAGTCTCAGTCTACTCAATCTCTCCTCATAAGCCCATCCTCTCAACTCCGGAATTTTGCACCTGCGAGCGGTGTGGAGCCCCATGCGGGAATGGGAGGGGAGGGGGCGTTCAGGAAGAGGAAGACCAGTTGTCAAATGTTAGAACCCTGTGTCGACCAGGGGGTAGTTTGGGTAGATTGTCACAGGGTGACGCACCGGCACTTGTGTGTCGGACTGAGACCAGGAGGGATTGTCCGACTGAGGAAGTACGTCACTCAGATCACCTTTCATGTGAGCGAGTGACGAAGGGCAATTTGAGGGAATGAATGTTGATGTGGGGGTAGGACATTTAGTGAGGTGGAAGCAGACAGCATTGTTGCTATGGCGAGGGGAGGAGCTGTTCATACAAAACTACCTCTGATTCGTTGATGACTGACAGTTCCAACATTTTGTGGAACTGTTCCTGAGCAGCTAAAACAGCAAAATATCTCCTGGTGAAAGCCACCGGTGCACACTCAATCTTACAGTTCTCGCGTTCTCCCAGATTCCACACCTAGGCTCGGGACACGACTTGTGGGTTCTATTTCCAAAATGACCCCAGTGTGCTCAGCACTCATGTATTGCAAAGCAATGAGGGGGTGGGGGGGGAGTTAGAGGATGAACGATGTGCCCATCCATGGACAAAGTAGAGATGGAGGAGGAGGAAGAGGGGACACAGAATGAAGGTAGTGTCCCCGTGGACCTCACACATCCCAGCCTGCGTTGCCAACGATTCCTGAAGATTAGTTACCTCACTACAACATCATCCCTCCTCCCCCAAATTCCACTAGCACACAAAAATCCTGTCACCAACAACCCACCCATTCGTGTTATTAGCTCCAATCAAGTCACACCTTAACATTCAGAGATCTTCACAATGTATAAAAGTACTTAGAATCGTAGAAACCCGAAAGTGCAGAAGGAGGCCATTCGGCCCACCATCTGCACCGACCACCATCCCACCCAGGCTCTATCCCCGTAACCCAGGCGTTCACCTTGTTAATCGTCCTGAGACTGGACTCAATTTGACCCAATCAACCTGACCCGGAGGAAACCCACACAGACTCGGGGAGAATGTGCAAACCCGAGCCGGGAATCGAACCCAGGTCCCTGGCACTGTGAGGCAGCAGCGCTGCCCTTTAGATATGAACTTGTGATGCCAAGACATAAAAGGTCAAGTAAAATGGGATCAGACGAGTTGAGTGTTTTGTCCCTGATCTGTGTAAACATGATGAGCCACAGGGCCTTGTTCTGGGCTGTAGACCTCTACAACTCTCTGCCTATTCATCCATAAGTCAGTATAAAGACAGGTTGCCAGCTAGGAGCAAAGAATGAACAACCTAGAACAATGTGAAGTGAAATTAACCAACATTCTGAGACCCTCGTTAACGATGGAAACTTAACAAGGTCACAGTTTGTCCAATAACTATGCACAAACTTTTAGTTAATTATGAAGCTTTCCTCTGAGGTGCTGTAACTTTCATAGTTTCAGCAGAGATAGCGGTTGCTGCTCCAATGATCTTTTTTATGTTTGTTCTTTTACTAAATGCCACTGGCACAACTTCTTCCAGATTTCTTCTTCCTGTTGCTGTGACGACTCTCTCCTTCCTCCCTCCGCCCGGCAGTACATCATTTGATCTGGGTGAGAGATCGGAGTGGGCAGGGTGGCACAGGGGGTTAGCATTACCGCTTCACAACTCCAGGGACCTGGGTTCGATTCCCAGCTGGGGTCACTGTCTGATGGCACATTCTCCTCGTGTCTGCGTGGGTTTCCTCCCACAGTCCAAAGATGTGCAGGTTAGGTTGATTGGCCGTGCTAAAATTGCCCCTTAGTGTCCTGAGATGTTTGGGTTAGAGGGATTAGTGGGTATAATATGTAGGGATATGAGGATAGGGCCTGAGTGGGGTTGTGTTCGGTGCAGACTCGATGGGCCAAAGGGCCTCTTTCTGCACTGTAGGATTTCTATAATCTACGATCCCTGGACACTAAGTCTGTGTTTGTACGTTCTTCCCTGTGGGTTTCCTCCGGGTGCCCCGGTTTCCTCCCACAGTCCAAAGATGTGCGGGTTAGGTTAATTGGCCATGCTAAGAAATTGCTCCTTCGTGCCTGGGATGTGTAGGTTAAAAGGATTAGTGGGTAAAATGTGTAGGGATATAGGGTAGGGTGGGATTGTGTTCAGTGCAAACTCGAAGGGTGTCCTTCTGCATTGTAGGCTTCTATGAGAAATCTTTACAACACTTCTCCCTCGCTCGCTGCTGCATGAATTTCTGGTTTTGGGACACGTGTGGATGGAAAATATTTCTCCTTCATTTTCAAACTCAGTATTGCAGCCACCAGTGCTCTCCTGCACCCTCCCCGCCCTCTTTGGGGCACAGTTCGGGCATTATTATTGGAGCCGATTTCTCCACAGTTGCTACCTGATCTGCTCAATGCTTCCCCGAATATTCTGACACGGTGACATGTTTCACCAGGTAGGAAATGGGAGCAGGAAACAGTTCGCACTTTCTCACCAAGTCTCAAAGCAGTTTGGAACAAGGAAGCAAGGATTGAGTAGAGTTGGTGATTGTACTTGGAAATGTTCCGAACATTATCATTTGCTGCTGGGTCTTGAGAACGAACAAGCAGATGTTGTTGGAAGAGATCAGCGTTCACCAGTTGGTGCTAAATAACTCAAGGACTCTTGCTATAATAATTAGATTGTCTCCGATGTAGGCAGGAGCCTGGAATGTTGAAGGATGAAGGAAGCTTAATGGAGAACATGCCACTGTCTACATCAGTAGGGATGAAGCAGGAAGTGTCAAGAGCTTCATAAGAACATAAGAAATAGGAGCAGGAGTCGGCCATCCAGCCCCTCGAGCCTGCCCCGCCATTCAATAAGATCACGGCTGATCTGTAGTGGTTCAGTACCACTTTCCTGCTTTCTCCCCATAACCCTTAATTCCCTTCTCAATCAAAAACCTATCCACTCTTGACTTGAACATATTCAGTGAGGAAGCCTCCACCACCTCATCAGGCAGAGAATTCCAAAGATTCACCACCCTTTGGGTAAAGAAACTCCTCCTCAACTCCGATCCGCTCCCCCCACCCCCTAATCTTGAGGCTGTGCCCTCTAGTCCTGCTATCTTTGCTAAGCGGGAAGAGTCTCTCAACCTCTACCCTATCCATCCCCTTCGTTATCTTATACGTCTCTATAAGATCCCCTCTCAGCCTTCTAAACTCCAAACAGTACAAACCTAGCCTGTTCAGTCTCTCCTCATAATCCAATGCCCTCATCTCCGGTATCAGCCGAGTGAACCTTCTCTGCACCCGCTCTGAGGACAATATATCCTTCCTCGAATGTGGCGACCAAAACTGCACACAGTACTCCAGCTGCGGCCTCCCCAGCACCCTATACAGCTGCAACAGAACCTCCCTACTTTTATATTCTATGTTTCTTCATGTTTCTTGTGTCCAGATATATGGAAGAGAAGGGAATGGTTTAGTTAGGAGGGGCATTGCTTTTTATTTTGGTCGGCACAACATCGAAGGCCGAAGGGCCTGTTCTGTGCTGTATTGTTCTAAAGATCACCAACAACCTGCCCTGGTCACCCCCCCCAGTGCCAATACTATAGTTAAGAAAGCCCACCAATGCCTCTACTTTCTCAGACTAAGGAAACTTGTATGTCGGCTACAATTCTCACTTTTACAGATGCTCCGTAGAAAGCATTCTTTCTGGTTATACCACAATTTGGTCTGGGCTCCTGCTCTGCCCAAGACCGCAAGGAACTACAAAAGGTCGTGAATGTAGCCCAATCCATCACACAAACCGCTGACTCTGTCTACACTTCCCACTGCCTCAGCAAAACAGCCAGCATAATTAAAGACCTCGCTCAGCCCAGACAGTCTCTCTTCCACCTTCTTCCGTCGGGAAAAAGGTAGAAAAGTCTGAGGTCACGTATCGACTGACTCAAGAACAGCTTCTTCCCTGCTGCCTTCGAATGGATCTATCTCACACAGAGTTGATCTTTCTCTACACTCTTGCTATTCTGCACTCTTTCCTTTCCTTATCTATGAATGGTATGCTTTGTCTGCACAGCGCACGAGAAACAATACTTTTCACTGTATTTTAATACTTATGATAATAATAATTCAAATCAAATCAAACTTTGGTCATGTGAAATCTCTGGTATGTTGTGGAGTAAGCAATTTGTGAGCTCAATTAGACTTCTTCTTGGAGTATGAGCATTCGGCTCTGATGAAATCGTGAGCCCCAGTTGCATATTTATTCAGTAAGCTGAGCAGGGGATAACTGATGGTTCCTTCAGGCTAGTCTTGTTGAGAGCTGCATCGCGGATCAAAACAGACTGGAGTCGTGGCAAAACCTTTGTTGGCTCTCCCTTAGCCCACTACGTCCAGCAATCCACCCAGTGGTTAGCATGGCTGCCTCACAGCGCCAGGGATCTGGCTTCGATTCCCAGCTTGGATCATTGCCATGGAATCCCTACAGTGCAGAGGGAGGCCCATTATATCTGCACAGACCACAATCCTACCCAGGTGCTATTCACGCATTTAGCCTAGCTGGTCCCCCTGACTCTAAGGGGCAATTTAGCATGGCCAATCCACCTAACCCACACATCTCTGCCCAGTCTGTGTGGAGTCGCACATTCTCCCTGTGTCTGTGTGGGTTTCCACCGGGTGCTCTGGTTTCCTCCCACAGTCTGAAAGACATGCTGGTTAGATGCTAAATTCTCCCTCAGTGTACCCGAACAGGCACCAGAGTGTGGTATCTAGGGGATTTTAAACAGTGACTTCACTGAAGTGTTAATGTAAGCGTACTGGTTACCCTAATAAATAAACTTTAAACTTCTATTTGCACCATAAACCCTTCCTCCCTATCATGGGTAATACTGCCCTCCACCAACTCCCAATCTCTACCATTTCCAGAGTGGCTCCCACACTCCCATCATCGATGGTGGACAACCTTTCCTAGTTGTGAGTTCTAACAGGACTTTGCGAGAAGTTTTACAAATGAGGGCTCTCCATCAGTTGTCCACCTCCTCTAAGTCCTGGATGCTGGATTCATGGAATCCCTACAGTACAGAAAGAGGCCATTCGGCCCATTGAGTCGGCACTGACCACAATCCCACCCCGACCCTACCCCCATAACCCCCACATATTTACCCTGCCAATCCCCCTGACACTAAGGATCAATTTAACACGACCAATCAACTTAATCCACACCCCTTTGGAGTGTGGGAGGAAACCGGAGCACCCGGAGGAAACCCACGCAGGTACGAGGAGAATGTGCAGACTCGGCACAGACAGTGACCCAGTGCCGGGAATCGAACCTGGGTCCCTGGCGCTGTGAGGCAACAGTGCTAACCACTGTGCCAGCCACTGGCCCATGGTTCCACCATGATACCCAATCTTTCAAATCAGGACTTATTTTGTTCCTTTTTGGTATTATTGGTCATGATTCTACATGGTCTGTTACCGTCAAAGAACAGAAGAAAATTACTGCACAGGGACAGGCCCTTCAGCCCTCCAAGCCTGCATCGACCATGCTGCCTAACTGAACTAAAACCGCCTAACTTTACGGGGATTATATCCCTCTATTCTCACCCTACTCGTGTATTTATAGAATCATAGAACCTTACAGTGCAGAAAGAGGCCCTTCGGCCCTTCGAGTCTGCACTGACCACAATCCCACCCAGGCCCTACCCCCACATCCCTACATATTATACCCACTAATCCCTCTAACGTACACATCCCTGGACACTAAGGGGCAATTTTAGCATGGCCAATCAACCTAACCCGCACATCTTTGGACTGTGGGAGGAACAGGTGGAGAATGTGGTAAAAGAAAGCGTATGGTATGTTAGCCTTCATAGGAAGGGGTATAGAATACAAGAGTAGGAGTCTAATGTTGCAAGTGTATAGAACGTTGGTTAGGCCTCATCTGGAGTACTGCATCCAGTTCTGGTCGCCGTACTACAGGAAGGATGTAGAGGCCCTGGAGAGAGTGCAGAGGAGATTTACCAGGATGCTGCTTGGTATGGAAGGGCTGTCTTACGAGGAAAGATTGAAAACACTGGGGTTGTTTTCCCTTGAAAGATGTTGGCTTTGAGGGGATCTTTTAGAGATCTTTACCCAAAGAGTGGTTCGGGAGTGGAATGCCCTGCCTGCAGCTGTTGTAGATGCGCCAAGTTTGGTGGCGTTTAAGAGGTTAATTGATAAGTATATGGAAGAGAAGGGGATGGTTTAGTTTGGAGGGGCATTGCTTTTTATTTTGGTCGGCACAACATCGAAGGCCGAAGGGCCTGTTCTGTGCTGTAATGTTCTATGTTCTATGTTCTAAATGGATAGAACGAGGGGTCACGGGCTCAGGGTGAGAGGGGCTATGTATAAGACGAATATTAGAGGCCAGTTTTTCACACAAAGGGTAGTGGGGTGTGGAATGCACTGCCGAGTAAGGTGGTGGGAGCAGGCACGCTAGGGTTGTTTAAGGGTCTCTTGGACAGCCACATGAGCGGGCTGCAGATAGAGGGTTATAGCAGGACTGTTTGAATATTGGGAGGACCAAATAGTAGTAGACTATCTTTTAGTTTTGTCTCGGGAATGTCTTAGTTTTTTTTTAGCATGTTTAATTAAGTCTTATTTGTTTCCGCAGGCAATTTGGTCCACCTTGTTGACCAACAAGGGGCATGCATGCTGCATGTCGTGCGAGAGCTGCTCTTGGAGGTTGCTTCAGGAGTGGCCTAGTGCTTCAAGTCGTTAGTGTATGCTTAAACTGGACCATCTGATGGGCAACATGACAGCTTAGAGACTATCGCTGTTGCTGTGCAGACACGTGGATTTGGGCCTGTGTCTGCGGGAGTTTGCACGTTCTCCCCGTGGTTGCGTGGGTTTTCTCCGGGTGCTCCGGTTTCCTCCCACATCCCAAAAATGTGCTCTTAGGCTGATTGGGTAACAAATTGTCCCTATATTGGTCCCTATATGGGAATCTTCAACAACCGGCATAGCCTAAGGACAAGGATATGTCATTAAGACGTTAGGACGGCGGCGTGGGCTCATTGGGCCGAAGGGCCTGTTTCCTGTGCTGTGTTGCTCTTTGTTCTTTGAAACCAGAGGAAACCCACGCAGACACGAGGAGAATGTGCAAACCCCACACAGACAGTGACCCGATCTGGGAATCGAACCCAGGACCCTGGAGCTGTGAAGCAGCAGTGCTAACGACTGTGCCACCGTGCTGCCCAATATATCATTGACAATTGACGAAATAAATTCTTCCGTGTTGCAAAGCAACATGAAAGTTTTGTAATTAAATTGCTGCAGTAACTGCCCTCATTTGCCTGCAGATGGTTCCAATATTTTAATCATTAAGCGGGAGCAGTGATTACGCACTGATTAATATCAGGAAGTTATAATGGAGTATCTGCATGGTTGAATGTTGTCCGTACATAAGATGATGAGAGACAATAAATATACCGTCGGAAGAGGTAATTAAAACCTGGATGACACTGTCTTCATCTGATTCATTTACAGAATGTGATGAACTCTGAAGTAAATCAGTGATACAAGCAACATCCTTTCACTTCCCTTCACTGAAATTGGAGAGACTTATCCAACAATAAGAGCTGTGTCTTTTTCTGTACATTAATGATCCCTCTTAAGTCATCTTTATGCCATGAATTTTGCTTACCTTATCTGACCAAACAGCAGCAACCTGAGGTCAACAGATCCTGCTTCATCTTGGCGGTTAGCACTGCCGCCTCACAGCACCAGGAACCCGGGTTCGATTCCCGGCTTGGGGTGTTGCACATTCTCCCTGTGTCTGCGCGGGTTTCCTCCGGGGTGCTCCGGTTCCCCCCCCCTCCCCCATTCCAATGATGCGCGGGTTAGGTTGCTTGGCCGTGCTAATATTAGTGTCAGGGGGATTAGCTCGGATAAATATGTGGGTTTACGGGGATAAGGGCTGGGTGGGATTGCGGTCAGTGCAGACTCGATGGGCCGAACGGCCTCCTTCTGCACTGTGGGGGATTCTATCACATCTCCAACACTGAATAATGAATGGAACGTCATTCTCGGGAGCGATAAAAGGTGACAATCAACATTAAAAATGGAAAGCAATGGAATTTGCATCATGGAATATGTTCTGGAATAGTATCTTGACCATCATCAGAACAATGTGAAAGATGTTAGCGTCATACCGGAATGACCAGCCGTAATCCCAGGAATCCGGTCTCCACTCCTCAGGTCCAAGACTCACTGTCACTTGGAACACCTGCGTGTACATCACGTGAGCGACCATTCCTAACAGTCCTAGGAATAAGAAAAGGCATCCTTTTGTAAAATTGACCAGAAAACACTTATATTTTCTACATATTTTCCACATATTTTAGAACATAGAACACTTCAGCTCAAATAGGCCCTTCGGCCCACAAGTTGCGCCAATCATATCCCTACCTACCAGGCCTATCTATAACCCCCTATCCCATTAAATCCCATGTACTCATCCAGAAGTCTCTTAAAAGACCCCAGCGAGTTTGCCTCGACCACCACCGACGGCAGCCGATTCCACTCACCCACCGAGTGAAAAACGTACCCCTGACATCTCCTCTGTACCTGCCCCCCAGCACCTTAAACCTGTGTCCTCTCGTAGCGACCGTTTCAGCCCTGGGAAGAAGCCTCCGAGAATCCATCCTGTCTATATCTCTCAACATCTTTGTAAAACAGCACAGAGGACGCAGATTTATAGACAAGGGCGGGGTTGGGGGGAGTGCAATCCTGTGAGAAAAGTTCAGAACAAGCATGAAAACTGGTGAGTTTCTGATCCTCCTTTTCTGGGCGAGTCCAAATCTGCCATCTTATGCACTTATGCTTCCGTCGATCTGTAATGCAGAACGCGCATAATTTCCCCAACCAACTCCGTCCTCCCCTGGCTCCCAGCATCACCTATCTGCCTGGTCTGGCCCTGTCCCCAGTAGGCCTTGCCACTCCACCTCACCCACCAGCACCCTTACCCTTCACCCCCCCCCCCCACAACCGCCGAACCCACCTGTTTGGCACTACCCGGTGCCTGGTGGGCAATGCCAGGGTGACTAATGATAAGATTGCATCCCCCCACCCTGACCCAAGATATTTTCATTGTGACAAAGAGCGAGGGAGGCTTCCACCTTGGAGTGTTTTGCTCCCGGAATCCAGCATTGAATGACTGAAGTGCAGAATTCCCCACCCCCATTTTCAATCACCCGCTCCACAACAGTCACTATGGCCAACAAGTTTAGGGAACAGTTACCATGGCGATCACGTTATTGGAATTCAGCCACCCTTGTTCCCTGCAGATTTCCCAGCATGGCAGCTGGTGGAATTTCGATGGAATTAATTCATTAAATAGTCTGGAACTCAGAGCTAGTTTCAGTAATGATGGCCATAAAAACAGGTAAAAACCCATCTGGTTCATTGTGGTCAGAAGATGAATTATGGAAGGGTCTTGACTAGGACTGGGACAAGGAATGTTGCATATGGCCCTAAAGCAAAGCAGAGAGAGAGGCAGAATGGAGATCCATACTCGTACCCATAGCAACACTGTAATGACTTCAATGAGACCCATGAGTTAGGCTCTTGGAATACGAGCTCCCTGAAGCACAACACAAGCTGGAGGAAAAGCACCTCGTTTCCAATTAGGCACCTTACATCCTTCTGAACTCAACATTGGGTTCAAAAACTTCAGACCTATTCTCTCTATTTTGGTTTTTTCCCCTGTGCCAGTCTGTAATTTGTTCTTATATTTTTGCTTTCAAACCTTCATTCTGCTATTTATACATTCTGCTGTTTTGCTTTCAGACCGTACTAACCTGTATTCTGCTATTTATTCCAATCCTGGACCAATGCTTTAGTCTACAATATCACCATATTGAATCTTCATCACCCTTTAGTCTATCACTGACTTTCTCTTTTGCCACACTTGAGCTGCATACTTCTTTTCAAGGCATATAACCCAAACATTTCACCCTATCTTCATTTCCAACCAAGAATTATATTAGACTCAAAACATTAGTTCTCTTTCCTCAGATATTGCCAGACCTGCTGAGAGTTTCCAGCATCTTCTGTTTTTATTTCAAACTCCAGTGGAACAGTGTCCCTGTGATTGGCACTGCTGCCTCACAGTGCCAGACAGTCGGGTTCGATTCCCAGCTTGGGTCACTGTCTGTGTAGAGTTTGCACGTTCTCTCTGTGTCTGCGTGGGTTTCCTCCAGGTGCTCCAGTTTCCTCCCACAGTCCGAAAGACGTGTGCTGGTTAGGTGCGTTGACCATGCTAAATTCTCACTCAGTGTACCCGAACAGCCGCCGCAATGTGGCGACGAGGAGATTTTCACAGTAACTTTGCATTGTTGGTGTAAGCTTACATGTGACCAACAAAGAAACTTATAGCATTAAGGATTATTTTATTAAGCTCTGGGTCAATCCTGAACAAAGAATGCAGAGAGAATGCCAGAAGCAGCACCAAGCAATTTGTGAAGGTGTACTTTCAGAGACTCCATTGGTTGACACAAAAGGATTTAGTAAGAAACCATCCAGATTAGTATGTTTGTAGCTAATTTTAAATGACCTCTACACGAGGGGACCTCCTCCCTTAGAGTAATTCCCTACTCTGGTAGGTCATCAAGATAGATGGCCCTTACTCTGCTGTGTTTCCCTTGAAGGGACAATCACCACATCCCTTCCCCTTTTAACTCCTTCATTTCATCACTCTGCTCTGTGGAAGGAGGCACAGAATTAAGGGTGAATAGCAACCTTACCCTGTCCTAAATTCAAACTAAAGATTATAAACATGGGTTCAGACATTTATAACCAGAGCAAAATACTGCAGATGCTGGATTCTGAAACAAAATTGAAAAGATAGTGCCTGACGAAGGGTCATCCAGACTCGAAACGTTGGCTCTATTCTCCCTCCACAGATGCTGTCAGACCTGCTGAGATTTTCCAGCATTTTAGTGAATAATAAACCGAACCTTTGAGGGGTTTCCTGACCCTTTTCCGAACGGTGTAATTCTATTGTCTGGGATGTTCCACTAGCTTGGATTGGATCAGGAACCTCTCCTGGTACAGGCACTCCATCACTATTTGTTGCCAAGGAGACATCAGTTATGTTGATGACAGATTGGTCAGGCACTTCCACGTTAACGGCTTCAGAAACATTTCTTGACAGGAACACTGATGGCTGGAGCATCTATCTGCTCCTCAAATGATCCATGTGTCTATGAACAATCCATCCGTCCATATTTTACCCACTAATCCTCACTAACCTATGGATCTATGGTCAATTTTAGCAATCAACCTAACCAGTACATCTTTGGACTGTGGGAGGAAACCCACGCAGATACGAGGAGAATGTGCAAACTCCACACAGACAGTGACCCGAGCTGGGAATCAAACCCAGGACCCTGGAGCTGTGAAGCAGCAGTGCTAACCCACTGTGCTACCGTGCCAAATTACACTTACATCCCAATCTAATTGGGGCTAAAGAGTCAAGTTGTCATTAACTGAGTGATGACAACAGTTAATCACTGTTAACTGGTGATTAACAGTGAAACCCCACCAAAAAGAAATATTTTATGATGGGAATTGGACAGCCGAATTAAAAACCAATCAAGAGGAGAAGAAAAAAAATTATTAGTAATAATTAAAATAATTAAGTAAAAATTTATTAGTAACAAATAAAAACGACAAAATCAAAGCAAATAAAGTGTGAATTTAAATAGCCAATCAACCTAGGGCTCCGTTTTGAGAGACAATAATTCCAGGATCCAATTTGCTCCATCACTGATGTTTATTATGTGTACAGCTTCATTTACCATTAATGTCTGTGCTTTAATACGTGAACTATTATCACTAGGATTTGACAAACCATTGCTTAGAATCACAGATCACCTATAGTGCAGAAGGCACTTTGGGTCTGCATTGATTCTCCGACATCCCACTCAGGCCCCTATCCCTATAACTTGAGTGATGGAAGAGGGTCATTGACAGTGCTATCAAGCAGCACTTGCTGAGCAATAACCTGTTCAGTTTGGCTTTCGCCAGGGTCACTCAGCTCCTGACTTCATTACAGCCTTGGTTCAAACATGGACAAATTCCACAGGTGAGGTGAGAGTGACAGTCCTTGGCATCAAGGCCTCATTCGATGCAGTGTGGCATCAAGGAGCAAAACTGGAATCAATGGGTATCAGGGGGGATCTCTCCGCTGATTGGAGTCATACCTGGTACGTAGAAAGATGGTTGTGAAGGGTCAGTCATTTCAGCTCAGGATATCTCTGCAGGAGTCCCTTAGGATAGTGCACAAGGCCCAACAATCTTCAGCTACTTCATCAATGACCTTCCCTCCGTCATAAGGTCAGAAGTGGGGATGTTCGCCGATGATTACACAATGTTCAGCATCATTCCCCACTCCGCAGATACTGAAGCAGTCCATGTTCAAATTCAACAAGATCTGGACAATACCCAGGCTTGGGCTGACTAGTGGCCAGTAACATTCGCGCCACACAAATGCCAGGCAATGACCATCACCAATTTGACAGTCAATGGTGTAACCATCACTGAATCCCCCACTGTACTTGGGGGTGACCAAAAACTCAACTGGACTAACCACACTAACATAGTGGCTATAGGAGCAGGTCAGAGGCTAGGAATATTGCAGCAAATAACTCACCTCCCGACTCCCCAGAGCCTGTCCACCATCTACAAGGCACAAATCAGGAGTGCGATGGAATATTCCCCATTTGCCTGGATGGGTGCAGCTCCAACAACACCCAAGAAGCTTCACACTATCCAGGATAAAGCACTTGATTGGCAGCACGTCTACAAACATCCAATTCCTTCACCACTGATGCTCAGTAGTAGCAGTGTGTACTATCTACAAGATGTGCTACAAAAATTCACCAAAGATCCCCAGATGGCACCTTCTAAACCCACGACCACTTCCACCTAGAAGGACAGGGAGAGCAGATATATGGGAACATCCCCAGCTGCAAGTTCCCCTCCAAGCTACTCTCCATCCTGCCTCAGAAATATATCCGCCGTTCCTTCGCAGTCAAAATCCTGGAATTCCCTCCCTAACGGCATTGTTGGTCAACCCACAGCATGTGGACTGCAGCGATTCCAGATGGCAGGCTCACCACCACCTTCTCAAAGGCAACTAGGGATGGACAATTAATATTGGCCGGCCATTGACACCCATTCCCACAAATTAACAAAAAAAAATTATCCCACTAATCCCCCTAACCTTGGGACACTAAAGGGCAATTCAGCATGGCCAATCCACCCAATCTGCATGCCTTCGGAATGAGGGAGGAAACAGGAGCACCCGGAGGAAACCCACGCAGACACAGAGAGAAGATGCAAACTCCACACAGACAGTGACCCCAGGCTGGAATTGAACCCGTGTCCCTGGGTGCTGTGAGGCAGCAGGGCTAACCACTGTGCCACCGTGCCACCCATACAAGTCTTCAAAAGGCAGAAGTGCTTTTCAAATTCAATGGCTGGACTCCCTCTCTTTGGCACTGAAATGAATAGTCACCCATCACAGTGCCCGGTGCCCCTGTATCCATTTCCATCTTAAGAGGCTTCCCCTTTGACCTGGAGTGTTACAGTTATAGCATGTTCATTGCTTGCTTTAAGATTAAACAGAGAGTGAATATCAGAATTACAGGTGCCAGGCTCCTGCATATTGTATACTTGCAACATCTTTGATCAAATATTTTGCAATCTGGACTTAGCTCTGTATTGCTTTAACAAATCTCCTCTCTTATTACAATAAAACCCCCCCAGCTCTGTAAACCAGGAGTGTGGTTCCCTCCACACTGGTAACCTTGCACTTTCGGCATTACTGACTTGATTGCTTGAAAATAAGGTGTGTGGTTGGTGAAGCTCCAGCACCGTGTACCAAACAACAAGTGATAGAGCTCAGTGATCCCACTGTCTATAGATCAGATCTAAGCTCTGCTGTCCCGCCACATCCAGCCATCAATGGTGGTGGAGGAGGAGTTTTCACAAATATCCCTGGTCCTGAATGATGAGAGAGCCTAGCGCATCAGTGCAAAAAGTAAGGATGAAGCGTCTTCGACCGGGAATGTTGAGTGGATGAAGCATCCCATTCTCCTCTTGGGCAGCACGGTTATTAGCGCTGCCTCATAGCGCCAGAGATCCAGATTCAATCCTGGCTTGGGTCACAGTCTGTGCAGAATCTGCATGTTCTCCCCATGTCTGTGTGGGTTTCCAACGGGTGCTCAGGGTGCCCAGGTACATAAAGAGCAGAACAAATCTAGTCCGGTCAATTACCATCCATCAGTCTACTCACAATCATCAACATAATATTGGGAGGTGCCATCAACAGTGCTATCAAGCAGCACTGACTCGGTAATGACCTGCTCGCTGATGCTCATTTTGGGTTCCATTTGGCTCATTACAGCTTTGAATCAAAAACGTAAGTACAAGCTGAAGTCCCTTGACATCAAGGCAGCGTTTGAATGTAACATCAAGGAGCCCTAGCTAATTGGAGTCAGTAGGAATCAGGGGGCAATTCTCCCTGGCATACTTGGCACAAAGGAAGATGGTTGTGTTGGTTGTGGAGGGTCAGTCATCCCAGCTTCTGGACATCATTGCGGGAGTTCCTCAGGGTAGTGTCGTCGGCCCAACCATCTTCAGCTGCTTCATCAATAACCAATAAGTGGGGATGTTCGCTGACAATGGGCATGTTCACTCCATGCGAAACTCTTTAGATACTGAAGCACCCTGAGCTGGAACACAGCAAGACCTGGACAACATTCAAGCTTGGGCTGGCAATTGACAACTAATATTAGCACCATACAAGCGTTTGTGACATTAGCCAACTCCATCAAGAGAGAATCTAGCCTTTCCCAATCGGACAGGAAGTTAAGATACAGACAACCACGTGGTCAGCAAATGTAAGAGAAGAACTGTGAGGACCAACTTATTACAAAGAGATGTCACTCAGGTAAAAGAGACAGAAAGCTGAATATCGGACTATAAAAGGGATTGTGAATTGGGCAATTTTATTCCTGCTGCTTTGGTTTTGTTAAAGACAACCAGACCATTTCTTGAGAGACCTCAGACAGAATAAAGTTGCTGGTGATGCAACTGAAGAGCTGAATGGATTGTGTGGTAAATTGAGAGATCAGAGACCAAGTTGGAGAACTTTGGAACTGTTGATGTTACCACGTGTCTAATGTGGATGCTTGTGGTTCGTAAAATATCTCTGTTGCAGTGACTATTTAATTGAAATTACATTTTAATTTGAAGTCTTGTTTCTTCTGCCTTTCCCCTTTGTGGATCTTCACTCTTGTAGGTTTCTCACTCTCACCCTGTACTTGCTTCAGTTCGAATACATTTGTAACATTCTGACAAAAGGTTATCAACCTAGGACATAAGCTCCATGGGTGGAATCTTCCTGTCTGTGCTGGCTGAGGTGAGAAAACTGCCGTGTGTCTCTCCAGAAGCACAGCCAAGTTTTCTCTCCAGGTCCTCCGACACGCTTCACAGAAAGTCTGGAGGCAATGATTTTTGCCATCGTGAGACAACTTTCTTAAAGTGCCTCCCGATCTGCGTTTAAAAGAATACTTCTCCCCTTCCACCTATGATAGATATGCGTGGTGCAAACCCCCCCACCCCAACACCCTCATCACTAACACAAGGAAATGCCCCACCTCAACAGATGAGGACCTCTCCTCCAATGGTGCTTCCCTGAGGCCTTGCCCCTAGCACCGCTAAGGGGAGTTTGCTGATACTGAGGCAGTGCCAGGAACATCCTGGACATGTCCCCCTATCCCTGGGGGCTATATCAACTCATTGACCCCCTGCTGGGTTCCCCTCCGCTGCTTCACATTTGGCAAAAACAGTCATAAACCTTGCCAACGTGATGCGATTTTTTTTTCCCTCTTGTGTTGGGTCAGGATGTTAACCCAGGAGTTATCTATCAATAGCATATTTTTGTCTACACTGCACAATATTTTCTTCCATAATTTTATGCAGTAAACGTCACGTGAAATATTTGTAATGGATCTCAACGTAATGTGGGTCACAAACTCATTGTTGCGAATTTGTGTTCGGAGTGGGAGATTTTTGATTGCTAGCTATCCCAATCAGATTTGCCTGTGCACACCTTTTTCCAAAGTATACATTCAAAGAGGCAGAAAATTATAGACATTCTACATTTTGAGTTTCCAATTTGCGCTGTCAGCTGAAAGCTTTATCTGAATCAATCTTTCCTTGAAATTGAAAACTATAGGATCCCTTACCTCCCTCTGACACCAGTTTTACATCCAGATTTACCTCTGCTCTCTTCTTTTCTCGACACTTTGCAAAGAATGATTACTTGTGCCATATTGTTTAGCATTTCATTATTATAAAAGGTGAAGCAAGCATAAGTGATTTTTTTTGGCGACATTAAGAGGTTACAGTGAAATAAATTGAAGCAAAATAACTTGTCTGTTTTTATACTTGTTATACAGGCAGGCTGCAAAAAAAAATTGGCTACGATTCAGATTGTACAATTTATACATCGGGTGCTGCTGTTTGACAGCGGTTACTATGGATATTGGTACTTGCGTTAGAGGTGCTTATCTTTGAGTCAGTGTCTGAAATGAGTGAAGAGAGCAGTGTGTCAGGCTGCTGGGGAAGGTGATGGGGAATGACGTAGGAAGATGCATTTACTGACCTTGACCATTCGTGTAAGGTCATTAAACATCTTCCTGTCCTGCATTCAGGCCTGTTGAGTTGAGCTGTCCACCTTGCTCATTGTAATGAGCAGGCAGTAAAACCTTTGTGTATTGCATTGAACAGATGTGGGGTAATTGTACGTCACAGTGATTCCTGGGGTATTTAATGTTACCCCTGTGTAAGTGTGGGATAGTGGACCACAGAAGGCTATTAAGTTCATTAGGTTTGTGTTAGCTTTTAAAAAAAAGAAATTGTGTTCCTCTCACTCCTCCACACTCCCTACCAATATCACTGTAATATTTTCTCCTTTGGATTTTGATTCAATCTTTTATTGAGGTTATATCCAGCACACTATCAAATATTCCAAATCCAAACCAATCATATCACCTCTTGTTCCTTTACCAATCAATTAAGATTCTGGCCTGTGTGTGCGTGTTTGTCTGTGTATTTGTGTGTGTGTGTATGCGTTTGTCTGTGTACTTGTGTGTGTGTGTGTGTGCACGTTTGTCTGTGTATTTGTGTGTATGTGTGCGTGTTTGTCTGTGTATTTGTATGTGTGTGTGTGCGCGTTTGTCTGTATATTTGTGTGTGTATGTGCGCGTTTGTCTGTGTATTTGTATGTGTGTGTGTGCGTGTGCTTGTCTGTGTATTTGTGTGTGTGTGTGTGTGCACGTTTGTCTGTGTATTTGTGTGCGTGTGCGCGTTTGTCTGTGTATTTGTGTGTGTGTGCGCGTTTGTCTGTGTATTTGTGTGTGGTGTGTGTGCGCGTTGTCTGTGTATTTGTGTTGTGTGTGCGCGTTTGTCTGTGTATTTGTGTGTGTGTGTGCGCGCGTTTGTCTGTATATTTGTGTGTGTATGTGCGCGTTTGTCTGTGTATTTGTGTGTGTGTGTGTGCGCGCGCGCGTTTGTGTATTTGTGTGTGTGTGTGTGTGTGTGTGCGCGTTTGTCTGTGTATTTGTGTGCGTGTGCGCGTTTGTCTGTGTATTTGTGTGTGTGTGTGTGTGTGCACTGCAGCTACAAGCCTCTGTGTAACCTCTACTGTAAAGAAATGTGTTGCTGCTTTTCCCATAACTGGTCAAGTTTAGTTACCAATTCTTTACTCTGTTTCATGAGTTTAAACACCTTTTCCAAATTTTTTCTGCCTTTTCTGTTTGAAGGAGAATCCCAATTTCTTTAGACTCTATAGAACTGTACTCCTTCAATTCCAGAATTGTTCCACTAAATCTCTTTGAATCCTCTCTGAAATCTTCACATTCTTCTTGGTGAGTTGGATCGAGGATTGGATGCAATATGCCAGCTGTGGCTGAATAGGTTTAATGGAGCTTTCTGCCTTTTGCACTCTCCGGACTGGATTCCCACCTGATGTGGGAATTGGAGTCGGGAGATATCACATTCCCACTTCCTACACAGCGACGTCTGCCGAAACTGTTTTTTTTATTCATTCCTGGGACATGGAAACGGGAGAGGTTCCGGAGGATTGGAGGATTGCGGATGTGGTTCCTTTCTTTAAGAAAGGGAACAGGGATAGTCCAGGAAATTACCGACCAGTGAGTTTGACTTCAGTGGTTGGTAAGCTGACGGAGAGGCTTCTGAGGGATAAGATATATGAACATTTGGAGAAGTTTGGACTGATTAGAAATAGTCAGCATGGTTTTGTCAAGGGCAGGTCATGCCTTACGAGCCTAGTTGAGTTCTTCGAGAATGTGACTGAACACATTGACGAAGGAAGGGCGGTGGACATAGTGTACATGGACTTTAGCAAGGCGTTTGATAAGGTCCCCCATGCAAGGCTTCTGGAGAAGGTGAGAGGGCATGGGATCCAAGGGGCTTTGACTTCGTGGATCCAGAACTGGCTTGCCGGCAGAAGGCAGAGAGTGGTTGTGGATGGGTCTTGTTCTGCATGGAGGTTGGTAACCAGTGGAGTGCCCCAGGGATCTGCTCTGGGACCCCTGCTGTTTGTCATTTTCATAAATGACCTGGATGAGGAAGAGGAGGGATGGGTTAGCAAGTTCGCCGACGATACAAAGATCGGTGGTGTTGTGGATGGTCTGGAGGGATGCCAAAAGTTGCAGCGGGACATAGACAGGATGCAAGACTGGGCGGAGAAGTGGCAGATAGACTTCAACGCAGATAAATGTGCAGTGGTCCATTTTGGCAGGAATAATGGGATGAAGGAGTACAATATAAGGGGTAAGGGTCTTAGCTGTGTTGTAGAGCAGAAGGATCTCGCGGTCCGGGTCCATAGGACTCTTAAATCGGCCTCTCAGGTGGAGGAAGTGGTCAAGAAGGCATACGGTGTACTGGCCTTCATTAATCGAGGAATAGAGTTTAGGAGTCAGGAGGTAATGATGCAGCTCTATAAGACTCTTGTCAGACCCCAGTTGGAGTATTGTGCGCAGTTCTGGTCGCCTCATTATAGGAAGGATGTAGAGGCTATTGAGAGGGTTCAGAGGAGATTTACAAGGATGCTGCCTGGATTGGGAAGCAGGCCTTATGAAGATAGGTTGAGGGAGCTGGGACTCTTCTCACTGGAGAGACGTAGGTTGAGAGGCGACCTGATAGAGGTTTATAAAATGTTGAGAGGAATAGATAGGGTGGACTCTCAGAGACTATTTCCCCGAGCTGAAATGGTCACTACGAGAGGACACAGATTTAAGGTGCAGGGAAGCAAATACAAAGGAGATGTCAGGGGTAGGTTTTTCACTCAGAGGGTGGTGAGTGAATGGAACCGACTGCCATCGGAGGTTGTTGAGGCAAACTCACTGGGGTCTTTTAAGAGACTTCTGGATGAGTATATGGAAATGAATGGGATAGGGGGTTATAGATAGGTCTGTGGATTGGTAGATGTGATCGGCGCAACTCGTGGGCCAAAGGGCCTGTTTGTGCTGTATTGTTCTATGGGTGTGGCCAGCATTTATTGTCTATCCCTAGTTGCCCCTTGAGAAGGTGGGGATGAGCTGCCTTCTTGAATCGCCGCAGTCCATGTTCTGTGAGTTGACCCACAATGCCGTGAGGGAGGGAATTTCAGGATTTTGACCCAGCGACTGCGATATATTTCCAAGTCAGGATGGTGAGAGGCTTGGAGGGGAACCTGTAGGTTTTGTGCTCCCATGTATCTGCTGCCCTTGTCTTTCTAGATTGAAGCGGTTGTAGATATGGAAGGTCTGTCTCAGGATCTTTGGTGAATTGCTGCAGTGCATCTTGTCGATAGGACACACTGCTGCTACTAAGCATCGATGGGAATGAATGTTTGTGGATGTGGTGCCAATCAAGTGGGCTGCTTTGTCCTGGATATGTCAAGCTTCTTGCGTGTTCTTGGAGCTGCAGCCATCCAAGCAAGTGGGAAATATTCTGTCACATTCCTGTCTTGTGCCTTGTAGATGGTGGACAGGTTCTGGGGAGTCAGGAGGTGAGTTACATGCCATATTATTCCTAGCCTCTGATCTGCTGTTGTAGCTAATGTGGTGAGTTCAGTTGACTCATGTTATCATCTACTGGGGTAAGGAACAGCCTGGAATTGGGCTGAATCTCCTGCGGTAGAGGTAGGACTAGTGTAAAAGGACCATCTCCATCCGCTGAACTTAAAACATAAGAGAATGTGAGCACGATCACTCCCCATTGAGCTCATTCTGCCATCCAATATGATCATGTTTGACCTTGGCCTCCAATTTCCACCCATTATCCCATGGCTGGCATAGTAGCACAGTGGTTAGCACTGCTGCCTCACAGTGGCAGAGACCCGGGTTCAATTCCAGCCTTGGGTCTCGACTGTGTGGAGTTTTGTACATTCTCCCCATGTCGGTGTGGGTTTCCTCAGAATACTCTGGTTTCCTCCCACAGTGCAAAAATGTGTAGATTAGATGGATTGGCCACACAAAATTGTCCCTTAGTGTCCCAAAATGTTTCGGTAAGATGGTTTAGCCGTGGTTTAAAATGCATGGGGTCAGGGGATAGTGCAAAGGGGAAGGCCTGGATCGGATACTCTTTTGGGAAAACTGAACAAAGAACAACACAGTAAACAGGCCCTTCGGCCCAACGAGCCCGTGCTGACATTTGAACAGTGTGAGTTCCCTCTTCTACCAATGACCCTTGTCTATGTTTATGGAAATCCACGTTGGAAATTGGTGCAGATTCAATGGATCAAATGACCTCCTTCTGCACTGCAATGCTGGGATTCTATGGTTCGATCCCTGGGAGACCAAGAATCTGCTATTCAAGCCTCCAACATATTCAACTATGGAACATTGACCAAGATTCACCTCCCTTTGGGTGAAAAAAGTTCCTCCTCATTTTGGTCTGAAATGATTTACCCCCAATCCTGAGCCAGTTTCACATTCGCTGGCAATTAGAAACAATCTCTCTGCAGCCACTCTATCAAAACTCTTCAGAATTTTGTAAGTTTCAATGGGATCACATCTCATTCTTCGAAACTCCCAGAGAATATAAACCCAGTTTACTCAACTTCTCATCTAGGACAACCCCTTCAGCCAGGGGATCAACTTAGTGAACAGTCACTGTAACTACAATATATATATCCTTTCTGGAACGTGGAGATTAAAACTTCACACGGTATTCAGATGTGTTCTCATCGAAACCCTGTACAACTTTACTTTATTCTTGTATTTAAATTCCTTTCCAAATAAAGATCAACATGATAATTACCTTCCTAAATGCTTGCCCAGTTCTGAAGTTGTGTTATGCCTCCAATGACACTCACCCATAACTCCCCTTACCCTCTTCATTCCCTCTTCAATCCTTCACCCCTCCAGAGCCCCTCACCCCAAGCTTCCCTCACTCCACACCACTCCCAGTCACTCACATGTAACCATTAGAAACAGAAGTCAAGAACCCTATTGGAAGTTTTTCAAAAGCTCAATAATCTGCGAAAGTAAATCTGTCAAGGTATACAAGCTCCTGACAGTTATGACAAACAACCCCACTGTATAGAATCCATTAGTGAGTAAGAAGGCAACACAACATTCATAATAACATAACAGAGTAACTATAAATAACTATATCTGAGCAGAATCTATTAGAGTCCTTGAACACAGAAGCTTAGCTATGTGTCAAACTTTTAAATAGTCAAACAGATGGCTAAATTAACCTATAAGGGAAATAAATAAAATGAGGAGTTCAAGTGTGCAGAATCACACTTTATCCAATGTATAATATACTCTAATGCATCAAAGAACTTAACAACTTTCAAAAGGTTACTGTTTTCCTTCAGAACTTGCCAATTTGCCACAAGTAACAACTTGGCAACCAAACTTTTCTTAGTGTCCATAGAACTTTATAAAACAAAGCAGTATGTTCAATCACTCGTAAAATACATAACATATGCTAGAATATTTCATTACAATATAAGGAAGTAGGAACACATTTTGTACTTGCCTTTCATACTGTGCCCACCTTCAAACCACGTCTCACCTTTGCTTCATGACCTCCCTGTGCTGGTGTGATTGATATCTCGTACCCAGGGATGGGGCAGGAATTTTAGATTCAGGTATCTCCTCTCATGAAGTCTGCAGGATGCACTTTGACCCCATGTTTGGCCCTCTACCTTTACTTACAAAGCCTAACATCCCATGTACTTTATTAAACTGTCCTGCTATCTTCAAACTAATTGTGCACAATTTTGGTCTCCGGTCTCACTGTTTCTCTACCCTTTAAAATTACAACGTCCTTTGCTCACTTCATTAGTCTGTGTGTGTTCTCTTGAAGATTAACTGTGATTTATTCCTTAATAACCTCATCTCTTTGTACAAAACAATGGGTGCATGGTGGCTCAGTGGTTCACACAGCTGCTCCAGAGCAGCAGGGACCCGGGTTCGATTCTGGCCTTGAGTGACCATGTGGAGTTTTGTACATTCTCCCCGTGTCAGTGTGGGTTTCCTCCCACAGTCCAATGACGTGCCGGTTAGGTTGATTGGCAATGCGAAATTGTCCCTTAGTGTCAGGGGGATTTGCAGGTAAATATGCGGGGTTACGGGGATAGGGCCTTGTTGTCAGTGCAGACTCGATGGGCTGAATGGCCTCCTCCTGCACTGTGGGGATTCTATGATTCTCACGGAATGCTGATCATTAATTTTACTGAAAAATCCAGGTCATTCCTATTTTGGGAAATATCCACGTGATTGATTTCAAGATGGTTTTTACTTAAATCAAACAAATGGGAGTGTTTTAAATTCTCTTTTAAATGACTATCAGGTTTCTTTCAGATTTTTTTTTTCCCCAGTAGATATCATGGTCCATACTTTGCTAACAGTAAAACTGATAACGTTATTCACAAATGCAATTGCAACTTCAGTTGAGGGCAGATGAAGACAGGAATCTACAAGTTCCTGTCCGAATTATACCACTTATCCTAAGTGGTGATGTGCGGTTCACTACGGCTCAGTATTGAACGTATCGAGTTATTGTATTTTAACGGTAACTGCAAATTAAAGTTAAACTCGAGTTTACGATTGTCAAGCATTATGACACGTAACGATCACTTCCAAACCAACTTCCTGACACTGACAATTAACTTTTACGGCTGAAATTCTCCCGCCGTTCATACCCCACTGGTGCTGTCAGACAGGACAGAGAATTTGGTGCTCAGCCCGATCTCTGTTCAATGCAGCGGGACTGGAGAATCCCAGCTGCAGGCGAGGCTGGGGAACCTGGCCCTATCAGTGTGGAGTCTCTTTATTATTGCTCTTTAATTATTGTTCAAGATTCTCAAAATATTACATTTCAAACTTTAAAAAAAAACATATTTTCTACTTTCCATTTTGTTTTGCACCTTCTTAATTTACTCCTTCTTCTCTCTCTTTATTTCTCTTATGTGGTTGGACAGTGAATTCCCCTCTGCTCTCAAATCTTATGTTATTAATTTCATAAACACTGAACAAAGAACAGGTTGTACATAGAATTTTGTGCAGTTTTGATCACCTAGTTACAGGACAGATGTAAATGAGGTTGAAAGAGTGCAGAGAAGGTTCACAAGGATGTTGCCGGGGCTTGAGAAGCCGAGTTACAGAGAGAGATTGAATAGGTTAGGACTTTATCCCCTGGACTGTAGAAGAATGAGGGGAGATTTGATAGAGGTGTGTAAGATTTTGATGGGTATAGATAGAGTGAATGCAAGCAGGCTTTTTCCTACTGAGGATAGGGGAGAAAAAAACCCCCGAACATAGAACATAGAACATAGAACATTACAGCACAGAACAGGCCCTTCGGCCTTCGATGTTGCGCCGACCAATATAAAAAGCAATTCCCCTCCAAACTAAACCATTCCCTTCTCTTCCATATACTTATCAACTAACCTCTTAAACTCCACCAAACTTGGCGCATCTACAACTGCTGCAGGCAGGGCATTCCACTCCCGAACCACCCTTTGGTTAAAGAACCTACCTCTGATATCCGTCCTATAACTATCACCCCTTAATTTAAAGCTGTGTCCCCTCGTGTTAGCTTGAGGGCGTGGGTTAAGGAGAAAAGTTTAAATGGAATATTAGGGGGGGCTTCTTCACACAGAGAGGGGTGGGATGTGGAATGAGCTGTCGGATAAAAGCTCACTTTTAACATTGAAGAAAAACTTGGATGGGTTCATGGATGAGAGGGGTGTGGAGGGATATGATTCAAGTGCAGGGCAGTGGGACTAGGCAGAAAAATGGTTCGGCACAGACAAGAAGGGCCAAAGGGCCTGTTTCTGAGCTGTAATTTTCTATGACCCCCACACTTTGACCAAGGAAGGGGTTAAAGAACCATGATCCCTGTTCCTGTTTAGTATTTGGTAACTCTGTGCGTTGTTGCTCCCGGTAAACTTGTTTGCTGCTGTCCGCGGTTAACTCTCATTTATCCTCAAAATGAAAGTAAGTGATCCGTGTTCTCACCCTGACCCTCTGCTGTTGTCACAAGATCTTAGCACTGTCAGAGTTGGAGCAATTTATCTTCATCTGGCCCTGACAAATCACTCAGCGCAACACATTACAGCCCTTTGCTGGGACAGATGATGTTTCTATGATCACCAAGGTCAGCACGGAGGAATGGAGCCTGCCTTCCAAACTCATTACCAGCATCACACAGTGCCACGCGCAGTGTTTGCTAGATGCAGAGCAAGAATTCCTGCCTTTTTCCTGTTTCCTGCATGGTGGCACAATGGTTAGCACTGCCGTCTCACAGTGCCAGGGACTTGGATTCAATTCCTGGCTTGGGTCGCTGTCTGTGTGGAGTTTGCGCATTCTTTCTGTATCTGCGTGGGTTTCCTCCGGGTGCTCTGGCTTCCTCCCGCGGCCCAAGTTGGGTAGATTGGCCATGTAAATTGCCCTTTAGAGTCAGGGGAATAAGCTAGGATAAATGAATGGAGTTATGGGGATGTAGCCTGGATGGGATTGTGGTTGAATATAGATCATTACAGCACAGTACAGGCCCTTCGGCCCTCAAGGTTGCCCTGACCAGTGGAACCAATCTAACGACCCTCTAACCTAAACTATTATCCATATGCCTATCCACTGACCATTTGAACGCCCTTAAAGTTGACGAGTCCACAACTGCTGCAGGCAGGGCATTCCACGCCCTTACTACCCTCTGAGTGAAGAACCTACCTTGACATCCGTCCTATAATTATCACCCCACAATTTAAAGCTACGTCCCCTCGTGTTAGCCATCACCATCTGAAGAAAAAGGCTCTCACTGTCCAATAGCTAGGTCGGTCTAGACTCAATGGGACAAACTCCTTCTGCACTGTAGGGATTCTGTTGTTACAATATCTAGTGAGTGTTCCTTAAACTGGCTTTAACCCTAATTATTGTTTTTGAGTGAGGTGATTAATGTAGTTATGGCTTTTACGTTTGGATATTTATTTTCAGCAGAGGGGGACCATCGGTTTTGTGTGTTACCTGCTAGTTTGCCGAGTAAGTGCTCTGCTCATCACCTCGAGAGATCCAGGATTGCGTTTCTGGTCTTTGTCAAACTAGCTTGTTTGAGCATCCTGCCTGTGTGTGCTCTCAGTATTATTGAGTTAAGAAGTGATTATTCATCATACAACATTGCTGGACTGTGCTCGGGCGTGAGCTTTTAGACAGTGGAGTTTGGTTGTAATAGTCCGCAAGCACCCTCGTAGACAAGAATGAGCAGAATATGGAGGGGCATTGGAACTATATAGCAGAATGAGAAATACCACCTTCACAGTGAGGGAGAAAATATAATAAAACTCTCATTTCATTCAGGACTCTTCCAGACAGCTTTGATTCAGAACAAAGTCCGGAGGGAGAAGTATGATGCTGTGGTCCCCTATTTATACTTGCATTATCCCATTTTGTTTTGCAAAACTACAAGGAAATAATACCTAAAGCATGCCTCTGTAGTGAATCAGAACAGTGTTACCTGGGAATCAAACTATCACAACTCATTAAAAAGTGCCCATGTTTCTACAAAGTAAAAAAGAACTCCTTCTGTGTGAACAAGATTAAGCAGTAAAATGGAACAACAAGAAATGTTTTCCTGAAAAAGTGACGTGCTGTTGAAGTTTTTCATCTTGCACTCATCAGGACAGAGTCACAAGAATATCAACTGTAAAGGGAACAACAATTTATACTGCTTGAGAACAGAGTGCAGATCGGTTGGCAAGTGGGCTCTGCTGGAAACATTATCGTGAAGAATGTACCAGAGAATCGTTCACTTTGATTAAGATAATCAGTTGAGTTGGTGAATGCTAGAAGCCTCATATATTCACACACTGGGCCATTTTGTTTGCAGATAGAAGGGCAGTATTCACATATTGTACCTTTTCTCAACTAAACAAAGTTTAAAGTTTAGTAGTCACAAGGCTTACATGAACACTGCAATGAAATTGCTGTGAAGTTCCCCTAGTTGTCACAATCCAGTTCCTGTTCGGGTCAATGCACCTAACCAGCACGTCTTTCAGATTGTGGGATGAACCTGGAGCACCCGGAAGAAACCCACACAGACACGGGGAGAAACTTCACATAGACAGTGACCCAAGGCCGGAATTGAACCCGGTGTGAGGCAGCAGTGACCCAGAATGTGGAGAGGGGGGCAAACGTACCCCAGTTCATTGCAATGGCAATACCTCAATCAATCAGAGGTAACCTGCCTGATTTTAATTTGCACAAAAGCTTGGCAGTTAACTGTTGCCTGGTGCATTCTCCATAGTAATGCTTCTACCACTTCCCAATCTATCGGCAATCTCACCTTATGAGGTATGATGTTGATATTCTTGTGGATCTGTGCTGATACATGCAGGATGAAAAGTTTCACGAGCATATCTATATTCAGCAACACTCTGGTTCCATGCTACCAAATGATTAAATGCTGTTCTCTATCACTTATCACTCAGTACAGACATGGTTATGGTACTGACCTCCAGAGAGCTAATATCTTTAATCCCACTTAATGCTCGAACATGTAGCAGTGTTATAAAATAGCTCACTTTAATTTGAGTTTTGATGATTCTCTGATGGTGGAACATTTGGATGTTGATTGAAAATTAACTGACAGATCGTTTAAAGAGCTTCCCGATAGCAAAATAGTATTTTTCTCCAAATTCACGTCCAATCTGCCAGATATGTAATTTGATTCAATTCAAAGGACATTGATAATTGCACTAGAAATTAATTAACATGTTAATGCTGCTGTAATATTTTGTTGAACGCAGCATATTTCCACTTCATTCCGATTCCACTGTCACTCACTCGCTGTGAGATCCATTCAGGAGCTCTGCTAAATTGTTAAACTTGGTGTAATTCACCTGGAAGCCACTATCCTATGCACTGCTTGCAGTGGAACTTTTTTAACTTAACCCTGAGCCTACTTACACACAAGTACTTAAGGAAGTGACCCTGAAAATAGATCCATTGGTGATTATTTTCCAAAAATCTTTGGCGTCTGGGCTAGTTTCTACAAAATGCAAACCCACTGGAGGCAAAAGGAGATAGAGAGGAATCATAGACTAAGGAAGCTCACATCGGTACTGAGGAAATTGCTAGAATCTATTATCAAGGATTTCATAACTCGACATTGGGAAATCAGTGGTATAATGAGATGAAGTCAGCTTGGATTTACTAAAGGAAAATCATCCTTGACAAATCTATTAGAATTCTTTGAAGTGAAGTAGAGTGGACCAAGGAGAACTGGTGGATGTGATTTGATTTGATTCACTGTTATCACATGTATTAGCATACAGTGATAAGTATTGTTTCTTGTGCACTATACAGACAAAATATACCGTTCATAGAGAAGAAGAGAGTGCAGAATGTAGTGTTACAATCATAGCTAGGGTATAGAGAAAGTGCCTGGGATTACGGGTAATGTCTTGAGATAGATTGAAAGCTGGTTAGCTGATAGCAAGCAATTGGTGAAAATTGATATTTTTCTGATTAACGTACAGTGACTAGGGGGGTACCACAGGGATTTGTGCTAGAACCCCCAACTCTTCACTTTAATGTAGAAGAAGGACCAAAATGTGACGTTTGCAGATGGGATAAAGTTGGGTGAGAGGTGAGCTGTGAGGAGGATGCAGAGATGCTTCAGTGACACAGGCTGAGTGAGTGGGAATGTGGACGGCAGATGCAGTATAATGTGGATTAGTGTTAGTTTGTCCACTTTGGTAGCAATAATAGGAAGACGGATTATTACTTGAATGGGTGTAAATTGAGAGAGGTGGATACTCAGCAAGATCTTGGAGTCCTTGTGCATCAGTCATTGAAAGAAAGCATTGGAAATACAGCAGGCAGTAAAGAAGCAAATCGTATGTTGGCCTTCATAGTGAGAGGATTTGAATACAGGGATGTTTTGCTGCAATTATACAAGTGTTGGTGAGACCACACCTGGAGTATTGTGTTTAGTTTTGGTGTCCTTAGCTGAGGAAGGATGTCCTTGCTATCGAGGAAGTGCAGTGAAGGTTTACCAGGCTGATTCCTGGGATGGCAGTCTGTCATATGAGGAGAGACTACATTCCTATCCATCTACGTCTGTCTTAAAACTAATCATTGACCTTGTCTGCACTGTGGAAGTTCCAAAATTTCACAGTCTCTGAGAGAAAATATTTCTTCTCACCTTTGTCTTCAAAGGGAAAATCTCTTATTTTCAAACTGTATCTCATCTCTCATTGCCCACTGGTTAGCACTGCAGCCTCACAGCACCAGGGACCCGGTTTGATTCTGACTTTGGGTCACTGTCTGTGCGGAGTTTCCCCGTGTCTGTGTAGGTTTCCTCCCACTGTCCAAAGAAGTGTAGCGGATTAGCCATGATAAATGTGCATGGATAGGGCAAGGGGTCAGGCCTGTGTAAGATGCCCTTAGAGAATCGGTGCAGACTCAATGGGCCAAATGGCCTCCTCCTGGAAGAGGAGGAAATTTCCACTTGCATCAAACTCTCAATTTCCCTTAGAACATAGAACATTACAGCACAGTACGGGCCCTTCAGCCCTCGATGTTGCCCCGACCAGTGGAACCAATCTAATGACCCTCTAACCTAAACTATTCCAATGGTATCCATATGCCTATCCACTGACCATTTGAACGTCCTTAAAGTTGGCGCGTCCACAACTGCTGCAGGCAGGGCATTCCACGCCCTTACTACCCTCTGAGTAAAGAACCTACCTCTGACATCCGTCCTATAACTACCACCCCTTAATTTAAAGCTATGTCCCCTCATGTTAGCCATCACCATCCGAGGAAAAAGGCTCTCACTATCCACCCTATCTAACCCTCTAATCATCTTGTATGCCTCAATTAGATCACCTCTTAACCTTCTTCTCTCTAATAAAAACAAGTCCTCATAAGACCTTCCCACCATACCAGGCAGCATCTCAGTAAACCTCCTCTGCACCCTTTCAAATGCTAAGTGCTGCCCGCAATGCATTGTGTTCAAGTTGCAAGCTGTGGTTTAACTCTGTGCCTCTTTGTGCAATGTGGAAATTGTCATGGAAGATGTACTATTCCAAAGTCACTTCATTGATTAAGTAACGCAGGAACAGAAAACCTGCGGAGCCTGCAAGGATTAGAAATGGACCCATTTTGCCATCGCACCTCAGGTTGTCAAATAGATTCCTAACTGAGCAATAAGATCAGAGTGGCTTAAAGATTACTGTGGGAGAAATGGGTTTTGATTCATGGGGCACTGGCACCAGTGCAGGGACAATTGGAGATGTGCTGTTAGGATGGTCTTCATTGGAACTATGCCCAGACTAGTGTTCTGGTGACCCTCATGACTAGGGAAGGGTTTAAAACTACATAACGGGCACGTGATCGTGGCAGAGTTCATGTGAGGAGAGATTGGAAAGCTGAAGGGGAAGGAGGAAGTGATAGTGCAGGTTAGTGATCAGTGTCATGGCAAAAAGAATGTGACAGAGGAAGGGATAAAGCATACAAACGTAAGATCGCAGCAGAAAATCTGGTCAGAGGAGGGAAAATATCTTTAAACTAACAGAGTGGGAGGAAGGTGTGGGTGGAAGACAGATTTAGAAATCAAAAGAGAAAGGTTGAAGCTTTGGGGAAGTGTGGTAAAGACAAGCTGAAAGGAGCAGATAGATTACCGGTAACAATGCATCAGAGAGTAAGGTCCACGCAGGAATAGCTGAGAAGTAAATAAAATCACTTCATAGAATCCTTACAGCGCAGGAGGACATTTGGCCCATCGAGTCTGCACCAAGCACAATCTCTGTACCTTTAACCCGACAAATTCACTCTGCTAATCGTCCTGACACCAAGGGGCAATTTCGCATGGCCAATCAACCTAACCTGCGCAGCGTTGTGAGAGGAAACCGGAGGAAACCCATGCAGACATGGGGAGAACATGCAAACTCCATGCAGACAGTGACCCGAGGAATTGAACCTGGGGTTCCCTGGCGCTGTGAGGCAGTAAGAAGTCTCTCGACACCAGGTTTTAGCCCAACCATTTTATTTGAAAGTAATTCCACACGCTTTCCGAAGCGGTGTTCCTTCGTCAGGTGTGTGGCGCTGCTGTGAGGCAGCAGTGCTAACCAGTGTGCCACCGTGCTTTGTGCATCTGACTGCATGGAGCATCTGCGATAAGATAAATGAAATAGTGTCATAAACAGTGATAAAGTGATCTAATCAGCACGACAGACATATTTACAAAATGACCAAGGTCGGGGAAATAAATATTCCAACGTACACAATATTTCGAGGAAACATAGAAGGAGAATCAGTGTGGGTGGAGATTAGCAAGGGTCAGCAGAAGCGAGGTTGATTGGCCATGCTAAATTGCCTCTTGGTGTCAGGACGATTAGCACAGTAAATTTGTCAGGTTAAGGGAATAGGGATTGTGGTCAATGCAGACTTGATGGGCCAAATAGCCTCTTGCGCTGTCAGGATTCTATGAAGCGACTACAATTTTATTTATTTCTCAACTATTCCTGAATAAAGAACAAAGATCAAAACAGCACGGGAAACAGGCCCTTCGGCCCAATGAGCCCGCGCCGCCACCTCAATGTTCCCACCTCTACCCGCGATCCCTGTCCATGTTTATAGATCTATGAATTGAAAACCAAATTTGAGACAATTTAGGGAGAATTTGTTTTGCCAATTAACCTAAGAGCACATCTTTGGGATGTGGGAGGAAACCGGAGCATGTGGAGAAAACCCACGCAAGCACAGGGAGAATGCGCAAACTCCCACAGACACAGGCCCAAATCCATGTATCTGCACAGCACAGCGATAGTCACTGAGGTGTCATGTTGCCCATCAAATGGTCCAGGTCAAGCGTACACTAACGACGTGAAGCACTAGGATACTCTCAGAAAAAAAATCCAAGAGCAGCCCTCTCACGACCCATCGCGTGTATGCCCCTCGTTAGACAACAAGGTGGACCAAAGCACCTGTAGGATAAAAACAAGTACGTCAATATCATCATCTCTTTACACACTTCCCAGGGACTCCCAAGGCTCATGATCCCTATTTTAAATCAGTTTTCTATACCCCTCCATTCCCATTCTGTTCATGTGACCATCTAAGTATTTCTTAAATAACTCCAGAGTACCTGCCTCCACCACTTTACTTGGCCGTGCATTCCATACCCCCACCACCCTCTGTGTGAAAAAACTCCCTCTAGCATCCAAATTATACCTTACCCCCCTCACCCTAAGCCCATGACCCCTAGTGCTATTCGAGTCCATCCTAGGAAAAAGCTTAACCCTGTTTACTCTATCTATACCCCTCATAATCTTGTACATCTCTATTAGATCTCCTCTAAGTCTACGTCTTTCTAAGGAAAACAGTCCCAATTTGCCTAACCTCTCCTCGTAACTCAGACCTTCTGTACCAGGCAGCATCCTGGTAAACCTCCTCTGCACTCTCTCCAGAGTCTCCACGTCCTTCCGGTAGTAAGGTGACCAGAACTGGACGCAGTATTCCAAATGAGATCTAATCAACGTTTTATACAACTGCAACATTAAAGACCAGCTCTTGTACTCTACACCCTTCCTATAAAGGCTAGCATACTTTATGCTTTCTTCACAACCTTCTCCACTTGCTCTGCCACCTTCAGAGACTTGTTCACCTGCACCCCCAGGTCCCTCTGCGTTTCTATACTCTTAATAGGTCTACCCTTTATCATACACCTCCCCCCTACCTTCTTTCTCCCGAAATGCATCACCTAGCATTTATCAGGATTAAATTCCATCTGCCATCTATCTGCCCAAGCTACCAGCCTATGTCCCGCTGCATCGCCTGACAATGCTCCTCACTATCCGCAAGTCCAGCCATCTTTGTATTATCTATAAACTTGCTGGTCACTCCAGTTACTCCCTCTTCTAAGTCATTTATATATATTACAAATAGAAGAGGTCCCAGTACTGAACCCTGCGGCACACCACTAGTGACCAACCTCCAGGTAGAAAAACACCCTTCCACTATTACTCTCTGTCTCCTATTACCAAGCCAGTTACTTGTCGAAACACTGAAGCTTGTGAGTAGGCTGAACATGGGAGATGATGTGGAGATGCCGGCGTTGGACTGGGGTAAACACAGTAAGAAGTCTCACAACACCAGGTTGAAGTCCAACTCATTAATTTGGCAGCAAACGCCACTAGCTTTCGGGCCTCTGACCCTTCAGCAGGTGAGTGGAGAGTTCTGATCACAAACAGACCTCTCCACTCAGCTGATGAAGGGTCTGAGGCCCGAAAGCTAGTGGCGTTTGCTGCCAAATTAATGAGTTGGACTTCAACCTGGTGTTGTGAGACTTCTTACTGTGAACAGAGATTATTTCTATTGATCGGGGAATCTAAAATATGGGGCAGGGTCTTGGGATAAGATGTGGGGGGGTGGGGGCAGGGAGGAGCAATCATTTTGGACTGAGGTGAGGAGAAATGACTTCACCCAGAGGGATGTGAATCTTTGGAATTCTCTCCCTCAGAGGATTATGGATGCTCCATTATTGAATATATTTAAGGTTGGGAGAGATAGGGAATTAGCAAGACGGAGAGCAGGATGCAAGACTGGGCGGAGAAGTGGCAGATGGACTTCAATGCAGATAAATGTGTAGTGGTCCATTTTGGCAGGAATAATGGGATGAAGGAGTACAATATAAGGGGTAGGAGTCATAGCTGCGTTGTAGAGCAGAAGGATCTCGGGGTCCGGATCCATAGGACTCTTAAATCAGCCTCGCAGGTGGAGGAAGTGGTCAAGAAGGCGTACGGTGTACTGGCCTTCATTAATCAAGGAATAGAGTTTAGGAGTCAGGAGGTAATGATGCAGCTCTATAAGACTCTTGTCAGACCCCAGATGGAGTATTGTGTGCAGTTCTGATCGCCTCATTATAGGAAGAATGTAGAGGCTATTGAGAGGGTTCAGAGGAGATTTACAAGGATGCTGCCTGGATTGGGAGGCAGGCCTTATGAAGATAGGTTGAGGGAGCTGGGACTCTTCTCACTGGAGAGACGTAGTTGAGAGGCGACCTGATAGAGGTTTATAAAATGTTGAGAGGAATAGATAGGGTGGACGCTCAGAGACTATTTCCCCGAGCGGAAATGGTCACTACGAGAGGACACAGATTTAAGGTGCAGGGAAGCAAATACAAAGGAGATGTCAGGAGTAGGTTTTTCACTCAGGGGGTGGTGAGTGAATGGAACTGACTGCCGTCGGAGGTTGTTGAGGCAAATTCACTGGGGTCTTTTAAGAGACTTCTGGATGAGTATATGGAAAAGAATAGGATAGGGGGTTATAGATAGGTCTGTGGATTGGTAGATGTGATTGGCGCAACTCGTGGGCTGAAGGGCCTGTTTGTGCTGTGTTGTTCTATGTTCTATGAAATGAGGGTTGGAGTCCAAGATTACCGCGATGGTATTGAATGTCGGAGCAGTTTCAGTAGAACATGTGGTCAAACCTTGCTCCTGCTTTGTTTGCTCACAGATTCTTACTAAAAACTCTCAGAGCTTGGAAAGCCGGTCAGAAATCAGGCACGCCAGGAGGTCACCATCAGATAAGGAAGCATTAGTATCCAAGGTTAGCCGAAAGAATGGGAAAAGTAGAGTTCTAGATCAGACTGAAGGTCAAAGACATCTCACTTCCTTCTGATAGGCCATATGGAAATGAAGGTAAACATGGTTCAATAGCCAGCTCTGAAAGCAGATAGTAAACATAGTGCCCAACCAAGGAAGATAAAGTGAAGAAGGTGATACCGCAACAGAGAAGGGGGTAGTGAGAATAAACTCAGAGCACAAATGAAGAATCTCTAGTTATAGAGGACAAGGTGTAACTCAGGAAGGGGACACAGCTCAGTTATGTGTCCTACCTAGAATCGGAATAGTGTAATATTGTTTGGCTTCCCTGTGAACTATTGTTAAATATTGAAGTGTATGAATATGATAGTACTTAGAACATAGAACAATACAGCACAAACAGGCCCTTCAGCCCACGAGTTGCGCCGATCACATCTACCAATCCACAGACCTATCTATAAACCCCTATCCTATTCTTTTCCATATACTCATCCAGAAGTCTCTTAAAAGACCCCAGTGAGTTTGCCTCAACAACCTCCGACAGCAGTCGGTTCCATTCACTCACCACCCTCTGAGTGAAAAACCTACCCCTGACATCTCCTTTGTATTTGCTTCCCCGCACCTTAAATCTGTGTCCTCTCGTAGTGACCATTTCAGCTCGGGGAAATAGTCTCTGAGAGTCCACCCTATCTATTCCCTCTCAACATTTTATAAACCTCTATCAAGTCGCCTCTCAACCTACGTCTCTCCAGTGAGACGAGTCCCGGCTCCCTCAACCTATCTTCATAAGGCCTGCCTCCCAATCCAGGCAGCATCCTTGTAAATCTCCTCTGAACCCTTTCAATAGCCTCTACATCCTTCCTATAATGAGGCGACCAGAACTGTGCGCAATACTCCAACTGGGGTCTGACAAAAGTCTTACAGAGCTGCATCATTACCTCCTGTTGAAATAATGCACTGATGTACCCAAATTAATGTCAACTCGGAATCTATTACACTGAGGCTAGACTAGCAGAAAGTAACAGGGAATCCAGTGGTGCTAGGATTGTGAGACTGTTGCTCCATTGGGGGTTTATTTCAGTTGCAACCCACTTGGGATCAGCTGTTTCTCTGATTTAATTTGATTTATTATCATCACATGTATTAGTAAGCAGTGAGAAGTATCGTTTCTTGCACACTGTACAAAGCGTACCATTCATTGAGAAGGAAAGAAGAGAATTCAGGATGTAGTGTTACAATCACAGCGAGAGTTAGAGAAAGAACAAATTAATGTAAAGTAGCTCCATTCAAAAATCTGATAGCAAATGTTCTTGTGTCAGTTGGTGCATGACCTCAGACTTTTGTATCTTTTTCCTGATGGAAGAAAGAATGTCTGGGGTACGTGTGGTCCTTAATGATGCTGGCTGCTTTTCCACAGCAGCGGGAAGTGTAGACAAAGTCAATGGGTAGAAGGCTGGTTTGAGTGATGGATTGGGTATGTTCACAATCCTTTGTTGTCTCTTAAGGTCTTGGACAGAGCAGGAGCTTTACCAAGCTGTGGTACAACCAATAAATGAATGCTGGTTGTGTCAGTAAATGTTGGTGAGGGTCTTAGCTGACGTGCTAAATTTCCTCAGTCTTCTGAGAAAGTAGAGTTGCTGGTGGGTTTTCTTAACTATGGTGTCAGCGTGGGGAACCAGGACATAGAACATAGAACAATCACCAACATAGAACATAGAACAATACAGCACAGAACAGGCCCTTCGGCCTTCGATGTTGTGCCGACCAAAATAAAAAGCAATGCCACTCCTAACTAAACCATTCCCTTCTCATCCATATACTTATCAACTAACCTCGTAAACGCCACCAAACTTGGCGCATCTACAACAGCTGCAGGCAGGGCATTCCACTCCCTAATCACTCTTTGAGTAAAGAACCTACTCTGATATCCGTCCTATAACTCATACCCCTTAATTTAAAGCTGTGTCCCCTCGTGCTAGCTTTCTCCATCCTAGGAAAAAGGCTATCACTGTCCACCTATCTAAACCTCTAATCATCTTATATGCTTCAATAAGATCCCCTCTTAGCCGCCTCATTTCTAACGAAAACAACCTCAAATCCTTCAACCTCTCTTCATAGGACCTGCCCTCCATACCAGGCAACATCCTGGTAAACCTCCTCTGTACCCTCTCCAATGCCTCCACATCTTTCTTATAATGTGGCGACCAGAACTGCACACAATACTCCAAGTGCAGGACAGGTTGTTGGTGATCTGGAAATCTAAAAACCCAAAGCCCCACCCTTTCTATGTTGATGGAGACAGGGGCATGTTCTTCTTTACACTTCCTGAAGTCAATGACAATCTCTTTCGTTTTGCTGACGTTGAGGGAGAGATTATTGCTGCTGCAGTTCACCAGATTCTCTATCTCATTCCTGTCTCATCATTGTTTGAGATCCGACCCACTACAGTGGTGTCATCAGCAAACTTGAAAATTGAATTGGAGGGGAATTTGACCACACAGTCACAGGTGTATAAGGAGTACAGTAGGGGACTGAGAACACAGCCTTGTGGGGCACCGGTGTTGAGGATGATTGTGGAGGAGGTGTTGTTGCCTTTCCTTACTGATTGTGGTCTGTGAGTTAGGAAGTTCAGGATCCAGTCGCAGAGAGAGGTGTGGAGACCCAGGCCACAGAATTTGGAGATGAGTTAGGAATAATGGTTTTGAAGGCTGAGCTATAATCGATACCATTCCCGGATTCAATATTATTCTGATCCAATTCTGCACATCTGGACTGAACAGCTTCAAACATTGCAGTACCACGGTAGCACAGTGGTCAGCACTGCTGCTTCACAGCTCCAGGGTCCTGGGTTCGATTCCCAGCTTGGGTCACTGTCTGTGTAAAGTCTGCACATTCTCCTCGTGTCTGCGTGGGTTTCCTCTGGATTCCTCCCACAGTCCAAAGATGTGAGGGTTAGGTTGATTGGCCGTGCTAAGGAATTGCCTCTTAGTGTCCAGGGATGTGTAGGTTAGAGGGATTAGCGGGTATAATATGGAGGGATATGGGGATAGGGCCTGGGTGGGATTGTGTTTAGTGCAGACTCAATGGGCCGAAGGGCCTCTTTCTGCACTGCAGGATTTTATGATTGATGTTCCCTCGAGAAACTGAAGTAATCCATTTATGCATATCTTGAAGAAATCACATACTTAACACCTTGAATTGTTAAACCATATTAGTAAAACATGCTGTTGAAACAATGAGGATTTGATTGCTGCGGCTCTGCTCAGGCCCAGGAATATGCGATCTCTGGGGATAAAATGTGTCCACATATGGGCCAATGACACGGCTGGCCTTGCTAACGATTGGATTGACCTCGAACCGGCCGCGGAAGGTTTTCCCAGTGTTGCTGGGACTCTGCGTCTCAGCTTCGTCCCGTGGCTTTCCGCTGGCATCCCGCTAAATTCCAAATGGAAGCTGTCCAAATGGCCGAGGAATTTTGGCCCTCGCTTTGGTTTGAGCAGCTGCTGGTTCTGAAAAATGGTATTTTGCTGACATTTCCAATTGCAGCAGATAGCGCACGAATGGGAGATATAATGACTGTTATTCTTCACATTTAATTACACAGCAAAACAGCAGATGTGGCTTCAATTCCACCTTGATTGATATATTTGCATTGATTGCCATGATTACGTCCTTTAGTTTGATGATTTTGAGTTCTGGTTTTGAACAATGTCATTAATTTGACTGATTTGCCGGAGAGGATTTCTACCCGTTTTACCCCAATTTATTTGACATAATCTTTCCCTGGTCAAAATCATTCTGAATGTTGATCCCCATTTGGGGGTGGAGACTCCTGGTGTTGGGGGGCTCTCTTGGCCAGCTGCACAATTATCATAGAATCATAGAACCCTACAGCGTAGGAAGAGGCCCTTTGGCCCATCGAGTCTGCACCAACCACTATCCCACCCACCCCTACATATTATACCCACTAATCCCTCTAACCTATGCATCCCTACACACTAAGGGGTAATTTCTTAGCATGGCCAATCAACCTAACCCGCACATAGAACATAGAACATAGAACATAGAACATTACAGCACAGAACAGGCCCTTCGGCCTTCGATGTTGCGCCGACCAATATAAAAAGCAATGCCCTCCAAACTAAACCATTCCCTTCTCTTCCATATACTTATCAACTAACCTCTTAAACGCCACCAAACTTGGCGCATCTACAACCACTGCAGGCAGGGCATTCCACTCCCGAACCACCCTTTGGTAAAGAAGCCTGCCTCTGATATCCGTCCTATAACTATCACCCCTTAATTTAAAGCTGTGTCCCCTCGTGCTAGCTTTTTCCATCCTAGGAAAAAGGCTATCACTGTCCACCCTATCTAAACCTCTAATCATCTTATATGTTTCGATCAGGTCCCCTCTTAGCCTCCTCCTTTCTAACGAAAACAACCTCAAATCCCTCAGCCTCTCCTCATAAGACCTGCCCTCCATACCAGGCAACATCCTGGTAAACCTCCTCTGTACCCTCTCCAATGCCTCCACATCTTTCTTATAATGTGGGGACCAGAACTGCACACAATACTCCAAGTGCGGCCGCACTAGAGTTTTGTACAGTTGCAACATGACGTTGCGGCTCCGAAATTCAATCCCTCTACCAATAAAAGCCAAGACTCCATATGCCTTCCTAACAACCTTCTCGACCTGACTGCCTACTTTCAGGGATCTATGCACATACACACCAAGATCCCTCTGTTCATCTTTGGGAGGAAAGTGGAGCACCCGGAGGAAACCCACGCAGACACGAGGAGGATGTGCAAACTCCACACAGACAGTGACGCAAGCTGGGAATCGAACGCAGGACCCTGGAGCTATGAAGCGGCAGGGCTAACCACTGTGCTACCATGCCACCCTAGGAATAGATTAAGTATTGGGAGGCACATTCTGAGGGACCAATGGATTTGACCATTGGCCTCCTTCACAGTGTGGGGCCCTCACTTGGAACAGTAGCAGTAAAATGGTGTGAGGGGGTTGCCTTTGGTAGGAGGGGAGTGGTTGATAGTGATATGATTGCAATAGCATGGCTTTCTCCTTTGGCATTCAGAATTACTGCTGGCAAATCAGCCTCAATTATTACATAGCGTCAATTCCCCTCTGTAAACCTATCTCAGATTAATTTGCAGACTCCTGACACCACAGGGGGTCCTATCAAATGTAGGTTTATCACACTGATTTCTGGGATGGCAGGTCCACCATGTAAAGAGAGACTAAGTGAGTTAGGATTATATTCACTGGAGTTTAGAAGAGTGAGAGGGGATCTCATAGAAACTTATGAAATTGTAACAGGGTTAGACAGGGTAGATTCAGAAAGAATGTTCCCTATGGTTGGGGGGGGGGGCGGTGGAGTCTGGGACTAGAGGTCATAGTTTGAAGATTAGGACTGAGTTGAGGGGAGATTTCTTCACCCAGAGGGTGATGAATGTGTGGAATTCACTCCCACAGAAAGTAGTTGAGGCCAAAACATTGTGTGATTTCGCGAAGAAATTAGATATCGCTCTTGGGGCTGAAGGGATCGAGGGAAATGGGGAGAAAAGGGGGAATCAGGGAGATGGCATTTGATGATCAGAATGTTTGGTGGAGCAGGCTCAATGGGCCGAATGGCCTACTCCTGCTTCTAGTTTCTATGACTCTGTACATGAAAATGATCATTAGTTCAGACTTGAAGTGTTTTTATTGTCTGCTCATCTCCTGTGTGTGTGTGTGCGTGTGTGTGTGTGTGTAGCTTATCACAGTCACAAGCAGGGGGGGGTTTGCTTGAAGGTAGGAATCGGGGAAGCTAAATTTCCATTGTATCTTCAAAAACCCCATTTTTCACGGTGCTGGGAAAGTCCAGCCTGCATCGACATCCACATGTGATGTGGAAATTTGTGGCTCGCAAGATGCTACATTGAGGAGTTAAATCAAAGGAATGTTAGCAAGAGTTATCATCGAAACACACAGAGAGGCTAACTTTTTTAACATTGCTTTAGATTGATTCCTTAATGTAACGTTGCCATTGGAACAGATATGTCAGAGGCAATTTTTTTGAGTTCAGGTGTTTGCTTTTTGCTCTGACAGATTAATTTTCCAGCTTTGATAAAGTGGACAATCTATTCAGCCTAAGGGCAAAACCCAACTTCCTGCTCAAACCTGTTCCTGCATCTTTTTTTTAAATATTCAAACAAAAATAGCACTTTATAAACCAAATAAATGGGTGTTGACTTAACAAACAAAAAGATTCTCATTTTCAGCTGAGTGCTCTGATCTTTGGCTAACTTTGATCTTTGATCAGCCAAATGATCTTAGGCTCTTTACCCAGAGGGTGGTTCGGGAGTGGAATGCCCTGCCTGCAGCAGTTGTAGATGCGCCAAGTTTGGTGGCGTTTAAGAGGTTAGTTGATAAGTATATGGAAGAGAAGGGAATGGTTTAGTTTGGAGGGGCATTGCTTTTTATATTGGTCGGCGCAACATCGAAGGCCGAAGGGCCTGTTCTGTGCTGTAATGTTCTATGTTCTATGTTCTAACTGTTCAATAGAATCCCTACAGTGCAGAAGGAGGCCATTTATAGAGTCATAGAGGTTTACAGAATGAAAATAGGCCCTTCAGCCCAACTTGTCCATGCCGCCCCTTTTTTTAAAGCCCCTAAGCTAATCCCAATTGCCCGCATTTGGCCCACATCTCTCTACACCCATCATATCCATGTAACTATCTAAATGCTTTTTAAGAGATAAAATTGTACCCACCTCTGCTACTATCTCTGGCAGTTTGTTCCAGACACTCCTCACGTTCTGTGTGAAAAACATTGCCCCTCTGGATGCTTTTGTATCTCTCCCCTCCCACCTTAAATATTTGTCGTCTCGTTTTTAGACTCCCCCACGTTTGGGAAAAGATATTGACCGTCTACCTTGTCTGTGCCCCTCGTTACTTTAGAGAACTCTGTAAGGTCACCCCTAAGTCTACTACGGCCTGGAGGAAAAAGTCCCAGTCTATACAGCCTCTCCTCCTTATAACTCAATCCATCAAATCCCGGCAGCATCCTAGTAAATCTTTTCTGCCCTCTTTCTAGTTTAATAATATCCTCTCTACAATTTGGCCCATTGAGTCTGCACTGACCACAATCCCTCTCAGGCCTCATCCCTACACCTCATGTATTTACCCTGCTAATTTGCTGACAAAGAGGCAATCTAGCCAATCAATCTAACCAGCACATCTTTGGACTGAGAGGGGAAACCGGAGTACCCAGAGGAAACCCACGCAGACACGGGGAGAATGTGCAAATTCCACACAGAGAGTGACCCGAGCCGGGAATCGAACCCAAGACCCTGGAGCTGTGAGAAGGCAGCTCTAATCACTGTGCCACCAAATGATCTGGATTGACCACAGGAAAGATCAAATTAAACAGTTAGGTAAATCTCCATTTAGGACAAGATAATTAGTTTGGAAATGATATGATTGTAGTTTGTTTGGAGTTTATATCCCAGGTATTTAATATTCTTAACAAATTGCTTGGAGTGTTGCTGAAGGTGTGTCAGATAAAATGGTCTTTCAGAATAGCTGACAGAGAGAGAGAGTATAACATCAGATTTTGTCATTAAGGTGCAAGTTGTTTCTTTAAGGAGATACAAACTCATTTCTGTCTGCACAAACGATTCTAAAGCCATTTAGAAATAAATCGCTATTGGTGAGAGAGATTTGATAGTCTGCTTATAAACCTTGCCTCTGGATCAGAAGAAAATAATAAGCATTTTTTTTTTCATTTTTATGTGTATATTTGTATATCAGGGATTTGTGTCCCTGATCCACTTCTGCTGAAAACCTTATCGACGAGGGAAATCTCGTTTGTCACTTTGTTTAGTTTGTGAGAGGGGGTGAATTACCTCTTCCCCCCCCCCCCCCACAGTCTTCCTGCTCAATTAGTCACAGAAAGGTCTTCTCACAGGACAGGGTTTTTCCATGTCAGAATCTATTCACTGTTAAAGCTATGAGCACCACGGAGCTAATCAAACACCTTTGGAAAAAAAAATTAACAATACATACGCACCCCTACAATACACTGTGACGCGCGCACACGCACGCACACACACACCCTCTTGGAACAACCATTTCCCCCCCCCATACTACCACACACACCCACATTCCCCACACACAAACACAGACACACATCCAACACCTCCCTCCCCTTAAGAGGAATTAGACTCCAATGAAAAAGGAAAAATATACGGTTAACTGTTGTTAATTCAAAAACTAGAAGCAGGAGGAAGCCCTATGAACCTGCTCCACTCTTCAATTCGATCACAGCTAATCAATATCCTGATTCCTCACTTCCCCCCCCTATATCCCTTGAACCTTTTTACCCCAAGAGCTAAAACTAATTTCTTTTTGAAACCAGAATAACATTTTGGTTTCAACTACTTTCTGTGGGAATGAATTCCATACTTTCCTCTGGGTGAAATCTCCCCTCATCTCAGTTCTAAAACTCAATCCTCAAACTGAGACCCTTAGTTCTGGATTCCCTCACTATCATAGAACAAAGAACATTACAGCGCAGTACAGGCCCTTCGGCCCTCGATGTTGCGCCGGCCAGTGGACCCTCTAACCTAAACTATTCCAATATCATCCATATGCCTATCCACCGAACATTTGAATGCCCCCAAAGTAGGCGAGTCCACAACTGCTGCAGGCAGGGCATTCCACGCTCTCACCACCCTCTGTGTAAAGAATCTGCCTCTGACATCCGTTCTATAACTACCACCTCTTAATATCGGGAACATTCTTTCTGAATCTACCCTTGTAGAATTTTATAACTTTCTATGAGATCCGCTCTCACTTTTCTAAACTCCAGTGAATATAATCCTAAATAACTTAGTCTCTCCTCACATGACAGACCTGCCATCCCAGGGATCAGCCTGGCGAACCTTCCCTGTAGTCCCTCTATAGCAAGGACATCCTTATTTCGATAAGGATACCAAAACTGCAAATACTCCAGGCGTGGCCTCACCAAATCCCTATACAATTGCAACAAAACATCCCTACTCCTATACTGAAATTTTCTTGCTATGAAGGCTAACATACCATTTGCCTTCTTTACTGCCTGCTTATTTTCAGTGAGACTCCAAGATCTCGTTGAGCATCAACCTCTCTCAATTTACACCCACTCAAATAATAATGTCTTCCTATTATTGCTACCAATGTGGATCATCTCACATTTATCTACACTATTCTGCAAGTACCATGCAGATACTCACACACTCAGCCTGTCCAAATCACACACTTCTGCCTTCTCTTCACCACCCGACTTTGCATCGTCTGCAAGTTTTGATCTAAAGTTTGGATTAATCTTGAGGTTTTTTTTTAAATCTTGTGGCAAAGATAGATTAGCTGGTTCAGTCAGATGTTGCAGTTATTGCAAGATCCCAGTTCACTGGTATATTTCTGATAGTTTGTTCCTCAAACTGGACAAAAAATTTATTCCCTCGGCCTTTTGGCTAAGATCAAGTGTAGTATCAACACGCTGTCTTTGGTTGAAGTCCTTGGGTTACATTTTAGCTTCATTTGAAGCAATTTTTTTAAAGCGGCCTTTTGGCTAAGACGGAAATGAGACCTTGGAAAAGGAACTACAGCTACTCCAATCAGCTTGGATCATGTAATTCAAGCCCAAGGCAGGAGGTGAGAGCCCTGTTTTGTCAGCTTGGATCAGGAATGTCTCAACTTGTTGGGACTCTGAATTGGATTTGATGATTGGATTGAATTGGAATAAAATTTAAAAAAAATAATTCCCAAAGGGAGGGAGAGATCAAGAGAATGCACAGCCCTCTGCTTGGTGCCTCTGCTGAACATCTCCTGGATACTCTGTCTCACTTGCAATTCTCTGTTTGTGTCTGCACAGCTTTTCCTTGAAATGTGTCACCCATTGTGTATTTCCAAATGTTCTGGGTGTGGGTCTGTTAGTGGCAGATGTTTATTTTAATATCCAGGACTTTTCACTTTGAATATCTTTCGACAGTTATAAATTTTATTGGGTTGTAGGAAATATATTTCTCTTTACACTCCCCTAAGGGGAGTGTTGTTGCCCTCTCCCCTCCAACCTTGAATTTTTAAGCAGTTTGCTCTGTCTCAGTTGAAAAAAACTGTATTTTCAAAAATAGAGGGCATTGGCTTGTACTTTGTCCAATACTTCTAATAACACATGGATATCACCTTCAAAATTATTGTTTTTGGTATTAATGGTGAGATGCAAAATCTTTATATTGGGTTCCACTTTCTGATTTTGTAGTGTTGTTCATTGTTTGCCTATGAATATTTCCAACAGTCAAAAGTACACCAAAACTCCTGGCAAAGAATTGTTGAACAATAAAAACAAATTAAACTTTTCAAAACATACTGTTGGCTATTTGCTATGTACTGAATAAAAGTTTTTGAAATTGAGTTATTAATAATGCAACAGAGTATAATTGTGAAGCCATCAATTATACATTAAAAGCTTTATAAGTTATTACTGTGCAACATTGAAAACGAATGACAGCTCCAAATATACTGGAAATCTGAATAAATACTTCCAGGAGGTGATTCTCCCCCAGAAATTCTAAGTGCCAAATCACCTAAAAACTGGGGTAACTCCTGCTAATTTTTCTTTTAGTGGGGTTTTCAAAATCAATGTTCCACATTCTGAGCAGTGCAGAGAGCCCAAGCGCAATTCGAAAATCAGAGGGCAGGGTGTATTCCCACTGGAAAGCCGGTAGCATAGCCCAGAGTGCGTCACTGCACATGCGCTGATTTGAGAGTTTTAAAATCGGCGCACGCACAGTGGCCCTGCATTGCGGACTTCCTAACAGTGTGCCAGTACTGATCACCTTGTTTGCCGTCCTCTCAGTGATCCTCTGGCAGAGCCATAACGGAAGATCCCGCCTTACCCCAGTCACCCAGCAGGCACTGCCAAAGTAGCCCTGCCAATTTGCCTCTTTGGTAGTATCGGAGGCCAGTCTGGCATTCCCCTGGGGAGGGGGTGGGGGGTTCATCCCCAATTATCCCCAACCTCTTATATAGAGACATATATCATACAATTTGTAATGCAGATTCCAGCTATGGTCATTGGATGGAATATTTAAGATGTGATGCAACAGAATCATTCTCCACCCCATCCTTCTTTTCAAATTCCCTCCTGATTTTTCCCCTTTCCTACTCTGTAACCTTCCGCAACCCTTTGTGATTCAAACTTGGCCTCTCGGTTTTCTCAAATTTATCACAGAATCATAGAACCCTACAGTGTAGAAAGAGGCCCTTCGGCCCATCGAGTCTGCACTGAACACAATCCCACCCAGGCCCTAGCCCCACACCCCTATACATTATATCCACCAATCTCTCTAACCGATGCATCCCTGGACATTAAGGGGCAATTTCTTAGCCTGCCCTATCAACCTAACCTGCACGTCTTTGGGCTGTGGGAGGAAACTAGAGCACTGGAGGAAACCCACGCAGACACGAGGAGAATGTGCAAACTCCACACAGACAGTGACCCGAGCCGGGAATCGAACCCAGGACCCTGGAGCTGTGAAGCAGCAGTGCTAACCACTGTGCGACCGTGGCGCCCAATTTGGTGCGGTTTTTGTGGCAGTGCTTTGTAGAAGCCTAGGCCCTAATCCCTGGAATTCTCTTCCTCAACCTTCAACCTTTATACTCCTCTATTACTACTCCTTTAAGACATTCCTTAACATTTCATTTCCTTGACCAGTGTTTTGGGCAGTGTTACTCCCGTAACATTTTAAATACTTTAATGGTGCTATATAAATAGAAGGTGTTGCTGTTATTGAACATAGAACATAGAACATAGAACATTACAGCGCAGAACAGGCCCTTCGGCCCTCGATGTTGCGCCGACCAATTAGGAACAAGCAGTGACCCTCTAACCTAAACCATTCCCTTTTCATCCATAAACTTATCTACTAACCTCTTAAACGCCCCCAAAGGCGCAAGGTCTACTTCTCAGGTCTACTTTTGAAGTTAACTGCAGGCTGAAAGATTACGGGCAATATTACATCTTCCTATCCATCTTTTATATTGCTTCTTTCAGAGGGATTTTAAGGGCATCTACAAATTATCGTGCGCTTCATTTTTCCAATAGCAACTTATTTTTCTGCTTATGCACGCAGAAGAAAGTTTCACTCTTTTTAATAACTCAATCAATGCATTTGTGGGACATGATTGAACTGCTTCTATCATCTTAATGATGAAGGTGCTCGGAGACACTCCAGATTGGGAGTGCGTGAACCATAATCCATGATTTGTTTCATTGGTTTCATTGGGAAATCCAGCTGTCCGTCACTCTAAAGGAGGTGGATCTTTGATAACAGCGTGGGTTTCCTCTGAGTGCTCTGGTTTCCTCCCACAGTCCAAAGATGTGCAGGTTTGGTTGATTGGCCATGCTAAGAAATTGCCCCTTAATGTCTAGAGATGTGTAGGTTGGAGGGATTAGTGGGTATAATATGTAGGGACATGGGGGTAGGGCCTGGATGGGATTGTGTTTGGTGCAGACTCAATGGGCCGAATGGCCTCTCTTTGTGCTATAGGGTTTCTAGTGTTCTAGTGTAACACTAGATGTAACACTACATCTAGTGTTAATGTAGTGTTACATTAACACTAGATTAATGTAAATCAGTGTTATAATCCAGGCCAGAAACTCACGGTGTTTTGTGAAGTTAGCCTAGTTTTACATTTGAATTTGGCTTCAAATGCATTATTTGAGAATAATGCATTTCAATCTCGGTATGATATATCAAAGGAAGTTTTTTTTTTAAGGTAGAACATAACGAAAAGGATGAGCATAACTTTTACCGATTACAAGAGAGCAACCATAATGTTGTATAAACCTTAACTTGTAAGCACGCTTATAGGGATATGGAGATAGGGCCTGGCTGGGATTGTGGTCGGTACAGACTCGATGGGCTGAAGGGTCTCTTTCTGTACTGTAGGGCTCTATATTCTATGTTCAAAACAAACAACACCTCTTTGAACATACGTCCCTTTCAAGGCTTGACACAGAAAGCAAGTATGCTCATGTGATGCTTCATTTTGCAGCTTTTTAACATCCGCCGTGAATTACCCTTTGGATGTTGAGTTAAAATGCTGATGCTTTCCAGTCCTGGAATTTTAGCACCCTTTGTGAGAGAGATAGAGACAGTGCTTGCCCTCAGCTTCTAGCTGGCAAGTCCAGCCAGCAGAATTTTTACTTCAGATAGATAGTGTCCAGTCCAAACAACTTCTGAGCCAAAATGAAACAAAAAACCTTGGATTTTTCCTACGTGGGAGGGAAAAAACCAAACAGAGCAAAGGGAGCAGCTAACTTGTCTATCATGCTCCACCCAACAATTCCAAAAGGGTCATAAAACTCTAGGACACTGCATTAGGCCAGATTAAAAATAAACAAGATTGTCATTATATTTCTTCAGTAATGATTACAGGGCACTGGCTCAAAAATAAAACACTAGGCCTTGTTTGAAAAAAAAGCTACAGAGAAGCTCAATTGAAATATATTTCTCAAAGATACAACATTGGCACAAAATATGCTGATTTGTGCTGGTAAATGTGGGATTGTTGGATATGCCATTCCAGACTGGGAAATGCTAAGCAGATTATGCGTTGGAATAAGCTTCACTAGTAGATACAGAGGAGATGTCAGGGGTAAGTTTTTCACTCAGAGGGTGGTGAGTGAGTGGAATCGGCTGCCGTCGGTGGTGGTGGAGGCAAACTCGCTGGGGTAAGAGACTTCTGGATGAGTACATGGGATTTAATGGGATTGGGAGTTATAGATAGGCCTAGTAGGTAGGGATACGATCGGCACTACTTGTGGGCCGAAGGGCCTGTTTGTGCTGTAGTATTCTGTTAGCAGTATGCATTAAATTCCACTTTAGCATGCTCAACTGGCCAATAGACTGTATTAGAAAATTGCCCTCTCTCCTTAGGGATGAACAAACACAATTGTGTCCGGAATTTAATACGAGAAGCTCGAACTATTTGGCCAAAGTGCAGGTCTTGGTAAGGATAAATTTTGTCCCTAAGATTTTCTCCCCAGTGCCCATTGCTCTTCCTTGAAATTGATCTCGTTGCTCGGTTCCATATTCTCTTGTTAATTTTGAGATTAAACACCAAATTGGAACATATTAGTTTAATTGTGGTTTTGATTAATGAAATGATAGGCAGTCTAACAGAACCCCCCAGCAATGTGGATCTTCATTCTTTCATCTATACGATCCAATATTCCATTGCCTTTTTCACTGCTTTTCCATAAAAGGTATTGAGAGTAATGGATCAACATCGGAGCAAGCCCATAGTGATGGCTCAGCACTCTGGGGGAATTAACTGAGTGCAGGATTGCTGCACTGTTTGCTACCTATTCACTGCCTGATGCACTCAGTGCCCAGAATGTGATTATCGTGCTTTGTTATCACTTAACCATTCCCGAGCGTATTGAATGTACTTTTACAGATGCACCGTAAAAAGCATTCTTCACAGCTTGCTTCTGTCTAAGACTTTGAGAAACTATGAAGTATTGTCATTTAACCCAGTCCATCACAAACCAGCCTCCCATCTATTGACTCTGTCTACACTTCCCGCTGCCTCGGAAAAGCAGCCGACATAATTAATGACCTTCACACACACCGAATATTCTCTCTTCCACCTTCTTCCTTCGGGGAAGAAGATACAAAAGTTTGAGGTCATGCACCAATTGACTCATAGAATCCCTACAGTACAGAAGGAGGCCAATCTGCCCACTGAGCCTGTACTGACCACAATCCCACCCAGGTCTTATCCTCGTAAGGTCACATATTCACCATGCTAGACCCCTGATACTAAGGGTCATTTTAGCATGGCTAATCTACCTAACCTGCATATCTCTGGACTGTAAAAGGAAACTGGAGCACCCCAAGGAAACCCATGCAGACACGGGGAGAATATGCAGACTCTGCACAGACAGTGACCCGAGGCTGGAATTGAATCCTGGTCCCTGGTGCTGTGAGGCAGCAGCACTGACCACTGTGCCACAATGCTGCTCCAAGAACAGCTTCTTCCATAGGTGACCTGATAGAGGTTTATAAGATGTTGAGAGGAATAGATAGAGTGGATTCTCGGAGACTATTTCCCAGGGCTGAAATGGTCTCTATGAGAGGGCATAGGTTTAAGGTGCTGGGGGGCAAGTACAGAGGAGATGTGAGAGGTAAGTTTTTCACTCAGAGGGTGGTGAGTGAATGGAATCGGCTGCCGTCAGTAGGCGAACTCGCTGGGTCTTTTAAGAGACTTCTGGATGAATATATGGGATTTAATGGGATTGGGAGTTACAGATAGTTCTTTGGCCTGATAGGTATAGATATGATCGACACAACTTGTGGGCTGAAGGGACTGTTTGTGCTGTAGTGTTCTGTGTTCCCTGCTGCCATCAGACTTTTGAATGGATCTACCTTGCATTAAGTTGATCTTTCTCTACACCCTAGCTATGACTGTAACACTACATCCTGCACTGTCTCCTTTCCTTCTCCACGTCTGTATAGCGCGCAAGAAACAATGCTATTCACTGCATCCCAATACCTGTGACAATAATAAATTCAATCAAAAACATTCCTGTGTCACTGCAATAGTCACGTGCCTTTGAAATTGCCAAACAGAATAGTAATCTCAGCATCAGAGGGATTGGCTTTGATTTTTTTTTGTTTTGGAGAAGCTGAGGTTATACGTACCTGAAAGAACAGTGAAGACAGCAGCAAATGCGTTCAGTTTGAGGCCGTCTATGACGTTATTTGAATGAAAGAGCTCCAGGCACATCAGGCTGAAACCAACAACTAAGAGCACGATATATAAAACTTCCGAGATAACAGCCAACCAAAGAACACCTGTAACAGAGGAGCACACACTGAGAAATCGCACAGACCACAGCACGCAATTTCTCAGCCCGCGCGATATGATTAGAAACGCTCACCACCGTGAATAGAATCCCGACACTGCGGAAGGAGGCCATTCAGCCCATCGAGTCTACCCTATTCCCGTAACCCCCACGCGCTTACCAATTGAAACTAAAGGACAAATTTATCCCGGCCAATCAACCTAACCTGCTTTGGACGGAGAGCAGTGCCGACTCCACACACAGCGTGACCCAAGCCGGGATTCGAACCTGGGTCCCTGGCGCTGTGAGGCAGCCGTGCTCACCACTGTGCTGCCCTGACTTTGCTGTAGATTGTGAAGCTGTGTTCAAATACAGTGTCACAAGATGACTTAACATGTGGTGAAGGTTTTGAGAAACTTTGAAAGAACAAAAGTTTACCATAAACAAAAGTTTACGTATAATATAAAAGTTTAAAATATTATAATATACACGGTGACTTTGGAAATCCAAGAGAAAAATCAGATATTTCACTCCAGTGACCTTGAAACCATTCATTAAAATTACAGCTACTTTTATATTAATGATTTTTTAATACCTGTGATATAATTGATTTTTAAAATTAAAAGCTCAGTGAAGCATTAATAAAACGCAGTTCAATTGGAGTGTTCACTCGAAGGGCTCTGTCACATTTACACAACCTGCCCATAAATGAAACAAATTACTCTAGGAAATAAAGATCAGACTTCACGTTAAAATCAATCGGATTAATCATTTAAAACAGCATCTCGCGTAAGGATTCAAAGAGTTAGAACTCTGGATTGCTAATTTCCCCATTCACTGACAGAGTGCACTCCCAGTGAGCAACTGCTAAGGATGTCAAACATGCAGGATATCCGAGAGCTTCTTGGGTCTCGTGGGCTGGGTGCTGGGGCGCGGTGCCCCGCGCGGGCTGGGTGCCGGGGCGCGGTGCCCCGCACGGGCTGGGTGCCGGGGCGCGGTGCCCCGCACGGGCTGGGTGCCGGGGCGCGGTGCCCCGCGCGGGCTGGGTGCCGGGGCAAGAGCAGATAAATATTCAGAAGTACCAAGAACTGGCAAATGAGAAGCAGAGGATGAAGAGAAGGAGGTGGGTGAAAAGGAGCTGGAAGAGGTATTGGAGGAGGAGATAGATGGAGGAAGATGAAGAGGGTAAAGGATGCAACATTACCACTCATTTCGAGCAGACAGCAAATCCTGACGGTAGTAGTAACAAGCACACCCATCTACCCATCCACAGTGCCACACAGGAGTTGCAGGGAGCAGAGGGAAAACAGGTTCAAAAGCAAGAGGAGGGAGGTGGCTCACATTGAGCACCACTTACACAATGTCCCATCCCTCGATAGGCACTCATTGCCTTTGACTGAGCACCTCTCCCCCACAAGTTGAGCAAGTAACTCACCTATTGTATACAGCGTAGGGAACAGGTCAGTTTGCAGCCATGGATGGTGGGATGAGGCCTTTATGTTGTCATTAAAAGCCTTCATTGGTTTCAGACGGGAAGGTTAACCATTGGCCTTCCAGCTCAGAGTTTAATTCTTATAGACTTAGAAAGATAGTAAGGTTTAGGTACGCTAGGATTCAGATATGCCCCCATTACTGAGATATCATCCAGATATAGAATCATAGAACCCTACAATGCAGAAAGAGGCACTTCAGCCCATCGGGTTTGCACCGAACACAATCCTACCCAGGCTCTACCCTGGTATCCCTCCGTATTATACCCACTCTTCCTCCTAACCTCCCTGACACTAAGGGGCAATTTAGCGTGGCCAATCAACCTAACCCGTACATCTTTGGACAGTGGGAGGAAACCAGAGTACCTGGAGGAAACCATGCAGACACGGGGAGAATGTGCAAACTCCACACACAGAGTGACCCGAGCTGGGAATCGAACCCAGGACCCTGGAGCTGTGAAGCAGCAGTGCTAATCACTGTGCTACCGTGCTGCCTGATATATAAAACAACTTTTGGGACCCCTTCTGGAAGGTTCTCCATCGTGTACTGAAAGATAGTGCGTACAGTTGAAATACTGAAGGCTAGCACGGTGGATTGGAATAAACCTTGTTGAAGATAACAATTTTCTCGCTTCTTCCTCCAGCTCAAGCTGTTGGTATCTGTGACTGAAATCCAGCTTTATGTACTTGAGGCCTCTGCCAGTTTTCCTCAAAGTCTTCTATCTTAGGGATAGGATTTCTATCAATACGGGTGGCTCTATTCACTTGTAATCACTGCAAATTCTCGCAGTGCAGTTGGATGGCACTATTGACACACCCAACTTCCTGGAACTCACACAGAACCTTCTGGAAAATCCATCTGTGAATCTGAACATTTCAAGCCATTCAACTTGATTTTCTTCAGCATACTTGCTTCTTAAAGGGTAGGCCTTTCACTACCAGCAGGGGTAATTGGGCAGATTGGTGTTGATGGGATATCAAAGTTGGCATCGTGCCCATTATTCAATGCCTCCCCCAACTTAGACTGCCAACTTGGCTGCTGTATTGCTGAACCTCAAGGGTTACAAGCCTCCCTATAAATACCTGTATGTTTGATCTCCTATTACTGTATCTGAAGCGCCTGTATTGACCACAATAGTTAACAATAAGTCTGTTCACAATATGGACAATTTCAATGGGGGAGGGTATCTTATTTAACTTTACAATGTTGAGCTTATGAACTTTGGACTTTCAGGCATTCCACAAGCCTGTTCACAAGAATTACTGGGTTTTTTTTTGGAACTTCAGTGCAGTTCCTCCACCTCACCTAGCGTGTTATAGAACATAGAGCAGTACAGACCATTCGGCCCTCAATGTGGTGCCAAGCTATGTCCGAACCCAAGATCAAGCCTTTCCACTATTATTCTGGTGTGTTCTGTGTGCCTATCCAATAACTGCTTGAAAGTTCCTAAAGTGTCCGACTCCACTATCACAGCAGGCAATGCATTCCACACCCCAGCCACTCTCTGAGTGAAGAATCTACCTCGGACATCCTTCCTATATCTCCCACCATGAATCTTTATAGTTATGCCCCCTAGTAACAGCTACATCCACCCGAGGAAATAGTCTCTGCATGTCCACTCTATCAATTCCTCTCATCAGCTTATAAATCTCTATTATGTCGCCTCTCATCCTCCTCCGCTCCAAAGAGAAAAGCCCCAGCTCCCTCAAACTTTCCTCATAAGACCTACCCTCCAAACCAGGCAGCATCCTGCTAAATCTCCTCTGCACTCTCTGATTGCAAATGTTTCTATGGGTATGTGAAGAGAAAAAGATTGGTGAAAACAAATAGAACATAGAACATTACATAGAACATAGAACATAGAACATTACAGCGCAGAACAGGCCCTTCGGCCTTGAATGTTGCACCGACCAATATAAAAAGCAATGCCCCTCCAAACTAAACCATTCCCTTCTCTTCCATATACTTATCAACTAACCTCTTAAACGCCACCAAACTTGGCGCATCTACAACCGCTGCAGGCAGGGCATTCCACTCCCGAACCACCCTTTGGGTAAAGAACCTGCCTCTGATATCCGTCCTATAACTATCACCCCTTAATTTAAAGCTGTGTCCCCTCGTGCTAGCTTTCTCCATCCTAGGAAAAAGGCTATCACTGTCCACCCTATCTAAACCTCTAATCATCTTATATGTTTTGATCAGGTCCCCTCTTAGCCTCCTCCTTTCTAACGAAAACAGCGCAGCGCTGTTATTACAGTGCAGAACAGGCCCTTCGGCCTTGAATGTTGCACCGACCAATTATGAAAAAATGTTTTCCTTTTAGTCAGAAACAAAGGAATTTATAATAGGGAACAAAAATTGGCTGACCTACTAAATAAGAACAAAAACCAAAAACAGCACGGGAAACAGGCCCTTCGGCCCAACAAACCTGTGCCGCCACCCCGATGTTCCCACTTCCACCCGTGATCCCTGTCTATGTTTATAGATCTATGGATTGAAATGAAATTTGAGACAATTTAGGGAGAATTTGTTTTGCCAATTAGCCTAAGAGCACATCTTTGGGATGTGGGAGGAAACCGGAGCACCCGGAGAAAACCCACAGAAGCATGGGGAGAATGTGCAAACTCCCACAGACACAGGCCCAAATCCATGTATCCGCACAGCACAGCGATAGTCACTGAGCTGTCGTGTTGCCCATCAAATGGTCCAGGTCAAGCGTACACTAACGACGTGAAGCACTAGGATACTCTCAAAAAAAAATCCAAGAGCAGCCCTCCCATGACCCATTGCGTGTATGCCTCTCGTTAGACAACAAGGTGAACCAAAGTACATGTAGGATAGAGGGTCATTGCTTTTTCTTAATTGGTCGGCGCAACATCGAGGGCCGAAGGGCCTGTTCTGCGCTGTAATGTTCTATGTTCTATCAATATCATCATCTATTTACACACTTCCCAGGAACTCCCAAGGCTCATGATCCCTATTTTAAATCAGTTTTCTATACCCCTCCATTCCCATTCTGTTCATGTGCCCATCTAAATATATCTTAAATAACTCCAGAGTAGCTGCCTCCACCACTTTACTTGGCAGCGCATTCCATGCCCCCACCACCCTCTGTGTGAAAAAACTCTCTCTAGCATCCAAAAATACATACCTTAATTCTGCCTTCACAATGGAGGACACAAATAATGTACCAGAAATGTTAGGAAAGACAGAATTTAGTGAGGGAGAGGAACTGAAGGCGATCAGTATTAGTACAGAAATGGTGTTGGGGAAACTGAGGAGTTTTAAAGCCAATAAATCCCAGATCCTGATAATCTAAATCCCAGAGTACTTAAGGAAGTGGCTATAGAACCTATGGATGTATTGGCGGTCATCATCCAGGATACCAAAGACTCTGGATCGATTCCTACAGATTGGAGGATAAAGTTTTAAAGTTTATTTATTAATATCGCAAGTAGGCTGACAATGCAATGAAGTTAGTGTGAAAATCCCGTAGTTGCCACACTCCGGTACCTGTTCAGGTACACCGAGGGAGAATTTAACAATGTCAATGCACCCTAACCAGACACGTCTTTCATACTGTGGGAGGAAACCCACCAGACATGGGGAGAAAATGAAAACTCCACACAGAGGGTGACCCAAACAGGGAAGCCAATCCAGGTCCCTGGTGCTGCGAGACAGAGACTGTGCCACTGCGGGTCGCTAATTTAAACAGAGAAGCAGAGACAAAACAAGGAATTTTCAATCAGTCAGCCTGACGTCGGTAGTGGGAAAAATTCTAGAATCCATTATCAAAGATGAAATAGCAGAGCACGTGGAAAACAGTGGTAGAATCGGAGAGAGTCAGGAAATGCTGGAAAACCTCAGCAGGTCTTATAACATCTGTGGAGAGAGAATAGAGTTAATGTTTCTAGTCTGGATGACCCATCATCAGAGCAGATGATCATCCAGAATATTGGCTCTGCTCTCTCTCCAGAGATGCTGCCAGACCTGCTGAGATTTTCCAGCATCTTCTATTTTGATTTCAGATTCCATCATCTGCAGTAATATGTTTTTATCTGACAAAAGTCAGCATGAATTTAACAGAAGGGGAAATCATGCTTGACAAATCTATTGGAATTCTTCGAGGGTGTAACTGGTAGCCAATCTGAGTCAATGGATGTAGTTTATTTGGAAGGATTTTGACAAAGTCCCACAAAAGAGGTTAACATGTAAAAATAAAGCACATCAAATTGGGGGTAATGTGTTGAGATGGATAGAAAACCGGTTGGCACACAAGAAACAGTAGGAATAAATGGGTCTTCCTTTATGTGAGTTGCAGTGATTAGTGAGGCACAGTAACTAATCACTATTGAAAGCAGTGGAATCCCAGTTATTCACTATTTATATTAATGATTTAGATGAGGGAATTTAATGTAATAGCTCCAAATTTGCAAAAGGCACCAAATTGATTGGGAGGGTGAGCTGTGAGGAAGATACAGAGATGCTTCAGTGTGATTTGTAAAAATTGAGTGGGCAGCTGCATAGCAGATCTAGTGCAATGTGGATAAGTATGAGCTTTTAGTAGATAAAACAGGAAGGAAGATTATTACCTAAAAGGCTATAGATTAGGAAAGGGGAGCGTGCAATCAGATCTGGGTTTGCTCATAGAACATTGAACAATACAGCACAAACAGGCCCTTCGGCCCACAAGTTGCGCCGATCACATCTACCAATCCACAGACCTATCTATAACCCCCTATCCTATTCTTTTCCATATACTCATCCAGAAGTCTCTTAAAAGACCCCAGTGAGTTTGCCTCAACAACCTCCGACGGCAGTCGGTTCCATTCACTCACCACCCTCTGAGTGAAAAACCTACTCCTGACATCTCCTTTGTATTTGCTTCCCTGCACCTTAAATCTGTGTCCTCTCGTAGTGACCATTTCAGCTCGGGGAAATAGTCTCTGAGAGTCCACCCTATCTATTCCTCTCAACATTTTATAAACCTCTATCAGGTCGCCTCTCAACCTACGTCTCTCCAGTGAGAAGAGTCCCAGCTCCCTCAACCTATCTTCACAAGGCCTGCCTCCCAATCCAGGCAGCATCCTTGTAAGTCTCCTCTGAACTCTCTCAATAGCCTCTACATCCTTCCTATAATGAGGCGACCAGAACTGCGCACAATATTCCAACTGGGGTCTGACAAGAGTCTTATAGAGCTGCACCATTACCTCCTGACTCCTAAACTCTATTCCTCGATGAATGAAGGCCAGTACACCGTACACCTTCTTGACCACTTCCTCCACCTGCGAGGCCGATTTAAGAGTCCTATGGACCCGGACCATATACCAGTTGTATGCAGGTGCAGCAGGTAGTAAAGAAGGGAAATGACACGTTGGCCTCCATAGTGAGAGATTTCAAGTACAAGAACAGGGATGTCTTGCTGTATTTATACAGGGCCTTGGTGAGACCACACCTGGAATATTGTGTGCAGTTTGGTCTCCATATCTAAGGAAGGATGTTCTTGCGATGGAGGGAGAGCAGAGAAGGTTTACCAGGCTGATGGTGGGACTGACACAAGGGGAGAAATTGTTGGTTCGGATTGTATTTGCTGGAATTCGGGAGAAAGAGGGGGAATCTCATAGAAATCTATCTTATTCCAACAGGCTCGACAGGGTAGATGCAGGAAGAACGTCCTCGATGGTGGGGAAGTCCAGAACCACAAATTACAGTCTGATATACGGTAAAGCGTTTCGGACAGGGATGAAGAGAAATTTCTTCACCCAGAGAGTGGCCAGCCCGTGGAATTCTCTACCACAGAAAGTAGTTGAGGAGAAAATTTTTTGATGTTTTTAAGAAGGAGTTAGATATAGCTGTTGGGGCTGAAGGGATCAAAGGATATGAGGGAAGGTGGGAACAGGTTATTGAGTTGGATGAACAGCCATGGTCAGAATGAATGGTGGAGCAGGCACAAAGGGCCGAATGGCTTACTCCTGTATCTATCTTTCTATTAAAATGGGTAAAAGTGATGTGAGGAAAACCGCTTTTCACAGAGGGTGGTTGGAGAGGAGTGAGCTCCCTGTGGTGAAGGCAAATTCAATCGAGGTCTTTGAAAGGGAATTGGATTGCTATCAGAGAGCCAGTACAGATTCAATGGGCCAAATGGCCTCCTTCTGCACTGGAAGCATTCTGTGATAACCCTTTATGAAGCTATGCTTATCATAGCAAATGACCTGGTATGTCTATCAGGGTCCTGGGATATATATGTTAGAGAGATTAACAAGGTACATAGGTGGGACTTTGGGGATAGGGCCTGGTTGGGATTGCTGTCAGTGCAGATTTGATGGGTCGAATGGGCTCCTTTTTGACTGTAGTATTTTTATGATTCAATGAGTTGGTTGGTGCATGTCCTCAGACTTTTTCTTTCCCTGATGGAACAAGGTGGAAGGTATTCAAAAGGGAATTGGATTGCTATCAAGAGAGCTAGTGCAGATTCAATGAGCCAAATGGCCTTCTTCTGCACTGGAACCATTCTGCGATAATCCTTGATGCATATCACAGCAAACGGCCTGTATGATTCAGAAGCAGGATGGAATTTTACATCCATGAGATTTGCTGATCCCCCTGGTGCCAATGGACCTTCTGAAAGACTCGGTGCATTTTACAATCCAGGTTGTGGCAGAGGGGTAACATTCCTCCCCGTATCCTCACTGTATATGTACAAGTCCATTTTCAACTCTCACTGTACCTCACATGCCCAGAGGCAAGGAATGCAGATATTCAGTAACGTTCATTACCCTCTGCATTTCTCTCCCTGTATGAACATGCCAACAGTCCCAAGAAACTGTCAGTAGTTTGAAAAGTTAATTGTACATCCAAGAAATTTCCTTTGGTCAATCATTTCCACCTTAATCAGCACCCCCTGGTTAATTCAATTCAATTTCACCCTATTATCTGCGCGGAAATTCACACAAATTAATTTCGGGCAACATTGCTCATTCGCTTAAAAATATTACACTTAAATGAACAATGACAATAAGAGAAAGAAAATTACCCTATCACAGAGGTTTAACTTTAATTAAATATGTATTAAAAAATTTTCCAATGCGATAAAATCCACTAGGAGGATTCATACTCAGGCAGAGTTTAGAACACTATATCTCTGTAAGGTTGGTGGTTTGCTTAACCTCATCTCAAACCTGTTGGGATTTCTATTTTCACAGTTTTGGACTGAAATCTAGCAGATAAAAATGATCTGAATTGTCCACAATTCCTGCTTGAATTCCTACCTAAATGTTAACTCCTTTAACTCAGAAATTTGGATGTTCAGCTATTGGTAAAGAGCTGCTCTAGTTTCTATTTATAAAGTTCTCTACTGTCTATACATTACTATTAATAAATCACACGCGGATCTAAAAAGAACAGATGGCATTTTCTGTGGAGCTTGTCAGATGCAATCATCTGCTCAATGGGACGTTGCTAAAACACCCATAGTCGAAAATCGCTATCAATGTCATTTCTTACAACCAATCTCCCCAAAAATTTCCAGTCAAGCTCACAGCAGCACACAGAATCTCAGTACAGAGGGATGCCATTCAGCCCATCAGGTCTGCACTGTAAGAACATAAGAAATAGGAGCAGGAGTCGGCCATCCAGCCCCTCGAGCCTGCCCCGCCATTCAATAAGTTCATGGCTGATCTGAAGTGGATCAGTTCCACTTTCCCGCTTTCTCCCCATAACCCTTAATTCTCTTGTCTATCAGAAATCTATCTACCCGTGACTTAAATATATTCAGCAAGGTAGCCTCCACCACTTCAATGGGCAGAGAATCCAGAGATTCACTACCCTCTGAGAGAAGAAGTTCCTCCTCAACTCTGTTCTAAACTGCTCCCCCCCTTATTTTGAGGCTGTGCCTCTAGTTCTGGTTTCCTTTCTAAGTGGAAAGAACCTCTCTACCTCTACCCTGTCTGGCCCCTTCGTTATCTTGTATATATAAGATCTCCCCTCAGCCTTCTAAACTCCAATGAGCACAAGTCCCATCTACTCAATCTCTCCTTATAAGCTAACCCCCCTCATCTTCGATATCAGCCTGGTGAACCTTCTCTGTCCTCCCTCCGAGGCCAATATATCCTTTCGCAAATAGGGGGCACCAACAACAGGCCTTCTCCATAATCCCACATATTTACCTTACTAACCCTCTGACACTAATTTAACATGGCCAATCAGCCTAACCCCCACATCTTTAGAGTGTGGGAGGAAACCAAAGCACCTGAAGGACGCGGGGAGAATGTGCAAACTCTACACAGACAGTGACTCGAGGCCGGAATCGAACACAGGGCCCTGGCGCTGTGAGGCAGTAGTGCTACCCACTCTGCCACTGTACACATTTGAAAGTTCAAAACTTATTTACAATGTCACTGTACACAGTCATCTGAGCAATTCTCTTTCCTGATTCTTGTTTAGACTATTGTCAGTCAGTCTTCTGTATTTGCCTACATTTCCCTAACTCCATACTGCAATATTCAAAATAAGATAATTTGCCAAAGTCTCTCACTGATGCAGTGAGACGTTCCTATCAGATACATTACTGCAGCTTCCATAATACCATTTCCCCAAACCTGTGAGTATTAGAGTTAGATTCAAACACAATAGTCTTCGAGTTCTCCATCAAATCCTGACTTGGACCATAATGTGGTGTTTTTAGATTTCCAGAAGGCGTTCGATAAGGTGTCTCACAAAAGGTCGCTGCGTAAGATTAAGGTACAGGAGTTGGGGATAAAGTGTTAGTGTGGGTTGAGGATTGGCTATCTAAGAAGAAGCAGAGAGTTGGAATAAATGGGCGCTTTTCTGTTCGCCAGTTGGTGACTAGCAGCGTGCTGCAGGGATCAGTGCTAGGGCCTCAACTGTTTACCATATACATAGACGATCTGGAGGAGGGGGCTGAGTGTAGGGTAACAAAGTTTGTGCATGATACAAAGATGAGTGGAAAAGCGAATTGTGTAGAATTGTGTGGAAAGTCTGCAGAGGGATTTGGAGAGATTGAGTGAGTGGGCAAGGATCTGGCAGGTGGAGTATGACGTCAGCAAATGTGAGGTTATCCACTTTGGAAGGAATAATAGTAAAATGGACTATTATTTAAATGGTGAACAATTATAACATGCTACTGTGCAGAGGGACCTGGGGGTCCTTGTGCATGAATCGCAAAAACTCAGTCTGCAGGTGCAGCAGTTGATCAAAAAGGTGAATGGAATATTGGCCTTTATAGCGAGGGGGATAGAATATAAAAGCAGGGAGGTCTTGCTGTAACTGTACAGGGCACTGGTGAGGCCGCAACTGGAGTACTGTGGGCAGTTTTGGTCACCGCATTTGCGAAAGGATATATTGGCATTTGAAGGAGTACAGGGAAGGTTGACCAGGTTGATTCCGGAGGTGAGGGGGTTAACTTATCAGGAGAGATTGAGTAGACTGGGCCTGTACTTGTTAGAGTTTAGAAGGCTAGGGGAGATCTTATAGAGGCTTACAAGATATTGAAAGGGCTAGATAGGGTAGAGATAGAGATTATTTCCACTTAGAAAGGAAACAAGAACTAGAGGGCACAGCCTCAAAATAAAGGGGAGTCAATTTAGAACAGAGTTGAGGAGAAACTTCTCCCAGAGGGTAGTGAATCATTGGAATTCTCTGCCCATTAAAGCAGTGGAGGCTACTTCGCTAAATATATTTTAGTCACAGGTAAATAGATTTCTGATCAATAAGGGAATTAAGGATTATGGGGAGCAGGCGGGTAAGTGGAACTGATCCACTTCAGATCAGCCATGATCTTATTGAATGGTGGGGCAGGCTCGAGGGGCTGGATGGCCGACTCCTGCTCCTGTTTCTTATGTTCTTAAGCATAGAACCTCTACAGTGCAGAAGGAGACCATTTGGTCCATCGAGTCTGTACTGATCACAATATCACCCAGGCCTTATTTCCGTAACCCCACACATTTACCCTACTAATCCCTCCCCCACCCAACCCTCCCCAACACTAGGGTCGATTTAGCATGGTCAACCGATGTAACCCCCACATCTCTGGAGTGTGGGAGGAAACCCATGCAGATACGGGGAGGAACTGCAAAGTCCACAAAAGCCAGGAACTGAATCCAGGTCCCTGGCGCTGTGAGGCAGCAGGGCTAACCCACTGTGCCACTCCTCACTGGGTCAACATTTTGGAACTTTCTGAGTAATAGGCCTGTAACTATTCAAGAGAGAGAACCACAACAGCAGAAGATGATTAACACACGGGCAGTGTTGCAAGCTGCAAACATTCTGAGGATCAATGGAAGAAGTCTTGTGTTTGATTTTATCAAATGTTTTGAACAATGAAAATCAATAGCCAGAAGATTAAAGAAAGTGGAAAGGAATTTCTCAATACAATTGTATTTTATGTAAAAAGACTATTCCAGCAAACCATGCAGCAGATATATTTTAATGAATTGGAAGTGCATAAAGAGCCAACAGCAAGTTCGGAGGGATGCAATATAATTGTATTGTACTTGTGGAGTAAACCAGAAAATAAATCAAACATTGATCATTACAGGAATGGTTTGACTGATTCTGGCTTAGACCCTGGTTCTGATCATTCTGTTATACATTAAATCATAAATTTCAAGGGAAGTTTGGTCCCTTTTCAAATCATCAGCTAAAGCCTGAGACTTCACGATGCTCATTATGCATCTAAATACTGAGATAGTTTTACATCTACACACGTTGCAAAGTCATTGTTATCTGTTGTGATATAGAATAGTAGAATCCCTACAGTGCCAAAACAGGCCATTTGGCCCATCAAGCCCGCATGAAAGCAATCCCATCCAGGCGCTATCCCCATTACCCCATTTATTTATCCCAGCTTGTCCCCCTGACACTAGGGTCATTTTATCATGGCCAATCTCGTTAACACGCACATTTTTGGAGTGTGACAGGAAACTGGAGCATCTGGAAGAAATGCACACAGACACGGGGAATGTGCAAACTCCATACAGAGGATCACCCGAGGCCGGAATCGAACCCAAACCCTTGTGAGGTAGCAGTGCTAACTATTGTGCCACTGTGCCATCCTATCTTAGATCCATTTTGCTGAAATCTAGGAATTATGGATAGATGAGGAAGATGGATTACCAAAGACACTCAATTTCACTCATACAGTGATTAACTTTATGCAGTATTCCAGGAGAAGCACATCTTTAGTGGGTTTTCTCCAGGTGCTCTGGTTTCTTCCCACATCCCAAAAACGTGCTTTTTAGGCTGACTTGTGTCAATAAATTGTCCCTGAATTGGATCTCTCTTAATATGGTGCACATATAATTCCCTAAATTTCCACCCCCTTTATTGTGGAGTTCCACTAGAGGTAGACAAAAACTGTCGATGATGGGCAAAAGATTTGAATAAGGTATTCACTGAGTGTTAAAATGGGCGGCACAGGCTTGTAGGGCCGTGGGGCCTGTTTCCTGTACTGTGCTGTTCTTTGTTCTCTTGCATTATCACGAGACTATTAATCCAGAAACTTAGTTAATGTTCTGGGAACCTGGATTCGAATCCCACCATGGCAAATGGTGGAATCTGAATTCAATTAAAAAATATCTGGAATTAAGAATTTACTGATGACCGTGAAACTATTTTTGATTGTCAGAAAAGCCCATCTGCTTCATTAATGTCCCTTTAGAAAAGGAAATCTGCCGTCTTTACCCCGGTCTGGCCTATATGTGACTCCAGAGCACTGCCCTCGGGTATCTAGGGATGAACAATAAATAGAGGTGCCCATGTCCCACAAATGAATTAAAGAAAAGAATTCCCTCTGCTCAAAGCTGTTCATGACTGTGTTTTGATTCTCTTTTATTATAACCTCATAAAATTCCAATCTGTCTTCGAAACAAAACCATCAGCTCCAATATCAAATCGCCCTGGGTCAACATGTTCATGATGCAAACTCTTTTTAATTTCAAACCGTAATTCCTTTTTGAACCGTGTGCAGTCGGCAGCAGGGATGTTAAGCTCTGTGCACACGCCAATCTCTCACTCTCCTCTAACCCCAGCTCACGGATCAGAATTATTGTTGAGCTTGTGAGTAAAAGGGAACGTTATTGATTGCCGTGTGGAAATACATGCAGCTTTCAGGAAAAAAGGAAGGAATTATTATAAACAGACTCAACGTGAAGATGCTGAGTCAGGGGGTCTAGCTAGGGTAAGTGTGTGGGGTTGTGGAGATGAGGCTTGGGGGATAGCAGACTCGATGGGCTGAATAGCCTCCTGCTGTACAGTATGATTCTATGACATTCTATAACGAAGAAAGAAATAATCAAAGCAATTTAGTTGGACAGTTAGTTAGGCAGTTTGCGATCTGTTAGTGCAATGAACCATCGAACCCTACAGTGCAGAAAGAGGCCCTTCGGCCCATCGAATCTACACCTAACACAATCCCACCCAGGCCCTATCCTCATACTCCTGCATATTATACCCACTCTAACCTACACATCTACCTTTGCTAGTCTCTTCTCCCTGGAGAGACGAAGGTTGAGAGGCAACCTGATAGAGGTTTATAAGATGTTGAGAGGAATAGATAGGGTGGATCCTCAGAGGCTATTTCCCAGGTCGCTACGAGAGGACACAGGTTTAAGGTGCTGGGGGGCAAGTACAGAAGAGATGTTAGGGGTAAGTTTTTCACTCAGAGGGTGGTGAGTGAGTGGAATCGGCTGCCGTCAGTGGTGGTAGAAGCGAACTCACTAGGGTCTTTTAAGAGACTTCTGAATGAGTATATGGGATTTAATGGGATTGGGAGTTACAGATAGTTCTATGGCCTAGTAGGTACTGATATGATCGGCACAACTTGTGGGCTGAAGGGCCTGTTTGTGCTGTAGTGTTCTATGTTCTATCCTTAGGGACACTAAGGGACAATTTTTTAGCATGGCCAATCAACCTAAGCCGCACATCTTTGTACTGTTCACAAATGTCAAGGCCCAGGAATCTGATTGAGCCAGAACGCCGAGCAATATTGGTCCTTGGGCTTCACAGAATCCCTACAGTACAGAAAGAAGCCATCCACTTCATTTTATCTGCAGTGATGTCCAAAAGTGTGTCTATCTTAGAGCCTTGGAGAACTTAGAACCTTGATTTGTGCATTGAAACCTGGATACGATTGTGGTAACAGAGATTTGGTCAAAAAAGGGACAGGACTGGCAGCTAAATGTTCCGAGATACAGATGTTTTAAGTGAGACAGAGGACAGAGGGGACAGCAAAAGAGGTGGGGGAGTTGCAGTACTGGTAAGAGAACGTATTATAGCTGTATAGAGGGAGGACACCTTGGTTGAATCATGTAACAAGATACTGTGGATAGAGCACAGAAACAGGAAGGGGGCAGTCACTATGCTGGGGGTGTAAAACAGGCCTCCCAACAGCCCACAGGAAGTTGAAGAACAGATGATGTAAGCAGATTCTGGGCAGATGTAGGAATATCGAGAGGTGTACAAGATTATGAGGGGTATAGATAGAGGAAACAGGGTTAAGCTTTTTCCGAGGATGGACACAAATAGCACAAGGGGTCACGGGCTTAGGGTGAGGGGGGTAAGGTATAATTTGGATGCTAGAGGGAGTTTTTTCACACAGAGGGTGGTGTGGGTATGGAATGCGCTGCCAAGTAAAGTGGTGGAGGCAGGTACTCTGGAGTTATTTAAGAAATAATTAGATGGGCACATGAACAGAATGGGAATGGAGGGGTATAGAAAACTGATTTAAAATAGGGATCATGAGCCTTGGGAGTTCCTGGGAAGTGTGTAAATAGATGATGATAGTGATGTACTTGTTTTTATCCTACAGGTGCTTTGGTCCACCTTGTTGTCTAACGAGGGCCATACACGCGATGGGTCGTGAGAGGACTGCTCTTGGATCTTTTTCGAGAGTATCCTAGTGCTTCACGTCGTTAGTGTACGCTTGACCTGGGCCATTTGATGGGCAACACGACAGCTCAGTGACTATCGCTGTGCTGTGCAGATACATGGATTTGGGCCTGTGTCTGTGGGAGTTTGCGCATTCTCCCCGTGCTTGCATGGGTTTTCTCTGGGAGCTCCGGTTTCCTCCCACATCCCAAAGATGTGCTGTTAGGCTAATTGGCAAAGCAAATTCTCCCTAAATTGTTTCAAATTTGGTTTTTAATCCGTAGATCTATAAACATAGACAGGGATCGTGGGTAGAGGTGGGAACATCAGGGTGGCGGCGCGGGCTCATTGGGCCGAAGGGCCTGTTTCCTGTGCTGTTTTGTTCTTTGTTCTAATAGGGTTGTTGTAGTGGGAGAATTTAATTTTCCCCATATTGACTGGGAATTTCTTAGGGCTAGGTGTCTGGATGGTGAGGAATTTAAGTGTGCCCAGGAAGTTTTTTTGGAATGATATGTGGATAGTCCGACTAGAAAGGGTGCTATACTGGACTTAGTATTAGGGAATGAACTGGTCAGATCATCAAAGTTGCAACAGCAGAACATGTGGCAAACAATGACCACCATTCCGTAAGCTACACATGGAAAAGGACAAGTGTTGTCCTAAGGTTAAGGTGCTAAATTCAGGGGAAAGGCGAACTACAACCCGGATTCAGCAGGATTTGGAGGGTGTTGTTTGGGAGAGGCTGTTTGAGGGTAAATCCACATTTGGCATGTAGGAGTTTTCGAAGGAGCAGTTGATCGGAGTACAGGAGACCTGTGCCTGTGGAAAGGAAGGACAGGAAAAGGCAGGATTCAGGATCCGTGAGGGTCCAGGGAAATTGTGAGTCCAGTCAAAAAGAAGAAGGATGCATACGTGAGGTCTAGGCAAACATTTGAAGCATTCAAAGAATGCAGGGTAAGTAGAAAAGAACTCAAACAGGCAGCTGGGAGGACAAAAAGGGGTCACAAAATGTCCTTGGCAGGCAAGAATAAAGAGGCATTTTAAGACATATATTAGGAACAAGAAGGTAACTAGACTAAGAGTTGGTTCACTCAAGGACAAAGAAGGGAAACTGTATGTAAAACCAAAGGAAGTGGGTGAGATTCTCAATGAGTGCTTCGCATTGATATTCACAAAGGAGAGGGACACGTTGATAAATGGTGTCTTGGAGAGATGTGTAAACCCTCTAGAGCAATTACGAAGGAGAAAATGTTCGGTGTATTAAAAAGCATTAAGGTAGATAAATCCCCACAGCCAGATGGTATCTATCCCAGATTACTGAGGAAGACAAGAGGAATTTGCTGGGCTTCTAACAGAAATCTTTGTTTCCTCATGGGCCATAGGTGAGGTTCCAGGGGACTGGAGGATAGCGAGTGTTGTCCTGGTATTTAAAAAGGGTAGCAAGGATGACCAGAGTAATTTATAGGCCCGTGAGCTTGACATCGCTGATAGTGAAATTGTTGAAGATTCTTTGGAACAGAATTCATATACGTTTGGAACTGAATGATATTATTAGCAACAGACAGCATGGTTTTATACGAGGGAGGTCATATCTCATTAATTTGGTGGAGTTTTTTTGAGGAGGTGACAAAAATAATTAACGTGGGAAAGCTGTTGATGTCAGCTGGATTGACTTTAGTAAAACGTTTGACAAGTTCCTTCCCTCCCAAGATTCCTCCGGATGCTCCGATTTCCTTCCACAATCCAAAGACATGGGGGGTAGGTTCATTGGCCATGCTAAATTGACTTTAGTTTTGAGGGGATTAGCAGGGTAAATATGTGGGATTACAGGGATAGGATGGGATTGTGTTTGGTGCAGGCTCAAATGGGCCAAATTGTCTTCTTCTGTAGTGTAGGAATTCTATGATTCCATGATTTCAATCAGATCACCCCTTAACCTTCAAATTCTATGGAAAACAGGTCTTATTTGTATAATCCCTCCTCAGAATGAAACCCCTGAAGGCCAGGTATCATTCTTGTAAACCTTGGCAGCACTCCCTCCGAGACCAATATATCCTCCCTAAGGTGTGGGGAGCCCAGATCTGCTTACAGTGACTCCATGTGGGATCTAACCAGAGTTTTGTCTAGCTTCAGTGTAACATCTACATTCTGGTACTCTTATCTATATATAAAGGCCAGCATTCCATTGGCCTTCTAGATGATTTTCTGTATCTCTTTGTGGCATTTTAAAGGTCTATGCATCTGAAACCCCAAGTCGCTGCTATTGTACTGTCTAGAAAGTGCACTGATCTATTCTTTTTCAGTCCAAAATGAATAAACTCACACATGCTTGGGCTGAAATCCATCTGTCACAGTTTTGCTCATTCACCCAGCTTATCATAATTTCATACATTTGTAAGAATTAGGCCATTAGCCCATTGAATCTGCTCTGCCATTCAATAATCGCCGATATGTTCCTCATTCCCATATTCCTGCCTTCTCCCCATAGCCTTCAACCCATCACCAATTAAAAATCTGGCTAACTCCTCCTTAAATTCACTCTCTGTCCCAACATCCCCCACACTTCGGTGTAATGAATTCCACAGACTCACAACCCTTTGGGAGAAGCAGTTTCTCCTCAACTCTGTTTTAAATTTGCTGCCCCGTATTCAAAGACAATGACCTCTCTTACGAGAATGCTTCCTCTTGTGGGGCATCTGCTCCACATCCCCTTCATCGTCTTGTACCCTTCAATTTATCTTCCCTCATCTAAATTCCAGAGAGTATAGAAACTAACTGTTCAATCTCTCTTCGTACAACAAACCCCTCATCTCTGGAATCAATCTCGTGAACCTCCTCTGAACTGCCTCCAATGCTACACCTTTCCTCAAACAAGGGGACCAAAACAGTGCACAATACTCCAGGTGAGGCCTCACCAGTGCCTTGTAGAGTTGCAACAATACTTTCTTACCTTTATATTCTATTCCATTAGCTATCAATGCCAACATTCCATCCGTTTTATTACCTGCTGTATTTGCATGCTAGTTTTCTGTGACTCGTGAACAAGGACACCCAGATCCCTCTGCACCGGAGCCACCCCGAAGTCTCTCCCCATTTGGATAATAAGTCGCATTCCCATTTTTCCAATCAAAATGCAATATCCCTTTGTAATTGACACGATCATCTACACTGTTCACAATGCTGGTTAACTCTGTGTTATCAGCAAATTTGCATATAACCAATGGGTTTTACATATATACCATTTTATACTAGCACCCAAATCGCCAATAAATAATGTGAATAATCGAGAACTCCAACACAGAACCTTGTGCGATGCCACTCCCCACCAATTTGATCCATTTTCTGTCAATTGCACTCAACTAATTTCCCAATTATGGCAGTTATTTTCCCTCAACTCTGTGGGCTTCTCCCTTGCTAACAGCCTCTGATCTGGGACTTTATCGAAGGCCTTCTGGAAATCCATATGAACAACACCCAGAGACATTCCCCTGTCCATTACCTTAATCATGTCCCCAGGTCAGGCTTGATCTACCTGTCATGAATCCATGCTGGCTCTCCCTGATTGATGAATCCATTTTCAAGATGTTCAGTTACCCTATCCATGATTATAGCTGCAACAACTTCCTCGCTACAGATAGAGTCATAGAGGATTACAGCATGGAAACAGGCCCTTAGCCCAACTTGTCCATGCTGCTCTTATTTTAAACCCCTAAACTAATCCCAATTGCCCGCATTAGGCCCATATCCCTAGGAAGTTGAAAAAGAAAAGGAGTCACGGCAGATCACCCCAGAGGAGGCATCCCAGAACATCAAGGGTAGGGCAAAGGCTGAGGTAGAGAGGGCAAGGGAGGGGGATCTGAATGCCCCAGAGGACGGCAGGAATGCGGGATGTGAGATAGTGGTGGGGGATGGGAAGGTCAAGGGGATCGACAGGCGGTTCTGTGGGCAAAAGCGGCACTCCAGGATGGTAGTCTGCCTCCCTGGAGCAGGGGTTCAGGATGTTACAGAGAGGGTAGAGGGAATTTTGAAGGGTGGAGGAGCTAAGGCTGATGTAATAGTCCACGTGGAGAGAAGGATGTAAGAACAAAGTGCAGGGGGGACATACGTAGGCAGTTCAGGGAGTTGGGGGCTCGGCTGAAGTGTAGGGCCTCCAGGGTGGCATTCTCTGGGCTGCTGCCGAGGCCTGGAAATGACAGGGTTAGGAACAACGAGGTGCTCCAACTGAATGCGTGGTTGAGGGATTGGTGTAGGGCGGAGGGATTCAGATTCTTAGACCATTGGGAAGTCTTCAGGAGGGAGGGGCATCTATATAACCTCTTGGAGGTTGCTTCAGGAGTTGCCTAGTGCTTCACGTCGTCAGTGTATGCTTAAACTGGACCATCTGATGGGCAACATGACAGCTCAGAGACTATCGCTGTTGCTGTGCTGACACATGGATTTGGGCCTGTGTCTGCGGGAGTTTGCGCGTTCTCCCCGTGGTTGCGTGGGTTTTCTCCGGGTGCTCCGGTTTCCTCCCACATCCCAAAAATGTGCTCTTAGGCTGATTGGGTAACAAATTGTCCCTATATTGGAATCTTCAACAATAGGCATAGCCTAAAGACAAGGATGTGTCATTAGGACGTTAGGACGGTGGCGTGGGCTCATTGGGCCGAAGGGCCTGTTTCCCGTGCTGTGTTGCTCTTTGTTCTTTGTTTATCCCTCTACACCCATCGTAATTATGTAACTGTCTTAATGATTTTTAAAACACAAAATTGTATCCACCTCTAATATTACTTCTGGCAGTTTGTTGCAGACACTCGTGACTCTCTGTGTGAAAAAATTATCCCTCTGGACACTTTTGTATCTCTCCACTTTCACCTTAAAACTCTGCTCTCTAGCTTTAGACTCTACTGATCCAATACACTGGCAGTGTCAGCGCCCAGTGCTGTATTCTTCCTCAGGCCATGGGAGGACCACATTTTGTCTCACTGGAAAGGCTCATGATTGTCTTGCTGTTGATACATTTGGTGAACAACGAGATAATGGATAAGCATCTCACTTGGAAACCTGTTAATGGTGAGCTTGTAGTTACCACACTGCACCATCATTTCTAAGGACAGGATTGGATTTGCCCAACTAGAAAACTGTGTAGGCTCGATGATTCGAACCCTCGCTAACTCTTTCTACTCATGGTCAAGGATCCTTTTCTGGGTTTGAAACAGTGAGGAGGGGCCTGAGGATCTATGGGTACCACACAATGTACCCAGTTCAACCCTGAACACGTTCAGATACTTAACAACATCCTTCCTCACCTTTGTGTGTTTGGTCACGCTCCAATTCAATGGAATTTGTGGAGTCAATCTCATCTTAGCAAACTCAGTTCCTTCCCGTTGGCCATGGGAGAGGGGAGGGGGTTCCCTTGCTTCTTGACTATTAATTGACAATATGGACTTCCAACGTTCTGAGCAAAAATATGGGCTGGAACGTGGGCAAAGCTCGCAGAACAGAATTCTCCATTGGAATTCTCCTCCCGCTCAGTAAAATCCTGCCTATGGATTCTCCAGGGAACATCCAAATATTAATCTCTGCCAAAATGAGAGCTAGCGCTCAGTTAGAGTCCATCTTCAAAGTGTATTTTTCCACACTAATTACAGATGCAGGGGCTCCTGCAGCACAGTGGTTAGCACTGCTGCTTCACAGCTCCAGGGACTTGGGCTCGGGTCACTGTCTGTGTGGAATTTGCACGTTCTCCACGTGTCTGCGTAGGCTTCCTCCAGGTAGTCTGGTTTCCTCTCACAGTCCAAAGATGTGCGGGTTAGGTTGATTGGCCATGCTAAAATTGCCCTTTATTGTAATAGGATGCTTAGGTTAGAGGGATTAGCAGATAGGATTTAGGGGTAGGGCCTGTAGTTGGTGCAGACTCGATGGGCTGAAGGGCCTCTTTCTGCACGATAGGGTTCTATGATTCTATCCACCTCCAAATTGATCTGTTAGGCCTTCCCCTACCTCATTAACATGAGACTGTTGTAAGTATGCTCCTCTTCCTGCTGCAAGCTTTCTACGTGATGTGTTGATGATTGAGGCTTCCGTAAATTTAAATTTTCCTGTTCCGCCCTCAGCTTTCCTTGCTAAATGCCATTTCTTGCTGCATTGGTGACCAGCAGTATTCACAACCTTGCAATGATTGATAGCAAGTGACTCTCCACACCTAAAACGCTCCACTTTCACCTTTTTTTTTCTGGAAGTTTCCTTCTATACTTGGTGCGGCACACCCATTTTGACATTATCATCAGCCTGCTGGATAGTTTTGACATAGTTAGCAGCCATTTCAATGCCTCACCCAGCAACTGATGCTGAATGTTGTCCATATTAATGCCGCAGACCAGCCTGTCTCTGAGCGTATCTTCTAACACTGTTCCAAAATCCAGCTATAGCTTGACTTCCTATTTGCAAATGAAATTTGAATCTTTGAACATTCACTGGGGGCTTTGGATTATGATGATTATTATGATATTATGAACCAGAGTGGCGATGTGTTCAAACAAAATCTCTGCTGGAATCCATCCTGTGGCCAGATTGCTTATCAACTATTACATTTTTGCTCCATGCATACTCAGGAAAGGAGTGTTGCTTCACCTCATCTTCCACTCCATTTGCTGAAATGAGATACCACACCCTCTCCACGTTCATTCCAATCCTCGCTCCTCTCACCAAACCACCCTGAGCATGGTGCTGCTAGTTTGAAATTCCACTGAATAACTTCACAAAGAAACTCAACATGCAACTCTGTGCTGCCACACGGAACAAAGAAAATGTTCACATCTTCTATTTTTCCCTCTTTGCTAAAAATGTGACAACTTGAGACCCCAAAGAAGGAAGTCAAATGTATTGTTCATAAAAGGATCTTCCTTATAAAAATAAATAGCAAAGTTTACCAAAACAACAGTGAACAAAAACAGGAGCACTAGGATGATTACAGAACTCTCTTGCTGAATGAAGCCCCCACGTACGCAGGAGGGAGAAAGTCATATAAAAATTGCATATAACTCTTCCTCTTCATCAGTGTTACAATCTCCCAAGGTTCCTTATTCCTATTTACTTTGCCTTTAATTCTGACAGGAACATACAAACTCTGCACTCTCAAAATTTCTCCTTGGAAGGCCTCCCACTTTCCAATCAATCCTTATCACAGAACAGCCTGTGCCAATCCGCACTTCCCAGATCCCTTCTCATTTCATCAAATTTGGCCTTTTTCCAGTTCAGAACTTCAATCCGAGGACCAGATCTCTCCTTATCCATGATCAGGTTGAAACTAATGGCATTATGATCATTGGATCGAAAGTGTTCCCTCACACTCCCATCCGTCACCTGCCCTAACTCATTTCCCAATGGGAGATCCACTATCGCATCCTCTCTCATTGGCACCTCTATATACTGATGTAGAAAATTCTCCTGAACACATTTACAAACTCGACCCTGTCTCAACCTTTAACAATCTATATGTGGAAAATTAAAATCCCCTACTACTACTACTACCGTGTAACAAAATAAAACAGGAAATGTGCAAAGCCAAGTAGTAACCAATACACACTACAAAGCTGGTATCCCCAGAAATGTTCCACAATAAAAGTCAAAATCTATTCCAGTGAAGTGTAAAATAATTCTCTATGGGATGGGTACAGTGGTTAGCACTGCTGCCTTACAGTGCCTGGGACCCAAGTTCAATTCTGGCCTCGGGTCACCGTCTGTGTGGAGTTTGCACATTCTCCCCATGTCTGCAAGGGTTTCCTCTGGGTGCTTCAGTTTCCTCACACTGTAAAGATGTGCCGGTTAGGTTGATTGGCCATTCTAAATTGCTCCGTATCCTAATTAAGAAATCATCAAGGTAAATACGTGGGGTTTCAGGGATCGGGCCTGGGTGGGATTGGAATTGGTGTAAGCTTGATGGGCTGAATGACCTTTCAGGATTCTATTTCATTTTTTGAAATGAGGCCTTATGTAATAAATAGTGTTTCATTTTTATACAACAAATTTGCTGTGAAAATGTTTAGTAAAGATAAAGTAAAGCTTCCTTTATTTAAGAGGGGACTGTGACAACCTTTGACCTGGGAGCAGTATAGTGAGGAAAAGTTGTAATTTATTTAAAATGTCTGTAGAATCTGTAATTGTTTTAAGAATGTTTCTAAGTATTTGTAAAGGGAAAGTTGTAATTTTCTTGAATAATAAATCAAACTAGCCCAAGTTTAGTCTGGCGACCTTTAACCTGGAAGCAGATAAGGAAGGAAGCGGCCATGCGTGTTAGCAGATGTGAAGGAGAGCTGTGAATAGAGGAGGTGGAGGGCGAAGGCACAGATAGAGACACAAAGAGGATGGAGTGAGAAAGAAAAACACTGAGAATTCTTGTGAGAAGAAACAAATCACTTTCGGAAGAAGTCACTATTTTCTGTTTGACAGGAAATGAGACAGGAGCTTTCGGAGGTATTGTGAGAGCTGATTAAAAAGGTCTAGATGTGTGATTAGAAATGATCTGCTTGTTGTCCCAGAAATGGTCAAATTGGGATGTTATTGAAAATCAGCATGAGAAATTAGCAGCATTGGCATTGCCCTGATCTGGGAAAGGGAGAAGGATGTGTAGACGTGTGCCTGTCTTGATGATGATTGATTTTTCAATTCCAATTGAAAACAAGTTGAGACATTCCCGATCCAAGCTGACAAGGCAGGGCTCTCACCTCCTGTCCTGGGCTTGATTTACACGATCCGAGCTGATCGGAGTAGGTATAGATCCTCCTCCAAGGTATTTGCATCTTAACCAAACAGCCAAGACGCTGCTTTTAAAAATGGCTTCAAATGAAGCTGAAATGTAACCTAATGGCTTCAACCAAGCACAGCACGTCAATACTACACTTGATCTTAGCAAAAAGGATGATGATAATGGTATTGGTAAAACTTGAAGGATAGGCTGTTGTGGTTCTGTACTCCTGACCTACCCTGGATGAGTAAAGATTAGTATATTGTACAACTTGGTGCCTCCACAGTGCCACATGTCTGAGGGAATAATGTGGGTGTTTGTGATAGACGTATCTTTGTTACACTGTCTGTTTAAAGTAAAATTTAGTTTTTTATTTAAAGTATAATTTGCCTTTTCATTCATGTTTAATTTGCATTGGTTCTGACTCACGTTAAAGCAAAAGTTTCAAAAAATGGAACTTGCCTTTAATTTTGTCATCGAGGTGTCATATAGTGAGTATTTTGGTTTATGGTTCCTCAACATGGATCTTAATTCTTGACCACATTGGGACTGCTCTTACACATTTGGCACATGTCCCTAGATAGTGCCAAGGAGGACAATGCAGGGTAATATGTGATTGGAATTAACAATATCAGCAACCCTGCTCAGGTTTATTACATTGCTTCCAATCTGGAACCTTTTGCCCCTTTGCCCGTTGATGTCCAGTAACTTGACAGGATCTCTTTCCTGGCATTTGGGTGGCATTGTGGACCTGAGTTTGATTCCTGGCTTGGGTCACTGTCTGTATGGAAGTTTGTATATTCTCCCCGTGTCTGTGTGAGTTTCCTCCCAGAGATGTGTGGGTTAGGTTAATTGGCCATGCTAAATTAACAATTAGTGTCCTTCGATGTGTAGGTTAGAGGGGATTAGCGGGATAAATGTGTGGTGTAATGGGGGATAGTGACTGGGTTGGATTGCTGTCGGTGCAGACTCGATGGGCCGAATGGCCTCTTTTTGCACTCTATGACTGCATAAAGCCAATCTCTGCTCTATCTGACCTCCATTACAAATGTCCATTACAGGATTCAAAAGAATTCTTTGTGATGAATTATCCCACTGTGGTTTAGCTTCTTTTCTGCTTACGAAGCCTAAGTGTGCTTCTACTTTACTAACAGCAAGAAGCAAAGGCCGCGATTTGGAAGATTGCCAGTGGGATGAACACCGGTCTTGCTCACTCTTTAATGAGGCCACTCCGATCTGTGATTGCTGGTGGGATGGTCAGATTCAGAGTCCGCCCCAGCCCACTCCCCCATTCTGAGTGTTTAAAAATACGGTGGAAAACTTCAAGTGGGCAATGGGCATTCTGCTCTTCTCTCTGGAGATAGCACTGAGAAGAAAAACTGAAAATTCTACCCAATCTATCGGCTCAAATTTCTCAGCGAAGCGCAAAGGGCTGTCCCCAGATTGTTGATTCATACTCTTGACGCATGTTTGCTGGGAGTGCTGAAGATAGGACCTAAATCCAGAAGTGCAATGTTTGATGTATCTGTACACTGATTGGAATTCGAGACTCAATCATGTAGCTCCCCCTAATCCCTCCAGCACTCAATTTAATGGAATTTATCCCCAGCGCGCCTGAACAGAATGTGTAAGTTTGTTTGAAAAGAGAGTTCTGCCACTGCTTCTAAATGCTGGCTCCGGTGCCCAGCAATGTACAATGAATACATCTTAAAACTTTCACAAAGATCTGGGATCCAGCTACCCCACACGAAGCACTCAGACTTCCATCAAAATTACTTGTGGAATTTTGCGGCTCCCTCCCGTGGTCGGGTTTTCCAATCCTGCCGAACTCACTGGGTCTTTGAAAGGCTGCCTGCCGTTCCCCCACCCAGTCACCATCTCACAAGGCTAGCACGGTGGTTAACGCTGTAACCTCGCAGCGCCAGGGACCCAGGTTCGATTCCCAGCTTGGATCACTGTCTACGCGGAGTCTGCATGTTCTCCCCATGTCTGTGCGGGTTTCCTCCAGGTGCCCTGGTTTCCGCCCACAGTCTGAAAGACGTGCTGGTTAGGTGCATTGGCTGTGCTAAATTCTCCCTCACTGTACCCGAACAGGCACTGGAGTGTGGTGATTAGGAGATTTTCACTGTAACTGCATTGCAACGTTAATGTAAACTGACTTGCGATACTAATAATAAACTTTAACTAACTTTAAACTTTAAAAACACCTTTGCCGCAATGTAGTCAAAAAATTACACCCCAAATGTGCTGCTAACTATGATTGCTTGAGAAATTTGGTGTTGTGTTTATCATTTTGTATTGCCACAAAGCATTTTGATATTTGACTCCAAACTCTGTACTTTGAATAAGCCTTTGTACCCTCCAAGCTTTGGAAGGGAAAACACTCATTCTGTAAAGTTCAAATAACAAGGGGAAGAGTTGTCTCTTTTTTCCCAGAGATGAACATCTTCCAGCTCCACAGAAAAACAAAGCACATTGTCATTGAGGGTGGAACATTTGACCTGCTGATAGGCAAACGGTTTTGACAAGAGGATCGAGAACAGGGGTGGAATTCCTCCAGCACTGCTGGTCTAAAAGTTGGAAATTCCCTCCTGATTGTCCACGTTGATGGAACCCACCTACTAAAATTCCAGTGGCGGGCAGGGGGGGGGGAATTCCGGTTCTCAGACCCTTCTATGAGGAGTTGATGCCTATTGCAGGCAGTCACTTGTGAAACTGCTCCTTCCCACCATGGGAACAGTGACAATGTAACATTGCATTATTGTGGTTCTGTCTTGGTATTGCTTGCTTGCTTTCTCACTCTGGAAGAGACCTTGCTGGGGGCGACGATTTTTCATTTAAAATACCTTTATTTACTATTTACAAAGTTCTCGTTCATCAGGAACTCGCGAAGAGGCTCTCACTGATTTTCTCTGTGACGGACTTCCCTGTGACATAGCCCCTTGTGCACGTGCCCAGAAGCTATTATATGGCTTAATTCTTCACCCGGATATTGCACCTGGATTATTCCCTATTTCCAATCCGGAAAACCAGTGCCAAGGGGATCAATTTCTACATCTGATCACATCACTCTGTAATTGGTTCCATGGTTTACTGGGTCAGCTGACCCTTACAGCTTCTTACCATTGGTGACATTACTTCCAATACGAAGTTATCACCGGTTACATTCTAATATAGGTGATGAAGTTTTTCCTCATGTCCGCTCTGGCAGTCATCCTAAATCCATGCCTCCTGGTAACTGACCTCTCCGTTTGGGGAAACAGGGAGTCCCTGTCGATACTATCCAGGTCCCTCATAATCATATATACTCCAATGTAGCAGCAATCATAATATAATTAAATTTTACATTCTGTCTGAAGGAGAGAAGAGTGCATCCAAGACTACTATATTAAACTTAAATAAATGCATTGCTGAGGGCATGAAAATGATGCTACTGAGAGTAAACTGGCAATTTTCTTCAGGATAAAATTAAAGATATTTAGTGGCTGGCATTTGAAATGATTTTTCACAATATACGGAAAAGACGCATTGCAACGAGAAAGGAAAACTTCAACGAGGGCAGAACCATGTTTAACTAAAAGACTTCAGAAGAGTGAGCAGAATTTCCAGGCTGCTCATGCTGGGAGGATTCTCCAGTCCCGCTGCAGTGAATGGAAGTTTGGCTGAGCACCAGATTCTCCATCCTCGCTTGCAGTGGCTACAGGACACAAACAGCTAGAAAACTCCAGCCAGTATTAAACTTAAAGAGAAAGGATTTATTTGTGTAAAGACGGTAGCAGAAGATTGGAAAGAATATAATAAATATCAAAGAATGACACAAGATTGATAAGGAGGGAGCACCTGTAGCACAAGAGAAAGGTGTTCATTCACATAAATACAAGTTTCATAAATATTTCAATGAGAAAAGAGTTAACAAAGTAAGCCCTCGTCCCACAGATAATGCGCAGGGGGATTAAACATGCAAGCAGGACAATATTTTGCAACTGTCTTCACTACAGAGAATACAAGGGGGTGAGATAGCTTGATTTTGGGTTTGGACGTAGCTCGGCACAACACCAAGGACCAAAGGGCCTGTACTGTGCTTTTTGTTCTATGCATTAAATAACATCTCAGAACTCGCAGTAAATAAGGAAATGGGAGAAAGGGACGGGGAACAGGAGAAAATTACAATCAACGGAGAAATGTATGGAGCAAATTGTTGGATCTGTGGGCTGACAAATCTCAGGTCTGGGTGGATTTTACCCGCAGGTCTCGGAGAGGTGAATGAGATAGCTGATGCATTGGTCTTAATTTTCAAAAATTCTCTAGGTATGGAAGGTTCCATTTGATGGAACAATAGCAAACATAACTCCTTTATTCAAAGGGAGGATGACAGAAAGCAGGAAACTACTGGCCAGTTAGCTAACTGTCAGAGGGAAATTGTTGGAGGACATTTTTAAAGATGTTATAGTGGGACACTTGGAAAAATTCAACGCAATAGAACACAGAACAATACAGCACAAACAGGCCCTTCGGCCCACGAGTTGCGCCGATCACATCTACCAATCCACAGACCTATGTATAACACCCTATCCTATTCTTTTCCATATACTCATCAAGAAGTCTCTTAAAAGACCCCAGTGAGTTTGCCTCAACAACCTCCGACGGCAGTCGGTTCCATTCACTCACCACCCTCTGAGTGAAAAACCTACCCCTGACATAGAACATAGAACATCTGTACATGTAGACGTGCAACACAGGCCTCAGTGCAATGCTAATAGACCTGTGTCAATCAATCCTTTCCATTCTAACATTGTGCAGGAAAGTTAGATGGATTGGCCATGGTTAAACGTGCGCGGTTATGGGGATAGCGCAGGGTCGATGAGCCAGAAGACACTCAGTCAGGAAGTTGGTGCAGACCCAACGGGCTGAATGGCCTCCTCCTGCACTGTAGGGATTGTACGATAAACGAACCACGTCACAGCAACCAACCAGTACGAACAAAATGGTTCAGCCGCAGGCATTTTCAGAGGCAATATGGACCAATTGGTGGTGGTATTGGAAAGTAGCCAACTGATGGATACATGGCCAGTGGGCACCATTGTTCATCTTCTGGGTACCCAGCGGTGGAGTGAAATCAGACAGCTGGCAAAAAGAGATGAAGATGCTGGTGTTTTCACTCACCCATTGAATCTGTGTGTAGTCCGTGTATAGACTGCTTCTCTGGCTACTCAATGTAAGAAGTCTGACAACACCAGGTTAAAGTCCAACTGCTTTATTTGATAGTAAACTCGCAAGCTTTCGAAGGTTTTCAAAAGAGGGGAACCGCAAAAGCTTGCGAGTTTACTATCAAATAAGTCGGTCGGATTTAAACCTGGTGTTGTCAGACTTCTTACTGTGTTTACCCCAGTCCAATGCCAGCATCTCCACACCATGGCTACTCAACGTAGCAGAATAGAATCAAATCAAACTCCACTGAAAGTAGAATCCTTCAGCCAATCAGCGTCCCCAAGCTGATTGTACGTTGCTGCCTCTACAGCTATTTATTTCATGATTACAGTTCACCCTTTTTCAAGCAACTGTCCAAGACAGCACTGCTCATACGCAACATTTAAACTTCAACTGGCCAGGACTGAGGTCATTGGGGAAGTATTTGCTCAAGTGTTTGAACTAAAATGACAGGATAGGATGCAAAGAGTTAGAGGAGGGGGAAATCCTGGGACTCGCTTCCTAACAGCACGGTGGTGTGCCTGCACCACAGTGATTAAGTGGTTCAAGGAGGCAGCTTACCACCACCAAGGACAATAAATGTAGACCTAGCTGGCGATGCCCAGAGCCCATAAATGATTATTAAATCGCACTCATACACACAAACACTAATTTATATACCTGCAAGAAGCAGGTACGCACACATACACAATTGTGTCTAAAGAAAACTAATACACACAAGGGGATAACTCAGCACAATCTGTCGTACATTTATCCACACATTACTGTTGAACTGTAGTCATGAAATAAATAGCTGTAGAATTACAGATTTATTGGCTTTTAAAATAAGGAAAACAGTTTGTCGGTCATGTTTGAAATATTGAGCGTTCACTGTAAATTAATCAATTTTCAGTTATCTCAGTGTTTAGTCCATTACAAAGTGGAGACAGTGAAGAGAGAAAATGAGTTGGGACCTGAAATGTTTGTTCCGTTTCTCTCCCTGAATACGTTGGTTGACCTGCTGATTCTTTCTGGAATGTTCCATCTTGCTCTTGCATTTCCAGTAACTGCAGGAGTTTGTAAAATTGACCTTCCTCCCTGAGCTGTCACAACCTACTGCCTTCTCATTTCTTTGCGTGGAATCGATACTTTAATTACCTTGTTAACTGAATTAATTTCATGTGCACGCTGTCCTTTTCTATACTAAAAACGTTTAACAAAGTGATTCCCGAATTCCACAGGGTTCACACGATTCCCCTGGCCTAATTTGAAGGGAAAAGTCATTTCTGTCCCTTCTCCGTCCGAGTGTTTAGCGCTGCTGCCTCACAGCGCCAGGGACCCGGGTTCATTTCCGGCCTCAGGAATTTGTGTGGAGTTTGCACATTCTCCCCGTGTCTGCGTGGGTTGCCTCTGGCTGCTCCAGTTTATTCCCGCAGTCCAAAGATGTGTGGGTTAGGTTAATTGGCCATATTTAATTAATCCTAGTGTCAAGGGGTTAGCAGGGAAATACGTGGGGTCACGGAAATAGGGCCTGGGTGGTCAGTGCAGTCTCAATGGGCTGAATGGCCTTCTGCACTGTAGGGATAGTATAATAATGAACTACAGGTACCAACAAGTAGGTTGGTAGGGATTCCATCAAACCTCATCATCTCTGAAAGGAATGTGGATGAGCCCTGGAAAAGCCATACATTCAAGGCTACGGACGCAGTGCTGGAAGGAGGTGGGATTGGTATCAATTTAGTGTACATTGTTAGTGCAGATTTGATGGGCTGAAGGGACTCTTCAGCAAAGATTAGCGGGAACCGAAAGGATTAGAAATCTTTAAAGGTCAGCAGAAAGCCATGAAAAAAGGTATAAAGAAAAGTAAACTGGATTATGAGAGTAAATTAGCTCAATATAAAAATAGATAATAAAATGAAGAAGAGTGGCTGAAGTAAACATTGGTCCTTTAGAGGATCAGAAGGTGGATAATAATAACTGGAAATGAGAAAATGGCTGAGGCGTTGAATAGGTATTTTGTGTTGGTCTTCACAGTGGAAGACACAAATATCATGCCCAAAAGGCAGTTTCTAAGTCCTCACCTATCATTATCACAAAAAAGATAGTGTTGGATACGTTAATGGGCTGAAGGTAGACAGACCTCCTGGTCCTGATGGAATGCATTCCAGGGGACAAAAGAAGATGGTGAGGGAAGTAGCAAACGCACTAGTGGTAATTTACCACAATTCGCTGGACTCTGGAGTGGTTCCCGCAGATTGGAAAACAGCAAATGCGATATCCAAGTCTAAAAAAGGAGGTAGAACAAAAGACAGGTAACTATAGGCCAGTTAGCTTAATTTCTGTAATGGTTGGATTTATCATCAAGGAAAAAACAGTGAGACATTGGGATATAAATTATCCCACTGTAAGATGCAGCATGGTTCATGAAGGGAAGGTTATATTTGACTAATTCCTTGGAATTTTTTGAGAATATTACACGTGCAGTGAACAATGGGGAACCTGTGGATGTGATGCATCTGGATTTTGGAAGACATTTGACAAGGTACCGCACCAAAGACTTGTACATAAGATAAAGGTGCACGGTGTTACAGGTAATGTATTAGCATGGATCGAGGATTGGTTAATTCACAGAAAGCAAAGAGTAGGGTTATATGGGTGTTTTTCTGGTTGGTGATCAGTGACTAGTGGTGTCTCTCAGGGATCAGTGTTGGGATTGCAATTGTTTACAATTTACATAGATGATTTGGAGTTGGGAACCAAGTGTAGTATATCAAAATTCGTAGATGACACGAAGATGAGCTACAGAGCAAAGTGTGCAGAGGACAGAAAGTCTAAGTAAGTGGGCTGAGAGTCTGCAGATAGAATACAATGATGGTAAATATAAGGTCATCCATTTTGGTAGGAATAACAGCAAAACAGACTGTTATTTAAATGGTAAAAAATTGCAGCATGCTGTTGTGCAGAGAGACCTGGGTGTCTTTGTGCAGGAATCTCAAGGAGTTGGTTTGCAGATGCAGCAGGTAATTAAGAAGGCAATTGGAATTTTGTCCTTCATCGCTCGAAGGATGGAGTTTAAAAATGGAGGCTATTTTGCAGCTGTATAAGGTGCTGGTGAGGCCACACCTGGAGTTACTGTATACAGTTTTGGTCTCCTTACTTGAGAAAGGATATACTGACACTGGAGGGGGTTCAGATAAGATTCACGTGGTTGATTCCGGAGTTGAGGGTTTGCTTATGAGGAGAGACTGAGTGGACTGAAGCTATACTCATTGGAATTCAGAAGAATGAGGGGAGATCTGATAGAAACACAAAAGATTATTAAGGGAATAGATCAGATAGAAGCAGGGAAGTTGTTTCCATTGGGGGTGAAACTAGAACTTGGGGGCACAGCCTCAAAATAAGGGGGAGCAGATTTAGGACTGAGTTGAGAAGGAACTTCTTCACACAAAGGGTTATGAATCTGTGGAATTCCCTGCCATTGAAGCAATTGAGGCTCCCTCATTGAATGTTTTTAAGGTGAGTATAGATAAATTTTTGAACTGTAAAGGAATTAAGGGTTATGGTGAGCGGGCAGGTAAGTGGAGCTGAGTCCACAAAAAGATCAGCCATGATCTTATTGGAAGGCGGAGGAGGCTCGAGGGGGCCAGAGGGCCCACTCCTGCTCCTAGTTCTTAAGTTGATGTTCTCTTCTGTATTGTATGAATCTATAACTCCAAGTAGCATGGTTTTATCCGAGATGCTGTCGGGCTATTGAACCGGTTTCTGATTTCTTGTCTTGTGTGAATGGTCCCTGAATAGTGAGTTTTTGTCTACATCTTTGACACCCAATGTTATTTCAACAATTTCCAGTTTCCTAGCCTGCACCACCTTCTCTTCATATGGACGCTCAAGCTCTCTGCATTCTCCGACCCCACCAGGACAGTCTGAGGGCTTTCTACTTCCTCATTGAAGAGATTCTCCAATAATTCCCTTCTGAAAACCTCCAACCTCACTCGTGGCTGGGATTCCCCAGTGCCGCTGCAGTGAACGGAGTTTTAGTTGGGCGCCAATATCTTGCTGACAGAAGAGTGAGTATGGATGAGATTGGAGAATCCCATCCTCCTCCACCTGGTTTCTCACTTCTCCTTTTTGAACTATTTAATTTATTTATTTACTTGTGTCACACATTGGCCTACTGCAATGAAGTTACTGTGAAGATCCCCTAGTTGCCACACTCCAGCGCCAGTTCAGATACACTGGGGGTTAAGTTATCATGGCCAATGCATCCAACCAGCACAACTTTGGACTGTGCGAGGAAACTGGAACAGCAGGAGGAAACCTACATAGACATGGTGAGAATGTGTAAACTCAAGTGACCCAAACTGGGAATCGAACCCAGGTTCTGGTGCTGAGGCGGCAATGCTAACCACTGTGCTGTCCATACTTGTTTAATTTGGTGATCTGTTTGTTTGTGAGGGTTCAAATATATCTGTTTTAGGAAAAAGTGGAAAAGCGTGACATTTCTAAACTACAACTTGTTAACCAGTTTTATTTCTTACTTTTAAAAAGGGTGTTTTTTTTAATCTCAATTTGTGTGGGTCAGGTAAGATGTGTAAATTTCTGTTGTGAGAGATGGGGCTAGAATTGCCTGCTCACACTCTGTAACAAGTCTGCAGAGGCAGAAGTCCCTTCACTAAAATCCCTTTATTTGCAATTTTAACAGCAGTGCACAGAGTGCTCACAGTCAGCAGTCTCTGGGGGTGCCAGAGGAACTGACACTCCTGGTTAAATACAACAAAAATGACCCCCTGTTTGGCCCAATAATTGGATCCCTAATCAGGGAGCCAGTACTCCAATAGGCTTGACTTCAACAGCCTGATTGAAGTCATTACACTCCCCCAAAATGGGCTGTTAACTGTCCCCTTGTCCGCCAAAACCAGCTCTGTAAAAGTCAGCTACTATTTCAACACCTGCAGCTCCGTTTTACGGTTGAGACAATTTACGTCTGTGAAATAACCACAGTCACCCTGAGTGGTTCGGGCACCAGAGGACATCAGACAGTCACAAGCAATCAGCATCATAACACACAGGGTGACGCCGGCACACACATTTGCCAGGTGACTGACACACACACTTCCGTGGATTCGTGGAACACACCGAGTTGGTATTGCTACAGGACCACAATGAAGGAGGAGCACCAAAGTTTCAGGGGAGCTTTTCCAAGGCACACGGTGCATTCATTAGCGCCCATTATCTTTGCAGTCTCAAAGATGTGCCGATTAGGTGCATTGGCTATGTCAAATTCTTGCTCAGTGTACCCAAACAGGCTCCAGAGTGTGGGATTTTCACAGTAACTTCATTGCAGTGTTAATGTAAGCCTACTTGTGACACTCATAGTTCCCCACACCCCTCCCCCATGTCAATCCTCAATTCTGACAGCTACCATTTACTTGATGGTTTGTGATGCTATGCAAAGACTCCTCCGCAGCTATAATTTGCTATGATGCAACAGGCTTTGGAGTTTTCCTTATCCAGAACTTTGCAAGGGACAGAATCACAACAACGGATGTCTTGTGGATAACGAGATTCCTGCGGTAGTGAGTCCCTTTAAGGGGCAAGATTTCAGAGGGTCATTGACCTGTGTTCAACCAATTGGGTCAAAGATGTGAATCCTGGGGTTGAGTATGGAGTCTGGAGTCTGGAATAACTAATAACATCTCACTCACTCTCTTGGTGGGATTTTACAGCCTCACTCGTCCCGAAACCTTAACCAACCGTACGGTAGCACAGTGGGTTAGCACTGCTGCTTCACAGCTCCAGGGTCCTGGGTTCGATTCCTGGCTCAGGTCACTGTCTGTGTGGAGTTTGCACATTCTCACCGTGGGTTTCCCCCGGGTGCTCCGGTTTCTTCCCACTGTCCAAAGATGTGCGGGTTAGGTTGATTGGCCGTGCTAAGAAATTGCCCCTTAGCGTCCAGGGATGCATAGGTTAGAGGGATTAGTGAGTATAATATGAGGCAGGACTGGGTAGGATTGTGTTCAGTGCAGACTCAATGGGCCGAAGGGCCTGTTTCTGTACTACAGGGTTCTCTGATAAAATTCCGCCCGAGCTCAACGAATCATTCCATGGTTTGGAACTTGCCCACTCCAATTCCCAGAATTGTCAAATAATACAGCACATGGAAACCGTAAGAAACTATAAAAGGTCGTGAATGAACAAAGAACAAAACAGCACAGGAAACAGGCCCAACGAGCCCGCGCCGTCTCCCCGATGTTCCCACTTCAACCCACGATCCCTGTCCATGTTTATAGATCTATGGATTACAAACCAAACTTGAGACAATTTAGGGAGAATTTCTTTTGCCAATCAGCCTAAGAGCACATCTTTGGGATGTGGGAGGAAACCGGAGCACCCGGAGAAAACCCACGCAAGCACGGGGAGAATGCGCAAACTCCCACAGACACAGGCCCCAAATCCATGTATCTGCACAGCACAGCGATAGTCACTGAGCCCATCAGATGGTCCAGGTCAAGCGTACACTAACGATGTGAAGCAGTAGGATACTCTCAAAAGGTCCAAGAGCAGCCCTCTCACGACCCATCACGTGTATGCCCCTCCATCGATGAAGCCCAATCCATTCACACAAACTAGCCTCCCATCCATTGACTCTGTCAACACTTCCCACTGCCTTGGAAATTCGGCCAACATAATTAAGGAACCCACGTACCCCAGACATTCTCTCTTCCACCTTCTTTTGTCGGGGGGAAAAAAGATATAAAGTCTGAGTTCCCTGCTCCTGTCAGACTTTTGACTGGGTTTACCTTTGCGTTACACCCTAACTCTACACCCTAGCTGTGACTGTAACACTACATTCTGCACTCTCTCCTTTCCTTCTCTATGAATGGTATGCTTTGTCTGTATGTAGTGCACAAAGAATAATTTTCACTGTACCCCAGTACATCTGACAAAAATCCAATCCTTACCTTCTCCCTTATGTACTCTATGAACAGTATGCTTTGCTGTATATCACACAAGAAACAATACTTTTCACTGTATCCTAGTATGTGACAATAATCAAATACTTAGTTGATCTTTCTCTCGTTATGACTACAACCCTGCATTCTGCACCCTCTCTTTTCCTTCTGCGGACAGTATGCTTACACAGTGTACAAGAAACAATATTTTACGATGTACTATTTACTGTATCCTACACTGTATATTAATACCTGTGACAATAATAAATCAGATCAAATAGAAGCAAGCAGTTCATCTCACCATGCTTTTATCATTTCTGTCACCACTCCCCTGCTCTTTCTGCATAGTAATGCAGTTTTTATCCAATTTCCTTTCACAAGCTCCAATCGATTCTGCTTCAGTCTAAGCTGAGCCCTCAGACTTGTTCTGTAAATAAAAATTCTCCTCTTCTACTTTTGGTCATTTTCTCCTATTGAAATCTTTTGGTGACTAAATCTTTTGCCACTCAAACAATAATCTGTCCCTAATGAATCTGTCAAACCTCTCATTACTTTGATCATCTCTGTTAAATCTCCCCTTACCCTATTTCTGAGGTCAGTTGCGGTGCCTGTAGCTCCTTCACATCACTGAAGTCTCTGGAAGCAGTTCACTAAATCTCTTCTGCACTTGCTAAATTGATTTCACATCCATCATCAGAGAGAATCCTACAGTGCTGAAGGAGGCCATTCGGCCCATCGAGTCTGCACTGTCCACAATCCCACCCAGACCCCTATCCCTATAACACGATGCATTTACCCTAAGCTAATCCCCCTGACACTAGGGTCAATTTAACATAACCAATCTGCCTAAACTGCACATCTTTGGAGTATGGGAGGAAACCGGAGCACCCGGAGGAAACTCACACTGATATGGGGGAGAAATCTGTGCAAACTCTGCACAGATGGTGACCTGAGCTACGTCACAGATTTGGATCAATACAGAGCCTGGGGTTGGGGAGTTCCAGGATCTTTTCCGCCCTAATGCCACACACCCGTGTCTAGCTGCACAGCACTGTGCTGTTGGACTCATAAAGCTATACCGCAACAAAGTTCAATTGGGCTGATGTTCGAGGGGAAGTGGGAGGGATACTGGCAAAGGGAGAAGGGTGGAAGAAGGGTGAGTGCTCACAACGATAGGCAGAGGGGCAAGGAGGTGGTTGAAGTCAATGAACAATGAGAGGGGAAGGAAGTTAGACAAGTGAAAAGCTCACACGCGAGGGGGAATCAAAGAGATACCCCATTTACTGGAAGGGAAGACTCCAGATGCGGTGGGCAGAGGTGCCAGTAGGGCACAGGCTCAGAGTGAGGGGGGTTTGAATTGTTGACACTCTGCACAGTCAGTGAAGATAGCTTTATGAAGAGGGTGATTTATGCGTGCTGGACTGGGATTTGAACCCATCAGCTAAGGGTGGGCAGACAAATCAGCTGCCAGCCTGCTGGGTGATGTAGAGGGGAACTGGCAATGCCATCATTCTGGTCAGCAAGAGTGGTGCCACCCATCACCACGCCATCTCAGAAACGGAGAATCTCCCGTTTGTCCATTTCACCATTCTGCCCAAGTCATCAGAACATGAGAAACAGGAAGAAGAATGGATCATTTGCTCCCTCAAGCCTGCCCCGCTATTCAATCTGACCATTTTCACCTTACCGTCCATCCTCCAAACCCTGATTATCTGCCTATTCCAGCTCGACATATTCAACGACTTCTTCTATCCTCCACACTAACAATAACACTTCTGACTTTTGCTTCACTGCAAGCTTTGAAACTGCCTTTTAAACCCGATGCCAAGGTATTAACGTACATCAGTAAGAGCAATGGCCATATAGCAATCCCCAGGACAGCGCTGTGTCTGACAAGCAGTTGTTCAGTGCTCCTGTCTGTTCGAGCCCTTCTGTATCCACACTGCCGCTGTCCTTCAATTTTGCTAACAAGTCTATTTTGTGGTACTTTATCAAGCAGCTTTTATATCTATTACGTGATACTTCATTAAAAAATGGACCATTAGTTGCAGCTACTTGGCAGACAGCTCACTGAGCCCAGCACTTCTCTCCTTCCCTAATGTTCCAAAGCCTATCTACTGTCTTCAGCCAGACTTGACTTCTTAAAGGATGCATATTAGTGTTGTTTGATATGTAATTTGTACTGCTAAACTATTAGGAATAGAGGAATAATAGTAGGCCCTTAAGCCTGTACGTTGGGCCGTGGGTGATCTGTAGCTCCAACTCCACATATGAATATCCTTTAATGTTACCAAGAAAAAAATTCCATTCTCCTCAAGGCTTGAAAAAAAATCAGCATCCACACTCCGATCAGATTTCTACAACTGTTCCCGTGAAGAACTTCCCTGATTTGGTTCCAAATTGCTAGTGGAGATTTGAACTCATCCAAAGTGACCCACGCCCAGTGGAGGTGACCTCGGTATTTTACATTTGAATAAACTTGCTACGCTAAGAGGGCTACCATTCCTCCCCATAATTTACCACGGAAAAGATGGAATCCATGAGAACCCGACAATAGCGTAAAAATTCCTTGAACAGGAGTCACTACAACACAGATCCAGCAGAGGAGGTCACTGCAGCAAATAACAACTTCAAGACGTCACCAGGATAGGAGGTGGTGACCCTCGTTCAAGTTCAAAGTAAAGCTTATTTATTAGTGTCACAAGTAGGCTTACCTTAACACTGCAATGAAGTTAGTGTGAAAATCCCCTAGTTGCCACACTCCGGCGCCTGTTCGGGTTACACTGAGGGAGAATTTAGAACAAAGAACAGCACAGGAAACAGGCCCTTCAGCCCTACCAGTTCATGCTGCTCATTTTAACACTCTGAGTGCCTTATTCAAGTCATTTTTCTACCTACAAGTTTTGTCTACCTCTAGTGGACTCCCCCACTAAAGCGGTGCATGACCAATCCACCTAACCAACGCGTCTCTCGAACTGAGAGGGGAAGCCGGAGCACCTGGAGGAAACCCACACAGATATGGGGAGAATGTGCAGACTCCGCACAGATAGTGACCCAAGCCGGGGATCGAACCCGGGTCCCTGGCGCTGTGAGACAGCAGCGCTAACCACTATGCCACTGTGACCCTAGCTGGGAACTCACTATGTTCAAGCCATTTTTTTTGTTTCAGTTCAGTGTTTTTAACTGAAATCGCTCATTCTACTCACCCCCCACAGAAAAGGTTAATATACAAGCAGGAAGCACGGATGAAGTGTTTGTGATTAGCGGGGAATGGAGTGGTGCAGAATGAGCAGTCAGCGCTAACTCTGAAACAAGCTCCCTGTTCAGAAGGGACAGGAATTCTGCTATCCGGGTCCCAACATGATTGTCCAATCAGAAATCATGCAACAGCAGTGATGTCAGCAAGCCCAGGCAACCAATGAAAATGAAGCATTCACACGGACAACAAACCAGGAAGTTCAAAACATAGTTTTTCAATCACCTTGTTTGGATCGCAAAAATATGTGTAATTGTTGGAAGATAGAGGCCAAAGCAAATGTTTCAAAAAAGTTCTTTTGCAAATGACAAAATTCATTTTTCAAGGCCAGGTAGGTTGTTTGACAGTAACTATTACAAACACAGGTATACTTCGTTCCCCCAAGTTGTCAGGTTTTACGTTGAGCCTGTGTCAGTGGCATGGCACGGGAGGGGGGGGTGGTGGCACGATGGTTAGCACTGCTGCCACAGTGCCAGGGACCCGGGTTTGATTCCCGGCTTGGGTCACTGCCTGCGTGGAGTTTGCTCTGTCTCTGCGTGGGTTTCCTTCAAGTGCCCTGGTTTCCTCCCACAGTCCAAAATTATGCAGGTTAAGTGGATTGCTCAATCGTGGGATTATGCAGATAGGGCAGGGGCTTGGTGGAAAAGATGTTCTTCTGGAGATTCGGCCCAAACTCGATGGGTTGAATGGCTCCCTTCTGACGTGATGTGGATTGAGATAGGCACAGTAAATAGTCTCACAACACCAGGTTAAAGTCCAACAGGTTTATTTGGTAGCATGAACATTCAGAGCATTGCCCCTTCATTGTTGTCCCTCATCGTTGCTCCTGATGAAGGGGCAACATTCCGAAAGCTCGCGCTGCCAAATAAACCTGTTGGACTTTAACCCGCTGTTGTGAAAGACTTACTAATGCCACTGTGGGGATTCTATTGTGTGCAAGCTCTCGCCAGTCAGAAACCCTATAGAAAGAGGCCGTTCAGCCCATCGAGTCTGCACCGACCACAATCCCACCCAGGCCCTACATATTATACCCACTAATCCCTCTAACCTACACATCTCTGGACACTAAGGGGCAATTTCTTAGCATGGTCTATCAACCTAACCCGCACATCTTTGGAGTTCATGATTACAATGGGAGTTTCAGCAATAGGCAACTTTCCAGCACCCTGAGTGGGAACAGGTCAGGACTCTGGACAGCATTCCTCTGCTCTTCAACGCACTATGATGGGGTCGTTTACATCTACCAAATATAGGGAGGTAGGGTTTGGTTTAAAGTCTCATCTGAAAGAATCACCTCCAACAGGTCTGTTTTGGGGCCCCTGCTGTTTGTAATTTTTATAAATGATCTGGATGAGGGTATTGAAGGATGGATTAGTAAATTTGCAGATGACACTAAAGTCGGTGGAGTGGTAGATAGTGAAGAGGAGTGTTATAGTTTGCAGAGGGACTTGGACAAGTTGCAGAGCTGGGCCGAGAGGTGGCAAATAGAGTTTAATGTGGAAAAGTGTGAGGTAATGCACTATGGCAGAAATAATAAATGTGTAGAGTATAGGGCAAATGGTATGATTCTTAGTAGTCTAGATGAACAGAGGGATCTTGGTGTGTATGTGCATAGATCCCTGAAAGTAGGCAGTCAAGTCTAGAAGGTTGTTAAGAAGGCATATGGAGTCTTAGCTTTTATTGGTAGGGGGATTGAATTTCGGAGCCGCAACGTCATGTTTCAACTGTACAAAACTCTAGTGCGGCCGCACTTGGAGTATTGTGTGCAGTTCTGGTCGCCACATTATAAGAAAGATGTGGAGGCATTGGAGAGTGTACAGAGGAGGTTTACTAGGATGTTGCCTGGTATGGAGGGCAGGTCCTATGAAGAGAGGCTGAAGGATTTGAGGTTGTTTTCGTTAGAAAGGAGGCGGCTAAGGGGGGATCTTATTGAAGCATATAAGATGATTAGAGGTTTAGATATGGTGGACAGTGATAGCCTTTTTCCTAGGATGGAGAAAGCTAGCACGAGGGGACACAGCTTTAAATTAAGGGGTGATAGTTATAGGACGATATCAGAGGTAGGTTCTTTACCCAAAGGGTGGTTCGGGAGTGGAATGCCCTGCCTGCAGCAGTTGTAGATGCGCCAAGTTTGGTGGCTTTTAAGAGGTTAGTTGATAAGTATATGGAAGAGAAGGGAATGGTTTAGTTTGGAGGGGCATTGCTTTTTATATTGGTCAGCGCAACATCGAAGGCCGAAGGGCCTGTTCTGTGCTGTAATGTTCTACGTTCTATGTTCTAACAGTGCTGCGTTTCCTCAGTCCTGTACCAGAGTGTCAGCCTCAACTTTTTTCTGCTGTAGCCCTTGAACCTTGTAACACAGCAGCGAGGGGGAGGTACGGCTGAGACTCTGTTATTCCCAACATGTACCTGTTGGGGAGCAGGTACAGAGGAGATGCCAGGGGTAAGTTTTTCACTCAGAGGGTGGTAGTGACTGGAATTGGCTGCCGTCAGTAGTGGTGGAGGCGAACTCACTGGGGTCTTTTAAGAGACTTCTGGATGAGTACATGGGATTTAATGGGGTTGGGAGTTACAGATAGCTCTATGGCCTGGTAGGTACTGATATGATCGGTGCAACTTGTGGGCCGAAGGGCCTGTTTGTACTGTAGTGTTTTATGTACGTCTCACCTCCTGCGATTGCTGTCCCTTTCAATGGCGTTCTGACAGTGAATGCTGTCACTTCAACATACAAAATCCAGGCTAGTGTCTGACAGAGTGATTCAGCTCAGAGCAGCCTTTTTTACCCGTCACACATCAAAAACACTGCGCGTGCGGAGATTTGGAATATACACACAGCTCAGCATCTATATAGAGAAAGTGAGTTAATGGCTGGGATTTAAGTGGGTGGACCAGTGGTGGCTTTTTCTGCGAAGGGAATTGTGAGGCAGGGGGTTTGATTCTGCTGGACTGTTCAACAGCATCGCCTCGCTGTAAGCTCAGGCCCTTTCCAAACTAGGCCAAAGCTGGTGGAAAGACTTCCAAAGGGAGGGAACATGCTGCTCCCAAACTCAGCAACGCCACATCGAGGACCCACTGTACGTTAGTGTATGCTTGACCTGGACCATTTGATGGGCAACATGACAGCTCAGTGACTATCGCTGTGCTGTGCAGATACATGGATTTGGGCCTGCGTCTGTGGGAGTTTGCACATTCTCCCCGTGCTTGCGTGACTTTTTCTCCGGGTGCTCCGGTTTCCTCCCACGTCCCAAAGATGTGCTCTTAGGCTGATTGGCAAAACAAATTCTCCCTAAATTGTCTCAAATTTGGTTTTTAATCCATAGATCTATAAACATAGACAGGGATCACGGGTAGAGGTGGGAACATCAGGGTGGCGGCGCGGGCTCGTTGGGCCGAAGGGCCTGTTTCCCGTGCTGTTTTGTTCTTTGTTCATTGGACCTCCACCTCGCTCTGGACACAGTACCTCACCCAACATCAGCTAATTGGTGTAGAGGTATGATCCTCACTTTGAATGCCTTAAGCACTGAGGTTCTGGGTTCAAATCCGAGACGAACCTGCTGTTTCCTCCTGGGGTGGCACAGTGGTGAGCACTGCTGCCTCACAGCATCAGGGATCCGGGTTCGATTTCTGGCTTATGTCACTGTCTGTGTGGGTTTCCTCCAGGTTCTCTGGTTTCTTCCATAGTCCAAAGATATGTGGGTTAGGTGGATTGGCCATGCTAAATTAACTCTACGTGAAGAGGATTTGCACGGTAAATATGAAGGGTTAAGGGAATAGGGCCTGGGTGGGATAGTGGTCAGTGCAGATTCGATGGGCCGAGTGGCCTCTTTTTGCACTGTAGGGTTTCTGTGAAGGTGGGTTAGCCAGCCTGGGAGGTGATTAGTACTAACACCCTTCAGAAGAGAATAGCCACTTTGTACGGGAAGAGAATGAATGATTCATTAGTGTAATCATCACTCACACCTCTCACACTCACAAACCCACCACACATTCACAGGGATCGCAGCAGCAAATGGAACCTCACCTTCTTACACACATCTTCATCTCCCCTGCGAACTATGTGCTCATACCATCCGTAATACCACACAGACACCAGCCATCCTTCTCATCTGGTACAGTAGGCATCCTGCTTACACTCTTCCCACATGACACCATGTAAAGTTTTTGAAGTTCATTATTGTAACAAGTAGGCTCAGATTAACACTGTAATGTAGTTACTGTTAAAATCCCTAATCGCCACACTCCGGAGCCCGAGGGAGAATTTAGCATGATCAATGCATCTTTTGGACTGGGAGGGGGGAAAGTAGAACATCGTGGAGAAAACCCAGGCAGACATGGGGAGTATCTGCAAACTCTATACAGACAGTGATCAAGACGGGAATCAAACCCAGCTCCCTGGAGTTGGGTGATTACGGTGCTAACTACTGTGCCACCCAGGAGAAAGCTGATTCATCACAGGAGGGAGAGATCCCAGGTTGGCAGAGGAATATATGATGCGGAGATGCCGTCGTTGGACTTGGGTAAGCACAGTAAGAAATCTCGCAACACCAGGTTAAAGTCCAACCGGTTTATTTGATAGTAATCCCACAAGCTTTCGGAAATGCTGTTCCTTCATCAGGTGTACAGAAAGTTCTCACACTTGACGAAGGAACAGCGTATCCAAAAGCTCGCGGGATTACTATCAAATAAACCGGTTGGACTTTAACCTAGAGGAATATATGTCCAGACTGACCGTGAGAGCAATCAAACTGGCCAGTGAGGATGTGGATCGCTCCCGTGCTGATGGTAAGGTCAGTGGCACTGGGTTGAATGAGGAATCTGCAGTACAACATCCATCAGATAACTTGCTCCTATACTCAATGCCACAACTAATAAAAGACAAGTGCCCATATGCCTACTTAACCATCCTGCACTGCCACGTACGGGGATCTGTGGACAAGCAACCCCAGATCCCTTTGAGCTCCTATTCATTACATACTCCCTCATCTTGTTACTCCTTCCAAAGTGCATCATCTTGTTCTTATCAAGGTTAAATACCATCTGCCATTGCTCTGCTTGTTTGACTAACCTACCCTCTCCCTTCTTGTAATGTTTTTCTTTAATATTAACCATCCTAACTCTGTCTGCCTTGGCGAAGATGGTGTCTGGAACCTTCCAGATAGATTTGTGGATGAGGTGTTGTTTGAATAGACGAGGGGACAGCACTGATACAAGTCTCCAAATGGTTTTCTTTTATCGAACAAATTACACGACAAAAGCAAACTTGGATTCTGGTTTCTAAGTAAGCACTGAACTTGAACGCATTGAACTGGATCTCGAAAACAGACTGAAAACACACATTAAAATCCAAACTAGATTTCTACTGTTATCTCGTTTATAGGAATTTTTTTCCACAGGCTCTCTCTGACTTAGGAAAAAAATCCTTCCCTTCCAGCTGCGGTTATAATGTTTGCCTGCATTGTGTACCCTTCAGGAATGCAGCCAATTTTTAGCTAACCTTTAACCCTCTGATTCTACATGTAGTCAGCTAGCAGGCTTAGTTAAATGGGCAGAAATATCTTGAAGTCTTTGCACAAATGAAGCTGACAGGGTTTAACATACACAGGATCTTTCAGGAGGGTCACCCAGGAGCCTGGGGGTTGCTTTCAATGGCACTGGATGCCCTCAGCATCTTCGAAGCACCAAATCCTGCAGAAGGTGGCACATGGGAGCAACCAAATCTCTAGACAATCACAATCTTTATTAACACTGGTTCTCACTCATTTGCAGGTAGAACAACAATTGACTGTCAACTCTGGGCCTAACATGGCAATAACAATCTGTGTGTGGATTCTCTGCTCCATGTGGAGGAGACATAGTAAGAAGTCTGACAACACTAGGTTTAACCAACCAATTTATTTGATAGTAAACTCACAAGTGTTCTCATTCCAACGAAGACAGAACAACTCATTCCCCTGACGAAGAGAGGAACCTCGAAAGCTTGTGAGTTTACTATCAAATAAATTGGTTGGGTTCTAACCCGGTGTTGTCAGGCTTCTTACTGAGTTTACCCCAGTCCAACGCCGGCATCTCTGCATCATATGGAGGAGGTCCCTTGATTTGCAGAGCTGTATTTCTCCCTTTGCCGAGCCAGATGCCTTCATCATACTCTTCTCCATCTTCAATCCTGCCTTTTGAATCATGAAGCAAACAGCGAGACCACCAGGCTCGCTGTTCCTGAAGGTGTTCTCACTGCAGTATCAAAGAGACCTGAGTGTACATCTTCCAGGGACCTCTCTTGGTGAAGTCTGCAGCTCTGGCATTGTCTACAAGGTATGCCAGAGAGTCCTGGCCACCACCTGCACGGTGTGGAGATGCCGGCGTTGGACTGGGGTAAGCACAGTAAGAAGTCTCACCACACCAGTCTGGCTCCTTCATTCAGGGGCGTGAGGACTTGTGTTCACAAACAGGGCATTTGCAGACACAAACTCAATTTGTGATTGGTTGGAAAGCAAGTCTTTACCTGTTTGTGAAGACCTGAAGGGACAGTGCTCCAAAAGCTTGTGCTGACAGATAAACCTGTTGAACTTGAACCTGGTGTTGGGAGACTTTTTATACCACTTGCATGGGCAGTTAGCTTGATGTTTGACCAGTTCCCCAGCCTCCTCCACCCCATACCACGTGACTGAATGGCAATAGCTCCGTGCACTTGACTACATCCTGTTCAGGGGATCTGCTCTCCACGTCTGTGAGGTCAGTTTGGACAACGAGGGTTACGGCTGAAAGCCTGAATTGCTACAATATCTTGCCAAACCCACAATCGCTTCCATCCAGAAGGACAATGGCAGCAGGTACACGGGGAACACCAGCACCTGCAAGCTCCCCTTTCAAACCACTCACCATCCTGACTTGGAAATATATCGGCCGTTCCTTCACAGTCACTGGGTCAAAATCCTGGAATTCCCTCTCATTGTGGGTCAACTGACAGAACGTGGAATGCCGCGATTCAAGAAGGCAGCTCACCACCACCTTCTCAAGAGCAACTTGGGACGGGCAATAAATGCTGGCCAGTCCCACCAAGGAATTTAAAGAAATGCCAGAGGTTCGGAGCTCTTTCCTCCGTGACCGTTCCATCCCACCTCTCACAAGGAGATCCCCTAACTTGCATTGTCGCCAGATTATTTTGCGGTCTGTCCCCAAGCGGTTAAAAGCCCAGGAGCGATCAGTGGCACAGTCAGGAATCTGTCTTGCTTGAGTGGGTACAGTTGCTTCAAAAGCCAGACTCCAAACGTGGCAAAGGAGCTGATGCTGAATCGTCTCGGCTGTGGAAGAATGCTCGATTTCTGAAATGCTTTTCCAAATGCCTGGCCAGTTTCAGCTCATCGGGCAGTTAGAACATCAAAAAAAAACTACAGCACAAACAGGCCCTTCGGCCCACAAGTTGCGCTGACTATATCCCTCCCTACCAGGCCTATCTATTGGAGATTACATGAGGTTGTACATTAAGCAATTCTGAATCACTCACACTGATGTGGGGTGTAAACCTGAAGTGGTTAGATGATTGTGATAACGAGACGCAAATTTATTAAAATTAAGGTAGAGATATATAACAGGGAAATAGGCCCTTTGGCCCAAATTGTCCATGCCAACCAGGTTTTGACAGTGGAAAATGTGACCCACCATTGCTGGGAGGTGCTATTGCGTCCTGGATTTACATTGTCTGGAAAAGTGACCTTATCCTGAGATTTTCAGATCATGCCACTGAATATCCCAGCCAATATTCTGCGTCAACATGACTCTGCTTCGGAATACTCTGCCGTTCTCCACAAGTATCATATTGGACCAGAAACGTTAACTCTCTCTCTCTCTCTCTCTCCACACAAGCTGCCAGATCTCTTGAGTCTTTCCAACATTCTCAGCCTTTGGTTATTTGGCGCACGTTGTTCAGTTTCAAGAAGAGCATCACAACTATACATAGTGCAGCAACGCAAAACATTTGACTTAAGTTAATCTCTAGCTTCAACGACAAGCTTCAGCCAGTAGGTACAGGATTCTCTGCGCCGTTTTGTTACTCACTTCTCTCTGATGCAGGAGCCAGATCAATAAAATTCCGGCACTTTTCACCTAGAACAAAAAAAGCTCAAATTATTTCATTAACATTGACTTTGAGATCTAAGCATAGACTTACACATCCCGTACAGCTAACCTTCCTGACTGCCTGCTAAACACCCCAACCCTGAGAGAAACACACAGATAGCAAAGAGAGTGGCGATTTCCATACAGCACTAACCTGAACAAATCCTTCACTGATCAAACAACAACACAGCACGGGAAACAGGCCCTTCGGCCCAACGAGCCCGCGCCGCCACTCTGATGTTCCCACCTCTATCCATGATCCCTGTCTATGTTTATAGATCTATGGATTAAAAACCAAATTTGAGACAATTTAGGGAGAATTTGTTTTGCCAATTAGCCTAAGAGCACATCTTTGGGATGTGGGAGGAAACCGGAGCACCCGGAGAAAACCCGCGCAAGCACGGGGAGAATGCGCAAACTCCCACAGACACAGGCCCAAATCCATGTATCTGCACAGCACAGCGATAGTCACTGAGCTGTCATGTTGCCCATCAAATGGTCCAGGTCAAGCGTACACTAACGACGTGAAGCACTAGGATACTCTCAGAAAAAAAATCCAAGAGCAGCCCTCTCACGACCCATCGCGTGTATGCCCCTCGTTAGACAACAAGGTGGACCAAAGCACCTGTAGGATAAAAACAAGTACATCAATATCATCATCTATTTACACACTTCCCAGGAAAAGGAAAGGGATTTTTTTTTTTAATCTTTATCCCTTAAATATAACCCTGAGATTTCTGGACCATTCTTGGGGCATGGGTGAGAGGGGAGGAGTAGAGGGAAGTAGTGGGGGGGGGGGTGATGGCGAGATGATGCGATAAGTGGGAGGGAGGTGGGGTGTGGGTGAGGGGGAGGACTGGGGGAGGGCATGGGAGTGGTACAGACAAGTGGGAGGGGAGTGGGGTGGTGGTGCGGGAAGGAGTAGAAGGAGGCAAGGGGGTGGGGCAGACAGGTGAGGGGAGGTGGGTGAGGGGGAGGAGTGGAGGGGGTATTGAGTTAGTGCGGATAAATGAGGTGTGTTGGGGGGAGATGGGGTTGTGGGGGAGGAAATAGGAATGGGGAAGGGGCCAAGTTGTCTTGCAAGCAAGTAGGGTATGGGAGAGGGCATAGAGGGAGGTAGGGAAGTGGTGCAGATGAGATAGGGGAGGGATGGGGGTTTGGGGGGAGAGAACATAGAGGGGACAGAGGGATGGGGCATACGAGAGGGATGATGGGGCTCTGGAGGACTTGTGGGGTAGGGAGAAACGTCGAGGGGGCAGAGGGCTGGTACAGATGAGTGAGGGTGGTGGATCAATGCCAGCTTTTTTGCCTCAGTTTCTTGCTTCTGCAGGTCTCTCCTCTCTGGATCCAGGACCCCCTTTCAAACTGGCATTAGGGAGGACGGATCTAGCTGTAGACTCAAGAGGACCCCAGAACATGAGGTTCGCCTTTTTTCTAAGTAGCCCATTGTATCTTTAACCTATGGGGCTTCTGTGGCTGATCTTTAACTGAAATTAACACTACAGATAGTACAGAGGGAGACTAATGAAGCTTGGAGCTGATCCTTAGTTTAGTCTGAGAACACATTGGGCACATTTCTATGGAAACTGGAACCTCCCCCCATCCTTTCTCTTCTCAGGCACTGTGAAATATCAGACACAGTAACGCTTGGACCTACAGCACCATTGAATATCTACCAAGAATAAGGTCCCCTGGTGGGGACGGTAATGAATGATATCCTCACACAACAGTGCTCAGCATCCCTGTCCCCAGTACCAATGGACAAGAGGTTGCCGAGCAACACATCGCAGGTCCCCACACCAGAGAGTAGCAAACCAGCTCTTTCTGTACTAATCGGTGGGTGGGTGGGGTGGGGGGGGGATTGCAGAATAGCTACAAACCTATCCGTGACCAGGGTCAAGGCGCGAAACTCTATCAATTTTTAAAAGGCCAGATTACAGAGAGATGGTGTATTGTCACTGGACAAGTAATCCAGAGGCTAGTAGCTGGTGGAACTTAAATTCAAGTCATAATCTGGAATTGTAAAGCTCATTTCAAGATGACCATGTTTTTTTTTAAAAAACCCTCTAGTTTAGTCATGTCTACTTAGGAAAGGAAATTTGCTGTCTGGTCTGGCCTACATGTGACTCCAAAGAACAAAACAGCACAGGAAACAGGCCCTTCAGCCCAACGAGCCCATGCCGCCACCCCGATGTTCCCACTTCCACCCGTGATCCCTGTCTATGTTTATAGAAATCTGCATTGGAACCAAATTTGTGAGACAATTTCGGGAGAATTTGTTCGGTGATTGGCAAAAGAGCTCATTTTTGGGATGTGGGAGGAAACCGGAGCATCCAGAGAAAACCCACACAAGCACGGGGAGAATGCACAAACTCCCACAGACACAGGCCCCAAATCCATGTGTCTGCACAGCACAGCGATACTCACTGAGCTGTCGTGTTACCCATCAAATGGTTCAGTCTCCAGATCCCGTTGAACCTCATTTGCCCTCTGAAATGATCCAGCAAGCCACTTGGCTCAAAGAAACTTATGGATGGATAGTTACTGACCTTGACAGGAATGTCCACATCCCCTGAAAGAATAAACAACTGCAGTCCCCAAACTATTAAATATATTGGGGTGAAATTTCAGAAGCATTGTTTTTGCCTTTTAGCCTATTCCAATTGCCAGTTATAGGATGATTTCAATGATAGGAGGGATACTTATGTTATTAACAGTGCCAATGGCCACACACCTGCAGATACAGCAAGAGTACATAGCAGCTTGGTGCCTCCCTAATGGGTTAAGTGGAGGGTGGCACCAGATTTGTATCCAATTCTATTAATTTTAAATGATCTATTAGATGTTGCTGATCTCTGAACTGTGATCAATTTCTCTTTAACTGAATACCAGTTGCTTGTGAGGGGTGCAGAACTGGACAGATACAAAATATGCAACTCCAAAACTTAGGCAGAAAGTGATGCCTAGAATCATAGAATCTCTACAGCGTAGAAGGAGGCCATTCTGCCCATCAAGTCTGCACTGACTATAATCCCTGACTATAATCGGAGGGGATCTCCAAGAAGCTTGCACATATCGACACAGACATCAAGTTTTTACAGAGATGCAAGAAAGCAGACAACAGTCTGTGCTGTTATACGTGCTGTTTGAGACCAGAACACCTTATTCACCTGACAAAGAGGACAGTGTCGAAAGCCTGTGAGTTTACGATCAAATACATCGGTTGGACTTAAACCTGGTGTTGTCAGACTTCTTCCTGTGACTATAATCCTAGCCAGACCCTATCCCCATAACCACATTCATTTACCCTAGCTAGTCCCCCTGACACTAAGGGACAATTTTTAGCATGGCCAATCCACCTAACCCGCACATCTTTGGACTGAGAGAGGAAACTGGAGCACCCGGAGGAAACCCACACAGACACTGGGAGAATGTGCAAACTTTAGGAAAACGGTAACCCAAGTCAGAAATCGAACCCGAGTCCCAGGCACTGTGAGATGGCAGAGTTAACCACTGTGCCGGGCGATTAATCCCGAAACTACGCTAATATCCTGGGGACTCGGGTTCGAATCCCGCCACAGGTTATGATGGAATTTGAATTCAATAAAAAAAATCTGGAATTAAAAATCTACTGATGGCTATGATGTTCTTTGTTGGAAAAACCCATTTGGTTCAGGGAAGGAAATCCGCCATCCTTGCCTGGTCTGGCCTACATGTGACTTCAGACCAATAGCAATGTGGTTGACTCTCAATTGCCCTCCAAGGGCAACTAGAGATGGGCATTAAATGCTGACCAGCCAGTGGCACCCATACCCCATGAATGAATTTATAAAAATGCCACGCTGTGTAGAGGTTCTAGAATTGATCAGGTGTGTGTACTCCACACTGTGCTGTGTGTGTGGGCTATAGAATTGGCCAGGTACAGAGTGTGCATAGTTCAAACTGTGTTCTAGAATTGGTCAAGCATAGAATGTATGTATTTAAACATAGAACATAGAACACTACAGCACAAACAGGCCCTTCAGCCCACAAGTTGTGCCGATCATATCCATACCTACCAGGCCATAGAACTATCTATAACCCCCAATCCCATTGGATCCCATATACTCATCCAGAAGTCTTTTAAAAGACCCCAGCGAGTTCGCCTCGACCACCACCGACGGCAGCCAATTCCATTCACTCACCACCCTCTGAGTGAAAAACTTTCCCCTCGCATCCCCTCTGTACTTGCTTCCCTGCACCTTAAATCTGTGCCCTCTCGTCGCGACCATTTCAGCCCTGGGAAATAGTCTCTGAGAGTCCACCCTATCTATTCCCCTCAAAATCTTGTAAACCTCTATCAGGTCGCCTCTCAACCTTCGTGTGTGGATTTCTTGCTGTGTTGGATGTGGAAGTTCTAGAATAGGTCGGGTACAGAGCGCGCATAGTCCAGGTGGAGCTGTATCAGGTTCTAGAATTGGTCGGGTACAGAACGTGCGCAGTCCAAGTTGTGCTGCGTATGGTTCCAGAACTGGCCAAGCACAGAATGTGTGTACTTCGCACGGTGCTGTGTAGAGTTCTAGAATCGATCAAATCCAGAATGTGCGTACTCTATGGTGCATTTGGAACAAGCTCAGTTTCAGAAGGAAGGAAGCAGCATTCCTGCTCCAACAACTGCATCAAAACGTGGAGTTCGGGCAGAGAAAGCAGCTGTTTCACCAGCCCTGGGACAAGCCATTCTGCCCAATGAGCTCTGACTCCAATTTCTGTCCCTTTTTTCCCACTCTGCTATAGCTGTGCCTTTCAAACATCAGTGTTGCCCTTGTCAAAAACACAAACAAACACAGTTTCCAACCCGAACGTTTTAAAAATAATTGTTCTGGTCATTTGGGAGTCTGATTCATTTAGAATCCCAACATGATCCTGCATAAGCTCCTAAATACTGAGAAATCCGCAGTGATCCGATTCTCAACATGCTTAGAATGGAAAGAAGGAAGTTTCTTCCCGTATCCTACCAAATTCAGATGTTGGGGGTGTTAATAACTTCCATAATCTATGGACCAGCAGTTGTGAGCTTGAGTTTCACCAAGTTAATTCACACAGCTCAGCGGCAAACCCCCTGCTGTGTGACTAGAATGACTACCGTACCCATTTGGCCCATCAAACCTGCACCAACAACAGGCCCTGAGCCCATAACCCCATGTATTTATTTGTTTCCTCTAACACTAAGGGGCTAATTTAGCATGGCCAATCCACCTAACCTGCAAATATTTTGGACTGTGAGAGAAACCTATGCAAACATGGGGAGAAAGTGCAAACTTCACACAGACAGTAACCCAAGGCCAGAATTGAAGTCGGGTGCCCGGCACTGTGAGGCAGCAGTGCTAATCACTGTGCCGCTCCAACTAACTTGAAACGGCTATGCAAATAGATGTTGGTCTATAGGATTCTCTGGAAATGGGAGCCTTCCAGGCTCCATCGGTAACTCTGACCCTCCGATTCTCCCTCAGTCAGGCATCACGAGATTATACCCCATGCAGAGATCTGCCAATGAGTTATCACCAGAGAATATCTGAAAACATTATTTTGACAACTCAGAGAGACAGATTCGGGGTATCTGCTGACCACACCTGGTTTAGGTAAATTTTATTTCGATGTTTTCTTTCCTGGGAATTTTCGGAGAAGCGAAAATTCACAATGAATACTCGTGTCAGTCAGCTATTCCCCATTTAAACTGGATATGGAGTATGTGTCAGCAGTTGTAAAACGGAGAATGTCTAAATATAAAGCACACGGGATTGCGGGCAATGTCTTGAGAGGGGTGTTTTAGTTTACAGAGTGACTTGGACAAGTTGCAGAGCTGGGCCGAGAGGTGGCAAATGGAGTTTAATGTGGAAAAGTGTGAGGTAATGCACTTTGGCAGGAACAATAAATGTGTAGAGTATAGGGCTAATGGTAGGGCTCTTAATAGTGTTGAGGAACAGAAGGATCTTGGTGTATGTGTCAATAGATCCCTGAAAGTAGGCAGTCAAGTGGATAAAGTTGTTAAGAAGGCATATGGAGTCTTAGCTTTTATTGGTAGGGGGATTGAATTTAGGAGCCGCAGCATCATGTTGCAACTGTACAAAACTCTAGTGCGGCCGCACTTGGAGTATTGTGTGCAGTTCTGGTCGCCACATTATAAGAAAGATGTGGAGGCATTGGAGAGGGTACAGAGGAGGTTTACCAGGATGTTGCCTGGTATGGAGGGCAGGTCCTATGAAGAGAGGTTGAAGGATTTGAGGTTGTTTTCGTTAGAAAGGAGGCGGCTAAGAGGGGATCTTATTGAAGCATATAAGATGATTAGAGGTTTAGATAGGGTGGACAGTGATAGCCTTTTTCCTAGGATGGAGAAAGCTAGCACGAGGGGACACAGCTTTAAATTAAGGGGTATGAGTTATAGGACGGATATCAGAGGTAGGTTCTTTACTCAAAGAGTGATTAGGGAGTGGAATGCCCTGCCTGCAGCTGTTGTAGATGCGCCAAGTTTGGTGGCGTTTAAGAGGTTAATTGATAAGTATATGGAAGAGAAGGGAATGGTTTAGTTTGGAGGGGCATTGCTTTTTATTTTGGTCGGCACAACATCGAAGGCCGAAGGGCCTGTTCTGTGCTGTATTGTTCTATGTTCTATGTTCTATGTCTTGGGATGGATGGAAAATTAGTTAGCAGACAGGGACAAAGAGTAGGCATAAATAGGTCTATTTCTGATTGGCAGTCAGTGACTGGTGGGGTTCCGCAGGACCCAAATCTCCGAATTTGCAGATGATACAAAGTTGGGTGGGAGGGTGAGCTGTGAGGAGGACGCCGAGATGCCTCAGCTTGTGTGGGTGTCCGCGTGGCAGCTGCAGTATAAGGTGGATAAATATCAGGTTATCCACTTTGGTAGCAATGCCACAGAACGTAGAACATTACAGCGCAGTACGGGCTCTTCGGCCCTCGATGTTGCGCCGACCAGTGGAACCAATCTAATGACCCTCTAACCTAAACTATTCCAATATTATTCATATGCCTATCCACTGACCATTTGAACGTCCTTAAAGTTGGTGAGTCCACAACTGCTGCAGGCAGGGCATTCCATGCCCTTACTACCCTCTGAGTAAAGAACCTACCTCTGACATCTGTCCTATAACTACCACCCCTTAATTTAAAGCTATGTCCCCTTATGTTAGCCATCACCATCCGAGGAAAAAGTTTCTCACTGTCCACCCCTACCTAACCCTCTGATCAGGAAGAGAGATTTTGCTGAATGATTCTAAATTGAAATAGATGGATACTCAATGAGAGACCTGGGTTCAATTCTTCTTGCCTTGGGTTCAGTTTGCACATTCTCCACGTGTCTGCGTGGGTTTCCTCTGGGTGCTCTGGTTTCCTCCCACAGTCCAAAGATGTACAGGTTAGGTGGACTGGCCATGCTGACTTGTCCCTAACATCCAGAGATTTGTCAATAATAAACGTGTGGTGTCACAGGGATACGGCAGAGAATCAGTGCAGATTCAATGGGCTGAAGTGCATATTTCTGCCCTATCTGGATTCCATGGAATGTTTTCCAGGTCTTGCTGCATATGGGAATGGATTGAGGTTATCCTCAATAACCTCTGCGAGGTTATCAGTGATGATCCCCTTGATGTAGGGAAGGTCATTGATGAAGCAGCTCAGTGTGGCTGAGCCCAGGGATCTGTGCAAAAGTGTTTCTGGGCATTATACATTTCTCAATCTTTATTTCTGTTGACTTCAACGGAAAGAAGACTTGTGATACTCATAAACAAACTTTAAACAAGTAAGCCTGTATGAACACTGCGATGAAGTTACTGGTGAAAATCCCCTAGTTGGCACACTCCAGTGCCTGTTTGGGTACACTGAGGGTGAATTTAGCGCGGCCAATGCACCCTAACCAGCACATGTTTCAAACTGTGGGAGGAAATTGGAGGAAACCCATGCAGACACGGAGAGAATGTGCATATTCCACACAGACAGTGACCCAAGCTAGGAATCGAACCCGACTCCCTGGCGCCGTGAGGCAGCAGTGTTACCCACCGTGCCACCAAATTTCGTCCTGTCAAAGGGTCACGCAGCCAATAGCAGCGTGGGTAGCGATGGCGGAGCGGATATATCGTTAGTTTCTCAAGAGTGCTCGAACCATGTGAGCACATGCAGCCGATGAGATGCACACCCACTTTCAGATATGATCCAATTTCTGAGTGTATAATAGAACATAGAAACACTACAGCACAAACAGGCCCTTCGGCCCACAAGCTGTGCCGATCATATCCATACCTACCAGGCCATAGAACTATCTGTAACTCCCAATCCCATTAAATCCCATGTACTCATCCAGAAGTCTCTGAAAAGACCCCAGCGAGTTCGCCTCTAACACCACTGACGGCAGCCGATGCCATTCACTCACCACTCTCTGAATGAATGTGTAATCAGGAATCTGCTTCAGGAGGTCACCAGTTAGGGCATAGAAACACTACAGCACAAACCTTTGGCCCACAAGTTGCGCCGATGATATCCCTACCTACCAGGCTTACCTATGACTCTCAATCCTATTAAGTTCAACGTACTCATCCAGAAGTCTCTTAAAAGACCCTATCAAATTTGCCTCCACCGACGGCAGCTGATTCCACTCACCCACCACCTTCTGAGTGAAAAACGTACCCCTGACATCTCCTCTGTACCTGCTCCCCAGCACCTTAAACCCGTGTCCTCTCATGGCAACCATTTCAGCCCTGGGAAAAAGCCTCCGAGAATCCACTCTATCTATTCCTGTCAGACTCACGTTCCAGCTGGTTTATGTGCTGCTTGTCCCACGTGTTCAAGAACTGGGGAATCGTCTATGCAAAAACACCCTCTGAATAGTAATCAGATATCTGAAAAACCAAAGGCAGGGGACGGTGTGATTCTGAGACAGCTCAGGAAAGCGAGTGCTTCAGTGAATTGAAATAAAATCTCGGGAGCTGTTATATGGAGATTATCTCTCACAGCAGCAGTTACATGGTGACATTCACTCCATCATTTCAATGGCATTAACTCTCTGTACCCTAATCATCAAATATTTTGGAGCAGTGTATCGTTTTTAAGCTAGATAAAAGTCTCAACCATTATAACAAACTCCAACGTTTAAATAATACTTGGAGGATCAGAATTATAAATCTAATAGTGGTGTCAAACACCCATTTAAACAGCAGATCACAATACGGAAAGTTAACTATAGAAGGAAGTGCTGAAAGTGAAATAACTCTTTTGTGAACCTTTACTCCAACTATTCCAGCTGAAATTCCGCCCTTTAAGTTTTAGATCTGTAGATGATTACAGCTGGGCAGCAAAGTGATGAGCACTGCTGCCTCCCAGCGCCACGGGCCCGGGTTCATAGAAAATCATAGAAAACAACAGTGCAAAAAGAGGCCCTTCGGCCCATTGAGTCTGCACTGACCACAATCCCATGCAGGCGCTACCCCCAGATCCCTACATATTTTACCCACTAATCCCACTAACCTATGCATCTCAGGACATTAAGGGACACTTCTAGTCAATCAATCCAGTCCACACATCTGCGGACTGTGGGAGAAAACCGGACTACCCGGGGGGAAAACCCACGCAGGCACGAGGAGAATGTGCAAACTCCGCTCAGACAATGACCCGAGCCGGGAATCGAACCCAGGACCCTGGAGCTGTGAAGCAGCAAGTCTAATCACTGTGTTACCATGCCACCCACTGCCTCGGGTAACTATCTGTGTAGAGTTTACACGTTCTCCCCGTGTCTCTGTGTGGGTTTCTTCCGGGTGCTCTGGTTTCCTCCCACAGACCAAAGATGTTGCAGGTTAGGTGGGTTGGCCACGCTAAATTGACTGTATTGTCAGGGGAATGGGGCTACGGGTATACAGTCTGGGTGAGATTGTGGTTGGTGCAGATTTGATGGGCTGAATGGCTTCCTGCACTGTAGGGATTCCACGATGATTCTATCTCCTAACCACCCCTCGAGTCACTTTTCTTGCCACATTCTGAGATCCACAAGGTGCCACATTCCCGTGCCTGAGCATGACCTCATCACCGCTCTACCCTACCTCCCCCCCCTTCCATCAATGGCCCGACCTCCATATTTCCCCCTGCTTCCCCTCCCCCCCACCAAAGGAAGAGCACATGTATATTGGGTCACCAAAGGCCCTGTCTCTCCAGGGTCCACTCCTTGACAGTGAAAACTTGGCACTGCTCCCCTGCCGTTCTGGGTCCAGGAATCAGGGTGCCATCTGCCAGGGTTTCATTACCAAGGTGTGACCTTCAGGTGTCATTGCCAAAGTGGTGGTGCCAGCCTCCTCTACGGCTCAAAGTATGGACATCTTCTGTAGGGGAAGAAAAGACTTCAAAGGGGTTTGCTTACATCTGGGACTTCTGAGTTGGAGCAGGGGAATCCCTTCTGTAGAATGGATTACTGCAGTGATTTTTGAAGCTTTCGAGGTGTTCAGCAGCCAAGGTTATGAAAGCGAGCAGGCCACTTCAAATGTTTCTAGGGTGAGGGGTGGGATAAGATATAATTTGGATGCTAGAGGGAGTTTTTTCACACAGAGGGTGGTGGGGGTATGGAATGCGCTACCAAGTAAAGTGGTTGAGGCAGGTACTCTGGAGATATTTAAGAAATACTTAGATGGGCACATGAACAGAATGGGAATGGAGGGGTATAGAAAACTGATTTAAAATAGGGATTATGAGCCTTGGGAGTTCCTGGGAAGTGTGTAAATAGATGATGATATTGATGTACTTGTTTTTATCCTACAGGTGCTTTGGTCCACCTTGTTGTCGAACGAGGGACATACACGCGATGGGTCGTGAGAGGGCGGCTCTTGGATTTTTTTTCGAGAGTATCCTAGTGCTTCACGTCGTTAGTGTACGCTTGACCTGGACCATTTGATGGACAACACGACAGCTCAGTGACTATCGCTGTGCTGTGCAGATACATGGATTTGGGCCTGTGTCTGTGGGAGTTTGCGCATTCTCCCCGTGCTTGCGTGGGTTTTCTCCGGGAGCTCCGGTTTCCTCCCACATCCCAAAGATGTGCTCTTAGGCTGACTGGCAAAACAAAGTCTCCCTAAATTGTCTCAAATTTGGTTCTAATGCATAGATCTATAAACATAGACAGGGATGACAGGAATCATGGGTAGACGTGGGAACATCGGGGTGGTGGCGCGGGCTCATTGGGCCGAATGGCCTGTTTCCCGTGCTGTTTTGTTCTTTGTTTCACAGTGCACAGATATGATTTTTCACTGAAAGCTGTCTGAGATCACCATGCTGAGAGTGATCTCCACTTTTCTCAAGGCTTGAAGGGGCAGTTCAACTACGGGACCCCCACCCTTGGGGAGAGTCAACCCCTTCCTCCAACCCAAGCTCACCCACCTCAGGCCCCTTTGGGGAGCCTCCTTTTGCAGTCTGGCAGTGGCCACATAACTCACGTTCTTGTTGGTGTCCAAGGTGGTCACATTGGAGTGACAGAGAACAAGTACAAAGAACAGCACAGCACAGGAAACAGGCCCTTCACCCCCTCAAGCCCGTGCTGCCCATTTTAACACTCAGTGAGTGCCTTATTCAAGTCTTATGTCGCTTGTTAACATTTCTGTCTACCTCTAGTGGAACTCCACAATGAAGGGGGTGAAAATTTAGGGAATTGTACGTACACCAGATTAAGGGAGATCCAATTAAGGGACAATTTATTGATGCCAATCAGCCTGTAAAGATTACTCCTGCCTATTTGGTGTCCAGTAATAATCCTGTTCTGGCCCCTGGCAGTAGAGAAACAACGGGAGCTAAGACAAAGGAAGAGGGTTCAGGGCATGACCAATAAAATACAACTTAACATGAATCCAGAATCAATAGCCTCATTGGAATGTCCCTTCCAAAGAGAAGGTTGACTGATTGTAAGGTGACCCTTTTCTTTTCCAGAAGTGAGACTTCCACAATGAGAGAAGGCTCATGGAGCGAGTTCGCCTTGGAGGCACAAGGTCCAAGGTTCCAGTAGTTTGAAGTTTTGATGATTCTTTCTGCTTGACAGTAGACAGCACAGATTTTGTTTTTGCCTGACGTCCTGTTCTCATTGGAGATCAAAGAGTAACTGACCATTGCTACAAGAGGACACAGGTTTAAGGTGCTGGGGAGCAGGTAGAGAGGAGATGTCAGGGGTAAGTTTTTCACTCAGAGGGGGTGAGTGAATGGAATCGGCTGCCGTTGGTGTTGGTAGAGGCAAACTCGCTGGGGTGTTTTAAAAGACTTCTGGATGAGTACATGGGATTGGGAGTTACAGATAGTTCTACAGCCTAGTAGGTATGGGTATGATCGGCGCAACTTGTGGGCTGAAGAGCCTGTTTGTGCTGTAGTGTTCTACGTACCGTCCAAAGATGGTATGATGAAAGGAGTTCAGACAGGCCAAGTCTCGGATATGTGACATTAGTCTCAGATAGTTAAATGAGGCCACTTGTCGAAAGGATGTTCGAACAGTTAGTGCTGAAGCCTCCAATATTGGAGCTGGGGACTGGTTAACGCCCAGAGCTGGCTGGAGGAAACAGACCATCTGCTGGGTCAGTGTGTGTTAGCTTGGCCGGGATATTTGTACGATGCAGAGAGTGTTACATATCAGACGCTGGAAGTGTTAACATTTCTCAACGTTGAAACAGCCTGGAAAATTCCAGAAGCCAGCACACGGGAGCCATCTTGCCAGCTCAGCAATTGTGCGTTTTGAAAAAAAAAATTTTAAAAATGGTTTTACGAAGGAATCCAGCTGAAAAACATGTCCATATTTTTCTTCACGTCTCAAGCACAACATTGCCTCATATGAGGGAAGGGCTGCTTTCGATTGATTCTGTTATACGTTATGTAACTGAGCAGCACTGTGGGTGTAAGAACACCAGGTTTAAGTCCAACCAATTTATTGGGTAGTAAATTCACAAGCTTTTGGGGTTTGGCCCTTCGTCAGTGGACCTGTGTACTGACAGTTCAGGGACTGCAATGGTTTAAGAAGGCAGCTCACCCATCAAGGGCTATTAGGGATGAGCAACAAATGCTGGCCAAGTCTGTGATTCATAGAATCATTGGACCCTACAGTGCAGCTAAACTCCAAGTTATATAACTCACTCCACCAACTAACAAACTTTCAAAAGGACAATTCAGTACAATCAAATCATTAAAACAAAATTTCTCTTCCCCACTGTGCGTGTGTTGCCAGTGTGTGATTTAGAATAGCTTGCATCTCCAAGTGTCAGGAGTGAATGATGTAGCTAGTCTTTGCAATGGCTCTCTTGGGATTTTGTCTCACAGCAGATGGATTCGTTCCAGATTCCCTGGCCTGGTGTCCTTTCCAGCCTGGTGTACAAACATTTGGAAAATGTGTCGCTGGGAAGGAACAGTCTCTGATGCTTTCTGCAGAGGTGGAGCAAGCACGCGAATGCATTCCAATCATCGCACGAGGACAGATCCGACCTAATGGTACCAATTAAATAAGCGGAACACTGAGATGTGAAACTGTAAAGCAGCTGCTCTGTTTTCAAGTTGGAAGCTTTCCTGGCTTGTCAATCCTCATATTTGAAGTCATAGAGCTGGCAGTAACTCCGTTGGCCACCTCTTACACCAGTGCTGCTCTGCTCATGTTCTCTGTGGTTTTGTTTTCCTCAGGTAAACAACCCTTAAGTTCTGCCAGAAGCACAATAACAGCTTGCATTAGTGTAGCGCCTCTAATGAAGTAAAATGTGCTTGACAGGAGTGTTATAAAACAAGGGATGACACTAAGCCACGTGAGAAGATACTAGGTCGGAACTTCGAACCTTTGGTTAAGGAGTTAAAGTAAGAAGTCTGACAACACCGGGTTTAAATCCAACCGATTTATTTGATAGTAAACTCACAAGCTTTCAACCCTCTGGTCTTTGTCAAGTGAATGAGGTGTTCTGGTCTCAAACAGCACACGTACCAGCACAGACAGTTTACAGATTACTGATTAGAATGTGAATCTTTACACCTAACCTGCTATTCAAGTCTTAAAGTGGCTAACAATGTGAGTGGAAGGAGCACTGAGCACAGGTTAGAGAGACGTGTATTTTCTCCAGACAGCACAGTAAGTGAGGTTTTTTGCTAATCCAGGCAAGTCATGGGGGTTACAGATAGTGTGACATGAACAGGGATCTTGGTTTCATGTCACACTATCTGTAACCCCCATGACTTGCCTGGATTAGCAAAAAACCTCACTTACTGTGCTGTCTGGAGGCAATACACATCTCTCTAACCTGTGCTCAGGCCTCCTTCCACTCACATTGTTAACCACTTTAAGACTTGAATGGCAGGTTAGGTGTAAAGATTCACATTCTAATCAGTAATCTGTAAACTGTCTGTGCTGATATGTTTGCTGTTTGAGACCAGAACACCTCATTCACCTGACGAAGACCAGAGGTCAAAAGCTTGTGAGTTTACTATCAAATAAATTGGTTGGATTTAAACCCAGTGTTGTCAGACATCTTACTGTGTTTACCCCAGTCCAACGCCAGCATCTCTGCATCACGACTACTAAGGAGTTAAAGAACAAAGAACAACACAGCACGGCAAACAGGCCCTTCGACCCAACGAGCCTGCGCCACCATTTCAACATTGTGAGTGCCCTCCTCCACCTCTGACCTTTGTGGTTAGATTTCAAGGAGTATGAGAGGATTGAGAGGCAGAAGGGTTTAACAACGAAATCCTAAAGCTTTGGGCCTCGGCCGCTGTAGGTGGGATAGTTAAAATCAGGAAGAGACCAGAATGAGAGAAGCAGAGATTATCTTATAGAAGTCTATAAAATAATAAGGGGCATAGATCTGCTGGGTAGTCAACGTCTTTTCCAAGCATAGGGGAGTCTAAAACTAGAGGGCACAGGTTTAAGGTGAGAGGGGAGAGATACAAAAGATTCCAGAGGGGCAATTTTTTTCACACAGAGGGTGGTGAGTGTCAGGAGGTAGTAGTAGAGTGGGTACAATTTTGTCTTTTAAAAAGCATTTAGACATTTCAACATCAACCAAAGTCTTCACGAGAAGACTTTGGTTGATAGGATTAGGGAGAATCCTAAAGCTTTTTTTAGATATGTTAAGAATAGAAGATTGGTTAGGGCAAGATTAGGGCCAGTCATAGACAGCAGTGGGAAGTTGTGCGTGGAGCCTGAAGAGATTGGAGAGGCACTGAATAAATATTTCTCTTTGGTATTCACGCAGGGTGATGTCAATGTAGTTATGGAGAACACTGAGGTACAGGGTTGCAAACTGGAAAGTATTGAAGTAGATAGGGAGGATGTGCTAGATATTCTCGAGGGTTTGAAGTTGGATAAGTCCCCTGGGCCGGACGGGATTTTACCCTAGGATTCTCTGGGAGGCAAGAGAGGCGATTGCAGAGCCTCTGGCTCTGATCTTCAGGTCGTCGTTGGTTACTGGTGTGGTTCCGGAGGACTGGAGGATAGCGAATGTGGTCCCATTGTTCAAGAAGGGGAAGAGAGACCTTCCATGGAATTATAGGCCAGTGAGTCTTACTTCTGTTGTGGGCAAAGTATTGGAGAGAATTATTAGGGATAGGATTTATAGTTATTTAGAGAGAAATGAATTGATTGGGGATAGTCAGCATGGTTTTGTGAAGGTTAGGTCGTGCCTTACTAACCTCATTGAGTTTTTTGAAAAAGTGACCAAAGAGGTGGATGGGGGTAAGGCGGTTGATGTGGTATATATGGACTTTAGTAAGGCGTTTGATAAGGTGCCCCATGGCAGACTTCTGCAGAAAAATGCAGATGTATGGGATAGAGGGTGATTTAGCTAATTGGGTTAGGAATTGGCTAGCAGATAGAAGACAGAGGGTGGTGGTTGATGGGAGATATTCATCGTGGAGTTCAGTGACAAGTGGTGTACCTCAGGGGTCTGTTTTTGGGCCCCTGCTGTTTGTAATTTTTATAAATGATCTGGATGAGGGTATTGAAGGATGGATTAGTAAATTTGCAGATGACACTAAAGTCGGTGGAGTGGTAGATAGTGAAGAGGGGTGTTATAGTTTGCAGAGAGACTTGGACAAGTTGCAGAGCTGGGCCGAGAGGTGGCAAATGGAGTTTAATGTGGAAAGTGTGAGGTAATGCACTATGGCAGAAATAATAAATGTGTAGAGTATAGGGCAAATGGTAGGATTCTTAGTAGTCTAGATGAACAGAGGGATATTGGTGTGTATGTGCATAGATCCCTGAAAGTAGGCAGTCAGGTCGGGAAGGTTGTTAGGAAGGCATATGGAGTCTTGGCTTTTATTGGTAGAGGGATTGAATTTCGGAGCCGCAACGTCATGTTGCAACTGTACAAAACTCTAGTGCGGCGCACTTGGAGTATTGTGTGCAGTTCTGGTCCCCGCATTATAAGAAAGATGTGGAGGCATTGGAGAGGGTACAGAGGAGGTTTACCAGGATGTTGCCTGGTATGGAGTGCAGGTCTTATGAGGAGAGGCTGAGGGATTTGAGGTTGTTTTCGTTAGAAAGGAGGAGGCTAAGAGGGTACCTGATCGAAACATATAAGATGATTAGAGGTTTAGATAGGGTGGACAGTGATAGCCTTTTTCCTAGGATGGAGAAAGCTAGCACGAGGGGACACAGCTTTAATTAAGGGGTGATAGTTATAGGACGGATATCAGAGGTAGGTTCTTTACCCAAAGGGTGGTTCGGGAGTGGAATGCCCTGCCTCCAGCAGTTGTAGATGCGCCAAGTTTGGTGGCGTTTAAGAGGTTAGTTGATAAGTATATGGAAGAGAGGGAATGGTTTAGTTTGGAGGGGCATTGCTTTTTATATTGGTCGGCGCAACATCGAAGGCCGAAGGGCCTGTTCTGTGCTGTAATGTTCTATGTTCTATGTTCTATTTACATGGGTAAGATGGGTACAGAGTGGTATGGGACAAATGTGGGCAATTGGGATTAGCTCAGTCGTTATACAAAAGGGCAGCTTGGACAAGTTGGGCCAAAGAGCCTGTTTTCCTGCTCCAAACCGCTATGATTCTGTATCTTGGAGGGTTGCGGGGCTGGTGGAGTTTATACAGATAGGGAGGGATCTGAAAACAAGGATGAGAATTTTAAAATCAAGATTTTGCAGGATTGGGAGCCAATGTTACTCAGTCATCCCCCAAGGTGATCAATAAACAGGGTTTGTCACCAGGAAGAACACAGGCAGCGGAGTTTACATTGATGGAAGATGTGCAGCCCAGCATCAGAACAGTCAAGCCCTGACGTTGGAACCTGCGATTTGGGTCTCTGAGTGGGAGCACGATCCTGACCGGCAGGATGCAATCCCAGGCAAACAACAAAAGCTGCAATCTACAGACAGAGCCAAAAATCCAGAAGAAGAGCTCGAGAAAGCACTGGCTGAACTCCTGGATTTGTGCATCCAACCAGGGAAGGTGCTTTGCTTAACTGCTGTGTGGTCAGGGAAGGTGCAGGTTACTGCTCCGAGGTCAGAGCTTCACAGCCAGCAGCACCAACAAGCAGTCACCTCCTAGCAAAGGAGAGGAGCTAACTGCTGCTGTGCTTCATGGAAGAAAACAGGTGGCAGGATAGCACAGTGGTTAGCACTGCTGCTTCTCAGCTCCGGGGTCGCGGGTTCAATTCCCAGCTCGGGTCACTGTCTGTGTGGAGTTTGCACATTCTCTTCGTGTCTGCGTGGATTTCATAGAACATAGAACACTACAGCACAGAACAGGCCCTTCGGCCTTCGATGTTGCGCCGACCAATATAAAAAGCAATGCCCCTCCAAACTAAACCATTCCCTTCTCTTCCATATACTTATCAACTAACCTCTTAAACGCCACCAACTTGGCGCATCTACAACAGCTGCAGGCAGGGCATTCCACTCCCTAATCACTCTTTGAGTAAAGAACCTACCTCTGATATCCGTCCTATAACTCATACCCCTTAATTTAAAGCTGTGTCCCCTCGTGCTAGCTTTCTCCATCCTAGGAAAAAGCTATCACTGTCCACCCTATCTAAACCTCTAATCATCTTATATGCTTCGATAAGATCTCCTCTTAGCCGCCTCCTCTCTAACGAAAACAACCTCAAATCCCTCAGCCTCTCTTCATAAGACCTGCCCTCCATACAAGGCAACATCCTGGTAAACCTCCTCTGTACCCTCTCCAAAGCCTCCACATCTTTCTTATAATGCGGGGACCAGAACTGCACACAATACTCCAAGTGCGGCCGCACTAGAGTTTTGTACAGTTGCAAAATGACGTTGTGGCTCCGAAATTCAATCCCCCTACCAATAAAAGCTAAGACTCCATATGCCTTCTTAACAACCTTCTCGACCTGACTGCCTCTGGATTTCCTCTGGATACTCCGGTTTCCTCCCACAGCCCAAAGATGTGCGGGTTAGGTTGATTGGCCAGGCTAAGAAATTGCCCCTTAGTGTCCAGGGATGCATAAATTAGAGGGATTAGTGGGTATAACATGTAGGGATTTGGAGGTAGGGCCTGGGTGGGATTGTGTTCAAGCGGGCTCGATAGGCCAAAGGGCCTTTTTCCACATTATAGGGTTCTATAAACCCATGTATTTACGCTAGCTCGTCCCCCTGATGCCAAGAGGCAATTTAGCATGACCAATCCATCTAATCCGCACATCTTTAGACTATGGGAGGAAACTGGAGCATCCGGGGGAAACACACAAGGGAGAATGTGCAGACTCTACACAGGCAGTGACCCGAGCCGGGAATGGTTAGCACTGCTGTGAGGCAGCAGTGCTAACCACTGTAGCGCCCAAATTTAACTAGTGTTATCAGGTGGCAAGTGGCATTTCCATCTGTCTTTCCAACACGTAAAATGCCATTTCAAAGCGATGACATTTTCAGTTCCCTGCCCCCCCCAAAAAAGTCCGTTTCTTCAAAGTAGATTTCTGGCTGAGGTTTCAGTTCATTCTGTCAGATAAGTACTTTCTCTGAAGGCAATTTTAAGGTACAAAGAAAATTCTATTGTGCAGATGGGAACCTGAGGGGATATTCAGAGAACAGAGGCAGTGAAAAGCAGAGAATTAATTGATAAGGAGGATGTATTACAGAATAGTATCAAGATAAATAGAAAACTAGGAGAATTTGATCAAATTAAATAGACAATAGATGGGGTCAGAGTAAGGGCAGAGTTAAAAAACCTGAGTCAGGATTAATATACAAGAATGTGAACAGACCCAGTGTGATTCATAGAATCCCTACAGTGCAGAAGGAGGCCATTCATCCAATCTCACCCAGACTCTATAACCCCACATACTGGGTGGCATGGTAGCACAACTCCAGGGTCCTGGGTTCGATTCCCGGCTTGGGTCACTGTCTGTGTGAGTTTGCACATTCTCCACGTGTCTGTGCGGGTTTCCTCCGGGTGCTCCAGTTTCTTCCCATAGTCCAAAGATGTGCAGGTTAGTTGATTGGCTGTGCTAAATTTACTGTCGATGCATAGGTTAGAGGATTAGTGGGTATAATATGTAGGGATATGGGGGTAGGGCCTGTGCGGGATTGTGTTCAGTACAGACTCAATGGGCTGAAGGGCCTCTTTCTGTACTGTAGAGTTTCTATGATATTTATTCTGTTGGTGCCCCTGACACTAAGGGGCAATTTATCAAGGCCAATCCACCTAACTAGCACACCTTTGGAATGTGGGAGTAACCCGGAGGCAACCCACGCAGGCATGGGGAGAATGTGCAAACTCCACACAGACAGTGACCCGAGGCTGGAATTGAACCCAGGTCCCTGATGCTGCGAGGCAGCGACGCTAAGCAGTGTGCTACCATGCTACCCCACAGTAAGACTGGTGAACTACAGACACAGGATGACAAATGAAACTATGGCGTCATTTCTATAATGGAGACCTGGCTCAAAGAAGCACAGGACTAGGTATTAAATACTCCTGAATACAAGATGCTTAGGGAGACAGGAAAGGGAGGAGGACTGGGTGGAGGGAATACTGATTAAAGATGATAGTACTGGAATACTTTTAACTTTTAACATGCTGAAAAATTTTCAGTCAACAAACCTGATTTTTTTTTGTTTTTTTTTCACTAACTACATAGAATATAGAACATTACAGTGCAGAACAGGCCCTTCGGCCCTTCGATGTTGCGCCGACCAATTATGAAAAAAGCAATGACCCTCCAAACTAAACCATAGAACATAGAACATAGAACATAGAACATTACAGCACAGAACAGGCCCTTCGGCCTTCAATGTTGCGCTGACCAATATAAAAAGCAATGCCCCTCCAAACTAAACCATTCCCTTCTCTTCCATATACTTATCAATAACCTCTTAAACGCCACCAAACTTGGCGCATCTACAACAGCTGCAGGCAGGGCATTCCACTCCCTAACCACCCTTTGAGTAAAGAACCTACCTCTGATATCCGTCCTATAACTATACCCCTTAATTTAAAGCTGTGTCCCCTCCTGCTAGCTTTCTCCATCCTAGGAAAAAGACTATCACTGTCCACCCTATCCAAACCTCTAATCATCTTATATGTTTCAATAAGATCCCCCCTTAGCCGCCTCCTTTCTAACGAAAACAACCTCAAATCCTTCAACCTCTCTTCATAGACCTGCCCTCCATACCAGGCAACATCCTAGTAAACCTCCTCTGTACCCTCTCCAATGCCTCCACATCTTTCTTATAATGCGGGACCAGAACTGCACACAATACTCCAAGTGCAGCCGCACTAGAGTTTTGTACAGTTGCAACATGACGTTGCGGCTCCGAAATTCAATCCCCCTACCAATAAAAGCTAAGACTCCGTATGCCTTCTTAACAACCTTATCAACTCGACTGCCTACTTTCAGGGATCTACGCACAAATACACCAAGATCCCTCTGTTCATCAACACTATTAAGAATCCTACCATTAGCCCTATACTCTACACATTTATATCATTCAAACTGCCAATACACACACTTTTCCACATTAAACTCTATTTGCCACCTCTCGGCCCAGCTCTGCAACTTGTCCAAGTCTCTCTGCAAACTATAACACCCCTCTTCACTATCTACCACTCCACTGACTTTAGTGTCATTCGCAAACTTACTAATCCATCCTTCAATACCCTCATCCAGATCATTTATAAAAATTACAAACAGCAGGGGCCCCAAAACAGACCCCTGAGGTACACCACTTGTAACCGAGTGGTAGGATTTCTTGTGGCCAGTGGCCTGGAATTTGTCAAAGGACAGAAGGTGTCAGATTTCAACAGCTTGTCTTTGGCAGCGATGATTCTGTACAGACTTTATTTGATAGTAAACTCACAAGCTTTCGGGGTTTGCCCCTTCGTCAGGTGGATGGAGAGTTCTGGCCTCAGACAGAGCATATCACAGCACAGACAGTTTACAGATTACTGATTCAAATGCAAATCTTTACACCTAACCTGCTATTCAAGTCTTAAAGATGCTGACAATGTGAGTGGAAAGAGCATTATGCATATCTATAACCCTCAATCCTATTAAATCCCATGTACTCATCCAGAAGTTTTTTAAAAGACCCCAACGAGTTCGCCTCCACCACCACCAATGGCAGCCAATTCTACTCACCCACCACCTGAGTGAAAAACTTACCCCAACATCTCCTCTGTACCTGCTCCCCAGCACCTTAAACCTGTATCCTCTCGTAGCCACTATTTCAGCCCTGGGAAAAAGCCTCTGAGAATCCACCCTATGTATACTTCTCAACATTTTTTTCAACCTCTAAGAGGTCACCCCTCATCCTTGATGTTGATGGGCAACACGACAGCTCAGTGACTATCGCTGTGCTGTGCAGATACATGGATTTGGGCCTGTGTCTGTGGGAGTTTGCACATTCTCCCTGTGCTTGCATGGGTTTTCTCCGGGCGCTCCGGTTTCCTCCCACACCCCAAAGATGTACTCTTAGGCTCATTGGCAAAACAAATTCTCCCTAAACTGTCTCCCCAATTTGGTTCCAATGCAGATTTCTATAAACATAGACAGGGTCGTGGATGGAAGTGGGAACGTCGGGGTGGCGGCGCGGGCTCGTTGGGCCGAAGGGCCTGTTTCCTGTGCTGTTTTGTTCTTTGTTCTCAAGAGAGCATCAATAATTCGAGGATACAGAGTCAAAATAATGGGCAAAGGATACAGAAATAACATGAGGAAAAAAATGTTTTCACCCAGATGGGGATTGGAAACTGAAAGCTTGCTGAGAAGGAGGTTTGATCGAGATATTCAAAAGGGAATTGGATTGTTATCTGAAAAGAGAGAATGTGCAAGGGGATAAGGCAGGGAAGGAGGCTCTTTTAGAGAGCTAGTGCAGCATCGATGGGCTGAATGGCCTCCTTCCACACTGCAAAGATTGTATGATTTTATTATACAAGTGGGCGTGTTGCGGCATGGAAAAATGTGGCTTGGTGCAAGGAAACCATGACTTAGTTTGACTGGGAATCGTTGTGTATAGAGAAGGGCTGGAAGTTACATTGCACTCAATGGATAGGTAATGAATCTCTCTTGTTCTCAACTCAAATCAGTCTGAAAACTTAGTGGCTGTGTGGAAATAAAAAATGTCTGGCAAACAAATAAAAGAATTTGGGAACCTGTAGGAAGTTGGGTGAAGTGGGCTGGCAGGGTCAGAGACAAAACTGTGGGACAGAATTTACTTTGTCTTTTCACAGAGTTAGAGAGTCAAATATATACCCTCACACTAAATGCATAGAAAATATTGTTAACAGTACCAAGAGAGAAGGAATGCAATCCCAACAGTGCAGAAAGAGGCTATTTGGCCCATCGAGTTTGGATCGGCTTTCTACACGAGTGTTCCATCCAGGCACTCCCCTCTGTCCCATACCCAGACTTAAAATCGCCAATCGCCCAACCTACACATCCTGCAACACTAAGGGACAATTCAGCATCATCAATTAACCAGGTTAGGTTGATTGGCCATGCGAAATTGCCCCTTAGTATTCCAGGATGCGTAGGTTAGAGGGATTAGTAGGATAAATATGTGGGCTTGCGGGAAAAAGGCCTGAGTGGGATTGTGGTTGGTGGCAGATGGACTGAATGGTCTCCTTCTGCATTGTAGGGATTCTATGAATCCACCTAACCCGCACATCTTCAGACTGTGGGAGGAAACCCACGCAGACACTGGGAGAATGTGCAGACTCTGCACAAGCAGTCATATAAAATATTAGCTCATCTTCGGTTAGGGCACTGATTGGAACATAAAAATCTGCATTGTAGAAATAAACAGAAATCAAAGTGCTTGATGATGTCGGGGTGATAATGATCATTAAGAGAAGCACTTTGAAATACTGGGGGGTCATGCCACACTTCCACTGCAGCGAGTTTGGAGAAGTTGCTGACTAGGTCAATCTCTGTTCACTGCAGCACAATGAGGAAAATCCTGCCAACGAGAACAGCAATAACATTCCGGCCTGGGACCACTGGAGTAGAGAACACCAAGAGAAGGTTTAAGTAAATGCTTTAAAGAATTTTGAATGAATGGGAAAATCTCTTCTGGTTGCAAATTGGTGAAAAGGAATGAAGTTACCAAGAAGAGAATGGAAAAAGAGACTAAAAGAAACTTATAGCGGCACGGTGGCACAATGGTTAGCATTGCTGCCTCACAGTACCAGGGACCTGGGTTCAATTCCAGCCTCGGGTCACCGTCTGTGCAGAGTTTACACATTCTCTCTGTATCTGTGTGGGTTTCCCCATGTGCTCCGGATTCCTCCCACGGTCCAAAGGTGTGCGGATCAGATGGATTGACCATGATAAATTGTCCCTTAGCATCAGGGGGAATGAACTACGATAAATGCATGGGATTATGAGGATAGAGCCTGGGTGGGATTGTGGTTGGTGTAGATGGGGCAAACAGCCTCCTTCTGCATTGTAGCAGAAGAATTCTCTATAAGCTGTTCGCACTGAGGTGTTGGAATGTGGATTGCATTGGCACAGCACATTGTTGAGGCAGATAGTAGGTACCTTTAGAACATACAACACAACAGCACAAACAGGCTCTACAAGTTGCTCTGATCATATCCCTGCCTACCAGGCCTATCTATAACCCTCAATCCCATTAAAATCCCATATACTAATCCAGGAGTCTCTTAAAAGACCCCAACGAGTTTGCCTCCACCACCACCGTCGGCAGCCGATTCCACTCACTCACCACCCTCAGTGATAAACTTACCCCCGACATCTCCTCTGTACCTACTCCCCAGCACCTTAAACCTGTGTCCTCTCATAGCAACTATTTCAACCCTGGGAAATAGCATCCGAGAATCCCCCCTACTGATACCTCTTAACATCTTATACACCTCTATCAGGTCACCTCTCAACCTTCACCGAGCTCCCTCAACCTATCTTCATAGGGCATGCGTCCCAATCCAGGCAACATCCTTGTAAATCTCCTCTGCACCCTTTCAATAGCTTCCACAATCCTTCTTGTAGTGAGGCGACCAGAACTGCGCACAGTATTCCAAATGGGGCTCTGACAAGGATCTCATAAAGTTGCAGCATTATCTTCCGACTCCTAAACTCAATCCCTCGATTAATGAAGGCCAGTACACCATAAGCCTTCTTGACCACATCCTCCACCTGTGAGGCCGATTTAAGAGTCTTATGGACCCAGACCCCAAGATCCTTCTGCTCCTCAACAATGCTAAGAGTCCTATCCTTGATATTGTACTCCTTCATCCCATTGGACCTGCCAAAATGGACCACCACACATTTTAAGGGAAAATTTGGACAAATGTTCGAGGCAGAAGATGGGTAAAAGTCGTTTTAAGAACAGGAAGATTAGTTTTGGCATGTCTTAGCAAAGGACAAGCAACGACATAATCGACCAAGTATTCCCCGCTGTGCTGTAAAGGTCTGTGCTTCCAGCAACCCTGAGTGCCTATCGCGTGTTGGCATGTATGTTAATAAGAGCAAACGGTGACAAACGGGACATGATCTTACCACATCATTACCCTCTCATCTGGGTCATGCACTGACTGAAAAATGGACAGGCATTTCCTGCTGGCTGACTGGAGCTATCAGAGAGACCAGGGCAGACAGTGGGAGATCCATCGTAACCGAACATACTGATGCCCACTTGATTACAGCCACAGGAACATCTGGATGCCAGCAGAAAATCTGGCCTCGGGCCAATTCCTCTCGGGCAGAAGCCAGCAGGAATTCTGAGCGCAATGTGAATTTTCGTGTTTCAGCCGGTAAGAAGCGTACTTAATTAAAGGATTGATTAAAAAACAACTTCAAAGCTCAGGGGATTAGAGCTGATTTCAATTCAGAAAATGATCTGCTCAAAAGAGTCAGAACAATCTACTTCAGTAAGTTCCTCAGGGGACTGGGGTGTAGTAAGTAAAGCTGTCAATCAACGTATCATCATTGCTGTTTTCTCTTCGTGTAGAGGATACAAGATATGAAACATAGTGATCATTTTATTAAAATTCAATGACCACTGTGGTACATTGATTTGATTTTTTTTATTGTTACATGTATTAGTATATGGTGAAAAATATTGTTTCTTGCGTGCTATGCAAAGCATACCATTCATAGAGAAAGAAAGGAGTGTAGTGTAGTGTCACAGTCATAGCTAGGGTATAGGGAGAGATCAACTTATTGCAAAGTCCAAAAGTCTGATAGCAGCAGTGAAGATGTTATTCTTGTGTCAATTTGTATGTGATGTTTGTATCTTTTTCCCCTACGGAAGGAGATGGGAGAGAGAATGTCCGGTGTGTATGGAGTCGTTAATTATGTTGGCTGCTTTTCCGAGACAGCGGGAAGTGTAGACAGAGTCAGTTGGTGGGAGGCTGGTTTCTGTGATGGATTGGGCTACATTCACGACCTCTTGTAGTTCCTTGCTATCTTGGGCAGAGTAGGAGCCCATACCAAGCTGTGGTACAACCAGAAAGAATGCTTTCTATGGGGCATCTGTAAAAGTTGGTGAGAATCGAAGGGGGCATGCCAAATTTCTTTAATGCTTCTTGCTTAGGACAGAAAGGAAGGGAAACAATCTACGGTCGATTCATTTAAGTCGAAATGATAAAGCTGTTGGGATGATCAATTACTGTGTCCAATCTGTGAAACTGTTATCCAAGTTTCATTAAGTGGGATTTAATGGGATTGAGGGTTATAGATAGGCCTGGTAGGTAGGGGTATGATCAGTGCAACTTGTGGGCCGAAGGGCCTGTTTGTGCTGTAGTGTTCATGTTCTCCTGCTAACCAATCATCATAAGAAACAGGAGCAGGAGTAGACCATCCAGCCCGTCAAGCCTGCCTTGCATTCATAACCTTGAATATACAAGTATCTGCGAATCAGAGCAATCTACAAGCACAGCAGACACTGGATTGGACCAAGGTCAATGAGGTTTAATAGGAATAGGTGTTTGGGAGGCCTGAGCTATAAAAATGGAGAAAACCACTTCCCTTCAAGCCTGGGACTGAAGACCAGAGAGTAAACAATTCATAAGCCCCCATCCTGCAGATTGTAAAATTAACTTATCCGCTCTGTGGAAAGGTTGAGCTCTCTAACTTTCCCCTTTCTCACTTCCAGGTAAATACTATTTGACCAGGCTGCTTTCAGGAGGTGGGGCCTACATGGATGTGCTGGCCTTTGAGGGGGGTCCAAGGTGGTTCACAAGAATAATCCTGGGAATGATGGATTTGTCACGCGAGGAGCGGTTAAGGAATCTGGGTCTATTCTCAACGGGGTTTAGAAGGATGAGGGGGGGTCTAATTGAAACTTACAGAATACCGAGAGGCCGAGATAAGGTGGACGTGCAGAGGATGTTTCCACTCGTAGAACTCGAGGGCACAACCTCAGGGTGAAGGGACGTTCCTTTAAAACTGGGATGAGGAGGAATTTCTTCAGCCGGAGGGTAGTGAACATGTGGAACTCATTACTACAAAGAGCTGTGGAAGCCGGGTCATTGAGTGTCAGAGATAGGTAGGTTCTTGATCAGTAAGCGGATGAAGGGTTATGGGAGAACAGGGATGAGAATCCTATCAGCCATAATTGAATGATGGAGCATACTTGATTAGCCAAATGGATGCCTATAGGATTTTCATTCTTTACTCCTTCATTGAAGTCATGTATAAATTATCATGCAAGGCTGAGTCACGTACTGTCAGTTGGAGTATACGCCCATTCTCCCTACATTGTCTCCTCACTTCCAATTCCCTACACAGTGCATCAGCGCCAATTCCTTTCATTTTCATTTTGTCAACAGTTGTTGTGTGTAACCTCATTGAATACCTTCTGGAAGCCCATAGCATCCATGAACTTTCCTTATCATCCACAAGAGTGACCTCGTTAAAATGTTCCACAAGGATCATGAGACATGATTTACTCTTTACAATTCAACATTGGCTCTCTCCGGTCAGCTTCCATTGACACATCCACCATTCACTCATTCCTCCCTCACAGATGCATCAGAGAAAACATTCTTTTTGGTTGTATCGCAATTCAATATGGCTCCTACTCTGTCCAAGACCGCAAGAAACTACAAAAGGTTGTGAACGTAGCCCAATCCATCACACAAACCAGCCTCCCATCCATCGACTCTGTCTACACTTCCCATGCTGGCAAAGCAGCCAGCATAATTTAAGGACCTATGCACTCTGGACATTCTCTCTTCTACTGTCTTCCGTTGGGAAAATGATACAAAAGTCTGAGGTCACGTACCAACCGACTCAGGAACAGCTTCTTCCCTGCCGCCGTCAGACTTTTGAATGAACCTACCTCGCATTAAACTGATCTTTTCCCTACACTCTAGCTACGACTGTAACACTATATTCTGCAGTCTCATGTTTCCTTCTCTATGAACGGTATGCTTTGTTATAGTGCGCAAGAAACAGTACTTTTCACTGTAAACTAATACATGTGACAATAACAATAAGAAATCAAATCAAATCCCCACAACGGAAAGTCAATCATTTCTCTCTCCCATTCTTCAATAATAGAACATAGAACATAGAACATTACAGCACAGAACAGGCCCTTCGGCCTTCGATGTTGCGCCGACCAATATAAAAAAGCAATGCCCCTCCAAACTAAACCATTCCCTTCTCTTCCATATACTTATCAACTAACCTCTTAAACGCCACCAAACTTGGCGCATCTACAACCGCTGCCGGCAGGGCATTCCACTCCCGAACCAACCTTTGGGTAAAGAACCTGCCTCTGATATCCGTCCTATAACTATCACCCCTTAATTAAAAGCTGTGTCCCCTCGTGCTAGCTTTTTCCATCCTAGGAAAAAGGCTATCACTGTCCACCCTATCTAAACCTCTAATCATCTTATATGTTTCGATTAGGTCCCTCTTAGCCGCCTCCTTTCTAACGAAAACAACCTCAAATCCCTCAGCCTCTCTTCATAAGACCTGCCCTCCATACCAGGCAACATCCTGGTAAACCTCCTCTGTACCCTCTCCAATGCCTCCACATCTTTCCTATAATGTGGGGACCAGAACTGCACACAATACTCCAAGTGCGGCTGCACTAGAGTTTTGTACAGTTGCAAAATAATGGAGCACATTTAGCCAATATCCAATCTGTGGCCAATTACAGAACAGGGAGAACTTTGGAAGATTGTGACTCAAGTATTTGTAATCTCCCGACCTGGGTCTTTTGCACTAAAGTGGAAACCAGAATGTCATCGACATTTATCGATCTTTAACCTCTCATTTTCACCGTTATGCTTTTTTTCCACTTACATCTAAGCTAGTAAAATCCTCTCCTGATTTTTTTTTATTTAGTTATCTTCTTTCTCTGCCATGAAGACTGACAAAAAAGTCATCAATTAATAGACCTACAATCTGTTATTTCCAGTCACGTTAATAGCTGCTTTTGTCTTTAGGGCCACTCCTTAGCCACAACCTCCTGGGTGTCCATACCTTTGGGAGGTGGTGACAAAGTGGTCAATAAACTACTAATCCAGAGATCTAAGCTAATGTTGTAGGGACCCGGGTGCGAATCCCACCATAGCAGATCGTGAAATTTGAATTCAGGAAACATTGGGAATTAAAAGTCTAATGATGACCGTGAAATCATGATTAATTGTCGTAAAAACCCTTCTGGTTCACTTACGACATTTAGGGAAGGAAATTTGCCACCCTTATCTGGTCTAACTGATCTGAAATGAACACTATTAGTAGTAGCACAAATACTGCAACTGCTATCATCGTGTAGCTAGACTACCTTCTATTTAACCAAAGAAATTATGGGTGGAATCTTCACATCCTGGGTTTTTCTGATGTTTTCACCAGTTCAGGATTGTGAACCCAACTGCCTCAGGAACAAGCTTCTTGGCTAGTCTTCACCAGAGCAACTACTCAGGAATGATGGCACAATATTCACCTCACTCACCACCCAACCTCCCTGTCATCAGCTATGTTCTGTGTCATAGACATACAGCATGGAGAAAAAAGCCCTTCTGCCCATCACATCCGTGCTAGTCAAAAACAAACTACTTCTATTCTAACCCCATTTTCTAGCACTTGAATCTTCTAAGTCTTGGTGTCACAAGAGGACATCTAAATACTTCTTCAATGTTACGGGGGGGTCTCTGTCTTCACCATCCTTTCAGGCAGAGTTTCAGATTCCCACCACTCTCTGGGTGAACAAGTTTCTTCTCATATCCCCTCTAAACTTCCTGCCCTCTGTCGTAAATCCATCTCCCTGGTCACTGATCCCTCAGGTTTCTGCGCTGAAGGGGGCTTCTCACAGAAAACCACAGCAAATGTTTAAATATCAGAGGGTTCTCCAAAACAATGAGAATGTTCCAGAAACTATCACCACAAACTCCACATAATAAAACCCCTAACTCCTCAGACTCCCAATATTCTTTGATCCTGTCCAGGATGTTGAACGAATGAAAAATGTGAACACTGCCTGGCAATTGGATCATGCGTCAAATATAAAAACACAGGAACTGCGTCAATGGCTCTTTAATTGAGCTTTATTGGCCCTTTAACTGTCAGCAGGCACATTTGGGACGTCTGCCCATTCTCCAAAATATTTCCAGGTGGTATAATGATGTCAAGATACGCTCCATTTCAGGTCTACCAGGCACCCACTCCAAGATTCTGGCCTATATCTTACTATCACAGAATCCCTACAGTGCAGGAGGCAGCCATTCAGCCCATCAAATCCACACCAACTCTAACTTACCTTACCTTAGCCCTCTGCCCTGCCCTATCTCCGCAACCCCACATATTTACCCTGCTAATCTCCCTAACTACACATCTCAGGATCCTAAGGGACAATTTAGCATGGCCAATCCATGCAACCGGTGTGTCTTTTGGACTGTGGAAGGAAACTGGAATATCCAGAAGAAACTCATGCAGACATGGGGAGAACATGCAGACTCTAAACAGATAGTGGCTCAAGTAGGGAATTGAACCTGGGTCTCTGGCGCTGTGAACTTAGGTCAGTGTAAAAGCTACAACCCGGTGCCATAGTGGTTAGCACTGCTGTCTCCCAGCGCGAGGGTTCAATTCCAGCCTCAGTTGACTATGTGGAGACTGCACATTCTCCCCGTGTCTGCGTGGGTTTCCTCCGGGTGCTCCAGTTTCCTCCCACATTCCAAAGATGTGCGGATTAGGTTGATTGGCCGTGCTAAATTGACCCTAGCATCAGGGAGATTGGCAGTTAAACATGTGGCGTTATGGGAATGAGACGGTGGCTAGTACAAATTCTATGGGCCAAATGTCCTCCTCCTGTACTGTAGGGATTGTTATGACGCTAAAAGCTAAGATGGATGATATTGTGTAATGTACATTACCCTGTGCTGAAGAATCAGCATCTACTTAAGAGGATTTATGAGCTTGCATTGTGGTCCTGGCATCATAAAAACACAAGATTTCACATCTATCTTGCCTTGATAGCTTGGCTCAGTGTCAATGTCGCTGCTGAACAAGATGGCGGAGTACTGGGGCCTAATTGCTGTTGATAACATGCAGTGATGCAGCGTGGGATTAAAGCAATGCTCGCCGTGCATTTTTCCAATGAGATATTAGTGAGGGTAGCGGGACACCTCAAATGCATCCTCTCCAATTCTTCTATCAATCACCGCCTGTGCACAGGGAATCAGATGAAAAGTGTATGGGTGGCACTCTCCATTGCTGTCAAAAGTTAAAAGCCTCTCTCGAGCGCTGTGAAGCACAGGGAGGATGTCCTTGAGGGCTGGAAAGATGCAAAATACATTTGTTCTATTTAATATACTGGTGCTATTTATAGCAAGGAAACCTGTAAGAGTGCAACCATTGGGCAAAGAAGATTTAAACTCGCACTAACCTCTGGCTCCTGAATAACATTACCAATGACAGACTGAGTATTGTACTTGGGTGCACAGAGTTGCAAATTAAACTGCCTCTTTAAAAAAGCTAATACTAATTATGCAATGTTGCATTCTATTAAGATATAAATCAGTCGAGGATTGTACTGCTGTTTCATAATGCGTATAATAATGAGAATAACAACATTTAGAAGACGAGATCGAGATTTTCCTGGGAGTATCAAGTGCATTACTGATTGATTAATGGCTGTAGTTACACTTTTGCCCTTCAGTGATGTCAGAGGACGTAAATTAGGATGTTCGTAAAAATGGCACTCTTAATTCAGTGCTGACTTTCAACTCCTGAAGTTTCTCTGTGAATGTAAAATTATTGTAGAGAAAATCAGGACAGTATCAGCTGGATGAATATCATCTCACACACAGGCGCCGGAGTGTGGCAACTAAAGAATTTTTCACAGTGATTTCATTGCTGTGTTAACGTAAACCGACTGGCGACACTAATAAATAAACTTTTAAAAAAAACTAAACTGTTGTGGCATCAGAAATTAAATGATTTTTATAATGTTTAAGAATTGAGATATACATTTAAGGGCAGCACGGTGGCACAGTGTCAAATATTGCTGCTTCACAGCGCCAGGGACCCGGGTTCGATTCCTGTATTGGGTCACTGCCTGTGAGGAGTTTACACATTCTCTCTTGTCTGCGTGGGTTTTCTCTGAGTGCTCCGGTTTGCTCTAATGGTTTGAAAGACGTCAATGCTCGTTAAATGAATTGGCCACGCTAAATTGCCCTTTTATGTTGGGGGGAGGAGATGGTAGCTAGGACTTATCATAGAACCTTACAGTGCAGAAAGAGGCTCTTCGACCCATTGAGTCTGCACCGATCACAATGCCACCCAGGCCCTACCCCCATATCCTTACAGATTTGCCCGCTAATTCCTCTAACCTACACATCTCAGGACACTCAGGGTCAATTTTAGCACGGTCGATCAACCTAACCCACACATCTTTCGACTGTGGGAGGAAACTGGGGGAAACCCACGCAGACACGAGGAGAATGTGCAAACTCCACACAGACAGTGACCCGAGCCGGGAATCAAACCCAGGACCCTGGAGTTGTGAAGCAGCAGTGCTAACCCACTGTGCTACTGTGGTGCCCAAGGGAGAAGGTCTGGGTGGCATTGCAGTTGGTGCAGACTCGATGGGCCGAATGGCCTCCTTCCATAAGATTCTATGTAACTGACCTGCTGATGAAATGAAGGTTTCCAAATGTCGAAAGGGGGCATTTACTTTTAAAACATGATTTGATGGGGATATGTTTGGAAGATGGTTTTTAAAAATCATAACACGTAGGAAATCAATGTTCTGTATTACAGATTCCATGACAACAGCAATTTTTGACTCATGAAATTTGCTAATAGTTTCCAGATATATCTTTAGTGTAGGCTATTTATCTGTTTTCTTTTTCTTCTTGGCATCACTATTAATGACTGTTGTGTAGGCTGCTCACTTTGAACATAAAGGTCCAACAAGTAAACTTACAATCTGTCTATCTCAAACCGAGGAATAATTTTCCAACAGATTCCCAGCCTGTGGCGATCGAGATACAATAGTTTTAACCCAGTGTACTTGTTACCATGAAAATCAAAAACCTGTTGAAAACACGGTGACTAATAGATATAACCTTGCGTTATATGAAGTGTGATGCCTGGCATCTTTAATCTGCAATCTTCTGAGAGGGCGATTTGACCCAGGGAGACCAGTTGGGTTCAGGCTTCACTTGTCTAGGCTTCTCCCAGTGGTTACATCCTAGAGAAGTGTCTGGAAGTGTTTGCATCTGTGTCACCCTGTAAATAGTGGGTGGCACGGTAGCACAGTGGGTTAGCTCTGCTGCTTCACAGCTCCAGGTTCCTGGGTTCGATTCCTGGCTCGGGGTCACTGTCTGTGTGGAGTTTGCACATTCTCCTCGTGTCTGCGTGGGTTTCCTCCGGGTACTCTGATTTCCTCCCACAGTCCAAAGATGTGTGGGTTAGGTTGATTGGCCATGCTAAGAAATTACCCTGTAGTGTCCAAGGATGCGTAGGTTAGAGGGATTTCTGGGTATAATGTATAGGGATATGGGGGAAGGGCCTGGGTGGAATTGTGTTCAGTGCAGACTCGATGGGCCGAAGGGCCTCTTTCTGCACTGTAGGGTTCTATGTTCTAGTTATTGCTCCTTAATAAACATCTATAGTTTGGTTCTTGACTGGTGGAGCCACTTAGCGCGGAGGTAAAAAGCAGCGAGTGCAATTACAAGATCACCATCACGGAACCTGCTCTGGTCAATGTTAAGCTTGCAAAGTAGAACAGAGCTGGAGAGATGCCTGTATTTGATCAATTGGACCCTGCTGAAGAGTGGGTACAGTATGTTGAGTAAGTAGAATATTTCTTCAAAGCAAACAGAATAGAGGAGGAGGAAAAGGAGAAGCCATATTTTTAAACATACGCGGGACCAAATGTAATCCATAGTCTAACAACCCCACCACGCTCGATAGAAGCTCATTTGTAGAGATGGTGGATTTGGTAAAAGGACACTACCATTCAAATCTCTCCCTGATTTTGCAATAGTTTAAATTGCACAAGGAGAATCCCAGGAGAGACCAATGATTTGATTTGATTTATTGTATATGTATTGGTATACAGTGCTAAGTATTGTTTCTTGCGCGCTATATAGACAGAATATACCATTCATAGAGAAGGAAAGGAGAGGATGCAGAATGTTACAGTCATAGCAAGGGTGAAGAGAAAGATTAACTTAATGAGGTAGATCTCTGACAGCAGCAGGGAAGAAGCTGTTCTTGAGTTGGTTGGTTTTGTTTCTTTCTCCTGATTGAAGGAGATGGAAGTGGGAATATCCAGGGTGTGTGGGGTTTTTGATTGTGCTGGCTGTTTTCCGAGGCAGCTGGAAGTGTAGACGGACGGGAGGCTGTTTTGCACGATGAACTGGGCTACATTCACGACCCTTTGTAGTTTCTTGCCGTCTCGGGCAGAGCAGGAGCCCATACCAAGCTGAGGAAAATTGTGGAGCATTGTGACTTTGGGGCAACACTAAATGACATGCTGAGAGATCTATGGTCTGCGGAGTAACGATGAGGCTATGCGTGGAAATTTGTTGACAGAAACTAAGACGAATTTTAAAGAGAGGCTGGAAGTTAGCAATAGAGAGTGTTGGGAGGAACTTCAGAGTGCGTGGAAAAGGGCATAGACTGCGTGGAAAGTTACAGGCAGCAATGGCGCAAAAGCAAAGATGTAATGTTTGATCTATATTAGGCATTGCGGGTTTTAAACACAGATTCAAAATAACAACAGATTTATTGTAGAAACTGTTGACTGTAAAAAATGCAACTAAATCAGGAACCTATGAAACACTCTGATGATGTCACCAAATCATGTGACGGCACCTAAAGCAATCAAGCAACCAATTAAATATATAACATCCCACTCTCCCCTTTACCTCTGTGTTCACAACAACAAATTACTATAATATTATACATAGGATCAATAATACTCCAGACACAGTACAATGCATCGTTAATCATTATATACGGTCAATAAGAAAGTCGAGCGGGAGGATGCCTATTCTTCTTTGGTTGTGTGTGTCATTCTGGAATTCCTTAACTCTAGGAGTATGATTTGGAACAACCTCTTTTGGAACTAATTCTGCATCATTCCCAAGAGGTATAGGAGAAAATACATCATCATTAGTTAATTCAGAATCAACTAAGTCCTTTGCAGAAGTATTCACAACACTAGGGACTAAAAATATTCACACTTCTGGAGAGAATCTGAGACAACAATTGGTGTTGTTTATCTTCAGTTTGAACCTTGTAAGAAATTGGGCCTGTTTTTGCTAAAATTACGCCTGGTTCCCATTTCGCACTCACAGCACTCGATCTCCTTGTTGAAATGAATGTTGTTTTGCCCTCACCTCTTATCTAGCAACTTGATATTATTGTTGATGCCCTATTATCTCTGAAGTTTCTGGAGGTAATAACAGATCAAACACAGTTCACAACTTTCTCTTAATGCAGGTGAACTTTGGGTTGTCGCATGAGTCATGTTTCTGTAAGATGTCAAAAAGCTGTTCCCGCACCATCATAAGAAAACTTGCTCTCCATTGGTTGATAAGTTGTGGATTTTACATGCTGAATACCACTTACTATTTATCAACTTCTGTGAAATACATGGTGAACCATTATTGCTAATTGTCATTATTGTTTCTGTTTACCAAATCTTGCAAAGATTCCATCAAGTTTTTCAATGGTTTGTTTGGATGTCAACTTCTGGCCACTTTGAGTGCGAATCAATTGTGACTGAGAATATGTAATCCTCAAATGGATCAGCAAAATCTCCATGCAATCATTGCAATAATATTTTAGGCCAATTCCTCATGGTAAGTGTATTTCTTATTTGTGCACAGAATTGACGTTGTCCCACTTTCTTTTCAACCTGAGCATCCAGACCTGGCGACCAGAAATAACTGTGCTAATTCCATCATCCAGACATGGATGTCCTTCCTGCAGTTATTCAAGAACTCTCCCTTGCAGACTCGTAGCAATGGTGACTCAGATTCCCCACAATAGACACCCGCCTTCGATGGTCAACTCAAACTTTTTTGACACACACATTTTCAAATCAGGCATTCCAGCTCTCATTCCTTTCAATACCATATCCCTCACTGTTCCCATCATTGGATCATTTCTGGGATGTCTCCGAACTTGAGAAGCTGTCAGAGGCAAATGGTCTACTCGTGAAAAAAATAAAGAATATTAACAAAACTAATTGGTGGCATCTGCTCAATAGCTAAAGATAAGCGTGATAATGCATTAACATTAGCATGACATTCTAATGATACTTTATATCATTGGAGTGTGCAGATAAAATCATTGGCCATCTTTGCAATTGGTTAACGATGCTATGCCTCTATACATCCCAGAAATGGAAAAGGATCTATGATCAGTCTTTAATATGAAATTGCATGTCAGAAATTATACTCGCTGCTTCTTTTTCTAGAAGAGTATAGTGAGATTCAGCACTGATCTGCATAGGCAAAGCAAAAACTATTGGTTATTCTTCTCCCGAAGGCATTATCCGTGAAACAACCACCTCTGTTCCATAAGGTGAAACATCGCAAGCAAGCAGTAATGGTAGCTTTGGATTCAAATGAACCAAGATTTCAGACTTCTGCAAACATCTTTGACATCCTTGTATGCTTTCTCACAGTCCTATGACTGTTTCACACATACCACATTATGTAACAGCTTCAATAATGTAACTAAGATAGAAACAAATTTACTAATCCTAGAAAATACTTCATTTGTTGGACATGGTCCTTCTATCTAGTTTAGATGGAGAACGAGGAGCAGGAATAGGCTGTTGAGCTCCTCGAGCCTGCCCCACCATTCAATAAGATCACAACTGATCTTTTCATGGACTCAGCTCCACTTACCCTTCCACTCACCGTAACTTTTTACTATTCAAACATTTATCTATCTTTAAAACATTCAATGAGGTAGCTCAATGGCTTCACTGAGCAGGGGGAATTCCACAGATTCACAACCCTTTGTGTGAAGAAGTTCCTCCTCAACTCAGTCCTAAATCTGCTCCCCCTTATTTTGAGGCCAGGCCCCTTAGTTCTAGTTTCATCTGCCAGAGTAAACAACTACCCTGCTTCTATCCTATTATTCTTTTCATAATGTTATATGTTTCTACAAGATCTTCCCCCATTCTTCTGGATGCCAATGAATCTCAGTCTCTTCTCAATTCTGGAATCAACCTCGTGAATCTCCTGTGCACCTCCTCTAGTGCCAGTGTATCCTTTCTCAAGTAAGAGAACAGAAATGCACTCTAAATATGGCCTCACCAACACCTTTTCCACCTTATAAACTCCATCCTTCTAATAATGAAGGACAAAATTCCAGTTGCCTTCTTAATTACCTGCTGCATCTGAAAACCAACTTTTTTGTGATTCCTGCATAAGGACACCCAGGTCCCTCTGCACAGCAGCATGCCGCAATTTTTTAACCATTTAAATAGCAGTCCATTTTGCTGTTATTCCTACTAAAATGAATGAGCTCAGATTTACCAACATTATATTCCACCTGCCAGACCCTCCCCCACTTACTCTGACTATTTCTACCCCTTTGCAGACTTTCAGTGTCTTCTGCACACTTTGCTCTGCCACTTTTTAATGTCATGTCAATTAACTGCAATACATTTGGTCCCCAACTCCAAATCATCTTTGTAAATTGTAAACAATAAAATTTAAGTATGCTTTGGACGTAACGGCACAGGAATAGGGGGACCGATGAGATATACATGTACATTAATCTTTCAAAGTGGTAGGACACATTGACGGAACAGTTAGCAAATCGTAATGTGTAGAGTATAGGGCTAATGGTAGGGCTGTTAATAGTGTTGAGGAACAGAAGGATCTTGGTGTATGTGTCAATAGATCCCTGAAAGTAGGCAGTCAAGTGGATAAAGTTGTTAAGAAGGCATATGGAGTCTTAGCTTTTATTGGTAGGGGGATTGAATTTAGGAGCCGCAGCATCATGTTGCAACTGTACAAAACTCTAGTGCGGCCGCACTTGGAGTATTGTGTGCAGTTCTGGTCCCCACATTATAAGAAAGATGTGGAGGCATTGGAGAGGGTACAGAGGAGGTTTACCAGGATGTTGCCTGGTATGGAGGGCAGGTCCTATGAAGAGAGGTTGAAGGATTTGAGGTTGTTTTCGTTAGAAAGGAGGCGGCTAAGAGGGGATCTTATTGAAGCATATAAGATGATTAGAGGTTTAGATAGGGTGGACAGTGATAGCCTTTTTCCTAGGATGGAGATAGCTAGCACGAGGGGACACAGCTTTAAATTAAGGGGTTTGAGTTATAGGACGGATATCAGAGGTAGGTTCTTTACTCAAAGAGTGATTAGGGAGTGGAATGCCCTGCCTGCAGCTGTTGTAGATGTGCCAAGTTTGGTGGCGTTTAAGAGGTTAATTGATAGTATATGGAAGAGAAGGGAATGGTTTAGTTTGGAGGGGCATTGCTTTTTATTTTGGTCGGCACAACATCGAAGGCCGAAGGGCCTGTTCTGTGCTGTAATGTTCTATGTTCTATGTTCTATGTAAGGGTTATCATGTTTCATAACTAGTGGAATGGAACACAATGTTAGTATAGTTCTACTCAACCTGTCTGAAGGTCAGGTTCTGATTTTTATCCAGGATCGGAATGCTGCATTCAGTTTTCGTCACCTCACTTCAGGAAGGATGTCAGTGTCTTTGATCTACAGTGCAGAAAGAGGCCCTTTGACCCATCGAGTCTGCACCGAACACAATCCCAGCCAGGCCCTACCTCCATATCCCTACATATTATACCCACTAATCCAGCTAATCTCCACATCCCTGGACACTCAAGGGCAATTTCCTAGCACAGCCAATCAACCTAATCCACACATCTTTGGAGTGTGGGAGGAAACCGGAGTACCCAGAGGAAACCCACGCAGAGACGAGGAGAATGTGCAAACTCCACACAGACAGTGACCTGAGCTGGGAATCGAACCCCGGATCCTGGTGCTGTGAAGCAGCAGTGCTAACTACTGTGCTACCGTGCCATTCATATCTCCTTGTAGGAGATTAAGAAACAGTTAACTAAGATAGATATGGCAAAACTTTTCCTATTAGCCGATAGTTCAAGCACTACAAGAGACAGTCTTAAGGTTTTGGGCAATGGATGAAGGGGCAAAAGTAGGGAAGAAGACTTTTATATAACAAGCAGTTTATGAACTGGACCTCACTGCCCATTGGAGAGACAGGGGTGGAGATGAGAGTGATTCCAAAAGAAAAATGGATGGGCGGGTGAGAGAAATGACCTTTCAGGGATAAAGGGATAGAGAGTGGGGATTGTATTTGTAGAGAGTGAGCATGGATTGAGGCACCAAATGGCCTTCTACGCAATGGAGTTTTCCCATTTTCTGGCAGAGTAGCACTGCGGGTGGGAAAAAGTATTACGGTCATCAGCCCTTCCTCCTGTTCTCTCTGCCATGTCATTCAGCTCACAGGCAAAAGAAAATGAAGGGGCAGTAAGAGGAGACACAGCCCTCTGAGCGATACACTCACCTGAATTATTCTGGTAGGTTCCAGGTCATAGATCATAGAACGTTACAGTTCAGAAAGAGGCCCTTCAGCCCATCGAGTCTGCACCAAACACAATCCCATCCAAGCTCTATACCCATAACACTACATATTACACCACTAATCCCTGCTACCCTGGACACTAAGAGGCAATTTCTTAGCATGGCCAATCAACCTAACCCGCACATCTTTGGACTGTGGGAGGAAACCGGAGGAAACCCACGCAGACATGAGGAGAATGTGCAAGCTCCATACTCTACTCGCCAAGGGCACACTGTGGGAGACTTGTAATGATTCCCGGGATTTTGGGAGGGGGGGGGGGAATGGAATTAACAGGCGTACAGTACAGATAATCAGATGTCAAGGTTTCCTGACGGGAGTCACTATGTTCAATGTCAGGATTTCTCTCGTATCGTTGGGGTATTAGCAAAGAAAAATCCTGCTTGCCAGATCACCCTTTGGGCCTCCGATGAGATTATTCCGCTTCCACCACCAATCTCTGCTGACTGAAAACAGGCAAAGCTGGTGCAGGTGCCAGTCTGCCAGGGGCTGAGTTTTTAGGCAGGTTCTGAACACAGACAGGGACCTCAATGGTGGGGCTTAGAGGAAAGTACACTGAAAGCTAATACCAAGGTACAATTTAAGAACCTAGAAAAACTACAGCACAAACAGGCCCTTCGGCCCACAAGTTGCGCCAATGATATCCCTCCATACTAGGCCTATCTATAAACCTTAATCCTATTAAGTCCCATATACTCATCCAGAAGTCTTTTAAAAGAAACTATCGAATTTGCCTCCACCCCCACTGATTCCACTCACTCACCACCCTCAGTGAAAAACTTACCCTGACATCTCCTCTGTACCTGCTCCCCAGCTCCTTAAACTTGTGTCCTCTCGTAGCGACCATTTGAGCCCTGGGAAATAGCCTCCGAGAGTCCACCCTATCTATTCCTCTGAACAGAGGAATTCCTCCGAACTATTTGATGAACAGAGGGATCTTGGTGTGTATGTGCATAGATCCCTGAAAGTAGGCAGTCAGGTCGAGAAGGTTGTTACGAAGGCATATGGAGTCTTGGCTTTTATTGGTAGAGGGATTGAATTTCGGAGCCGCAACGTCATGTTGCAACTGTACAAAACTCTAGTGCGGCCGCACTTGGAGTATTGTGTGCAGTTCTGGTCCCCGCATTATAAGAAAGATGTGGAGGCATTGGAGAGGGTACAGAGGAGGTTTACCAGGATGTTGCCTGGTATGGAGGGCAGGTCTTATGAAGAGAGGCTGAGGGATTTGAGGTTGTTTTCGTTAGAAAGGAGGCGGCTAAGAGGGGACCTAATCGAAACATATAAGATGATTAGAGGTTTAGATAGGGTGGACAGTGATAGCCTTTTTCCTAGGATGGAGAAAGCTAGCACGAGGGGACACAGCTTTAAATTAAGGGTGATAGTTATAGGACGGATATCAGAGGTAGGTTCTTTACCCAAAGGGTGGTTCGGGAGTGGAATGCCCTGCCTGCAGCAGTTGTAGATGCGCCAAGTTTGGTGGCGTTTAAGAGGTTAGTTGATAAGTATATGGAAGAGAAGGGAATGGTTTAGTTTGGAGGGGCATTGCTTTTTATATTGGTCGGCGCAACATCGAAGGCCGAAGGGCCTGTTCTGTGCTGTAATGTTCTATGTTCTATGTTCTATGAACATCTTATAAACCTCTGTCAGGTCACCTCTCAACCTTTGTCTCTCCAGTGAGAAGAGTCCCAGCTCCCTCAACCTGTCTTCATAAGGCCTGCCTCCCAATCCAGGCAGCATCCTTGTAAATCTCCTCTGCACCCTCTCAACAGCTTCCACATCCCTTCTGTAATGAGCACAGTATTCCAAGTGGGGTCTGACCAGGGTCTTATAATTTAGCATGGCCAATCCACCTAACTTTGGAGCATGGGAGGAAAGCGGAGCACCCAGAGGAAATGCAAACTCCACACAGACTGTGATCCAAACCAGGGATCGAACCCAGGTCCCTAGCACTGTGAGTCAGCAATACCTAACATGCAGTCCTAATGATGTACTCAGTCACATTTCCCATGGAAGCACTGTATACACATTACCCATATAAGGGATAGAATTAGACCATTTGGTGAATGTTATGTGTCAAAGTCACGCATCATGACTTCAGATGATTTGTTCTCATTTGCCAGCTTGGTTTGTTGCAGTGACTCAAATCTCAGTGACCCGCAATGAAAACATACTGCCTGCTGTCATTCACAGGCACTGACCTCTCTAATGTGCTGTGTGTAGTCAGACAGCGACCAGACACTGAGGGAGGGGAATCTCTTTCGGCCGGGACTCACAGTTAGAATCACAGAAACCCTACAGTGCAAAAAGAGGCCCTTTGGCCCGTCGAGTCTGCACCGAACACAATCCCACCCAGGCCCTACCCCCATATCCCTACGTATTATACTCCCCAATCCCTCTAACCTACACATCTCAGGACACAAAGGGGCAATTTTACCACGGCCAATCAACCTAACCCACACATCTTTGGACCGTGGAAGGAAACCGGAGGAAACCCATGCAGACACGAGGAGAATGTGTAAACTCCGTACAGACAGTGACCCGAGCCGGGAATCGAACCCAGGACCCTGGAGCTATGAAGCAGCAGTGCCAACCCACTGTGCTACCGTGTTGATATGAAATACCCACAATGGCAACATTGCAGAGAGCGACAGGCAGGAACCTGCAATCCTCGGGAGATTCTCATCAAAGACAGCAAACAAAACACCTTTTTAATCTCCTCGGTTTAAGACCTTCAGTGATCTTCCCCATGCCTCAGGGGTACACATTTCCTGCTCCAATTTGGAAAGAATAAGATACGTAAACATCCATATCCGGGAGAAAGTGCTTTCTACAGAGTCCTTTATATATGCAAACAGTCCTTTGGCTAATGTCGCACTTCTAATTGTAGGTTTTGGCAACTTTAAACAACAGGTGGCACAGTGGTTAGCATTGCTGTCTCACAGTGCCGGGGACCCAGGTTTGATTCCCGGCTGGGGTCATTATCTGTGTAGAGTTTGCACATTCTCCTCGTGTCTGTGCGGGTTTCTTCTGGGTGCCCCATTTCCTTCCACAGGCCAAAGATGTGCCGGTCAGGTGGATTGGCCGTGAGAAATTGCCCATTAGTGTCAGGGGGTCTTGCTAGGGTAAATGCATGGGGTTTTGGGCTTGGGAGGGATTGTGCAGACTCGATGGGCCAAATGGCCTCCTTTTGTACGGATTCTATGATTCTAACTCTGGAAATGACCAAACTCTTCCCCACACGACTCACCATCCAGCGCTGGACAACAAGACAACGGCCTGGTTACTGTTGGTGATGCTTTTAAACAGAGTTGGCCGGGAGAGCGAATACCTTCTCAAAGAACAAGGAGCAGGAGAGCACAGGAACAGGCCCTTCGGCCCTCCAAGCCTGTGCTGATCACATTGTCCTATCAACTGCCTGTATCCCTCAATTCCCCGTCTGTAAATGTATCCAGAGAAGTCTTAAATGGAATTGACATATCTGCATCAACCCATCCCACTTGGCAATGCATTCCAGGCTATCCCCACTCTCTGTGTAAAAAACTTACCCCACACATCTGCACTCACCCTTTGGAAATGCCCCTTTGTAATTATCATTTCTGCTCTGAGAAAAAGCTTCCAACTATTCACCCTATCTATGCCCTTCATAATTTTATAAACTTCTATTAGGTCACCCCTCAGCCTCCATCTTTCCAGGGAGAACAATCCCAGTTTATTCAATCTCTCCTCATAGCTAATACCCTCCATACTGGATAAAATCCTGGTAAACCTGTTCTGCACTCTCTCTAAAGCTCTTCTGGCTGTGTGGTGACCAGAATTGGACACAGTATTCCAAATCTGGTCTAACCAATGTTTTATCTAGCTATATACTAGCTAGAAGGTGATAAAGAAGGCGTATAGTATGTTAGCTTTCATAGAAAAGGGTATAGAATACAAGAGTAGGAGTTTGATGTTGCAGTTGTATAGAACGTTGGTTAGGCCTCACTTGGAATACTGCGTCCAGTTCTGGTCGCCGTACTATCGGAAGGATGTGGAGTCCTTGGAGAGATTGCAGAGGAGGTTTACCAGGATGCTGCCTGGTATGGAAGACTGTCTTATGAGGAACGATTAGATAGACTGGGGTTGTTTTCCCTTGAAAGACGTCGGCTTAGAGGGATCTCATAGAGGTGTATAAGATTATAAGGGGTATAGATAGAGTAAATGGAGGTAAGCTTTTTCCACCTTTAGAAATGGATAGGACGAGGGGTCATGGCCATAGGGTGAGGGGGGCTATGTATAAGACGAATATTAGAGGGCAGTTTTTCACACAAAGGGTAGTGGGGGTGTGGAATGCACTGCCGAGTAAGGTGGTGGGAGCAGGCACGCTGGGGCTGTTTAAGGGTCTCTTGGACAGCCACATGAGCGGTATGCAGATAGAGGGATATATTAGGACTGTTTAACTACGGCTTTTTTCCACAGGTAATTCGGTCCATAATTTGAGCATGCATTCGGCAGGTGGTGCGGGTACAGCTCTTGGATGTTGATTCATGGGTTGCCTGGTACCTCATGTCGTAAATGAGTGCTTTATGTGGACCATCTGAAGGGCACCATGACAGCTCAGAGACTATCGATGTGGCTGTGCAGACACTTGGAATTGGGCCGGTGTCTGCGGGAGTTTGCGCGTTCTCCTGGGTTGCGTGGGTTTTCTCCGGGCACTCCGGTTTCCTCCCACAACCCAAAAATTCGCTCTTAGGCTGATTGGGAAACAAATTGTCCCTATAGTGAAAGTTTTCCATATTAGGAATAATATATATATTATTATATAGGAATAATATAATAGGATAATGGATTTGCTACTATATAGTTATGACGGCGGCGTGGGCTCGTTGGGCTGAAGGGCCTGTTTCCCGTGCTGTGTTGCTCTTTAAAAAAAAAATACCATTAAATTGAGCATTGTGCTCAAAATCTCAACCTTTGTATCAAATTAACTTATGTATCCTAACATAAGAACATAAGAAATAGGAGCAGGAGTAGGCCATCTAGCCCCTCGAGCCTGCCCCGCCATTCAATAAGATCATGGCTGATCTGAAGTGGATCAGTTCCACATTCCTGCTTTCTCCTCATAATCTTTAATTCCCTTGTCTATCAGAAATCTATCTACCCATGATTTAAATATATTCAGTGAGGTAGCCTCCACCGCTTCAATGGGCAAAGAATTCCAGAGATTCACCAACCTTTGAGTGAAGAAGTTCCTCCTCAATTCTGTTCTAAACTGCACACCCTCCTTATTTTGAGGCTGTGTCCTCTAGCTCTGGTTTCCTTTCTAAGCGGGAAGAATCTCTCTACCTAGAGTGGTAGATAGTGAAGAGGGGTGTTATAGTTTGCAGAGAGACTTGGACAAGTTGCAGAGCTGGGCCGAGAGGTGGCAAATGGATTTTAATGCGGAAAAGTGTGAGGTAATTCACTTTGGCAGGAATAACAAATGTGTAGAGTATAGGACTAATGGTAGGACTCTTAATAGTGTTGATGAACAGAGGGATCTTGGTGTATGTGTGCATAGATCCCTGAAAGTTGGCAATCAAGTCGATAAGGTTGTTAAGACGGCATACGGAGTCTTAGCTTTTATTGGTAGGGGGATTGAATTTCGGAGCCGCAACGTCATGTTGCAACTGTACAAAACTCTAGTGCGGCCGCACTTGGGAGTATTGTGTGCAGTTCTGGTCCCCACATTATAAGAAAGATGTGGAGGCATTGGAGAGGGTACAGAGGAGGTGTACCAGGATGTTGCCTGGTATGGAGGGCAGGTCCTATGAAGAGAGGTTGAAGGATTTGAGGTTGTTTTCGTTAGAAAGGAGGCGGCTAAGAGGGGATCTTATTGAAGCATATAAGATGATTAGAGGTTTAGATAGGGTGGACATTGATAGCCTTTTTCCGAGGATGGAGAAAGCTAGCACGAGGGGACATAGCTTTAAATTAAGAGGTGGCAGTTATAGGACGGATGTCAGAGGTAGGTTCTTTACCCAGAGGGTGGTAAGGGTATGGAATGCCCTGCCTGCGTCAGTTGTAGATGCGCCAAGTTTGGTGGCGTTTAAGAGGTTAGTAGATAAGTTTATGGACGAAAAAGGAATGGTTTAGGTTAGAGGGTCATTGCTTTTTCCTAATTGGTCGGCGCAACATCGAAGGCTGAAGGGCCTGTTCTGCGCTGTAATGTTCTATGTTCTACCCTATCTAGCCCCTTCATTATCTTGTAAGTCTCTATAAGATCCCCCCTCAGCCTCCGAAACTCCAGGCCCAGTCTATTCAATCTCTCTTCACAAGCTAATCCCCTCATCTCCGGTATCAGCTTGGTGAACCTTCTCTGTACTTTCTCCAAGGCCAATATAATCTTACGCAAATAATGGAGCCAAAACAGCACACAGTGCTCCAGTTGCGGCCTCACCAGTGCCCTGTACAGTTACAGCGAGACATCCCTGCTTTTATATTCTATCCCCCTTGCTATAAAGGCCAACATTCCATTTGCCTTCTTGATTGCCTGCTGCACCTACAGACTTCATCACAATGAAACCACCCTGTATATTCCGATGGCATTTACTGCGTGCAGGCAAAATAGTGTCTGCAACAGTTAGCTCCAGTGACTGCCACTGAAGGCAAATTTCACAGTCTCAGTGTCTGAATTTACACTCAAAACATCGCTGACATTTAATAGTGATAAATTATTTCCTGCACGTACAGACTCACTTCTTCACCAACAGATTCTTTCATGTCACCACAGTAAGTGAAGCTATTCTATTCATTTAATTCCTGGCTGCTATTACAAAGCTTGTTACTGAATGAGGTAAGGTTCTTTTACAGATATTGAGACACTTGCCATCACATCGGCTGCAGAGAGAATTGAGTTAGAATTCCACTCGCGTACCGAAAAATGACAACTCCAGTATTGTCATTGGCCACAATCGGAATATTTTCCTCCAACACTTGGCGTGAGAATTTGCCATATGATATTTGCCATTTAATTCCTACGTTTATATACTTGCTGTAGTTACAAAAAGCAAATGTGATTAATCAATTTCTCATCCTTTTGGCTCAGATCAAGTGTAGTGTCGACGTGCTGCGCTTGGTTGAAGTCATTAGGTTACATTTCAGCTTCATTTGAAGCAATTTTTAAAAGCGGCGTCTCGATCTTTTGGCTAAGGTGCGAATGAGATGAAGCCTTGTAGGAGGAGTTATGACTACTCCAATCAGCTTGGATTGTGTAAATCAGGAACCCTAGACCCCTATAGTGCAGAAAGAGGCCCTTTGGCCTCAAGACGTACCGAACACAATCCCACACAGTTCCCTATCCCTACTAATCCCCCTAAACCTCAGCTACCCTCGTCACTAAAGGGCAATTTCTTAGCATGGCCAATCAACCTAACCCGCACATCTTTGGACAGTGGGAGGAAACCTGAGCACCCGGAGAAAATCTACATAGACACGGGGAGAATGTGCAAACTCCACACAGACAGTGACCCGAGCCGGGAATCGAACCCAGGAACCTGGAGCTGTGAAGCAGCAGCGCTAACCCACTGTGCTACCGTGCCGCTTATTTATTGAGGTCCGTCAGAATTTTAACATCTGTTTCATCAGGGGATCAATCAGGAGACAGGAGGCTACACTGCGTCCGATCCAAAATAAAAGGGAGGCAAAGGGAGAGCATGAGAAGTGAGTGGCAGTGAAGGGAATCCAGATGTTATCCGCAGGAATACAAGACCACGAGAGGAACCAGGAGCTCAAAAAGGTCAAGCCCTGGAGGAAGAGCTATGCCTACTCCAATCAGCTTGGATCGTGTAGATCAAGCCCAGGACAGGAGGTGAGAGTCCTGTCTTGTCAGCTTGGATCGGGAATGTCTCAACTTGTTGAGACTCTGAATTGGACTGGATTTGATTGAATTGGAATAAAAACAACAAAACTAAATTTTGTAGAGTTTTCATTTTTCAAACCTGCCTTTTCCACAAAACATCTATGGACACAGCTCAAAAATCATTTCAAAAAGGCATTTTTCATACTTCTAATGACATAACTTAGAATCTATCACTTTGTACAAACACTTTGGCACCATCATTTTAATCTTCTTTATTACAATAAAATTGTTGATTATGAAGATTCATGTGAAGAGCGTTGCAGATCTTTGAATATGATTTGCTCTGTTCTGGGCTGGATTTACCCAAGGGTCAGCAGTAGGAAGGCACTGGGAAACAATCACCTGCAATTTTCCTCCAGAGGACGGACAATGGACGGATGCCCAGAGCCGGTGGTCCAATATGAAACCTTTCAGCTTTGCAGTAATAGCAGTTATTTCAATAGGTAAGTGAGAGGGAGGGAGAGAGTGAGAGAGAGGGAGAGTGAGAGGGAGTGAGAGGGAGGGAGAGAGTGTGAGAGGGAGGGAGAGAGTGAGAGAGAGGGAGGGTGAGAGAGAGAGGGAGAGAGTGTGAGAGAGGGAGAGAGGGAGGGAGAGGGAGAGAGTGTGAGAGAGGGAGAGAGTGAGAGGGAGGGGAGAGGAGTGAGAGGAGGGAGACGAGCTATGAGAGTGAGGAGAGGAGAGTGTGAGGGGGGAGGAGGGAGAGGGAGAGGGAGGGGAGAGGAGAGGGTGAGAGGAGGAGAGAGTGTGAGGGAGGGAGAGAGTAGTGAGAGAGAGGAGAGAGTGTGGAGGGGGGGGAGTGTGAGGGGGGGAGTGTGTGAGGGGGAGGAGGGGAGTGGGAGGGGGAGGGAGGGGGAGAGGGAGGAGAAGGGGGAGGGGGAGAGTGTGAGAGAGGAGGGAGAGAGGCGAGAGAGTGAGAGGGAGAAGAGAGTGGGAGAGAGTGAGAGGGGAGAGAGGGAGGGAGAGGGGGAGGGGGAGGTGGGGAGGGGAGAGGGCGAGGGAGAGGAGACGGAGGGAGAGGAGTGTGGGAGAGGGAGAGAGAGGAAAGGGGGGAGGAGAGTGAGAGGGAGGGAGAGAGGAGAGGGAGGGAGGAGAGTGGAGGGGGGAGAAGAGGGAGAGGAGAGGGAGGGAGAGGGAGAGGGTGAGTAGAGGGAGGGAGAGAGTGGAGGAGGGAGAGAGTGTGGGAGAGGAGAGAGAGTTTGAGGAGGGAGTGGAGTGAGAGGGGGGGAGTGTGAGGGGGGGAGGGAGAGGGGGAGGGAGAGGGGGAGAAGGAGAGGGAGAGGGAGAGGGAAAGAGTGTGAGAGAAGGAGAGATTTGAGAGGGAGGAGATGAGTGTGAGAGAAGGAGAGAGTGAGAGGTGAGGGACGGAGTGAGAGGAGGGAGAGAGGTGAGAGGGAGGAGAGAGTGTGAGGGGGGGAGGAAGAGGGAGAGGGAGGAGGAGGAGAGGGAGAGGGGGAGAGGGACGGGACAGAGAGTGTGAGGAGTGAGAGAGTAGTGAGAGAGAGAGAGAGTTGGGGGGGGAGTGTGAGGGGGGGTTCAAACCTGTTCCAAGTAAGATAGTGGATGCTCGTCGCGCGGGGGGACGGGGGGGGCGCGGAGGGGGTGGGCGTCGGGGGGGGGGGGTGCGGGGAGGGAGGGGGATGGGAGAGGGGGGGGGGGGGGGGGGGGGGAGGGGTGGGGAATGGGGGGGAGGGGGAGGGGGGTGGGGGGTGGGGGGGGCGGGGCGGGGGGGGGAGGGGTCTGCGAGGCGGGGGGGGAGGGAGGGGGGGGGGGGGGGGGGTGGGCGAGGGGTGGGGGCGGGGAGGGAGGGGGAGGGGGGGGGGGTGGGGGAGGGGGGGTGGGGAAGAAAGGGGGCCTGTGGGGGGGGTGCGGGCGGGGGGGGGGAGGGATGCGGGGGGGATGGAGAGGGGAGAAGGGAGAGGGAGAGGTAGAGGGACAGAGTGTCGAAGAGAAGGAGAGAGTCGAGAGGGAGGAGAGAGTGTGGAGAGAGGGAGAGAGGGGATAGGTTGAGAGGGAGGGAGAGAGTGAGAGGGAGGGAGAGAGTGTTGAGGGGGGGGAGAGAGTGTGAGGGGGGGAGGGAGAGGGAGAAGAGTGAGAGGGAGGGAGGAGAGAGTGTGAGAGAGGGGAGAAGAGAATGATGTGAGTTCTACACCGTACTAACCTCCATCTCTGTTTTAGTGTGAGAGGGAGGGAGAGAGTTGTGAGGGGGGGAGGGAGGGGAGAGGAGTTGAGAGGGAGGGAGAGGAGTAGAGAGTGTGAGAGAGGGAGAGAGTGATGAAGGGAGGCGAGAGAGTATGAGGGGGAGAGGGAGGGAGAGGGAGAGGGGGGAGAGAGGTGAGAGAGGGAGGAGAGAGTGTGAGAGAGGGCGGGAGAGGGAGGGAGAGAGTGTGAGAGAGGGAGAGAGGGAGAGGAGGGAGGGAGAGGAGTGTGAGAGAGGGAGGAGGAGGAGAGAGGGAGGAAGGAGGGGAGAGAATGTGAGGAGGGGAGAGGTGGGAAGAGGAGGGAGAAGAGCTGTGAGAGAGGGCGGGAGAGAGTGTGAGAGAGGGAGAGAGGAAGGAGAGAGGGAGGGAGAGAGGGAGGGACGGGAGTGTGAGAGGAGGAGGAGGGAGGAGATGTTGAGGGAGGGAGAGAGTGTGAGAGGAGGGAGATTGAGGGAGGAGAGAGTGGAGAGAGGGGAGAGGGAGGGAGAGAGTGTGGAGGAGGGATAGAGTGAGAGGGGGAGAGAGTGAGAGGGAGGGACTGAGAGTGTGAGAGGGGAGAGAGGAGGAGACAGGTTGAGAGGGGGAGAGAGGGAGGGAGGGGGAGAGGGAGGGGGAGAGGGAGGGGGGAGGGGAGGGGGGTGGGGGAGGAGAGGGAGTGGGAGGGGAGGGAGGATGGGTGAGGGGGGAGGGAGGGAGGGGTCGAGAGGGAAGGAGGGAGAGAAGGGGGGACGGGGGGGGAGAGTGTGAGAGAGTGTGAGAGAGGGATGAGAGGTGAGAGGGAGGGACGAGAGTGAGAGGGAGAGAGAGGGACCGAGAGAGGTGAAGGAGTGAGAGGGGGCGAGGGGGAGGGGGAGGGAAGAGGGAGAGGAGGGGAGAGAGGAGAGGGAGGGAGAGAGTGAGAGGAGGGAGAGAGTTTGAGAGGGGGAGGAGGAGAGGGAGAGGCAGAGGATGAGGAGAGGGAGGGAGAGGGAGAGGGAGGGAGAGGGCGAGGGTTGAGAGGGAGGTTGAGAGTGTGAGGCGAGGGAGAGAGTGTGAAGAGGGGAGAAGGAGTGTGAGAGAGGGAAGAGAGTGTGAGGGGGGGGAAGTGTTGAGGGGGGGGAGGAGGGAGGGAGTGTGAGGGGGGGAGGGAGAGGGAGGGTAGGAGAGGGAAGAAACGGAGAGTGAGAGAGAGGGACAGAGTGTGAGAGAGGACGAGAGCGAGAGGGAGGGAGAGAGTTTGAGGAGAGGGAGAGAGTGAGAGGGGGCAGAAGAGTGAGGGGGAAGGGAGTGAGGGGTGAAGGGAGGAGGGGAGAGGAGAGGGAGGAGAGAGGGAACGAGGAGGAGAGGAGTGTGGAGAGGGGAGAAGTGAGGAGGAGGGAGAGAGGTGAGGGGGAGAGAGGGAGGGAGAGGGACGAGAGGAGGGAGAGGAGAGAGTGTGGGGGAGAGGAGGGAGGGAGAGGGAGAGGGAGGGAGAGAGTGTGAGAGTGGGAGAGAGGGAGGGAGAGGGAGAGAGGGAGGGACTAAGAGAAGTTTGTGAGGGATGGGAGAGGAGTGTGAGAGAGGGAGGGAGAAGCTCTGTGAGAGATGGGAGGGAGAGGGAGGGAGAGGGAGGGAGAGAGTGGATGAGAGGGGAGAGGGATGAGAGGGAGGGAGAGGGAGGGAGAGATGTGTGAGAGAGGGATGAGAGTGGAAAGAGGGAGGGAGAGAGTGTGAGAGAGGGAGGGAGAGAGTGTGAGAGAGGAGGGGAGAGAGGGAGGAAGAGAGGGAAGGAGAGAGGGAGGGAGGAGGGTGAGGAGAGGGAGGGAGAGGTGTGAGGGAAGGGAGCAGAGTGTGAGAGAGGAGAGAGGGAGGGAGAGAGTGTGGAGAGAGGGAGAGGGAGGGATGAGAGTGTGAATGAGAGGGAGAGAGTGTGAGAGAGGGAGAGGGAGGAGGATGAGGAGAGAGGTTGTGAGAGTGTTAGAGGTGGAGAGTGGGAGAGATTAGAGAGGGGAGTGAGAGTGGGACGAGAGGGAGTGAGGAGTGGGAGAGAGGGAGAGAGGGAGAGAGGAGGAGAGAGGAGGAGGGAGAGAGGGAGAGGGAGGGAGGAGGGAGGGAGAGGCGAGAGGAGGGAGAGAGGGAGGGAGAGGGGAGGGAGAGGGAGGGAGGGAGGGGGGAGAGGGAGCGGAGAGGGAGGGAGAGGAAGGGGAGAGGGAGAGGGAGAGGGAGGCGGGAGGGAGAGACGAGAGAGGGAGAGGAGTGTGGAGATGTGATAGAGGGAAGAGAGAGAGGAGACGAGAGTAGAGGGAGGGAGAGAGGGAGAGAGGAGGGAGAGGGAGGCGACCGGAGAGGGGGGGACCCAGCGGGAGAGGGAGAGGGAGGGGGAGGGAAGAGAGAGTGTGGAGAGGGAGAGAGTGTGAGAGAGGGAGAGAGGGAGTGAGAGGGGAAGAGAGGGAAGTGAGAGTGGGAGAGAGGGAGAGAGGGAGGGAGAGAGGGAGGAGGGAGGGAGAGAGGGAGAGAGGGAGGGAGGGAGAGGAGAGGGAGGAGAGAGGAGGGGAGGGGAGAGTGTGGAGAGGAGAAGAGTGTGAGAGAGGGAGAGAGGGAGAGAGAGTGGGAGAGAGGGAGTGAGAGTGGGAGGAGAGGGAGAGAGGGAGGGTAGAGGGGAGGCGGGGAGAGAGAGAGGAGGGAGGGAGAGAGGGAGAGAGGAGGAGGGAGGGAGAAGGGAGAGGGAGGGAGAGAGGGAGAGAGAGGAGAGGAGAGAGAGAGGGAGAGAGGGAGAAGGAGCGTAGAGAGGGAGAGAGAGAGGGAGAGAGAGAAGAGAGGGAGGGGAGGAGGGTGAGAGAGGAAAAGAAGAGAGGAAGAGGGAAGGAGAGAGGGAGGAGGGAGCAGGGAGTGGGAGGGAGGGAGGGAGAGGGAGGGAGCATAGGGAGAGAGGGAGAGGGGAAGACGGGAGGAGAGGGAGAGGGAGGGAGAGGGAGGGAGAGGGAGAGGGAGAGGAGGCGAGGGAGAGGGAGGGAGAGGGAGGGGGTGAGAGAGAAGGAGAGAGTGAGGGAGGGAGAGGAGGGGGGGAGAGGGAGGGAGAGGGAGGAGGGAGAGGGAGAGAGGGAGGGGGGGGAGAGGAGGGAGAGGAGGGAGGGAGAGGGAGAGAGGGGAGGGAGAGGTAGAGGGAGGGAGGGAGAGTGTGAGAGAGGGATGAGAGGGAGGAGAGAGTGAGAGGGAGGGACGAGAGGTGAGAGAGAGGGAGAGAGGTGAGAGACGTGAGAGGAGGGACGAGAGTGAGAGGGGGAGGGAAGAGGGAGAGAGGGAGGGATGAGTGTGTGAGGGAGGGAGAGAGTTAGTGAGAGAGAGGGAGAGAGAGAGGGATAGAGTGGAGAGGGAGGGAGAGAGAGAGTGTGAGGGAGTGAGAGAGAGAGAGGGGGAGAAGAGTGTGTCGAGAGAGAGGAGGGAGAGTGTGTGGAGAGAGGGAGGGAGAGTGTGGAGAGAGAGGGAGGAGAGTGTTGAGAGAGAGAGGGAGGGAGAGTGTGAGGAAGAGGGAGAGAGAGGAGTGTGAGGGAGAGAGGGAGAGAGAGAGTGTGAGGGAGGGGAGGGAGAGAGTGTGAGAGAGGATGGAGAGAAGAGAGTGTGCGGGAGGGGAGGGGAGGGAGAGAGTGTGCGTGAGGGAGGGAGGGAGGAGTGTGAGGAGGGAGGGAAGGAAGAGAGTGTGAGGGAGGGAGGGGAGAGTGTAAGAGGGGAGGTGAGAGAAGTGTGGAGGAGGGAGGAGGAGGAGGTGAGAGAGAGGGAGGGAGAGTGTGTGAGAGAGAGGGAAGGAGAGTGTGTGAGAGAGAGGGAGGGAGAGTGTGTGAGAGAGAGGGAGGGAGAGTGTGTGAGAGAGAGGGAGGGCGAGTGTGTGAGAGAGAGGGAGGGAGAGTGTGTGAGAGAGAGGGAGGGAGAGTGTGTGAGAGAGAGGGAGGGAGAGTGTGTGACAGGGAGAGGAGGGAGAGTGTGTGTGTGGTATGTGAGATTGAGTGTGTGTGTGTGTGTGTGTCGTGTGTGAGATGAGATTGAGTTGTGTGTGTGTGTTGTGAGATTGAGTGGTGTGTGTGTGTGAGATTGAGTGTGTGTGTGTGTGTATGTGAGTGAGTGTGTGTGTGTGTGTGTGAGATTGAGATTGAGTGTGTGTGTGTATGAGATTGAGTGTGTGTGTGTGAGATTGTGTATGTGTGTGAGTTTGAGAGTGTGAGTGTGAGTGTGAGAGTGAGTGTGAGTGTGTGCGTGCGTGTGAGTGTGAGATTGAGTGTGAGTGTGAGTGTGAGATTGAGTGTGCGTGCGTGCGTGAGATTGAGGTGAGGTGTGTGTGTGCGCCGTGTGTGAGATTGAGTGGTGTTGTGTTGTGTGTGTGTGTGATTGAGGAGTGTGTGTGTGTGTGTGATTGAGTGTGTGTGTGTGTGATTGAGTGTGTGTGTGTGTGTGAGTTTGAGAGTGTGAGTGTGAGTGTGAGAGTGAGTGTGAGTGTGAGTGAGTGTGTGAGTGTGAGTGTGTGCGTGCGTGTGAGTGTGAGATTGAGTGTGAGTGTGAGATTGAGTGTGCGTGCAGTGCGTGAGATGAGTGTGAGTGTGTGAGTGTGCGCGTGTGTGAGATTGAGTGTGTGTGTGTGTGTGAATGAGTGTGTTGTGTGTGTGATTGAGTGTGTTGGTGTGATTGAGTGTGTGTGTGTGTGATTGAGTGTGTGTGTGTGTGTGAGTTTGAGAGTGTGAGTGTGAGTGTGAGTGAGTGTGAGAGTGAGTGTTTGAGTGTGTGACAGTGAGTGTTTGAGAGTGTGAGTTTGAGAGTGTGAGTGTGAGTGTGAGTGTGTGTGTGTGTGCGTGTGTGTGAGATTGAGTGTGTGTGTGTGTGTGTGTGTGTGAGAGAGAGAGAGAGAGAAAGAGAGAGAGTGGGTCTGTGTGAGAATGAGACAGATAAAAACTTCCCAAGGTAACTGTTCTTTCTCCAACCTTTTAAAAACAGAAACTCCTCCGCCTCGGGGCCACCTCTGTTGCTGTTGTGGAGAAGGTGAACCACATCACAGGGCAGCCTCTACCCTGAAGTGAAGGCTGATAGGCTAGAGGGCCTTGATGCCACACTGCACCCTTCCCCCGGCCTTCTCCACCAATGGCCATTAGCCTGCCAGGATATGTCGACTTTAAGATGGTCAACAAAGCTCTCATTCCAGACAACTTATTACCATCCAAGAAATGTCAGCTTCATTTTGTGACTCCATAATCGTCACAAAGCTCAGTATGTGATGGAGCTAGCTTCAGAAATCTCATGAAGACCCACCGTACCTTACTTATTTTATTAAAGTTGATTTATTAGTGCCACAATTAGGCTTACGTTCACACTGCAATGAAGTTATTGTGAAAATCCACTAATCACCACACTTTGGCGCCCGTTCGGGTAACACTGAGGTTACTGTTTTCAGTTGAACAACGATGTTGATCATCTGCCTTACTATGAGCAGGCTCACTTTAACACTGCAATGAAGTTACTGTGAAAATCCACTGATCACCAGACTCCCGTTCGGGTAACACCGAGGGAGAATTTAGCACGGCCAATGCATCCAACCAGCACATCTTTTTGCACTGTGGGAGGAAACCGGGGCACCTGGAGGAAACCCAGGCAGATACAGGGAGAAGGTGCAGACTCTGCATAGACAGTGACCCTGGATAGGAACACGGGTCCCTGGCGCTGAGAGGCAGCAGTGCTAACCATTATGGCACTGTGATGGCAAATCTTATGTATGATGAGTTGATTCAATGACAGATAACACAAACATCAGAACAAACGCAGATGAAATTGCAAAGCAATAAGGTGAAACAAAAAAGTGAACAATTAGACACAAAGGAATGCTGATTTCCTGATGGAGTTTGGGTTTGAACCAAATGACCAAATCATTTTCTAGCCCCAAAACCAGGAAACCCCACCCAATGGACCTTGCCAAGATCTACCTCTTGCCCACTACGATTCCGCTGGTGAGCGGAATGGGAAAATTTGCCCCCTCTCCAGCTTCCAATAGATAATCTCTTGGTTGGAATATGTTCATTTGGTAAATGTCTATGCATTTTGCAGTTGCATAACCAAGTGAAAACTCAGAGGGTGGTGAGTGAATGGAATCGGCTGCCATTGGTGGTGGTGGAGGCGACCTTGCTGGGGTCTTTTAAAAGACTTCTGGATGCGCACATGGGATTAAATGGGATTGGGAGTTACAGGTAGTTCTGTGGCCTATTAGGTATCCGTATGATCGGTGCAACTTGTGGGCCGAAGGGCCTGTTTGTGCTCTCGTGTTCTGTGTTTTTTGATGCAAGCCAGCAGAGAATATCTCTTTATAATAAATAATTTTGAAGCCAACCAAACAAACTGCGTGAGTTTCCTCCGGGTGCTCCAATTTCCTCCCACAGCCCAAAAATGTGCAGGTTAGGTGCTTGCCACTTAGCGTCAGGGAGATTAGGAGGGCAAATAGAACACAGAACACTACAGTACAAACAGGCCCTTCGGCCCACAAGTTACGCCGATCATACAGATACCTACTAAGCTGCAGAACTATCTGTAACTCCCAATCCCATTAAATCCCATGTACTCATCCAGAAGTCTTTTAAAAGACCCCAGCAAGTTCGCCTCCACCACCACCGACGGCAGCCGATTCCACTCACTCACCGCCCTCAGTGAAAAACTTACCCCTAACATCTCCTCTGTACTTACCCCCAGCACCTTAAACCCGTGTCCTCTCGTAGCGACCATTTCAGCCCTGAAACATATGGGGCTGTAGTCAGTCCAAGCTCGATGGGCCAAATGGCCTCCTTTCCTTCTCTCTCACTCCCAATTGTGAAGCAGATTCTATCAGCAGCTCTCAGTGCAAAATCATCAGTGGACATGTTTTCAATTGTAACTTAATGAATGAGTGTCAGGGAGCATTCTGACAGTAATTACATTGCAGTTGAGTGTTATTGTAATCCTTCTGTAACATCTACTTATGTATTCTGGAATACTCAGGGTTGACTTTGACCAGAGAGACAAAAGGCAGAGAATCTATATAAAGAAAAAACTTTCAAGTTATATTATCAAAACAAACTCAGAGAATGCACAAGAGCTTCCCTGGTGATGGGATGCCAGCTTAATCAAAACTAAAAACATCGACATGCGTGTGTTTGAGTACGATTTAACGAACACCTATTGTTAAAACAATCTTGTGCTACCTTGGGAAGTTTTTCTCTGATTTTTGTGCTTTTATTGTCCATTTTTATTGTCTGCTACAAAATGGAACAAAATTACAATTCTCACTTGAACCCTAACAGAGCGAATACTCAAATCTCTGCAACAATGGGATTGATGAACCATGCAATGAAAAGCTAAGGGAGCATTTGTTCCTGTCCTAGTAGTTTGGTTTGGACTCACGCAGTGCCGGAGACCAACCGCATTCTCGGATAGTGTGTAAACACGGGCATTCTCTCACTTTATCATTTGTCACTGGGTTGTTCCGAAAGCAAAAATGCAGCAGATGCTGAAAATCTGAAACAAAAACAGAAGATGCTCGGTGCATTCAGCAAGTCAGTCAGCAGGGCAGGGAAAAACAGAGTTAGTAGCCCAGAGAGCCGAGAGGGTGGTACACGTATGGGATGAGCTGCAGAGATGGTGGTAAAGGCGGGAAAATTACAATTACAATACGTTTAAAATGCATTTGGTTAGATACGTGGATGGGAAAGTGTTATGGGGCCAAACACAGGCAAATCATAAAATTCAGTGAATCCCTGCATTACAGGTGGTCATTTGGCCCATTGAATCTGTACTGATCACATCCTACCCTGCAATCCTCATTTACCCTGCTAATCCACTTGACCGGATTAGTTCAATTCAGAAAGCAGGTCAGCATGGACAAGTTGGGCCAAAGGATCTGTTTCCCTGCTGTACATCTCTATGACTCTGATTGTGTTAACATTGAAAATTGCACAGCACCTGCTTTTTTCTTTATTATTGAATCCAAATTTCAACATCTGCCATGGCGGGATTTGAACTCGGGTCCTCAGAACATTAGCTGAGCTTCTGGATTAATAGTCAGACGCTAATACCACCAGGCCATCACCTCCCCACAGGTACAACCACCTTTTTTTGATAAATAATGATTCTCAACACGTGGCCTTCCATTAGACCCATCAGCGATGAAATATGAGGAATGATTTACAGTACATTCCTGGAGAAAGTTGGTTCTTGCTGAACAGATGCACTATTAATAGCATTACATCATCTAATTGGTCTACATCCTTTTTGGTTTGAATAATATAACACTAACAATAGCAATGTGCTAAGAACATCTTGCAATTCACTCTAAGGAAATGATGATATTGATGCATCAGTGACTTGCGTACATCAATTTCTCCTTATGTATGTGTTTGTGAAGGTGCTGGATTAGTCATCAGAAACATTAGTTAGCGTGTCAAAATGTCAATGTCCTTTTGTTTACGGATGTTTGGCTGGATGTAATGACCATGACAGTGACCCTATCATGGTAGAGGGATTGAATTTCGAAGCCAGGTTACAACTGTACAAAACTCTGGTGCGACCGCACTTGGAGTATTGTGTACAGTTCTGGTCGCTGCATTATAAGAAAGATTTGGAAGCATTGGAAAAGGTGCAGAGGAGGTTTACCAGGATGTTGCCTGGTATGGTGGGAAGGTCTTATGAGGAGAGGCTGAGGGACTTGAGGTTATTTTCGTTAGAGAGAAGCAGGTTACGAGGTGACCTAATTGAGGCGTACAAGATGATCAGAGGGTTAGATAGGGTGGATAGTGAGAGCCTTTTTCCTCAGATGGAGATGGCTAACACGAGGGAACATAGCTTTAAATTGCGGGGTGATAATTATAAGATGCAAGTCAGAGGTATGTTCTTTACTCAGAGCGTAGTAAGGGCGTGGAATGCCCTGCCTGCAGCAGTTGTGGACTTGCCAACTTTAAGGGCGTTCAAATGGTCAGTGGATAGGCATATGGATAACATTGGAATAGTTTATGTTAGAGGGTCATTAGATTGGTTCCACTGGTTGGCACGACATCGAGGGCCGAAGGGCCTGTACTGTGCTGTAATGTTCTACATTCCAAGTTCTAGGTTCTATCTACCAGCCAGACAGCTGGGAGGTATTTTAACCATAACCATTGATGCAAATCCTAACACAATTCCATGTCAATCAGACAGCTACCTATCTTCTGTACTAGTTTCCATCTCTTCAAGGTTAGAGATCCCTCATCCAGGAGCGATGGACAGAGAGCTGGCAACTCTTTAGTGCCAGCAGTGCCACAGAGAGTGGTGGTGACTGCTGGTACTGCAGAAAGTCCCAGGAGAAACAAAATGGTGCCAGAGTGCAGGTAGGGCTCAGAGGGGGAAAGTCGGCAAATCCAGATGAGGAAGTGAAGCTTGCTGTGAAGGACAAGGCGGCGTCTTCCAGTCTGAGCCAGGGCTGGTTCCTTGGGGCACACTACGCTCAAGCAAGATGATGAAGCTGCTGGAAAGACTGTGAGCTTTCATAGACAACTAGAAGTTAGGCAAATTGGGACTGTTTTCCTTAGAAAGACGTAGACTTAGAGGAGATCTAATAGAGGTGTACAAGATTATGAGGGGTATAGATAGAGTAAACAGGGTTAAGCTTTTTCCTAGGATGGACTTGAATAGCACGAGGGGTCACAGGCTTAGGGTGAGGGGGATAAGGTATAATTTGGATGCCAGAGGGAGTGTTTTCACACAGAGGGTGGTGGGGGTATGGAATGCGCTACCAAGTAAAGTGGTGGAGGCAGGTACTCTGGAGATATTTAAGAAATACTTAGATGGGCACATGAACAGAATGGGAATGGAGGGGTATAGAAAACTGATTTAAAATAGGGATCATGAACCTCCCCATGTGGTGTACAAACCCCACACCCACCCTGAATGGCAGCAGTGCCCATAACTGCCTACTTAAGGCCCTCAATTGGCCTTGGGGAGTCAGATATTTGCTACCCTGCCCTCGATGGAAAGACACAGTAAGACCAACACCAGCTTAAAGTCTAACATGTTTCTTTGATTGTAAACCCATAAGCTTTTGGAACGCTGTTCCTTTTCAGTGGAGAATTCTGCTCACAAATAGGGTGTATAAAAAGGCATTCAATGGGAAGACATAGTAAGAAGTCTCACAACTCCAGGTTAAAGTCCAACAGGTTTATTTGGTGGCACGAGCTTTCGGAGCACTACCCCTTCATCAGGTGAGTGGGAATTCTCTTCACAAACAGGGCATATAAAGACACAAACTCAATTTATATGCCCTATTTGTGAACAAAACTCCCACTCACCTGACGAAGGAGCAACAAGAGCTCCAAAAGCTAGTGGCTTTTGAGAACAAAGAACAAAGTTTGCTGCCAAATAAACTTTTGGACTTTAACCTGGTGTTGTGAGACTTCTTACTGCGTTTACCCCAGTCTAATGCCGGCATCTCCACATCATGACCACTATGGGAAGATTCAGGAAGGTGGTGTGCATTCCATTCCGCTGCCTGGATTTTACAGCTGTCTCCACCTCCCAACGCTTAATGGCAAATCTGCCCTGGGGAAAAACTCTTACTTTACAGTCATTCACCAGTCAATTGGCTGTTATTGGCTGGAAAAGGGGATTCAGCGACAGGAATAGCCATCTCGAATTCTGGCAGCTGTGTATCCAATTTTGGGACCCTGGCTCGTTCTGGTCTATATTAATGATATTGACCTCGGTGTACAGGACACAACTTTAATGTTTGTGATTGACACGAAATACCAGACAGAATTTTATGGGTGCACCCGCCCCAATTCCGGGGCAAGCAAGGCTCACAGGACAGGACTTTCTGTTGGCCTTGGGCAAGATTTTATGAGCCACGCCCAAGCAAAGTCATAAAATCCCAGACACAGTGCACTTTGAGGAGAGTCATGTAAAACTTCAAATGGCCATAGACAAGCTGGTGTCATTGCAAAACAGGTGGCAGATGGAATTTACAAAGAACAGTACACATGGGCGGCATGGTGGAACAGTGGTTAGCACCGCTGCTTCACAGCCCCAGGGACCTGGGTTCAATTCCCGGCTCAGCTCACTGTCTGTGGGGAGTTTGCACATTCTCCTTGTGTCTGCATGGGTTTCCTCCAGGTACTCCCATTTCCTCTCACAGTCCAAAGATTTTTAGATTAGGTTGATTGGCCATGCTGAGAAATTGCCCCTTAGAGTCCAGGCAAGTGAAGGTTAGAGGGATTAGTGGGTATAATATGTAGGGATATGGGGGTATGGGACTGTGTTCAGTGCAGACTCAACGGGCTGAACGGCCTCTTTCTGCACTGTAGGATTCTATGGTACAGCACAAGAACAGGCCCTTCGGCCCTCCAAGCCTGCGCTGCTCATGCGCCCAACTAGACTATTGGTTTGTATCTGTCTATTCCCAGTCTGTTCACATGGCTAAGTTTTGAACGATCCCAGCGTGCCCGCCTCAACCATTTTGCTTTGCAGAGAAGGATGAAGCAATTCATTTTGGTAGAAAGACTGTAGAAGAATAAAACATAAGTACCATGCACGAACAGAGGGATCTGGGTGTCTGTGTGCATGGATCATTAAAGGTAGCAGGGCATGTTGAGAGTGCAATGATAAAGTTTACAGTGTTCTGTGCTTTATCAATAGGGACGGAGTAGAAAATGCAAGAAAGCAATGTTAAACCTGTATACTACACGAGTTCAGCTTTGGGATTTGATAGAGTTTCAGGATCATGATAGGTCTGAACAGAGTACGAAGGGAGAAACTGCTCCTTTCTCTGGAATGTACTGTCTGAGTGTGTGGTGGAGACAGATTCACACAGCGAGTGGTTAGGGTCTGGAATGTACTGTCTGAGTGTGTGGTGGAGACAGATTCACACAGTGAGTGGTTAGGATCTGGAATGTACTGTCTGAGAGTGTGGTGGAGACAGATTCACACAGTGAGTGGTTAGGATCTGGAATGTACTGTCTGAGAGTGTGGTGGAGACAGATTCACACAGCGAGTGGTTAGGGTCTGGAATGCACTGTCTGAGAGTGTGGTGGAGACAGATTCGCACAGCGAGTGGTTAGGATGTGGAATGTACTGTCTGAGAGTGTGGTGGAGACAGATTCACACAGAGAGTGGTTAGGGTCTGGAATGTACTGTCTGAGTGTGTGGTGGAGACAGATTCACACAGAGAGTGGTTAGGATCTGAAATGTACTGTCTGAGAGTGTGGTGGAGACAGATTCACACAGCGAGTGGTTAGGGTCTGGAATGTACTGTCTGAGAGTGTGGTGGAGACAGATTCACACAGCGAGTGAGGTCTGAATGTACTGTCTGAGAGTGTGGTGGAGACAGATTCACACAGCGAGTGGTTAGGGTCTGGAATGTACTGTCTGAGAGTGTGGTGGAGACAGATTCACACAGAGAGTGGTTAGGGTCTGGAATGTACTGTCTGAGAGTGTGGTGGAGACAGATTCACACAGAGTGGTTAGGGTCTGGAATGTACTGTCTGAGAGTGTGGTGGAGACAGATTCATTCAAGAGGGAATTTGATCATCATCTAAAAATGAGGAATGTGCAGGGCTACATAGAGAATGGCATCAGTAAATTGTTCCTTTAGAAAACCAATCCAGGCCAATGGGCAAAGTGGCTTCCTTCTCTGATTCCCAGTCAGTGGAACATGCCTCCAAGGGTATGTAGGAGAATTTTACCAACATCAGGCCCACAGGACCCAGTGAGGGAGTGAGAGGAGGTGAGGTACTGAGTTTGAGAGGATGGGAGAAAAGGGTGTAATGTGATTTGGGGGAGGGGGGTTGTCTCGAATGGGCCCAGGATATCCTTTCAAAGGACGTTTCTTCCCCTCACTTTGCCCAACACCAACCCTGTGTTGACGGGTTTCTGGGCCACCGAACAGCTCTGTACAATAGCAGCAGAGGTTGAATGAAATCCATCGTCGGCCCAAGGGAGGGTGGACTTCCCAATGTCTTAATTATCCGCCTGAAATTTCACACAGGTTGGGGAGAATGGGGGAGGGGAGGGATATGCAGTGGGAAAGCAGCACACCACCCCCCCAATCCCACTCACCTTCACACCTGCCAACAAGAGAGCGAAAACTCAAGCATTGTGGGGGTGGATTAAATTCCACTCTTTATTTTATGAGGATAAATCTATTTTAGTCACTAATTCACATTTCCTGGAATGCTGCAAGGATCTTGAATACAGTGTTGTGGCTCACTTATCATTTTAATTAATAAATGGCTTAAAGGAGATAATCTTTTGGAAGTGTAGCTGCTGTTATAATACAAGTGGTTAGCACTGCTGCCTCACAGGACCAGGGACCCAAGTTCAATTCCAGCCTCGGTTCACTCTCTGTGTGCACAGTTTGCATGTTCTCCGTATCTACTTGGGTTTCCTCCAGTTTCTTTCCACAGTCCAAAGATATGCAGGTTAGGTGGATTGGCCACGATAAATTGCCTCTTAGTGTCCTAAAATGTGTCGGTTGGGGGAATTAGTGGAGTAAACACGTAGGGTTGCAGGTAAGATGCTCTGTTGGAAAGTCATGCAGACACAGTGGGCTGAATGGCCTCCTTTTACAAGAACTAGAGGGCACAACCTCAAAATAAAGGGGAGTTAGTTTAGAACAGAGTTGAGAAGGAACTTCTTCTCTCAGAGGGTAGTGAATCTTTGGAATTCTCTGCCCATTGAATCAGTGGAGGCGACCTTGTTTAAGTTACAGGTAGATAGATTTTGATCAATAAGGCAATTAACGGTTATAGGGAGCAGGCAGATAAGTGAAGCTAAACCACTATCAAATCAGCCACGATCTTATTGAATGGCTGGGCAGGTTTGAGGGGCAAGATAACATACTCCTGCCCCTATTTCTTATCTTCTGCACTGTCGGGATTTTTGCTAAATGAGATACAGTAAAGCAGCATATGAATGTGATTTAATTTCAATCCCCATACCATAATCACTAACTCCAAAATGTTACATAATTGTGAACCTGGAATAGTACAACTTATATACAATTAGAGCTTCATTTCACATACAGCTTCTACCTTTAGCTGAAGATTGACATTAATTAAATATTCTAATCAGACCTAATTTACATTTAAAGATTATCAGCATCCCAGGAATGCAGAAGTTCGACATCCTGAAACATCAAACTTTAATCGACACGGTAAACAAGGCTTCAGTAAATGATTCAAATACAAGTTAGTGTTTGATAAACCACTGCTTCCTCAGAGGAATATGACCATAAAACATTACTGTCAAGCAGCGAAACTCTGCGCATACATCCTATGATTGTATTGTGTTTGGAAATTGCAGTGATAGATGTAAAAAGCATTTTATGAGATGAATTTGGTAGTTAGTAATAACATTCTCAAAATAGCTAACTGAGTGTTGTCATTCGATTTTTCCCCCATTCAAACCTCCTTTAACATCAATACACTGAATACATGACAAGCCATGTTTGACACATACCATTTGAAAAACATAATAATCTTTGAATAAATTAAACTTCAGTCAGTGCAACTGTAAAATGTAATTCGCTGCAAATTGAATGCTTTGAAATTTATCGGATATTAAAAAATGCTCACCAGTCAAAGAGGATTCATGAAGCCTTTCAAGGGTGAGAAATTCTCTTATCGTTTGTTTCTGAAAAGAGACGTGCACTCCTGAACAGATAGGCTAATAATATGCTTCATGTTTTCTAATTTGTCTAGACTTTTTGTCCAGATCTGCCCTGTCAGCTGGCACAGTGGTTAGAACTGCTGACTCTCAGCGCCAGGGACCCGGGTTCAATTTTACCCCCAGGTAACTGTATGGAGTTTGCCTGTTCTGCCCGTTTTTGTGTGGGTTTCCTCTTGGTACTCTGGTTTGCTCCCACACTCCAAAAGATGTGCAGTGTGCTCCCACGCTCCAAAATAAAAAAAAATGGCCATGCTAAATTGACCCTGAGTGATTTGATTTGATTTTATTATTGGCACTTGTCATTAGTATAAGCAAAAAATATTGTTTCTTGCGCGCTATACAGACAATGCGTAGAGAAGGAAAGGAGAGGGTGCAAAATGCAGTGTTACATTCATAGTTAGGGGTGTAGAGAAAGACCAACTCAGTGCAAGGTCGCTCCATTCAAAAGTCTGACAGCAGCAGGGAAGAAGCTGTTCTTGTGTTATGGGGATTTGCAGAGTAAATATGTGGAGTTATTGTTGGTGCAGGCTCATAGGGCCAAATGGCCTCTTTCTACACTGTAGGGATTCTATGATTTTATTTTATGATGTAGAGATGCTGGCGTTGGACTGGGGTAAACAAGTAAGAAGTCTGACAACACCATGTTGAAGTCCAAGTGATTTATTTGATAGTAAACTCACAAGCTTTCAAGGCTTCCCTCCATCAGGTGGATGGACTCCACCATCTCTCCATTCACCTGATAAAGAGGAAAACCTCGAAAGCTTGTGAGTTTACTATCAAATTGGTTGGACTTAAACCTGGTGTTGTCAGACGTCTTATTTTATTTTAATGAAGCATAATAATAAGGTATTATTAAAATATTGCTGAATTTCCTTGAAGGAAAATCAATGTTACACAAATGGATTTGTAAGTCTAACAAACTAATTTCTGCTGAGGTGGATTTCAAGCATAATGCTGTGATTTTAAGCAGAAAATTTAAAACAACCATTGACATTTTAGACTATCCTTTTATAATAGTTGCACACTTTTTCTAAGATAATTTTTTTTCCAACAGAACTTCATTCTGACTGAAATGTTGCAAATATTTTTGACACTGTGACAGCGGAGGCTTGAAAATCCATTTTCAAACTGTTTACTAGAAATTGCAGAAATTTTGGTGACCATTTCCATTACCGTCACTGAAGATTGTCATTCTCACTGTATCTTCAATGAACTGCAGCAATGAAACCCAGCGAAACATTGTCACTAAAAGCAATATAACAGGTACCCGGCTCTCAGTCTGAGCATAGATTGGCACAGGTCATGCATGTAAGTTAAAGAAAACAAATTATCACACTGTGTCGACAAGCGCATCAATATAAATGCTACCAACATTTGATGCACAGATCCACAAACTAAGGGACCTCCTTTCAATGAGAAACAATCCCATTTTCAGACTTGAGATTGCACTATGAAAAAGTTACTCTCTGCTTTTCCATCAGCAACAACTTGCATTTATGTTGTGTTAAAACAATGTGAAACATCCCCAAGCTGTGATATCATATAAAATACCACACCAAGTCACACAAAGAGATACGAGCTTTGTCAAAGAGCTGGCTTCTGAAGGAGTGTCTCAATGGAAGAGAGAGAGAGAGAGACATGGCGGGATTGAGAGAGGGAACTGCACCATCTAGAGTCCAGGATGCTCACTGTCTGTCTGTGGGGCAAAGGAAATCAGGAATCACAGGACCCTACAGCGCAGAAAGAGGCCCTTCAGCCCATTGAGTCTGCACAATCCCACTCAGGCCCTATTGCCATAAGTCCACATATCTACCCTGCTCATCCCCCTCACACAAAGAGGCAATTCAGCACGGCCAATCAACCTAATCTATATTTTTGGACTCCAGGGCATCCAGAGGAAACCCACGCAGATACGGGGAGGATGTGCAAACTCCACACAGGCAGTGACCCAAGCCAGGAGTCAAACCCAGGTCCTTGGTGCGGTGAGGCAGCACTACACTAGTGAGAGACTTTGTCAGTTATGTGGGCAATGACAACTGAATGTTTCAGGTTTGCCAGATTTTTGCTGAGCAACCCTCTGTGTGAAGTTTACACATTCTCCTCGTGTCTGCCCTGATGTTAGCAAGAGATGTGAATTGGAGGAATTAAACCCTCAGAGGATTGTAGGAGGTTGCAGAGATATGGAAGAGTGAAGCCAGAAGGGAGTTTTAACATGAGAGGAACTTTAAATGAGAGATCCTTATTGGAATTCAGAAGAATGAGGGGGAGATGTTATAGAAACAGATCAGGTTATGAAGGGAATAGATAAAATACAGGCAGGGAGGTTGTTTCCACTGGTGGGTAAAACTAGAACTAGGGGACATTGTCTCAAAATTAAAGGAGAATGGATTTAGGACTGAGTTGAAGAGGAACTTCTTCACACAGAGGATTGTGAATCTGTGAAATTCTCTACCCAGTTGAGGCTACCTCATTGAATGTTTTTAAGGAAAGGATAGATAAATTTTTGAACAGTAAAGGAATAAGAGTTATGGTGAGCGGGTGGGTGAGCTGAGTCCACAAAAAGATCAGCCATAATCTTACTAAATGGCGAAGCAGGCTCGAGGGGCCCAATGTCCAATTCCTGCACTTAGTTCAAATGCACTATTGTACGTTACCTGCATTGAGGAAGTGGATGAATGGAATTGGGTGTGAATTAGAATGGCAGCAGAATTTGGAGGCTAGCTTAGTGGACACTGAGGGCAGCACGGTAGCACAGTGGTTAACACCACTGCTTCACAGCTCCAGGGTCCTGGATTCGATTGCCGCCTCGGATCACTGTCTGTTTGGAGTATGCACACCTCCTCGTGTCTGTGAGGGTTTCCGTCGGCTGCTCCGGTCTCCTCCCACAGTCCAAACATGTGCAGGTTAGGTTGATCGGCTATGCTAAAATTATCCTTTAGTGTCCAGGGATGTGTAGATTAGAGGGATTAGTGGGTAAAATATATGGGGCGTAGGGCCTGGGGTGGGATTGTGTTTGGTACAGACTCAATGGGCCGAAGGGCCTCTTTCTGCACTGTAGGGTTCTATGACAAATACACCATATGGTTATGGTATGGAACCGCACAAGCCTTGGAAATTACCCGGCGTTTTAAGCTGGGCTAGAATGGGAGGATGCAATTTCTGCTGAACCCTAGCCAGGCACTTTCAAGTCCATTGACTAAGCTGGGAATTAATACTCATCTTCAATCATATTTACCTCCACTGCAGTTCAAAGCCCTCACTTTGAGCAGCCTCTCCTTTTTCAGCTTTATTAACAGCAATCTACTTTTCACAATGCACCATGCAAATGTCCCCCATACAAATGTTACGGATTTTGAGTTGGTGACTGGTGCAGGGAAAGTTTGGTCATAGAATGGTCAGATAATTTGTTAGTGTAAAATAAATCATAGAATTATAGAACCCGACAGTGCAGAAAGAGGCCTTTCAGCCCATCGAGTCTGCACTGAACACAATCCCACCCAGGCCCTACCCCCATATCTCTACATATTATACCCACTAATCCCTCTCACCTTCACATCCCTGGACACTAAGGGACAATTTCTTAGCACGGCCAATCAACCTAACCCGCACATCTTTGAAGCGTGGGAGGAAACCGTAGCACCCGGAGGAAACCCACGCAGACACGAGGAGAATGTGCAAACTTCACACAGCCAGTAACCTGATCCGGGTGCCTCTCCAGGGGAATCTCCCAATCTGTGCTCATTGTCCTATTATGGCTGAGCCCCCACAACCCCTCTGAGGGAGGTGGGTGCTGCCCATGTATATCTGAGAATGTGAGGGTGCCTCACAATGGAGGTTTTATGCAGGGGAGGGGGGGTGCTAAATGTATTGAAAAGGTTTAGAGTGGGTTGTTGGTGGAATGGAAGTGATGCCTTGTGGGGTAACTTTGTGTTTGTGTCTTACCTGCAGTTTCATCAACACATAGACCCCTCCAGCATCTAGACCCCGATACTTAAACTGCCTCTCCATATGGTGGGGGGGGGGGGAGGGGGTGGGATAACGGATAGTGGAGGGGTTCATAGAATCCCTATAGTGCAGAAGGAGGCCACTCAGCCCATCGAGTCTGCACCAAACACAATCCCACCCAGACCCTACCCCCATATCCTCACATATTTTACCCACTAAACCCACTGATATCCACATCCCTGGACAGTAAGGGGCAATTTCTTAGCATGGCCAATCAATCTCACCCACACATCTTTGGACTCAGAGGGGAAACCGAGCACCTAGAGGAAACCCACGCAGACACGAGGAGAATGTGCAAACTCCACACACAGGGTTGCTCAGCGAAAATCTGGCAAACCTGAAGCATTCAGTTATAATTACCCACATAACTGACAAACTGGTGCAGAAGATGAAGTCGCATGGGATCAGAGGTGAGCCAGCAAGGTGGATACAAAACTGGCTCAGTTAAAGGACTCACTGTAGCATGCAAAGGTATGTTTCTCAATGGAGAGCTGTTACAAGTGTCATTCCTCAGGCATCAGTGCTGGGACCTTTGCTGTTTGTAATATATATAAATGAGTTGGAGGAAAATGTAACTGGTTTGATTAGGAAGTTTGCGGATGACACAGAGGTTGGTGAATTTGCGGATAGCGATAAGGACCATCAGAGGATACAGATCAGTTGGAGGCTTGGGCGGACAGATGGCAGGTGGAGTTTAATCTGGACAAATGTGAGGCAATATATTCTGGAAGATCTAATAAAGAGATTGAGGGGCAACCTGATGAAAGTCTACAAGATTATGAGGGGCAGGGACAGAATGGATGGTCAGAAGCTTTTTCCCAGGGTGGAAGAGTCAATTACTAGGGGGCGAGGGACAAGGTTTAAAGGAGATGTACGAGACAGATGTTTTGCACAGAGGGTGGTGGATGCCTGGAATCTGCTGCCAGGGGAGGTAATGGAAGCGGATATGGTAGTGACTTTTAAGGGACAAATAGGATGAGAATGGAGGTATATGGATAGGGGGTTTTAATTCAGTCAGACAGTATGGCCGGTGCAGGCTTGGAGGGCAGAAGGGCCTGTTCCTGTGCTGTAATTGTCTTTGCTCTTTGGTATGTATGTTGTTGCCCACATCTGTGGAGATGCACACCTACCCATCTCTGGGAAAGTTTCCCTTTGGAAGATGTTCCAATCCAACTCCATATTTGCAACCCCAACCCTTCCCCTCCCTCTGCATTCCCATTCCCTCTCCCCCCACCCCTTTTCCCAAGAACATTCCCAAGGGGCTGAGAAAATCCAGCCAAGCGTGAAGGGCAGATTTTCCTCAAATGGTGTTTGAACAGTTTTCAACGTAACTCAAAAAAACCACCTTTGAGGCACTGGGAATGGCACAGCAAGCACCTCAAGCATTCTGACACAATCTGAAAAGAGACCGGAGCCGTTTGCAATGTCATTTGTTGAAGTATTCATTAAGGCTCGATAAATGTTCATGTCTCAGGCTTGAGATTTCGACGTATGATTTCGATATGAAGTAGGTACAAAATATTAAACCTTCTGAGAATGCAAGCAAGGTTCTCATTGAAAACTCAAAAAACAGAATATTATCCAGACAATATTCTTGAGATTATTTTTTGAATTTTACTTCTGTGCCTTTACTAAAACAGAATATAATCCCTGTTCATCATTAGGATATTAAAAAATGTTTTTATATCCTAGAAATAGTAGACATCCTCTCTGCCCCATTTTTCCCCCTCTGCCCCCTTCTTCCTCTCTGAACAGGCTAAAAGGAATTTGGCAAATTACTCAAAAAGACAGAGATGATCTTTATGTAGTTTTATAGGTTCCACTGCTCAGGTTGATGTCAATTCCTGCAGTCAGTTTCTTCTTTCTAATCTTTGATGGAACTCCTCAGACTGTCACCCGTAAACAATAAATTCCTTTTCATCCATTTAACACTGAAAAATATATTGCAGATGGAATCAATACGCTTCCATGATGGAAATCCATCTCCTCTTTCAGGTGCTTAGTTTTACAAGGGAAATATTTAGGAACATATTTTTGAATGATAGAAGCTGCATAAAATAGAGCCAATTGTAATTACTGGGTTGATAGATTTTTAATGAGGCACTTACTTGTTGAAAGTGTCAGTGTTCCCCTTCACTATCAAGGCTTGGCAAGATTCCTTTCTCACAAACGTTCTTGTTACTTGGAGCTCAGGATATGTTAAGCTTCCTAAATACAGAAACCAAAAAGAAAACTCTGCCTAGATTTTCAGAAGCCCCCCAAAAGCTATATTGAGTTTCCTCTTGAAATCACATAATGTTCTGGCCTCAAATTTATTTCGAATCAAAAGAAGCCAGTTCAGATTAATGAGTTAGAGTTAGATTTCTGGGCACTATTTCAAAACTTGCAGCTGATATAAAATTGAAAGGATTGTGAGGAGAAGTTCAGAAGGATACAGCCAGGTTGGGGAATGGGTGGACAAATGACAGGAGGAACCGAATGCAGAAAAATGTGATACAATTCATTTTGTAGGAAAAACGTGGAAAGACAATACAAAAGACTAGAATACTAACAGGCGTGCAGCAGCAGACAGAGCTGGTGTATGTGTTCATAAGTCATTGAAAGTGACCATGAGAGGGTATTCAGATTAATCTAAAAGATCAAAGTGCCTGGAATATATTTTACAACGGTACTGTTTTGCATAGAGATACATTGAACCACTGTTAGACAATTTAAACACATTACATTCTGCATTAAAAATTTTCACCTTGGCTAATGACACACTGCTCGAAGGTAGACAGGATGTAGTCAAGTGAAAAGAACACATTCCTCTGAACAATGCAACTGTTAAGCAAAGAAATGGACAGAGTGGATAGTCAGAACTTTTTTCCTCAGAGTTGAACAGTCAATTACGAGGCAGCATAGGTTTAAGGTGTGAGGAGCAAGGTTCAAAGGAGATGTAGTAGGCAAGTTTTTTTTTAAACCAAGTGGTGGGTGCCTGGAACTAAGTATGGGGGTGGTAGTGGAAGCAGATACAATAGTGACTTTTAAGGAGCATCTTGACAAATACATCAATAGGATGGGCAGGAGGTTTTAGTTCAGTTGGGCAGCATGTCAAGTATAGACTTGGAGGGCTGAAGGGCCTGTTCCTGTGCTATGATTTTCTTTGTTCTTATCAGTGTGACAGTTAATGAAAAGAACATACTTTCTTCTTGGCTGGAATATATCAAGTGACTGTGAGAAAGACCTCCGAATTCTAATTTCACAACTTCCACATTTCGACACACGTCTATTACTTTTCTTAATGTAATAAGAAAAGTATTATTTTTCAGTGACTTGCTCTCAACCTGGGGTCTCTCATGCCTAGGACCAATCTATCTTTCACCATATTATTTTTCAGCCGTCCAAATTCACACAATTCTCCCAGTTGCAAAGGTCTCATTTTCATTCTGAATTCTAGCGTTGAATGTATGTCGTTCATATTTAGCATTTGTTCAGGTTTCAAAATGTGCTTTCAAGCCTATTAAAATCTCGTTGCTCAGCTGTTAGAATGGGGGTGCCATGCACTTTCCAGTAGTGTTAACAGTGTAGTTACTCTTAAATTTGTTAACTAAGTCAGTTAAGATCTCAGCTTTGCCATTAGAAGTGAAAGATGAGATTGGAAAGTTTACTCCAACAGTTTTTGACCAACTCAGTGATTTACTTGCGGTCTATTTTTGTGCTCCTCTTTTCCCTGCAGCTAACAATTTAAGTGCAGTCTGCGGATGCTTTGCATTTGTCTCATACAGCTTTGCTGCTTTTCTTTGTTCTTTACAGCAGCTGTTTGGAGATTTTGTTTCTGGATTCTCAGTGAATTCTCTCCTCTTTTTTTCAAGCTTCAAAGATCTACTTTTTGCCATCGTCTGTCACTATACTGCAAGTATCGGGACGGCAATTTTCATTAATGTGTTTCGGTGAGAGGTTGCTATTGATCTGAAGATGTCTGCCTCCAGAGAGAGAGAGAGAGAGAGAGAGAGAGAGAGAAAGACAGACTCGCGGCATGTTTATGTGACTATGGAAAGCACAAGGGGTCAGACTCAAAACCCAAATGCCCTCCGACAGATTCCACTCATCTCCTTATCAACTATGGTTAAGAAGTCTCTCAACACCAGGGTTAAAGTCCAACAGGTTTATTTGGAATCGTAGGGTCGTGCGAGGGCTGCACTTAGATGTTGCTTTGAGAGTTGCCTGGTGCTTCACGTCGTTAGTGTACGCTTAAACTGGACCAACTGACAGGCAACATGACAGCTCAGTGACTATCATTGTTTGCTGTGCAGATACATGGATTTGAGTCGGATCTCCTACTTGGGTCGGTGTCTGTGGGAGTTTGCACATTCTTCCCATGCTTGCTGTGAAGCAGCACTGTGAAGTAGCACTGTGCTACCGTGCCGTCCTTTTGCAGCGTTGCTCCTTCATCAAGTGGAATCCAAAAGCTCGTGATTCCAAATAACCTGCTGGACTTTAATCTGTGAGATTCTTACTTATCCGGAGTCCAATGCCGACATCTCCACTTATCAGCCATCACCCTCTCTGAAGGAATCTTGAGCTTCCCCCAGGCACAGTGGTATATCCCCCTACTCCCCCATTCAGAGGGGGAAAAAAAATTATAAAAATTGCCAAGAGTAATGAAGCCAGAAATTGTCGCTTCAGGAAGACCACAAAAAATATTTCCTGATCTGAAAAAGATATCCATTCAGCATGACCCTTTGTTTCCTGTCACAATTTTGTATTCACAAGGTCACTTTTCTCTATCGTTTCCATCTTCGGAACATGTCTCCAGCACTGTGACACTCAGGATCTAATTTTGTCCATGTTCCCTTCTTAAATAGAGGAACGACACTTGCAATTTTCAATCCAAAAGCACATTTGCTGAATCTTCAGAGATTTGCAAAATGATACATAATAGATCTACACTTTCCTCAGCTATTTCTCCAAATACCTTGCTGTGGAGCGTGACCTTCAGTCCTCTTAATTTCTCCGTTACTTTTTAAAAGACTATTGATTCTAAGTTCCTTCACAGTGCAGAAGGAGGCCATTCAGCCCATCGAGCCTGCACCAACAACGATTCCTCTCAGACACTATCCCCGCAACTTCATGTATTGACCTTGCTCATCCCTCTGACACTAATGGGCAATTTATTATGGCCAATCCACCTAACTTTGGACTGTGGGAGGAAACCGGAACATCCGGAGGAAACCCACAGGGGGAATTCGTCCAATGCCTTATTTTAAGTTCAGTAAGAACTCTCACAACCCCAGAGTTAAAGTCCAACAGGTTTATTTGGTTGCACAAGCCTTTAGCTTTCGGAGCACTGCCCCTTCATCAGGTGAATGGGAGTTCTGTTCACAAACAGGGGATTTAAAAATATAAACTCCATTTACAAAATAATGGTTAGAATGCGAGTCTTTATAGGTAATCAAATTTTAAAGATACAGACAATGTGAGTGGAGAGAGCATTAAGCACAGGTTAAAGAGATGTGCGTTGTCTCCAGACAGAATAGTTAGTGAGATTTTGCAAGTCCAGGCAAGTCATGGGGGTTACAGATAATGTGACATGAACCCAAGATCCCGGTTGAGGGCGTTCCCATGTACGTGGCACTTGGCTATCAGTCTCTGCTCAGCGATTCTGCGCTGTCATGAAGGCTGCCTTGGAGAATGTTTACCCAAAGATCAGAGGCCAAATGCCCATGATTGCTGAAGTGTTTGCCAAGAGGAAGAGAATATTCCTACCGACTGATTGTTCAGAGATATTCATTCATCCGTTGTGGTAGTGTCTGCATGGTCTCCCCAATGTACCATGCTTCAGGACATCCTTTCCTGCAGCCTATCAGGTAGACAATATTGGTCAAGTTGAAAGTGTATGTACCATGTACCTGGTGAATGGTGTTCTCACTTGAAATGATGGCATCTGTGTCGATAATCCAGCATGTCCTCCAGAAGTTGCTGTGGCAGGGTGGTGTGGTGCCGTGATCACTGTTCTCCTGAAAGCTAGCTCCATGAAGGATGGTCACCTCAGCACCTCACTGTACTGCAAGCCCACGGATAACATCACGATGCTGCACTTCTCCAGCTTCCACCCTAAACAGGTTAAAGAAGCCATCCCCTACGGACAAGCCCCCTGTATACACAGCATGTGCTTAGATGAGGATTGCAACAGACACTCCAGATGCTGAAAGATGCCCTCACAAGAACACAATATAGCGCTCGATTCATTGATCGACAGTTCCGACGCGCCGCAGCGAAAAACCGCACCGACCTCCTTAGAAGACAAACACAGCAGAGAGATTACCCTTTATCATCCAGTACTTCCCCAGAACAGACATCTTCTCCAGAGCCTTCAACATGTTCGTTGATGAAGATGAACATCTTGCCAAGGCCTTCCCCACAGCCCCACTTCTTGCCTTCAAATAACCGCACAACATCAAACAGACCCTTGCCTGCAGCAAACTACCCAGCCTTCAGGAGAACCGTGACCATGGCACCACACAACCCTGCCACAGCAACCTCTGCAAGACATGCCAGATCATCGACACGGATGCCATTATCTCACGTGAGAGCACCATCCACCAGGTACACGGAATATGCTCTTGCAATTTGGCCAATGTTGTCTACCTGATGCACTGCAGGAAAGGATGCCCCAAGGCATGGTACATTGGGGAGACCATGCAGACGCTACAATAACGGATGAATGAACATCACTCGACAATCACCAGGCAAGAGTGTTCTCTTCCTGTTGGGGAATACTTCAACGGTCACGGGCATTTGGCCTCTGATCTTCAGGTAAACGTTCCCCAAGGCAGCCTTCACAACACAGAGTGCAGAGTCACTGAGCAGAGAATGTTCCACACATGAGGACGGCCTCCACCGGGATCTGGGGTTCATGTCACGCTATCTGTAACTCCCATGACTTGCCTCAGCTTGTAAAATCTCACTAACTGTCCTCTCTGGAGACAATACACATCTCTTTAACCTGTGTTTAACTCTCTTTCCATCACATTGTCTACCTTTAAAATTTGATTAGCTGTAAGGACTCACATTCCAACCATTATTTTGTAAATTGAGTTTGTCTCTTGATATGCCCTGTTTGTGAACACAACTCCCACTCACCTGAGGTGGGAGCAGTGAGTGCTTCGAAAGCTAGTGGGTTGTGCTCCCAAATAAACCTGTTCGACTTTAACCTGCTGTTGTGAGACTTCTTATTGTTGTGTTTACCCCAGTCCAATGCCAGCATCTCCACATTATTTTAGGTTCCTATTGGTATTTTGTGCTCTCATTGCAGTATGAATATGAATAAAAATACAACTTCTAATTGTTCCATTATCGTATCACCTGTAACAATCTTAAATATCTCTTTTTCTTAATATATTTGTAAAAACTGGCACTGTTAGCGAACCTGTGAACTGTTCAGTTTATTTCTCATCTGTCTTACTCTTTCACCTTGAATATGTATTTACAGATACATGCAAATTAATTACGTTAACACAATTTACAAACCATATTCATATTTTGTATGCAGTACATCAAATCCTACAGTGCAGAAGGAGACCATTCACCCATTAGAAGATAGAACATTACAGCGCAGAACAGGCCCTTCGGCCCTTCAATGTTGCGCCGACCAATTAAGAAAAAGCAATGACCCTCCAAACTAAACCGTTTCCTTCTCTTCCATAAACTTATCAACTAACCTCTTAAACGCCACCAAACTTGGAGCATCCACAACTGCTGCAGGCAGGGCATTCCACTCCCTAACCACCCTTTGGGTAAAGAACCTACCTCTGATATCCGTCCTATAACTATCACCCCTTAATTTAAAGCTGTGTCGCCTCGTGCTAGCTTTCTCCATCCTAGGAAAAAGGCTATCACTGTCCACCCTATCTAAACCTCTAATCATATTATATGTTTCGATAAGGTCCCCTCTTAGCCGCCTCCTTTCTAACGAAAACAACCTCAAATCCCTCAGCCTCTCTTCATAAGACCTGCCCTCCATACCCGGCAACATCCTGGTAAACCTCCTCTGTACCCTCTCCAATGCCTCCACATCTTTCTTCTAATGTGGGGACCAGAACTGCACACAATACTCCAAGTGCGGCCGCACTAGAGTTTTGTACAGTTGCAACATGACGTTGCGGCTCCGAAATTCAATCCCCCTACCAATAAAAGCTAAGACTCCGTATGCCTTCTTAACAACCTTATCGACTTGACTGCCTACTTTCAGGGATCTATGCACAAATATACCAAGATCCCTCTGTTCATCAACACTATTAAGAATCCTACCATTAGCCCTATACGCTACACATTTATTATTCCTGCCAAAGTGCATTACCTCACACTTTTCCACATTAAACTCCATTTGCCACCTCTCAGCCCAGCTCTGCAACTTGTCCAAGTCTCTCTGCAAACTATAACACCACTCTTCACTATCTACCACTCCACCGACTTTAGTGTCATCCGCAAATTTACTAATCCATCTTTCAATACCCTCATCCAGATCATTTATAAAAATTACAAACAGCAGGGGCCCCAAAACAGACCCCTGAGGTACACCACGTGTAACCGAACTCCACGATGAATATCTCCCATCAACCACCACCCTCTGTCTTCTATCTGCTAGCCAATTCCTAATCCAATTAGCTAAAGCACCCTCTATCCCATACATCTGCATTTTCTGCAGAAGCCTTCCATGGGACACCTTATCGAACGCCTTACTAAAGTCCATATATACCACATCAACTGCCTTACCCCCATCCACCTCTTTGGTCATTTTTTCAAAAAACTCAATAAGGTTAGTAAGGCACGACCTACCCTTCACAAAACCATGTTGACTATCCCCAATCAATTCATTTCTCTCTAAATAACTATAAATCCTATCCCTAATAATTCTCTCCAATACTTTACTCACAACAGAAGTAAGACTCACTGGCCTATAATTCCCTGGAAAGTCTCTCTTCCCCTTCTTGGATGTACGCTAACAATCTCACCCAGGCCCTGTCCCATAGCCCCACATATTTACCCTGCTATACCCTCTAATTTGTGTATCATGCGACACTAAGAGGCAATTCAGCCAATCCACCTAACCAACACATCTTTGCAATGTTGGAGGAAACCAGAGCTTCTGGAGGAAACCTATGCAGACACAGGGAGAATGTGCAAACTCCACATAGATGGTGACCCAAGCCGGGAATCGAACCTGGATCCCTGGTGCTGAGAGGCAGCAGTGCTCACTCACTGTGCTGCCCTTAGGAGCAGGTTAACTAACAGGGGAATGGTAGTCAGACATACCATCTTCCAAAATCAAGTAATTTCTCGTCAATCTTCCCCCACAAGGTATGTGTTACACAGTGGGGCCACCGGTCTGACTGAACTCTATATCTCCTGAGGGCTTCCAAATTTGAAGAGACTGCCTTGGAATTCTCTCCCAATGAGCACTTTCACTCAAACATCTTCAACAAAGATCCACCTTTCAGGATCTTTTGATGTCCCTTTCCCCGGATCTCTGTGTGCATTCAAGCTTCACCACCCAGGCACACACTCAGTTATTCAGTCGCACCAAACAGAGCATCACAGCTCTGAAATACCCACAGTAAGGAGGTACTAACCTTCAGCTACCTCTCCTGATCTTCAGGCTTCCCACTCCTCTACAGTTCTAACTCAGGATTCTGTCTCTGCTCCGAACTTGGACATTTACTTACAGGACCTGTTTCAGATTTGTTGCTTAGATTGGTTATCTTCTTGGGTCCCCTTTCTGCCCCACTCACTGATTTGGAACCTTTTCCAATCCCCCCTCGTGTGTCCTGCACACTGGAGTTAGAGTTGTACCTGCTTCTGTGCAGGTACAGACCTGGTTCCCAGTCTGAAATAATACTATGTGCGTAGCTCTTTCCCAGGCTAACTGTGTATGTACGTGTGACCATTCTCCCGTCAGTACACGCGTGCTCAGAGATTCTGGCAATAAAACAAAAATGATTTCTGCATGTGTGGTGCACATGAGGCCCCCTGGAAACCGTGGGGCTGATTCTCCCATTGCGATCCGCAACTTCTCTGGCAGGTCAGGATGGGAGATGTGTGTCCTTGACCGGGATTTGTATGTGCGCCAGGAATACACGCGCATATCCCCAAGCCGGCAAACAGAGTCCAAACCCCACACTGGAAAGAAGAAGGAAGGCAGGTGAATGGTTTAAATCTGTTTAAAATCTATCTTAAATATGTTTAACATTTCATCATCAGGAACTTGCCCAGTCCTGATTCAATCTCCCATCCCACCAGGAGGACTTAATTCCGGTAGGATTTAGAGTAGCTCCTTGCATTTAGGGAATTAGCAGGAGACCCCACTGGGATGAAGAGGGGACAGTCAGGGACTCAGAGAATGGGTACTCTGGCAATGCCCAAGAGGCCATCTTAGAACATAGAACATAAAACATTACAGCACAGAACAGGCCCTTCGGCCTTTGATGTTGTGCCGACCAAAATAAAAAGCAATGCCCCTCCAAACTAAACCATTCCCTTCTCTTCCATATACTTATCAATTAACCTCTTAAACGCCACCAAACTTGGCGCATCTACAACAGCTGCAGGCAGTGCATTCCACTCCCTAATCACTCTTTGAGTAAAGAACCTACCTCTGATATCCGTCCTATAACTCATACCCCTTAATTTAAAGCTGTGCCCCTCGTGCTAGCTTTCTCCATCCTAGGAAAAAGGCTATCACTGTCCACCCTATCTAAACCTCTAATCATCTTATATGCTTCAATAAGATCCCCTCTTAGCCGCCTCCTTTCTAACGAAAACAACCTCAAATCCTTCAATAGATAGGGTGAACTCTCAATAGATAGAATAGATAGGGTGGACTCTCAGAGACTATTTCCCCGGGCTGAAATGGTCACTACGAGAGGACACAGATTTAAGGTACAGGGAAGCAAATACAAAGGAGATGTCAGGGGTAGGTTTTTCACTCAGAGGGTGGTGAGTGAATGGAACTGACTGCCGTCGGAGGTTGTTGAGGCAAACTCACTGGGATCTTTTAAAAGACTTCTGGATGAGTATATGGAAAAGAATAGGATAGGTGGTTATAGATAGGTCTGTGGATTGGTAGATGTGATCGGCGCAACTCGTGGGCCGAAGGGCCTGTTTGTGCTGTATTGTTCTATGTTCTAAAGTAATTATGATGTTTGTGTATCTTTAAGTGTTTTTAGCTTGTCGAGCTAAATGATCGAGCAAACAGGGAGTCTGTCAGATCCGGGTCAGTGTGTAGAGTTCCAGATCTGTCAAACTCAGGCCCCTTTCCCCCTGGGTTTTTAATAAGGTTCATGGTTGTGACTCTGCAGTGCACAGAATCTGGAGACTCGAGTGAGAAACGGAATTGAGGAAACAGTCGGGATCGAAAACAGTTTTCCCAACCATTCAGTACCTTGGAGAGAGTTGCCCCTTGTATTCCTGAGGACTCAATATCCAATTCACAATGAGTTACTTTCATTTTCTTAGTCTTCATTACATCTCGCTCCTCAGAATAAAAAGAGCTTCATAAACCACCATGATTTTTCTTTTACTGTGATCTAATATCTTCTTTACAAGAACTCATCATCATTAACTTTGAACAATTAACTTATTACATACGATACAAATACATTTTTCATCTTTTTTATCCCTACCCAGTCAAATGGTGGAACCAAAACAAAACGAACAAATGCATTGAACTGTAGAATACCTACAGGGGCCATTCAGCCCACTGAGTCTACACCGATTCTCTAACAGATGTCTTACCCAAGTCTGGTCCCTATCCCCGTAACCCTACACGTTTACCATAGCAAATCCCCCTAACCTACACATCTTAGGACACTGCGGGGCAATTTAGCATGACTAATCTACCAAACCTGCACTTCTTTGGACTGAGAGGGGAAAACCAGAACAACCAGAGAAAACCCACGCAGACACGGGTGGCACGTGCAAACTCCACACAGACAGTGACACAAGGCAGGAATCAAATCCAGGCGCCGAGAGGCAGCAGTGTTAACTACTGTGTCAAAGAAGTAAGTCTAGCAAAATTTCTAGTATTATCACAACTCAATCTTTTGCCTCTAATTCCCAGTTTTTAAATCTGCAAAGAACATTTTATTTAAGTCTGTGGCCCAATCATCCTTTTACATAGCTATGGATGTAATTCCATCCTTTAGCTTATTTTCCAAACTCACACGGTATTTCGAGATAATATTTTGGACTTTACTAGGATGCTACCGGGACTTGATGGATTAAGTTATAAGGAGAGACTGAATACACTGGGAATTTTTTTTCTCTGGAACATAGGAGACTGATGGGTGACCTTATAGAGGTCTATAAAGTAATGAGGGGCACAGATATGGTCAATATCTTTTCCCGAAGATAGGGGAGTCTAAAACTAGAGAGCTTGGATTTAAGATGAGGGGGAGAGATACAACACTGTCCAGAGTGTCTGGAACAAGCTGCCAGAGGTAGTAGTAGAGACAGGTAAAATTTTAAATTTTAAAAATAAAATTTTAAATTTAAATTTAAAAAACATTTAGGTAATTATGTGGATACGATGGATATGGGTCAAATGTTGACAATGGGGACTAGCTTAGGGGTTTTAATAAAAAGGGTGTCATGGACAAGTTAGGCCGAAGGCCCTGTTTCCATGCTGTAAAACTCTATGACTCTATAAGGTCAAACGGTATTGTTACATTAACAACCCTTTTCTTCTCTGCTGAAAACCACTTTTAGCTGTCACAAAAATGTTATTTAGATGCTTTCTATGTTCACGCAAAAGACCTTCTGCCTTGTTTGACCTTTGAACCTTTTACTTTCGTGCAATTTCTGCCAATTCCATTTCAAACAGGTTTTCTTCACAGTTTCCCTGAGGAAAGTCAGTCATTTCCGCCTTCTAATCCTTCAACCCTTACATATAATTCACAAACTATATCATTCCACTCCTCTAGGGGCTTTGAACGATTTTTTCTGAGGTGTCCACATGCCTGAATTCCAGTTGCCGCATCTTTTGCGTCAACATTGATAAGGACCCTGTACATCAATGCCAATTGATATTAATAACCTACATGTCTTGGGACATTAAAGGGTAATTTAGCATGGCCAATCGACCTGACCTGCACATCTTTGAAGAGTGAGAGGAAACCAGAGCACCTGGAGAAACCCCTTGCCTACACATTTTGAGACACTAAGGGGTAATTTAGGATGGCCAATGCTAAGTGAGGTGGCACAGTGGTTAGCACTGCTGCCTCAGTGCCAGGGACCCGGGTTCAATTCCAGCCTCAGTTCACTGTCTGCGTGCAGTTTGTGCATTCTCCCCGTGTCTGCGTGGGTTTCTTCTGGGTGCTCCGGTTTCCTCCCACACTCCAAAGATGTGCTTGTTAGGTAGATTGGCCACGCTAGAATTGCCCCTTAGTGTGAGGGAATTAGCCGGATAAACATGTGGGGTTATGGGGATCGGGCCTGGGTGGGACGGTTATCGGTGCAGGTTCGATGGGCCAAATGGCTTCCTCCTGCACTGTATGAACCCTTCCAGATCATTCTGCAATTTCAGTTCCTTTTGTTCTATGTTCGCAATTCCTAATTTCTGGTTCTAATCAGTATTCCAGCTGCTTCTATACTGCCCGTTATTTGATACATTCGTGGAGTTACTTGGATCAGTTCTTTGCCCAACTGAATCACTATTCGACAATGATCCTTTATTCATAGAAACAGCTTGGGAACTGCCATCTCAAACCACACATCTCCTCCTTCATCTTACACCAGATTACATCAAGGTTCAAGAACCTCATTCTCCTGACGAAGGTTCAATAATTTAGATTTTTTAATTCTGTATCTAACCAATTGTCCTGATTCATCAGCAATTGCTTTATCTGCTCGAGGCATCTCCCATGATACCAAACAGATGGTAGGACGGATATCAGAGGTAGGTTCTTTACCCAAAGGGTGGTTCGGGAGTGGAATGCCCTGCCTGCAGCAGTTGTAGATGCGCCAAGTTTGGTGGCGTTTAAGAGGTTAGTTGATAAGTATATGGAAGAGAAGGGAATGGTTTAGTTTGGAGGGGCATTGCTTTTTATATTGGTCGGCGCAACAGCGAAGGCCGAAGGGCCTGTTCTGTGCTGTAATGTTCTATGTTCTAGATGCTTCAAGACCACCAAGTTTTAAATGAAGATAGATTGCTAGTCTACAAGTTGATCAAGTCTTCCGTTAAACGTTCTATTCTCTGCAACTGCAATGCAACTGTTCTCACCCATTCCTCAGCAAACTCATCTTTTATATGTGATGATTCCCTACATTGAACATTCTTTATATTTCTCATTATCAGCTTCTTATCTTTGGCTACAGTAATTTTTAAGAATTGGTTAAACTGAGCGTGGTCGCGCATTTGCTGCAAGTGGGTAGCACAGCCGTTAGCACTGCTGCTTCACAGCTCCAGGGTCCTGGGTTCGATTCCCGGCTCGGGTCAGTGTGTGTGGAGTTTGCACATTCTCCTCGTGTCTGCATGGGTTTCCTCTGGATGCTCTGATTTACTCCCACAGTCCAAAGATGTGCGGTTAGCTTGATTGGCCATGCTAAAAAATTGCCCCTTAGAGTCGTGTGATGTATAGGTTAGAGAGATTTATAGATCATAGAACAATACAGTGCAGAAAGAGGCCCTTCAGCCCATTGAATCTGCACAAACCATAATCCCACCCAGGACTTGCCCCCAATATCTTTATATATTTACCTGATAATCCCTCTAACCTACACATCCCAGAACACGAATGGGCAATTTTCAACCTAATAACAACCTAATCCGCACATCTTTGGACTGTGGGATGGAACCAGAGTGCCCAGAGGAAACCCACGCATACACGAGGAGAATGTGCAAACTCCACACAGACAGTGACCCTAGGCAGGAATCGAACCCAGGTCCCTAGAGCTGTGAAGCAGCAATGCTAACCATTGTGCTACCTTGCCGCTCAAATTAGGAGGTAAATATATTGGGATATGGGAGGGTAGGGCCTGGGAAGATTTATGGTCAGTGCAGACTCGATGGGCCGAATGGTCTCCTTCTGCATTGTAGGGTTTCTATGATCTCTATAACCATCACCTGTCACTGTCTCTGCTAACCAAATCACAAGTACAATCTGCTCCTTCAAGAGATTATCTAAGAATAATTCTTACCATAACAATTCAAATTTGTAAAGTCTCATCATAATATTCTAAATAACTGATTCATTAATTCCATCCACGTCCCTTATAAATATTTTTATGAAGGAAATAGTCCTGGGACACAAACTCAGCCACCATCAGTGACTGACCTGCCTCACTATCTCTCAATTCTGTTTTACCTATTTTGTTGGAGGAGTAAGGAATATTTCTCACTTTCAGATAAAACATCCAGCCACCTGATTTCTTTCGCACTAGACAAAGCAGAATTCTCTGGACTACGCTGATCAAAATCCCCTCTCCTGTAGATTTTGAGGGAACACATTTCACCTGTTTAAAATTTATTAGTGTCACTTCAACACTGCAATGAAGTTACTGTGAAAATCCCCTAGCTGCCACACTCCAGCGCCTGTTCGGGTACACTGAGGGAGAATTTAGCACGGCTAATGCACCCTAACCAGTACTACTTTTGCTCTGTGGGAGGAAACAGGAGCATCTGGAGGAAACCCTTGTAAATATAGAAACATAAAAGATAGGAACAGGCTATTCAGCCCTTCAAGCCTGTGCCATCATCCATCACAATTATGGCTAACTGTCCAATAGCCTAACCCTGCTTTCTCCCCTTAACCTTTGATCCCATTCACCCCAAGTGCTATATCCACTAGCTCTTGAATATATTCAATGTTTTGGCATCAACGACTTCCTGTGATAATGAATTCCACACGCTCACTGGGTGAAGAAATGTCTCCTCACCTTCGTCCTGAATGATCTATCCCGAATCCTCATTCTGTGACCCCTGGTTCTGAACTCCCCACCACCCGGAACATCCTCCCTACATCTACCCTGTCTAGTCCTGTTAGAATTTTATAAGTCTCTACGAGGACCCCCCTCATTTTTCTGAGCTCCAGTGCAAACAATTCTACCCCAGTCAATCTCTCCTCAAACATCAGCCCTGCATTCCTGGTATCAGCCCGCTAAATCCCTCACAAACAATAACATCGTTCCTCGGGAAAAGCAGACTGCACACAATACTCTAGGTCACAATATTGTAGGTCGCAGGCAGAACGCACATACTCCACACATCAGCGATCCAAGCTGGGAATCGAACCCATGGGTCCCTGGTGCCAAAGGCAGCTGTACTAACCTCTGTGCCATCCATTTTCAATTTAGGTTTCTCATTTCCATTTCTTTTTTCTCTCTAGTTCAGGAGGTACTCGCTCAGGTAAATGTATGGGGATAGGGCCTGGGTGAGATTGTGTTGTGCGCAGACTCGATGGGCTGAATGGCCTTCTTCTGCACTGTAGGGATTCTGTGAGGATTTTATGATTCTTCATTTCTCTTTTTCTTCCAGTTGAAGTTTTTGCTTCCTCCATCTTTTCCTTTCTCAAGCTGAGCTTCGCAACTGATTTTTTTTTTGTTATGTGTAGCTCGGACATACACATTTTAGGTTTTGCTCCCTTTAGTTCTAAATGCAGGGTAATCACTTTGATCATATCATCTTTATGAAATCCTGCTCTTATTTCGACTTTCAATTATCTGCTAAATTCCCTCACTTTAGCCTTAATCAAGGATTTGAAATAATCCACTGTGACATCTTCTGCTCTCGAGAAAGTCTTCGCAACAGTCAAAGCCATACCTGCGCAATATACTTCACGGCAACCCCTATTCCTGTGTCCAGTACCTCAATACATCCAAATACTCACTTACATCAGTCTCTGTGGCCCTATTGTTTAGTCCATTCTGCTGCTAACCAAAAGATTGGTGGTTCGAGACCACCAGGGACAGAGATTTTAAGGATAGCACAGCGGTTAGCACTGCTGCTTCAAAGCGCCAGGAACTCAGGCTCGAGTCCCAGATTGGGCCACTGTCTGTGTGGAGTCTGCACATTCTCCCCGTGTCTGTTTGAGTTTCCTCGAGTGCTCTGGTTTCCAAAAGAGGTGCTGGTCAGGTGTATTGGCCATGCAAAATTCTCCCTCAGTGTACGCAAACAGGTACTGGAGTGTGGGATTTTCACAGTAACTTCATTGCAGTGTTAGTGTAAGCCTACTTGTGACACTAATCAATAAACCATAAAAAAGTCTTTAAATTACATGCGGCCTCACAGAACGCATTGAGATTCAAGGATTTAAACTCATACAACAGGTTCCAACCTCATCATAAATCTGGACAAGCCCCCAGTTTGTTACGATCCCATTGATGTTGCAATTGGATCAGTCAGTTCCCCGAATGAAACATAGCTTAATCTCACTTTTATTTTGTTGCCAGGAAGGCAGTTATTGAATAGAATCAGAGAAATCTGCTGATGAATTTTTAACAAAAAAAGAAACAGTTATTAAAGGAGAATGCTGAATAATATTACACTCAGAAAAAGGTGGGAAAATTTCAATATAAACACCAGTAAATTATGCATTTTCTTCATCTCAACTACATTTTTACAGATGCACACTGATTTGAAAAGTTAACTCAATGTACAATACCTAGTTTAAGAACATACAAACATAAGAAATAGGAGCAGGAGTCGGCCATCCAGCCCCTCGAGCCTGCCCCACCATTCAATAAGATCATGGCTGATCTGAAGTGGATCAGTTCCACTTTCCCGCTTTCTCCCCATAACCCTTAATTCCCTTGTCTATCAGAAACCTATCTACCCGTGACTTAAATATATTCAGCGATGTAGCCTCCACCACTTCAATGGGCAGAGAATTCCAGAGACTCACTACTCTTTGAGTGAAGAAGTTACTCCTCAACTCTGATCTAAACTGCCCTCCCCCTCCTTATTTTGAGGCTGTGCCCCTCTAGTTCTGCTATCCTTTCTAAGTGGGAAGAATCTCTCTACCTCTGCCCCATCGATCCCCTTTATTATCTTCTACGTCTCTATAAGATCTCCCCTCGGCCTTCTAAACTCCAACGTGTATTGGCCCAGTCTATTCAATCTCTCGTCAGAAGCTAACCCCCTCATCTCCGGTATCAGCCTGGTGAACCTTCTCTGCACTCCCTCCAAGGCCAATATATCCTTTTGCAAATGCAGCGACCAAAACTGCACACAGTACTCCAGCTGTGGCCTCACCAGTGCCCTGTACAGTTGCAACAAGACCTCCCTGCTTTGATATTCTATTCCCCCTCGCTATGAAGGCCAACATTCCATTCACCTTCTCGATCACCTCTGCTGCACCTACAGCTGGGTTTTTGCAATTCATATTATTTATTTGTTTATATTCTATTATTCACGTTAAGTATAGAATACAGATAATCGAACAGGTGAGCTGTCATCATGCACCTCACTCTCTGAAACCAAATGATTCATCATCAACCACACTCCCACCCCATTAAACACCTATTACGCAGTGAGCCAACCAGCCTGACTGAAGTGCTATCTTTCTTAAGGCTTCGAATCTCCACATTCAAAGAACTCGCTTTGAAATTCTCTTCCAAATTACATTTTCACTCAGACGCCTTCAGCAAGGATCCACCTCCAAAATTTCAGGCTCTCCTTCTGATGTTCCTTCCCCATGGATGTCTACATGCATTCAAGCTGCACCATCCACATGTAGTCATTCAACTACAGCAAGCAGAACACCATACCTCCAATAGGCCGCAGTAAGGAGTTACTAACCTTCAGCTGCCCGTTCAAATCCTCTAACTTCTCTCATGCTCACTTGGTTCCAGGTATTCTCACATGGCTCTTTACCTTTTATTCAGGGTCTTTTCTCTGCTCCTGACTCTTTACTTTACTGAACAGGTTTTATTTCAGATTCAGGTTTCAGATTCCTATGCTTGTCCCTTAACTTGACTGTCTTCTTGGGACCTCTTTCTGCCCCACTCCCTAATTTGGGAACTTTTGTTGGGATCCATTTCACTGTAAAATATTATGGAATGATGCTCTGTCTATATCAATGGGGACAAAGGAGAAATGGTCAAGAACTTCATGTTTTTAGGTGTCCAGATCACCAACAACCTGTACTAGGTCCCTTAATGTGGACGCTATAATTAAGAAAGCCCACCAACCCCTGTACTTTCTCAGAAGACTAAAGGAATTTGGCATGTCAGTTGTGACTCTTACCAACTTTCACAGATGTATCATAGAAGGCATTCTTTCTGGTTATATTACAAGTTGGTATGGCTTCTCTCTGTCCAAGACTGCAAGAAACTACAAAAGGGTTGTGAACGAAGCCCAGTACATCACTCAAACCAGCCTCCCATCCATTGATTCTATCTACACTTCCCGCTGTCTCGGAAAAACAGCCAACATAATTAGGGATCCCACACACCCTGGACATTCTCTCTTTCAACTTCTTCCATCGGGAAAAAGATACAAAATTCTGAGGTCACATACCAACCGACTCAGGAACGTCTTCTTCCCTGCTGCCATCAGACTTTTGAATGGACCTACCTTGCATTAAGTTGATCTTTCTCTAGCTATGACTGTAACACTACATTCCGCACTCTCTCTCCTTTCCTTATCTATGAATGGTCTGTATGGCACGCAAGAAACAATACTTTTCACTGTATCCCAAAACATGTGACAATAATAAATCAAATCAAATCAAATCCTCTCCTAGGAGGATTTCACCTGAATTTTTACGCCATTTCAATACTTTCTTCTCTCCCCGCAGGCACAGATTCCAAATCTGAAAAACACTGCACATACGCTTGGGGCTGTTTCCTGGGCTTGTAATGAGAAAACTGTGTGTGCCCTTTCTCCAGCAGGTACACGGGGACTCTGAGAATGAAGAATCTGTGTGTGTGCACATGTCCAAAGGCGAACTGTGCACTGATATTCCTGATCTCTAAAGTTTGATCCCCAGTTCAAGAGAAGATGAATTACTTTCTCTTGCCAAGGATTCATCACCCAAGAAGTACATGATATCATCCTAGAAAAGTGACAACACTAGACTACTTGCATGTGGAAGGAACATTCGAGGAACAGAGCCCAGGAATGATACGAAATCTCTGCAGTCCCATCACATTCAGCTGTGAATGATGGTGGAGAATGAAACAACTCACTGGAGGTGGAAGCTCCACAAATATCCACATGTCAATGATGGAAGAGCCGAGCACATTAGTGCAAAAGATAAGGCAATTTTCACCCAGACGGTCCATCCCTGGTGGTCTTCAGCTATCAGTCTTCAGCCAATTCAATTCACATGATAAAGAATAGTTGAAGGTGCTGGATTTTGCAAAAGTAATATTCCAATGATAGCAGTGAAGACTTGTGCCCCAGAACTTGCCTCTCCCCTGTTCCAATACAGCTACAGCACTGGCGTCCACCCAGCAATGTGGACAAGTGCCTAGATATGTCCTGTACACAAGAAACCAAATCCAACCTGGCCAATTACCACCCCATCAGTCTACTCTTGATCATCAGCCAAGTGATAGAAGAGTCATCAAGCAGCACGTGCTCAGCAATAACCTGCTCCCTGATGCTCAGTGTGGATTTCACCAGGGTCACTCAGCTCCTGACCTCATTACAGCCTTGGTTCAAACATGGATAGAAGAAAAAGCATTCAAGGGATGAGATGAAAATGGCATCACGTCAATAATTAGAAGCCGTCTAAGTACTTTGCAGGATTCCTAGCCTTTGAACTGCTCTTACAGCCAGTGATTAACTCACCTCCTGACTCCCCAAAGCCTGTCCACCATCTACTTAGATGAGCACATGAACAGAATGGGAATGGAGGGGTATAGAAAACTGATTTGAAATAGGGATCATGAGCCATGGGAGTTCCCTGGGAAGTGTGTAAATAGACGATGATATTAATGTACTTGTTTTTATCCTACAGGTGCTTTGGTCCGCCTTATTGTCTAACGAGGGGCATACACGCGATGGGTCGTGAGAGGGCTGCTCTTGGAATTTTTTTGAGAATATCCTAGTGCTTCACGTCGTTAGTGTACGCTTGACCTGGACCATTTGATGGGCAACACGACAGCTCAGTGACTATCGCTGTGCTGTGCAGATACATGGATTTGGGTCTGTGTCTGTGGGAGTTTGCGCATTCTCCCCGTGCTTGCGTGGGTTTTCTCCGGGTGCTCCGGTTTCCTCCCACATCCCAAAGATGTGCTCTTAGGCTAATTGGCAAAACAAATTCTCCCTAAATTGTCTCAAATTTGGTTTTTAATCCATAGATCTATAAACATAGACAGGGATCACGGGTAGAGGTAGGAACATCAGGGTGGCAGCACGGGCTTATTGGGCCAAAGGGCCTGTTTCTTGTGCTGTTTTGTTCTTTGTTCTACAAGTCAGGAGTGTGATGGAATATTGTCCACTTGCCTGGATGGGTGCAGCTCCAAGCAGCTCAGCACCATCCAGGACAAAGCAGCCCCACTTGATTTGTCCATTCCTCCACAGCCAATGCACAGAGACAGCCACATATACCATCTCTAAGATGCACTGCAGGATCTCACCAAGGATCCTTAGACAACTCTTTCCAAACCTCTTTCCCTCTCACATCCAAGACAGTCAATGCATGGGAACACCACGATCTGCAAGTCCCTCTCCCAAGCGTAATTAGAGAAGGCGATAAAAGCTTGCCTAGTCCGCAACATCCACATCCCAACCTAAACAAAGTCATTTATCATCTTAACTTGGAAATATAATCATTGTTCCTTCACTGAATCAAAATCTCTGTGATCCCGTAACCCTTAATTCCCTTGTCTATCAGAAATCTTTCTACCCCGTGACTTCAATATATTCAGCGATGTAGCCTCCACCACTTCAATGGGCAGAGAATTCCAGAGACTCACCGCCCTTTGAGTGAAGAAGTTCCTCCTCAACTCTGTTCTAAACTGCACCCCCCCCTCCTTATTTTGAGGCTGTGCCCTCTAATTCTGGTTTCCTTTCTAAGCAGGAAGAACCTCTCTACCTCTACCCTATCTATCCCCTTCATTAAGTTATCTGTCTCTCTAAGATCCCCCAGCAATCAGAGTGCTCACCTCAGGGACTGTAGCAGTTCAAGAAGGCAGCTCACCACCACCTTCTCAGGGGCAATTAAGAATAAGCAATAAACAGTGATCTAACCAATGATGCCCATATCCCATGTAAAAAAATTTTTAAACTCCCTTTTTGCAAACTGTTACCAAATCAATCATATTAGAGTTAGGATTTACAAGATGTTCCCTTCTTGTCAGATTTGTTTGATACTTATCATTAAATCAAGCAGAACCTGTTCCCTTGTCAATTCTAAAACTGTCCCGAATATAATCTTTAAATTCAGCGCTTTAATCACTTCAGGTGTGCTGCTTCTTTCAGCGGCCGAACAGTAAAAAAAATCAAAATCTTCTATTATAATTACAACTAGAAGGCAAATGGAATATTGGCCTTTATCGCGAGGGGGATAGAATATAAAAGCAGGGAGCTCTTGCTGCAACAGGGCACTGGTGAGGCACTGGTGAGGGCACTGGTGAGGCTGCAACTGGAGTACTGTGGGCAGTTTTGGTCCCCTTATTTGCGAAAGAGTATATCGGCCTCTGAGGGAGTACAGAGAAGATTCACCAGGCTGATATCGGAGATGAGGGGGGTTAGCTTATGAGGAGAGATTGAGCCTGTACTCTTGAGTTTAGAAGGCTGAGGGGGGATCTTATAGAGACATAATGAAGGGGCTAGATACAGTAGAGGTAGAGAGATTCTTTCCACTTAGAAAGGAAACCAGAACTAGAGGGGCACAGCCTCAAAATAAGGGGAGAGCAGTTTAGAATGGAGTTGAGGAGGAACAACTTCTCTCAGAGAGTAGTGAATCTCTAGAATTCTCTGCCCATTGAAGTGGTGGAGGCTACCTTGTTGAATATATTTAAGTCACAGGTAGATAGATTTCTGATAGACAAGGGAATTGAGGATTATGGGGAGAAAGTGACCAAAGAGGTGGATGGGGGTAAGGCGGTTGATGTAGTATATATGGACTTTAGTAAGGCGTTTGATAAGGTGGCCCATGGAAGACTTCTACAGAAAATGCAGATGTGTGGAATAGAGGGTGATTTAGCTAATTGGATTAGGAATTGGCTGGCAGATAGAAGACAGAGGGTGGTGGTTGATGGGAGATATTCATCGTGGAGTTCGGTGACGAGTGGTGTGCCTCAGGGGTCTGTTTTGGGGCCCCTGCTGTTTGTAATTTTTATAAATGATCTGGATGAGGGTATTGAGGGATGGATTAGTAAATTTGCAGATGACACTAAAGTCGGTGGAGTGGTAGATAGTGAAGAGGGGTGTTATAGTTTGCAGAGAGACTTGGACAAGTTGCAGAGCTGGGCCGGGAGGTGGCAAATGGAGTTTAATGTGGAAAAGTGTGAGGTAATGCACTTTGGCAGGAACAATAAATGTGTAGAGTATAGGGCTAATGGTAGGGCTCTTAATAGTGTTGAGGAACAGAAGGATCTTAGTGTATGTGTCAATAGATCCCTGAAAGTAGGCAGTCAAGTGGATAAAGTTGTTAAGAAGGCATATGGAGTCTTAGCTTTTATTGGTAGGGGGATTGAATTTCGGAGCCGCAACGTCATGTTGCAACTGTACAAAACTCTAGTGCGGCCGCACTTGGAGTATTGTGTGCAGTTCTGGTCCCCACATTATAAGAAAGATGTGGAGGCATTGGAGAGGGTACAGAGGAGGTTTACCAGGATGTTGCCTGGTATGGAGGGCAGGTCTTATGAAGAGAGGCTGAGGGATTTGAGGTTGTTTTCGTTAGAAAGGAGGCGGCTAAGAGGGGACCTAATCGAAACATATAAGATGATTAGAGGTTTAGATAGGGTGGACAGTGATAGCCTTTTTCCTAGGATGGAGAAAGCTAGCACGAGGGGACACAGCTTTAAATTAAGGGGCATGAGTTATAGGACGGATATCAGAGGTAGGTTCTTTACTCAAAGAGTGATTAGGGAGTGGAATGCCCTGCCTGCAGCTGTTGTAGATGCGCCAAGTTTGGTGGCGTTTAAGAGGTTAATTGATAAGTATATGGAAGAGAAGGGAATGGTTTAGTTTGGAGGGGCATTGCTTTTTATTTTGGTCGGCACAACATCGAAGGCCGAAGGGCCTGTTCCGTGCTGTAATGTTCTATGTTCTATGTTCTATGTAAAGCGGGAAAGTGGAACTGATCCACTTCAGATCAGCCATGATCTTATTGAATGGCAGGGCAGGCTCGAAGGGTTGAATGGCCGACTCCTGCTCCTATTTCTTATGTTCTTAATGTTTTTGCGACATGTTTCGGAATGGATCTGTCTACTTGCTATTTCACGGAGATTTGAACGTGGGTTAATAACTCCTAACACATCCTAATACAGACGGGAGAGGTTCCGGAGGATTGGAGGATTGCGGATGTGGTCCCTATTTTCAAGAAAGGGAACAGGGATAGTCCTGGAAATTACCGACCGGTGAGTCTGACCTCAGTGGTTGGTAAGCTGATGGAGAGGCTTCTGAGGGACAAGATTTACGAGCATTTGGAGAAGTTTAGGTTGATTAGAAATAGTCAGCATGGTTTTGTAAAAGGCAGGTCGTGCCTTACGAGCTTAATTGAGTTCTTCGAAAATGTGACTGAACACATTGACGAAGGAAGAGCAGTGGACGTGGTGTACATGGACTTCAGCAAGGCATTTGACAAGGTCCCACATGCAAGACTTCTTGAGAAGGTGAGAGGCCATGGGATCCAAGGGGCTTTGGCCTTGTGGATCCAGAACTGGCTTGCCTGCAGAAGGCAGAGGGTGGTTGTGGATGGCTCTTTTTCTGCATGGAGGTCGGTCACCAGTGGAGTGCCCCAGGGATCTGTTCTAGGACCCTTGCTGTTTGTCATTTTCATAAATGACCTGGATGAGGAAGTGGAGGGATGGGTGAGTAAGTTCGCCGATGACACGAAGGTCGGTGGTGTTGTGGATGGTCTGGAGGGATGTCAAAAGTTGCAGCATGACATCGACAGGATGCAAGACTGGGCGGAGAAGTGGCAGATGGACTTCAACGTGGATAAATGTGTTGTGGTCCATTTTGGCAGATCCAACGGGATGAATGAGTACACTATCAAAGGTAGGAGTCTTAGCTGTGTGGAAGAGCAGAGGGATCTTGGGGTCCGGGTCCATAAGACTCTCAAATCGGCCTCCCAGGTGGAGGATGTGGTTAAGAAAGCTTACGGTGTACTGGCCTTCATTCATCGAGGGATTGAGTTCAGGAGTCAGGAGGTAATGCTGCAGCTTTATAGGACCCTTGTCAGACCACACTTGGAGTACTGTGCGCAGTTCTGGTCGCCTCACTATAGGAAGGACGTGGAAGCTATTGAAAGGGTGCAGAGGAGATTTACAAGGATGTTGCCTGGATTGGGAGGCATGCCTTATGAAGACAGGTTGAGGGAGCTGGGACTGTTCTCCCTGGAGAGACGAAGGTTGAGAGGCGACCTGATAGAGGTTTACAAGATGTTGAGAGGAATAGATAGGGTGGACTCTCAGAGACTATTTCCCAGGGCTGAAATGGTCGCGACGAGAGGGCACAGATTTAAGGTGCAGGGAAGCAAGTACAGAGGGGATGCTAGGGGAAAGTTTTTCACTCAGAGGGTGGTGAGTGAATGGAATCGGCTGCCGTCGGTGGTGGTCGAGGCGAACTCGCTGGGGTCTTTTAAAAGACTTCTGGATGAGTATATGGGATCCAATGGGATTGGGGGTTATAGATAGGTCTATGGCTGGGTAGGTTTTGATGTGTTCGGCACAACTTGTGGGCCGAAGGGCCTGTTTGTGCTGTAGTGTTCTATGTTCTATGTTCTATCCTTGCTTCATGTGGTTTTTTTAAACTCCAACCGAAGTAAAATAGCCTCTTGTAATTTAGAATTCCAAATTACCGTTCCAAAGGCACAAGTTCAAATCCAGGCATCTGGGAAATAAAAATTAAATTAATCAATCAATCTGGAATTTGAAAGCTAGTGCTACAAAGAACAATTGTGGACTTTTTGGTTTATGGCAAAAACAATCTGGTTCACCAATTCCCTTTAGGGAAGAAAATCTGCAGTCCTTCCCCTGCATGTGACTCCAGAGCCACACCATAAGGTTGACTGTCTTCTGTATTGGCAGAACAAGTTATGGAAGTTTCCCCCAATCCAGAGTACATTCTGTGCCTTTGCTACACTTAGTACTCCTTCCATCTGCCAGACTGAATGTGCGACAGGTGCAGAGAGAAACGTCAAGAGGGAAAGAATTATTTGGCCTCATCCTCACCAATCTGTCACAATGCAACTGCCCGTCACTGTATTGGTAAGGTGTGGTGACGAGACAGTCCTGGAGAGGAAGGCACATCCTCACACTAAGGACACGCTCCATTTTATGTGGTACTGTCTCTGTGCTCAGTGGGATAGACTCTGAACAGAATCAAAATGTTGTCATGATCGCTATAGACCATAAGATCATAACTTACTGGAGTAGAACCAGGCCATGTGGCACATCGAGTCTGCTCCACCATTCAATTATGGCTGATATGATTCTCATCCCCATTCTCCTGCCTTCTCCCCGAACTCTTGATCCCCTTATCGATCAAGAACTCTCTCTGTCTTAAAGACACTCAATGACCCGGCCTCCACAGCCCTCTGCGGCAATGAGTTCCACAGATTCCCCACTCTCTGACTGAAGAAATTCCTCCTCATCTCAGTTTTAAAGGAGTGTTCCTTCACTCTTGAGATTGCACCTTTGGGGTTTAGTCTCTCCCATTAGTAGAAACAAACATTCTCTCCACTCTATCCAAGCTTCTCGATATTCTATAAGTTTCAATTACATCATTTTTCTAAACTCCATCTAGTACAGAGCCAGACTCCTCAACTGTTTCTCATCTGACAAAATCTTCATTCCTGGGATCATTCTTGTGAACTTCCTCTGGATCCCTTCCAAGGCCAGCGCATTTTTCCTTAGATACAGGGCCCAAAACTGCTCACAGTACCCCTGATCAGGTCCAACCAGAGCTCCGTACAGTCTAAGCAGTACATCAATGCCCTCTCAAAATGAATGCTACAGACTGTCATTATTTGAAGATAAATTCAAACACCCAGTTATTCAATGAAAAAAATGGAGCCACACATTCCATGATTTAAAACAAGTGAATTTTGCAATAAACTAAAGCAAACATTCCAAAGCTTTTTACAGGTATATAAATAATAAAAGATTGGTTAGGGCAAGATTAGGGCCAGTCAGAGATAGCAGTGGGAAGTTGTGCGTGGAGCCTGAGGAGATAGGAGAGACACTGAATGAGTATTTTTCGTCAGTATTCACGCAGGAGAAAGACAGTGTTGTCGGGGAGAATACTGCGATACCAGGTTGTAGACTGGGCAGGATTGAGGTTCATGAGGAGGAGGTGTTAGCGAATCTTGAGGGTATGAAAATTGATAAGTCCCCTGGGCCAGATGGGATTTACCCCAGGATTCACGCAGGGTGATGTAAATGTAGTTATGGTGAACACTGAGGTACAGGGTAGCAAACTGGAAAGTATCGAAGTAGATAGGGAGGATGTGCTAGATCTTCTCGAGGGTTTGAAGTTGGATAAGTCCCCTGGGCCGGACGGGATTTACCCTAGGATTCTCTGGGAGGCAAGAGAGGAGATTGCAGAGCCTCTGGCTCTGATCTTCAGGTCCTCGTTGGTTACGGGTGTGGTTCCGGAGGACTGGAGGATAGCGAATGTGGTCCCATTGTTTAAGAAGGGGAAGAGAGACCTTCCAGGGAATTATAGGCCAGTGAGTCTTACTTCTGTTGTGGGCAAAGTATTGGAGAGAATTATTAGGGATAGGATTTATAGTTATTTAGAGAGAAATGAATTGATTGGGGATAGTCAGCATGGTTTTGTGAAGGGTAGGTCGTGCCTTACTAACCTCATTGAGTTTTTTGAAAAAGTGACCAAAGAGGTAGATGGGGGTAAGGCAGTTGATGTGGTATATATGGACTTTAGTAAGGCGTTTGATAAGGTGGCCCATGGAAGACTTCTGCAGAAAATGCAGATGTATGGGATAGAGGGTGATTTAGCTAATTGGGTTAGGAATTGGCTAGCAGATAGAAGACAGAGAGTGGTGGTTGATGGGAGATATTCATCGTGGAGTTCGGTGACAAGTGGTGTACCTCAGGGGTCTGTTTTGGGGCCCCTGCTGTTTGTAATTTTTATAAATGATCTGGATGAGGGTATTGAAGGATGGATGTAAATTTGCAGATGACACTAAAGTCGGTGGAGTGGTAGATAGTGAAGAGGGGTGTTATAGTTTGCAGAGAGACTTGGACAAGTTGCAGAGCTGGGCCGAGAGGTGGCAAATGGAGTTTAATGTGGAAAAGTGTGAGGTAATCACTATGGCAGGAATAATAAATGTGTAGAGTATAGGGCTAATGGTAGGATTCTAAGTAGTCTTGATGAACAGAGGGATCTTGGTGCGTATGTGCATAGATCCCTGAAAGTAGGCAGTCAAGTTGAGAAGGTTGTTAAGAAGGCATATGGAGTCTTAGCTTTTATTGGTAGGGGGATTGAATTTCGGAGCCGCAACGTCATGTTGCAACTGTACAAAACTCTAGTGCGGCCGCACTTGGAGTATTGTGTGCAGTTCTGGCCCCCACATTATAAGAAAGATGTGGAGGCATTGGAGAGGGTACAGAGGAGGTTTACCAGGATGTTGCCTGGTATGGAGGGCAGGTCTTATGAAGAGAGGCTGAGGGATTTGAGGTTGTTTTCGTTAGAAAGGAGGCGGCTAAGAGGGGACCTAATCGAAACATATAAGATGATTAGAGGTTTAGATAGGGTGGACAGTGATAGCCTTTTTCCTAGGATGGAGAAAGCTAGCACAAGGGGACACAGCTTTAAATTAAGGGGTGATAGTATAGGACGGATATCAGAGGTAGGTTCTTACCCAAAGGGTGGTTCGGGAGTGGAATGCCTGCCTGCAGCAGTTGTAGATGCGCCAAGTTTGGTGGCGTTTAAGAGGTTAGTTGATAAGTATATGGAGAGAAGGGAATGGTTTAGTTGGAGGGCATTGCTTTTTATATTGGTCGGCGCAAACATTGAAGCCGAAGGGCCTGTTCTGTGCTGTAATGTTCTATGTTCTATGTTCTATTCTCTGGGAGGCTAGAGAGGAGATTGCAGAGCCTTTGGCTTTGATCTTCATGTCGTCGTTGGCTACAGGTATAGTGCCGGAAGACTGGAGGATGGCAAATGTTGTCCCTTTGTTCAAAAAGGGGAGTAGGGACCATCCTGGAAATTATAGACCGGTGAGCCTGACTTCTGTTGTGGGCAAGGTCTTGGAAAGAATTATAAGGGATAGGATTTATAAGCATCTAGAGAGAAATAAATTGATTAGGGATAGTCAGCACGGTTTTGTGAAGGGTAGGTCGTGCCTCACAAACCTTATTGAGTTTTTTGAGGAGGTGACCAAAGAGGTAGATAAGGGTAAGGCAGTTGATGTAGTGTATATGGATTTTAGCAAAGCGTTTGATAAGGTTCCCCATGGTAGGCTACTGCAGAAAGTGCAGATGCATGGGATTGAAGGTGATTTAGCAGTTTGGATTAGGAATTGGCTAGCTGATAGAAGACAGAGGGTGGTGGTTGATGGGAAATATTCAACCTGGAGTGCAGTTACAAGTGGTGTACCTCAAGGATCTGTTTTAGGCCCACTGCTGTTTGTCATTTTTATAAATGACCTAGATGAGGGTGTAGAGGGTTGGATTAGTAAATTTGCTGACAATACCAAAGTGGGGGGAGTTGTAGACAGCGAGGATGGATGTTACAGTTTGCAGAGGGACATAGATAGGTTGCAGAGCTGGGCCGTGAGGTGGCAAATGGAATTCAATACGGATAAGTGTGAGGTGATTCACTTTGGTAGGAATAACAGGCATATGAAATATAGGGCTAATGGAAGGACCCTTAATAGTGTTGTCGAGCAGAGGGATCTTGGGGTACAAGTACATAGCTCTTTGAAAGTTGGCACCCAGGTTGATAAAGTTGTTAAGAAGGCGTACGGTGTGTTAGCTTTTATTGGTAGAGGGATTGAATTTAGGAGCCGTGAGGTTATGTTACAACTGTGCAAAACTCTGGTGCGGCCGCACTTGGAGTATTGCGTACAGTTCTGGTCGCCGCATTATAAGAAAGATGTGGAAGCATTGGAAAGGGTGCAGAGGAGGTTTACCAGGATGTTGCCTGGTATGGTGGGAAGGCCTTATGAGGAAAGGCTGAGGGACCTGAGGTTATTTTCATTAGAGAGAAGAAGGTTACGCGGTGACCTAATTGAGGCGTATAAGATGATCAAGGGATTGGATAGGGTGGATAGTGAGAGCCTTTTTCCTCGGATGGTGATGACCAACACGAGGGGACATAACTTTAAATTAAGAGGTGGTAGTTATAGGACGGATGTCAGAGGCAGGTTCTTCACACAGAGGGTGGTGAGGGCGTGGAATGCCCTGCCTGCAGCAGTTGTGGACTCGCCTACTTTGGGGGCATTCAAATGTTCGGTGGATAGGCATATGGATGATATTGGAATAGTTTAGGTTAGAGGGTCCACTGGCCAGTGCAACATCGAGGGCCGAAGGGCCTGTGCTGCGCTGTAATGTTCTATGTTCTACGTTCCTCAATAAACCCTGTACCAGGTAATTAATTATACCTAACAGTGAAAATAACAAGAAAACACATTTTAAAATAAAACTCTGGGCCAAAGCCTTCTTTTTCTGCTATGCCTCTTTTCAACCAACATCTGCCCCATTCCCCCACCCCGGCTCTGTCAGGTCTGGGATGTCCATGTTTATCTCAAGCCTGATCTTCATTTCGAATTTGTACACAGTGACTTAAACAGAAAATGAAAAATATTCTGGTTTGTAATAACTTGACCCGCAGGACCACAACTACTCTGCAGCTCCTGTCAGATCTCTGTGCCCAATTACCAGCTGACCTACTTATATTTAGCTACGAGGACTACATTAGATGTTTTCTTCTACCTCCAAGCAAGGTAAATCTTCCAGTCTCTTTTGCCTCACCAAATTGAGTGCAAGCTTCCATCTGCATTCTGAGCAGCGAATTTCTATGTTCAAGGCCTGACAAATGTCTATCACTTTCCTTCCTTCATGCTCGTGAGCTGCAAGCTACACAAAACCAAAGGCGACTGTCCTTGTCTCTTACAAACCCGATCTGTTCATCTCTGTGAGCACGCGTGAAGATAAGTTAAAATAAAAATCCACCCTGACCCTTACAGACCATCTCCATGGCAAAATGGCAGATTGGGGATATTCCAAATAGAAATGTAATCTGTTACCTTGAAAGCAACCTTTTGATTCAGTGATCCATATCAATAATTTCTATCTCTAATGAAGTTAATGGCCCTCCCCAGAATTGCTCCTTCAACCAAGAAACCCCTTTGTTTACAAAGCTGTTTCTAGCTCATTTGATCTGGGAGTGACATGACTAATTACATTTCTTAGGAAGACAACGGTAGACTTTCCAGACGCACTTGCCCCAGAAAATACTGCCCAAGCTCAATGGACCATTACATGGTCCTATCTCACCCATTATGATTCCCGTGGTGGGCAGGTTGGGAGAATCCCATCCAATGTCTCTAGCAAGAGCTCAAAAATGAATAAAACATTGTTCAAATTTTCTCCTTTGATTTCCATTGATAAATACACATTGGTTATGCTGTGGACTATAATTAGCTCAGGTCTGTTCAAATTGCATCTACTTCAGATTGTTTATCAGTTTCCCAATCAGATATTTACAGTTAGCATAGAACACTACAGCACAAACAAGCCCTTCGGCCCACAAGTTGCATCGATCACATCCGTACCTACCAGGGCTGTCTATAACTCTCAATCCCAATTAATCCCATGTACTCATCTAGAAGTTTTTTTTTAAAAGACCCCAGTGAGTTTGCCTCTACCACCACCGACAGCAGCTGATTCCACTCACCCACCACCCTCTGAGTGAAAAACTTACCCCTGACATCTCCTCTGTACTTGCTCCCGACACCTAGAAACCGACAGTGGAGAAAGAAGCCTTTCGGCCCATCGAGTCTGCACCAACCACAATCCCACCCAGGCCCTACCCCCACATCCCGACATATTTACCCACTAATCCCTCTAACCTACGCATCCCTAACGGACAATTTCTTAGCACGGCCAATCAACCTAACCCATGCATCTTTGGACTGTGGGAGGAAACCCACGCAGACACAAGGAGAATGTGCAAACTCCACACAGACAGTGACCCAAGCCGGGAATCGAACCCAGGACCCTGGAACTGAGAAGCAACAGTGCTAACTACTGTGCTACCGTAAAACCTTAAACCTGTGTCCTCTCGTAGCGAACATTTCAGCCCTGGGAAATAGCCTCCGAGAATCCGTCCCATCTATACCTCTCAACATCTTATAAACCTCTATCAGATCGCCTCTGATCCTTTGTCTCTCCAAGGAGAAAAGATCGAGCTCCCCCAACCTATCTTCATAAGGCATGCCTCCCAATCCAGGCAACGTCCTTGTAAATCTCCTCTGCACTTTCTCAATAGCTTCTACATCCTTCCTGTAGTGAGGCGACCAGAACTGCACACCAAGTGGGGTCTGACAAGGGTTTTGTAAACAGTTATTTTAGTTTTGTGGATTGAAGAGTTGAACGTAAGTGCTGTTTTCGATGTTGCGGAACTTCTGGCAATTTGCGCCATCGATAGCAGAACTGTATTCAACCACAATCTGTAACCTGATAGCCCGACATATCCCCCAACTTTCGTCACCAGCCAGGGATCAATGAGAAGTGCAGGAGAGAGCACCAGGCAAAGACAAAAAAAAAATGAGATTCCAACCCCCCCCAAGCAAATACACAACACAGAACACCATGCATGTCAAACAGTGCCATAGACAGAATGACGCACAAACAATACATCATATCTAAGCTCTGCAGTTTGCGACATCTACTCAGGAATGGTTATGGGTTATCAAACAAGCAATTAACTGGTGAAGAAAAAATCATTTCCATCCTCAGTGATGGGGAACCCAGCACATCAGCACAAAAGACAAGGCTGAAGCCAAAAGTGCAGACTGGATGATCCATCTCAGCCTCCTCCAGAAGTCCCCATCATCACAGACACAGGTATCAGTCTCTGGTCAATTTGATTCACCCCACGATATCAATGTGCGGATACTGTAATGACTTATGGTCCTCGATAATATTCTGGAAGAAACATTGAAGACTGAGCTCCAGAATTGTTTTCACCTCGAGCCAAACTGTTCCAGTACAGCACTGGAAATGTGGAAAATTGTCCGTGTATGTGCTGTATACAAAAAAGCAGGGTAAGTAGAGGTCGAGGGATTGAATTTCGGAGCCGTGAGATCATGTTGCAACCGTACCAAACTCTGGAGCGACCGCACTTGCAGTATTGCGTACGGTTCTGATCAATGCATTATAGAAAAGATGTGGAGGCATTGGAAAGGGTGCAGAGGAGGTTTATTGGGATGTTGCCTGGTATGATGGGAAGGTCTTATGAGGAAAGGCTGAGGGACTTGAGGTTATTTTCATTAGAGAGAAGAAGGTTAAGGGGTGACCTAATTGAGGCATACAAGATGATCAGAAGGTTAGATAAGGTGGACAATGAGAGCCTTTTTCCTCGGATGGTGATGGCTAACATGAGGGGACGTAGCTTTAAATTAAGGGGTGATAACTATAGGACGGATATCAGAGATATGTTCTTTACTCAGAGGGTAGTAAGGGTGTGGAATGCCCTGCCTGCAGCAGTTGTGGACTCGCCAACTTTAAGGGCGTTCAAATGGTCAGTGGATAGGCATATGGATACCATTGGAATAGTTTAGGTTAGAGGGTCATTAGATTGGTTCCACTGGTCGGTGCAACATCGAGGGCCGAAGGGCCTTACTGCGCTGTAATGTTCTATGTTCTAAGTCCAAACCAGCTAATTACTGCCCCATCTGCCTCCTCTCAATGATATAAATGACACTTAGTCAGCAATAATGTTCAGTTTGAATCTTACCAACACTACTGGCCAAATCAGCCGAATTGCAGAGGTAAGGTGAGAGTGACAGCCCTTGACATCAAGGCAGCATCAAGGAACACCAGTCAAACTGGAATCAATAGCAATCGGCAGGGGGCAAACTCTACTTTACTCTTCGTTGGTTGGATCAGAGCTGGTGCGAAGGAAGATGGTTGTTGGAGGCCAGTTATCTCAGCCTCAGGGCATCACGGCAGGAGTTCCTCAACAATTACTGATCGTTCCATGGTCACGCTTATTCAGACAAGCTTTCAAGGTGACTAACTGAATTTAATTTCCACCACTTACCTGGGTGGGATTTGAACTCATATTACCAGAGGATTAGCCAGGATCTCTGGATCACCGTGTGGTGACATTGCCACAACATGTTTACAAAATATTTGCAAATTATTGCAGGTGACAAGACACCTGAGAAAATGGTTTAATTGTCACAACTTTACACTCTCTTCTCTCTAAGAGAGTGATTTTGCAAGCTTATTAAAAGGCTGTTTCACGTGAAATGAAAACTCAATGACCAACAAGTCGCTGGAGCAAGATTTGAGCTCAGCGCCTTACAGCCCACAGTGAGGCTACTATGGACGGCACGGGAGCACAGTGGTTAGCATTGATGCAGGGGCTCAGGTTCAATTCCTGGCTTTGGTCATTGTGTGGAGTTTGCACATTCTCCCCATGTCTGCATGAGTTTCCTCTAGGCGCTCCAGTTTCCTCCCACAGCCCAAAAGACTTGCTGATTAGGTGTATTGCTCATGCTAAATTCTCCCTCAGGATACCCAAAAAGGTGCCAGAGTGTGGTGACCTTTTCACCGTAACTCCATTGCAGTGTTAATGTAAGCCTACTTGTGACTAATAAATAAACTTTAAAACAAAACCAGAGGGTAGTATTCTTATCTCCAACTAACTTCAGTTGCATCATTAATGACCTTCCCTCCCGTCAGAAGGTCAACGATGGGAATCTCCATTAAGAATCAACTCTTCAGATCTTGAAGCAGTGTGTGCCGATTTGCAGTGAGGCTTGGGTACTGTTCCATATTCCATTAAATAGCGGTACATCCCATTTGTGCCATACAAACCAGAACACTGAACACAGGAGTTGGGACGTCTTGTCGAAGTTTTTGAGACATTGATAAGACCATACTTGAAATACAGTGTACAGTTCTGGTCACCCTATTACAGAAAGAATATTATTAAACTAGAAACAGTGCAGAAAAGATTCACTGGGATGCCAGCAGAATTCGATGGTTTGAGTTATAAGGAGAGGCTGGATAGACTGGAACCTTTTTCTTCAGAGTGTAGGAGGCTGAGGGGTGATCTTACAGAAGTCTATAAAATAACGAGGGGCATAGATCAGCTAGATAGTCAACATATTTTCCCCAAGGTAGGGAAGTCTAATACTAGAGGGCATAGATTTAAAGTGAGAGGGGAGAGCTGAAAAAAGGTCCAGAGGAGCAATTTTTTCACACAGAGGGTGCTGAGTGTCCAGAACATGCTGCCAGAGGTATAATAGAGGCAGTATAATTTTGTCCTTTAAAAAGCATTTTGACAGTTACTTGGGTAAGTTGGGGAGAGAAGCATATGAGCCAAATACGGGCAACTAGGACTACCTAAGTGATAAAAAGTGGGGGGCTTGGACACGTTGGGCTGAATGGCCTGTTTCCACGCAGTAAAACAACATGACTCGATGGGGTGAGGAAGCCCCAGTTGTGGAAAGGAAGAAAAATTCTAAATTCACCTTTTTCCTCTCAAGCATACTACTCATAGCGTGGTCAATCTCAAATCATTTACATTTTAGATGTTAATATGTTACTCCATAAAAGAGATCACACTAATTTTACAATTGAATGAATTATTTTCACTTTGGAGCGTATTCCATACATGAATCAATCCCTCATTAAATATTATTATTGTTCAATTCTTTGAGTCCTCTCTCCTTCAAACATCGCTTTTGTCTGTTTTCAATATTCATGGGGACCCCTCTCTCTGATCTCTTAATCGAGAACTGCCCATGTAACATCAGCCATCTTGAAGTCTCTATGCCCCTCACTCACTCTAACCTGTCTCCCTCTGAACTTGCTGAACTCCATTCTCTCAGGTCCATCCCTATAATTGCTCGAAAACCTGCTGACAAGGGCAGTTGTTGCTGTCTAGAAAGTAGGATTTTCCAGCCACGCACACCTCAAGAGTGGAAATTCCCATCCGAGCTCAATGGAGCTTTGAATGGTCCCACTGAATTTGATGTCCTGCCCGTCACGATTCCCACGGCGTGTGGGATAGGAAATTTCCAGTCCCAATTTCCAGAGGATGAATGCCCATGTACTGACACTTTCTCCAAACCTCTTCGCTTCCCCCCCCCCCGCCAAATTGAACCTGATCCTAACATTAAACCATTGTTTCCAAAAGAGTTACAAGCCTCCTCTCCTCCACGATTTACCAGCTCATAGTCCTCCAATTCCAAAGAGCTTGCTTCTAATTACTTCCCAAGATCCAGAAACAGCACCATGCTGGTAGACCTTTTATCTCAGTCTGTTACTACCCACTGAACAGATTTTTTTCCTATCTTAACTATTGCTTCTCTCCTTATCCGGTTCCCTCTCAGCGACATCTTCCAATGCCCTCTGTCACTTTAATAACTTCCAATTTCCTGCCTCTAACCATCTTCTCTTCACTGTGGGCAACCCAATATTTGTACACTTCCAACCCCACCAGACTCTGAGCTCTCTGCTTCCTGCTTGAGAAAGGTTCAACAAATTTCCATCGAGTGAATTTGTTCTCTCACCAAAACTTCTCCTACATCTCATCTCACTCCCTTCAAATAAAAGGTGCTGACAGATCTGTGTGCGATCTGTCGTTTTATGACTCCATCCCTGATTCCCATTTTCTAAGGTTCTACGCACCTCTGAAATTCGGGTCATTTGTCTATCTTTGGATCAAAGCTAAAAGGAGGCCTGGAAATGACGGGTTCTGCCAGTAACCTAAGTGGGCATTAGTGAGCACGGTCCATTAAGTGCCACTCAATTGCATGCTCAGAGAACCCCCTCCCTCCACTAATTGCTTTGCTGATGTTTGAGACCAGACTAATGGGACCGTAGTGGTACAATTTGAATCACAGAACCCTACAGTGCAGGAAGAGGTCCTTCGGCCCATTGAGTCTGCACCGAACACAATCCTGCCCAGCCCCTACCCCCATATCTTACCCACTAATCCCTCAAACCTATGCATCCCTAAGGGGCAATTTCTTAGCATGGCCAATCAACCTAACCTGCACACATCTTTAGACTGTGGGAGGAAACCGGAGCACTCGGAGGAAACCCCTGCACACATGAGGAGAATGTGCAAACTCCACACAGACAGCGACCCAAGCCGGGAATCGAATCCAGGACCCCGGAGCTGTAAAGCAGCAGTGCTAACCACTGTGCTACCGTGCCGCCCAATTTGCATTGGGTCTGTGGACACAACAGTTGGAATTTTACCACAGGAATTGGAGCAGGAAAGATGTGGGCAACGGGAAGGTCCATTGACCTTGGGCAGGATTTTACGCTTTTAAAATGAGCAAGGTTATAAGATCCAGCCCATCATATCTGAACAATTTGACACTTGGCCAGGTAAGAGCCAATGTTGTAGTTTGACTGGAACGGCTTGTTTAGAGAGGTAGACTAAGCTCTGAAGAGCAAGTCTTCAGTCAGTATGTTTTCACAGCCCTTTCTGTACCCAATGCTCTCAGCAATTTCTTGATATGACGTGAATACCAATTACGCTGATTGGTGTCAATAAATTGTCCCTAAATTGGATCTCCCTTAAGCTGGTGCACATGTAATTCCCTACATTTGCACCCCCTTTATCGTGAGGGGGTATACTAGAGGTAGACAGAAATGTCGACGAAAGACCTGAATAAGGCATTCACTGAGTGTTAAAATGGGCGACACGGGCTTGTCGGGCTGAAGGGCCTGTTTCCTGTGCTATTCTTTGTATTGAATTGGTTCAAGACTGGTTGGTACAATAGACCGATTGGCCCACTTCTGGTAGGGATTCTATGAAGACAGACTTCAGTGATAGTGGCGTCGCAGGAGGAGACCAAGGTGGATCTGGTCAAAGATGATTGCAAATGCCTCAGCCTTGTCTTTTACACTCACATCTTGGTCCACCATCATTCAGGATGGGAACGGTATCCTCCTCCTTCCCTTCATTTTCCATCGCCACTATAAAAAGGATTCTCTCCAATAGAAAAATTCTCTTTGTCCCCAGCAAGAACAAAATGCTGTTAATAAGACCCTTGTCAGACCCCACTTGGAGTACTGCGTGCAATTCTGGTCGCCTCACTACAGGAAGGATGTAGAAGCTATTGAGAGGGTGCAGAGGAGATTTACAAGGATGTTGTCTGGATTGGGGGCATGCCTTATGAAGATGGGTTGAGGGAACTAGATCTCTTCTCCCTGGAGAGATGAAGGATGAGAGGTGACCTGATAGAGATTTATAAGATGTTGAGAGGAATAGATAGAGTGGATTCTCAGAGGCTATTTCCCAGGGCTGAAACGGTCGCTACGAGAGGACACAGGTTTAAGGTGCTGGGAAGCAGGTACAGAGCAGATGTCAGGGGTAAGTTTTTCACTCAGAGGGTGGTGAGTGAATGGAATCGGCTGCCGTAGTGCTGGTGAAGGCGAACTCCTTTAAAAGACTTCTGGATGAGTACATTAAATGGGATGGGAGTTACAGATAGTTCTACGGCCTGATAGGTAGGGATATGATCGGGGCAAATTGTGGGCCGATTTGTGCTGTAGTGTTCTATGTAGAACAGAATTGTTCATTCGCCTTTCAAACCATGTGAGCACAACAAGTGGGAAATCACTCCTTCAGGTCAGTAAAGGAAGTGGGAGAATGTGAGGAGTGTAGCGGTTTATGGTTAAATGCAAAGTCCTAGTGCTTTGTGTGCAAGATCAATATTTTTTAAACCTGAATTTAATTTCTAAAGGAAGAGGGGAGGTTAAAAAAAACTAAACCCAGGCAGAGCTAAAACATCAAATTAACAAAACAATCCTATTCTTCTGCTCCCACTTCCTGCCAATTGAACCAACTGTTCAGAGGAGAACCCATTTATCCACTTTGACAAGGCTCCTCCGCCAACACAAGCAGCTGTAATTCAATCGCCTGGTCAAGATTAATAGCGTTAATTATTAATAAATCACCACTTTCGCACAGAACAGAATGTATACTGGCAAAAACTCCACCTATAAATTTTGCCCAGCCCAGGGATGCAGCAAGGCGGGTAAGAAAGTTCAGCGCTTCGCCCAAGTTTGCACTCCCCAAGAGCTGGAAATTGCAGCGGGAAAGAAACGGTGGCAGAATTTAATCCCGGGCTGCTCTCTTCCGAACTGGTGATAATTCCCTGGGGAGGAATAGTGCACTTTCTCTCCCATTCCCACACGTAATGCACATCAAAGCAGCATTTCAGGCAGTATGAAAGGGGAGTGCATTAAGCAGACTTATTGGCAAGTCTGTTTGTGAATTGCAAGAATTTAAAAAGATTGGGGGGGGGGGAGGATTTTGGAATGAAGGGAAACACGCCCTTGCAAGAGACTTTACGAGGGAAAAACAGCTTGTGGAGCACACTCACCGACACCGTGGATATTCTCCTCGCAGGAATACCAGATCCCGGTGTGGAAATAGCGGAACACAAATTTCTCACCCCCAGTGTCCCAGCTGTACTGGTTGGGTTGGGTGAGATTGACGGTGCTGTTCAAGTCGATGCAGTTGAATTTGGTCTCCTGGTCGCAGTTGGGTTTGGGCACTTTCTGGGTGCCTTCGCACCAGTAGGTTGTAACGAAAGCAGTGGTGGAGAAAACCAGAGCCGCCGAGTTTAAGCCCACCGCCAGCATCGCTCTGCATTTTCTGCTGGTCCTCATCGTGGCATTGAGTCGCGGTTACTTTCCCTGGCAGACAGAATCTCTCCTCGAAATAAACAGCTCCTTCCTGTCTGCATTAGAGAGAATATATTTATATATTTTTTTAAAAAAAATCCCCCCTTGGAAAGTCAATCACTGTCACCAGTTCATCCCTGTCCTCCTTTATATGCTTGTCTTGAAGGTGAGGGCAGATACCTGTCCCAGATTGAATGAGGTGAACAGAGAGAGGAGGGAGGGAGGGGAGGGGGGAAGCTGTGTGTTTGCCTGGCTGTCTCAGTTCACCGCAGCTGTCTCAGTACTGGGACCAGTGCCTCCCTCTGACAAGCACCTGCCGCTGTGTACAATCTTCCCTGAAACTCCCAGCTCTCTGTCCAAAGTGCTCACTGCTTCTCCAGCACACACTTTCCCCAAGATGTATCATTCCTCTGCTGTGTGAAATGCAGAAGCTCGTGTGTCAGCTTTCCCCCATTCAACAGAGAGTTGGGGGGGGGGGGATCTAGTGCACTTGCTGAGAGTGTATGATTTGCTACATAACCATCTGGTCAATAATAATAAAAAGTCGATGTAAAGGGGGAAAATATCGAAACGGAGTACATCCATCTGTAGAAAAAAAAGTAGGAATGAAGCAGGATCACCGGATTGTTCCAGAGCAGAAGGAGGCCATTTGGCCCATCAAGTCTGTACCAGCTCTCCCAAGCAGCATCGTGGCTTTAGTACATTTCCCCAGATGATCATCTAATACTCTCTCCAATACACCCACCACACTTCCAGGCAATGCATACCAAACCCCAACCACTCACTGCGTGGAGAAGTTTATTCCCTCACAACTTATTTTTCTAAAATGCTAAAAACTGAAGAAAAACCACCTAATCTGTGCACATTTGTCACCACGGAACAAAAACTGCTCCCTGGCAGGTTTGACAAAACTTACACATCGCTATATCAGAAGTGACAGTAATAATCCCTTTGAGCTGCAGAGACCAAAATTCAAAGAGAACTGTGCAAAGGGCACCTAGTTGGCCAACTGGAGTCTATTCATTTGTTAGGACAAAAGATCCCACAAACTTATTTTCGATGGTTGGAACATCTTGAGATGGGAATTACCTGCCGTGAACCTTTAGCTAGTGCAATCAGTTGTATTGCATTGTTTCTGCTGTACACTCAGCCTTCTGTTTTACCACTGACAACATCCTAATGAAAGTGGCTTCATTGAATACCTAGCCCCTTATGCACCAGTCCAGCCGCAGCATTTGTACCACTGCCTACAAGATTGGTGGCACAGTGGTTAGCACTGCTGTCCCACAGCACCAGGGACCTGGATTTGATTTCTGGCTTGGGTCACTGTCTGTGCAGAGTCTGCGCATTCTCCCCGTGTCTGCATGGGTTTCCTCTGGGTGCTCCAGTTTCCTCCCACAATCCAAAGATTTGCAGGTTAGGTGATCCCTATCTCATTGTGGGTAGTCAACTCCACTGGAAAACTGCATTATAATAGCAGAAATAATCAACCTGCCAATGTCCGTGAAGGAGTATCTTATTGGACTGTTATTCTGGACTCTTGAGACAATATTTGTTTTCTCTGAACTGTACATTCTTCTTCTCTGTCCTTCTTTTACTGTATGAACACACTTCCCATGTGCGAAGGAATAAACTAACCCTCTGAGTTCGTCCTATCTCACATTCCAGAAAATTGGATCAGACACAAAACCAAAGCAGGAGAACATCAAAACACCTTTCTGTTTTAGCACGGATGGCGACACGAGAAATCAGTGTGGCTTAAATTAACTGTCCTCCTGTACCCAACAGAAACTGAGAGCCAAATCCATAAATCATACAGTGCAGAAGGAGGCCACTTGGACCATCAAGTCTGCGTCTAGACCCTATCCCCATAACCCAATGCATTTAGCCCAGGTATCTCTCTTGACACTAAGGGGCAATTTAGCATGTCTAATCCAACTAACCTGCACATCTTTGGAGTGCGAGGGGAAACCGCAGCACCTGGAGGAAACCCATGCAGACACTAGGAGAATAGAACATAGAACATAGAACATTACAGCACAGAACAGGCCCTTCGGCCTTCGATGTTGCGCCGACCAATATAAAAAGCAATGCCCCTCCAAACTAAACATTCCCTTCTCTTCCATATACTTATCAACTAACCTCTTAAACGCCACCAAACTTGGCGCATCTACAACTGCTGCAGGCAGGGCATTCCACTCCCGAACACCCTTTGGGTAAAGAACCTACCTCTGATATCCGTCCTATAACTATCACCCCTTAATTTAAAGCTGTGTCCCCTCATGCTAGCTTTCTCCATCCTAGGAAAAAGGCTACCACTGTCCACCCTATCTAAACCTCTAATCATTTTATATGCTTCAATAAGATCCCCTCTTAGCCGCCTCCTTTCTAACGAAAACAACCTCAAATCCTTCAACCTCTCTTCATAGGACCTGCCCTCCATACCAGGCAACATCCTGGTAAACCTCCTCTGTACCCTCTCCAATGCCTCCAATCTTTCTTATAATGTGGGGACCAGAACTGCACACAATACTCCAAGTGCGGCCGCACTAGAGTTTGTACAGTTGCAACATGACGTTGCGGCTCCGAAATTCAATCCCCCTACCAATAAAAGCTAAGACTCCATATGCCTTCATAACAACTTTATCCACTTGACTGCCTACTTTCAGGGATCTATTGACACATACACCAAGATCCTTCTGTTCCTCAACACTATTAAGAGCCCTACCATTAGCCCTATACTCTACACCTTTATTGTTCCTGCCAAAGTGCATTACCTCACACTTTTCCACATTAAACTCCATTTGCCACCTCTCGGCCCAGCTCTGCAACTTGTCCACGTCCCTCTGCAAACTATAACACCCCTCTTCACTATCTAAATGTGCAAACTCTACACAGACAGTGACCCGAGCCAGGAATCGAACCCTAGCACTGAGAGGCAGCAGTGCTAACCAATGTGCTGCCTCAGATTCATCTGTTGGAATCTGACCAGGGTTCAAGTTAAGATGAGTCAAATCTGATTGTAAAAAAGAGTCATTTGGAAGCTCAGGGGAAACAACTGGTGCCTGGATGGAATTTTAAAAACACAGTGACTTACCACAGCAAATTCCTTTTCCCTAACCTTTGATGCCACAGTTGTGAGACAAGCAAGGAGATCTGACCAGTGAAATATTAGTATCCCTTAGCACAGAGCAGCTGAGTGCTGTAGCTAAGGAGTTACTGTTACAATTAACCAGTAAAGGTAAAGAGAAGTGAACTGATTCAGTGTTGGTAGAACATTAGGTGCAATACAGAGCTCAACTGTGACTCTGAATCCCCTCTCCACCAGGCAGCACAATGGCACAGTGGTTAGCACTGCTGCCTTACAGTACCTAGGGATTTGGGTTCGATTCCCAGGTGGGTCGCTGTTTCTACGTTCTCCCCATGTTTATTCCCAGTACTGCTACAATCCGAAAGATGTGCGAGTTAGATGCATTGATCGTGCTAAATTCTCCCTAGTGTACCCAAATAGGCATCGGAGTGTGATGACAAGGGGATTTTCGTAGTAACTTCCTGCAGTGTTAATGTAAGCCTACTTGTGACTAATAAGTAAAGCTTTAGCTTCAAGTTCAAAGTTCCCAATACAGCTAGAATTTCAAGACAGTGTGTTTTCAGGGGGAGAGAGAGAGAGAGAGAGAGAAAACACACAAGGGAAAGACAGAGAGGGAGAGCATGAGGGAAAGAGAGAGAGCAAGCAAGAGAGAGAGAGCGCAAGGGAAGGACAGAGAGAAAGAGAGAGTGCAAGGGGAAGAGAGAGAGGGAGTGCGTGGAAAGGAAAAAGGGAGAGAGGATTCCAGCTTCAAAAATTGGAAGTAGATTTAGCAGCTCAAGAGGGAGGGCTGAAAGCTATGGGGAGGGGGAATCTCTCCTTACTCTCTATCTCACTAACCCAGAACAACTCTGAGGCTTCAAGTTCACTCGATTCATTCCCAAATTTGAGGACAGTGACATGGAATCCTTTTTGGCTACTTTTGAGAGAATAGCAGGATACAAAAATGGCCACTAGATAGCTGGAGATTTTTAATTCAAGGACAATTATCCAGGAGAGGCCGGGAAGTGCTGACTCCTGCCGTGTCCATGCATTATAAACAGAGCAGGAGTTTCATCCTTAGTGCTAATGAATTAGTCCCAGAAGCAGCTTGCAAGCAATTCCTCAACCCCCTGGAGAATCCCACATAAGCCTACATGGAGTTCAGATGGCTGATGCATATTTGTTTGACCGATGGATAATGTTCCGAAGAAGCCCATACACCTATGAAGGGCTGCGTGAGTGGAATTTAAAATTGATGATCCTCCGACCTGTGAACACACTCGGAAGAGGAGTAGAGATTTCTGATGGGTGGGATGCAGCACTCACTGCAGACAGCTACCAGCTCAACTAGGAACATGGAAATTCAGTTCCAAAACATTTCCATGCAGCAAAGAAAGGGAAGACCCCCCTCCCCTCACCTTCCCCCAGTGACCAATCACGAAATTGGGTCAAGGAGTCCACTTGTGACCCGAAAGGAGAACATAAGAAATAGGAGCAGGAGTCGGCCATCCAGCCCCTCGAGCCTGCCCCGCCATTCAATAAGATCATGGCTGATCTGAAGTGGATCAATTCCACTTTCCCACTTTCTCCCCATAACCCTTAATTCCCTTGTCTATCTACCCGTGACTTAAATATATTCAGTGAGGTAGCCTCCACCACTTCAATGGGCAGAGAATTCCAGAGATCCACCATCCTTTGAGTGAAGAAGTTCCTCCTCAACTCTGATCTAAACTGCCCACCTCCTCCCCCCAACCCCTCCTCTTATTTTGAGGCTGTGCTCTCTAGTTCTGCTATCCTTTCTAAACAGGAAGAATCTCTCTACCTCTACCCTGTCTAACCCCTTCATTATCTTCTAAGTCTCTATAAGATCCCCCCTCAGCCTTCTAAACTCTAATGAGTACAGACCCAGTCTATTCAATCTCTCTTCATAAGCTAACTGAGACTGGGATGTGTTCTCATCGTAATAAAATAAACCAATCCAGGACTGAAGAGGACAGGAATGGCCTATTGCTAGACTATTAGTCAGAAACCGAGCTAATGGTTTGGGGACTAGGGTTCGAATCCCACCATGACAGCTGTTAGAATTTGAATTCAATAGAAATATCTGGAATTAACTAAGTACGGATGACCATGAAACCCATTGTCAGAAAAATCCATCTGGTTCACTGAGATCCTCCAAGGAAGGAGTCTGCTGTCCTTTCCTGGTCTGGTCTCCATGTGATTCCAGAGCCACAGCAATGTGTGAAATCTGTTAGTCTAACAGAGCTCCACAAGAGTAATCCTCCAAAAATTATTAGTTACTATAGCAGAGCAAGCAGAGACCCTAGCTACAGAAGCCTACCCTTTGGTGAACAGGGCAGTAGAGTAGCACAGTGGTTAGCACCGCTGCTTCATAGCTCCAGGGACCCTGGTTTGACTCCCGGTTCAGGTCACTGTCTGTGTGGAGTTTGCACATTCTCCGCGTGGATTTCCTTCGGGTGCTCCGGTTTCCTCCCACAGTCCAAAGATGTGCGGGTTAGGTTGATTGGCCGTGCTAAAAAATTGCCTCTTAGTATGCTAAGGTTAGAGGGATAAGTGGGGATATGGGGGAAGGGCCTGGGTGGGCTTGTGGTCGGTGCAGACTCGATGGGCCTCTTTCTGCACTGTAGGGTTCTATGATTTCACTGGCACTGTGTGTCTGAAACAAACTCCCAGAGAACTCTGGTGTTACATTCTTTCAGGAAATTGTCCCCATATACATTCCACAATGTGAGCAATGTGACAAAGAGAGGCAGAAAGCAGGAAACTATAGATCAGTTAGCCTATCATCTGATAGCAAAAAAAATTGTAGAATTCCTACAGCACAGAAGGAGGCCATTTGACGTATCAAGCACACCAATAACAATCCCACCCTATCTCTGTAACTCCATGTCTTTACCCTGCTAATCTCCCCCTGCACCCCCCCAGCCTACATATTTTGGAACACTAAGGGGCAATTTAGCATGGTCAATCGACCTAACCCGCAATCGGACTGTGGGAGGAAACTGGAGGAAACCCACACAGACACAGGGAGAGTATGCAAACTCCACACAGACAGTGACCCAAGCCAGGAACTGAACCCAGGTCCCTGATGCTGTGAGGCAGTCGTGCTAACCACTGTTCTACAAAGCACTGCATACTCGAAGCTATTATTTATAGCAAGACAGTTGGAAAAAAAAAATCAACACAATTGGGCCGAATCAATGTGGTTTTGTAAAAGGGAAATCATACTTAACCAACATATTGGAGTTCTTTGAGGGAGTCACATGGATTGTGGATCAAGGGGAAAAGGTGAATGCACTGTACTTACGTTTTCAGAAATTAATCAAAGATTGTTGTGTAAAACAAAAACTCAGCGTTGAGGTAACATATTGGCAGGGATTAAAGATTAATTAGCTAACAGCAAATAGAGAGATGGCATAAATTTCTAGTCATTTTCTCGTTGGCAAGATATTGTAAGTGATGTGCTACAGTGATCAATTCTGGGGCCTGAACTTTATACTATATATATATATATATATATATAAAATTGACCTGCATAAAGGCACAGAAGATATTGTTGCTAAATTTCAATGTAACACAATATAGGTGGGAAAGTAAATTGTAAAGAAATGAAAAGAGACTACAAAGGGATCTAGGTAGGCTAAATGAGTGGGTAAAATTCTGGCAAATAGAAAGTTGGCATATGTGAATTAATCCATTTTGAAAGGAAGGACAAAAAAATGATTATTATCTAAATGAGGAAATATGCAGAGCCCTGAAATGCAGAGGGATCTGGGTGTCCTAGTACATGAACCGCAAAAGGCTAATACACAGGTACAGCAAGCAATTAGAAAGCTAATAGAATGGTGTCATTTATTGTGAAGGCAATTGAATACAAAAGCAGAGAGGTTATGCTTCAGTTGTAGAGGCATTAATGAAACCACATCTGGGATATTGTGTATAGTATTAGTCTCCTTATTGAAGGAAAGATGTAACTGCATTAGAAGCAGTTCAGAGAAGTTTTACTGTAATAATCAGGTACTTTTGAGGAAAGCTTGGGTTTGTATCCACTAGAGTTTAGAAGCATTCAGAGGCAATTTGACCAAAACATTTGAAATCCGGAGAGATATGGATGGGGTGGATATGGAGAGGATATTCCCTCTCATCAGAGAATCTAGAAGCACAGATCACTGCCTAAAAATAAGCGGTCACTCAATTGAGACAGAGATGAGGAGAATTCTATTCTCTGAGGGCTGAGTGTCTTTGGAATTCTCTTCCTCAAAAGGCAATGGAAGCAGAGTGTTTGAAAGTTTTACATAGATTCTTGATTAACAAGAGAGTGAAACGTTATTGGTCAGGAATATGGGGTTGAGGTTACAATCAGATCAGCCATGATCTTATTGAATGGGGAAGCAGGCTTGAAGGGCCCACCCCGAGTTTATACGTACAGCTAAACTTATCCCCAGAGTTCTCCTAAAGACCAAAGCGTTGACAAGGAGCAGCACAGTGACACAGTGGTTAGCACTGTTGTCTCACATTACCAAGGATCTGGGTTCGATGCTCGACTCGGGTTACTGTCTGTGTGGAGTTTGCACATTCTCCCCATGTCTGCGTGGGTTTCCTCCGGGTGCTCTGATTTCCTCCCACAGTCCAAAAGGCGTGCTGGTTAGGTACATTGGCCATGCTCAGTTTTCTCCCAGTGTATCCAAAGAGGCACCAAAATGTGGCAATTAGGGAATTTTCACAGAATCATAGAAACCCTATATTGCAGGAGGAGGCCATTCCGCCCATTGAGTCTGCACTGTAAACAATTCCACCCAGGCCCTATCGCCGTAACCCCATATACTTACCCAGCTAATCCCTCTAACCTGTGCATCCCGGGACACTCAGGGGCAATTTTAGCATGGCCAATGTAGCTAACCAGCAAACTTTTGCAATGTGGGAGGAAACTGGGGCAAACCCACGCAGACATGAGGAGAATGTGCAAACTCCACACAGACAGTGACGGTCGGGCATTGAATCCAAGTCTCTAGCACTCTGAGGCAGCAGTACTAACCAGCGTGCCGCCCAAAGTAACTTCACTGCAGTGTTAATGTAAGCCTACTTGTGACACTACTAAATAAACTTTGAACAGTGGAGTTGGAGGAAGATCCAGGTGTTCACTCTTGCTACAAAGAACAAAGAACAACACAGCACGGGAAACAGGCCCTTCGGCCCAACGAGCCCGCGCCGCCATCCTAACGTCTTAATGACATATAGAGACCAATATAGGGACAATTTGTTACCCAATCAGCCTAAGAGCACATTTTTGGGATGGGGGAGGAAACCGGAGCACCCGGAGAAAACCCACGCAACCACGGGGAGAACGCGCAAACTCCCGCAGACACAGGCCCAAAGCCATGTGTCTGCACAGCAACAGCGATAGTCTCTGAGCTGTCATGTTGCCCATCAGATGGTCCAGTTTAAGCATACACTAACGATATGAAGCACTAGGCCACTCCTGAAGTAACATCCAGGAGCAGCCCTCGCACGACCTGCCGAATGCATGCACCTTGTTGGTCAACAAGGTGGACCGAATAGCCTGTGGAAACAATTAAAGTATTTAAACAGTCCTCCTATATCCCTCTATCTGCAGACCGCTCATGTGGCTGTCCAAGAGACCCTTAAACAACCCCAGCGTGCCTGCTCCCACCACCTTACTCGGTAGTGCATTCCACACCCCCACTACCCTCAGTGTGACCCTGCTTCGGACCCTGTCACGGTGGGAGTCAGTAGCAGGAATTCATGTCCTCTCTGCAATGATATAACTGGCAACAAGGTCAGCAAAAGGAAAAGGGCCCACTGTCAACCAGCAGAAATTTACAGAGATCAGAAAGCTAGGGAAAGGCCAGAGGCCCAAATAGGTGACATAGCACCATAAACACTGAGGAGAGAGGCTCCTTAAACATAGCAAGGCCAAAGCCAGGCCAGGAAGGAAGTTAAAAAAAAAAAAGAGCCATAGAATCTACATTAAACTGTAAAAATACCCCCCAAATTATACAGGAGCAAGAGAAATCTCAGAGCAGGGAACGAGATAGCCAGGGAGATGTCCCACATGGATAAAGAATTTGAAAAAAGCAATCCATTGGCCAGGAAAAGTAAAGATTAAGGAATTCTTGGCTGTTGGGAACTTTCCTTCCAATATTAAAATCAGGACAAATGGAGTTTGCAGGCCAATGAACAAATAGAAAATGAAAGAACTTCTCCCAGTTCCAAAGCCACGGGGAGCAGTAGCTGGAACTGCATCCCCACTAGAGGGCAGCGGCACTCCAGCAGATATGGAACAATCAGCCATCCTTCCAAGTCCCAGAGCCCCGAGTGAGTAGCCATTGATTGGTTGGCCACTAGCTTTGTGGTAAATTTAAATTGGGTCCGGGAAAGATCCCAAATTGGTCCCAAAAATGCCTAGTTTCATTGAAAAGCCAATCGGAGGTCTAACGAGAGCTGATCATCCACTGGGAGGCTGTACTGCCCAAAAGATGTCCAACTGACCAGTGGGACCCCAGCCATATTTGAACCCATGCACAGCCACCTCAGAGCCTGGCAGGGCTGCCCACTGTGTTTCATAGACTGTACAGTGCACAAAGAGACCCTTCGGCCCATCGAGTCTGCACTGACCACAATCCCACCCAGGCCCTACCCCTAAATCCCTACATATTATACCCACTAATCCCTCTAACCGACGCATCACTGGACACTAAGGGACAATTTCTTAGCATGGTCAATCAACCTAATCTGCACATCTTTGGACTGCAGGAGGAAACTGCAGTACGCAGAGGAAACCCACGCAGCCACAAGGAGAACATGCAAACTCCACACAGATGATGACCCGAGCCAGGAATCGAACCCAGGTCCATGAAGCTGTGAAGCGCTATCCCACTGTGCTACCGTGACACCCAATGATCCATTAAATCCACATGACTACAGCACTGTAGCCTGATTGGCCCCATCTTTCTAACGTGTGGATCCAAAATGGCTGTCCCAAGTTCAATAGATTAGACCACCTGTTTCCATGCCAACCCATAACATCTGGCAACACCTGCGTGGTGATTGTCCCTTGAAGCACAATGCAGCAGAAGAGGCTTGAGAGACCAACTGGGACTGAGATTAGATAATCACATGGTGGGATGGGGGGAGCACAGTCCCCTCTTAGGCAAAAGGCATCTTGAAGGCACGTAGAGACTGAGGCATCCAGTGGCCTGCTCTCGGGCAGCCAGGGCAGATCATTGAATTTACCATGCAAACGGAGGCCATTCAGCCCATCGAGCCTGCACCAACAACAATCCCACCCAGACCCTGTCCCCATAACCCCACATATTTACCCTCCTAATCACCTGACACTAGGGTCAATTTATCATGGCCAATCAACCCAACCCGCACATCTTTTGGACTGCGGGAGGAAACCCACGCAGACACGAGGAGAATGTGCAACCTCCACACAGACAGTGACCCGAGGACAGAATTGGACCCAGGACCTCGGAGCTGTGAGGCAGCAGCGCTAACCACTGTGCCACCTTCTGTACAGTTTTTCTTATTCATAAATACTCTTTGATTTGCTGATCAAGTCGGCGAGTGGGGATCTGGGCAGTGGTCCCTGCACTGAGGAACCGCAGGCAGGAAGGTTTTAAAAGGAGAAGACCTCTGCCTGTTCAAAAGAAAGGAGGTAAGAAAGTTTGAAGTATTGCTCCTTGGACTGGATCTCCACTGAAATTGACTAAGATCGCAAAGCAGAGGGTAAGCAGACTTGTCAAATGGCCAGAAGTTGCAGATAGAATAGCATAGGTTAGATGGGCTTTAGATCGGTTTTCACAGGTTGGTGCAACATCAAGGATTGTACTGCGCTGTAATGTTCTACATTACTTCCCACTGGCCAGAAGAAGGAAGTTTTCAAAGTTTAAAAAACGGTTTATGAGAAGGGCAGCAAGCTCCCACCAAATCTTCACAAGTGCAGGAACAGGCAGCTGTTAACAGCAGTAAAAAGACAAAGTGGTTCACAGCACAAAAACAGGCCCTTCAGCCCAACTTGTCCATGCTGCCCCGCTTTTTTATCCACTAAGTTAGTCCCACATTTGGCCCAAGTCGCTCTATCCCCAACTTATCCATCTAACTGTCTAAATGCTTTTCAAAATACAAAATTGTACCTGCCTCTACTCCTACCCCTGGCAACTCATTCCAGACACTTACCACCCTCTATGCAAAAAAACTGCCCCTCTGAAGCCTTTTGCTTTGGGAATAGATATTGGCTTTCCAGCTGATCTATGCTCCTCATTATTTTATAGACCTCTACAAGATCACCCCTTAATATCCTATACTCTAGGGAAAAAAGATCCAGTCTATCCAACCTCTCCTCAAACTACCAAGTCCCAGTAACATCCTAGTAAATCTTTTCTGCATTCTTTCTGATGTAATAATATCCTTTCTCTAATAGGGTGACCAGAACTGTACACAGCATTCCAAGTCTTGTAAAACTTCAATAAGATGTCCCAACTTCTGCACTCAATGTTCTGACCAATGAAACCAAGCACGCTTCTTCACCACCCTGTCTGTCTGTGACTCCACTTTCAAGAAGCTACGAACCTGTAGTCTGGAAGTCCTAAAGTGAAGAACAGAGGGATCTTGGTGTATATGTGCATAGATCCCTGAAAGTTGGCAATCAAGTCGATAAGGTTGTTAAGAAGGCATATGGAGTCTTAGCTTTTATTGGTAGGGGATTGAATTTCTGAGCCGCAACGTCATGTTGCAACTGCACAAAACTCTAGTGCGGCCGCACTTGGAGTATTGTATGCAGTTCTGGTCCCCGCATTATAAGAAAGATGTGGAGGCATTGGAGAGGGTACAGAGGAGGTTTACCAGGATGTTGCCTGGTATGGAGGGCAGGTCTTATGAAGAGAGGCTGAGGGATTTGAGGTTGTTTTCGTTAGAAAGAAGGTGGCTAAGTGGAGACCTTATTGAAACATATAAGATGATTAGAGGTTTAGATAGCCTATCACTGTCCACCCTTTTTCCTAGGATGGAGAAAGCTAGCACGAGGGGACATAGCTTTAAATTAAGGGGTGGTAGTTATAGGACGGATGTCAGAGGTAGATTCTTTACCCAGAGGGTGGTAAGGGTATGGAATGCCCTGCCTGCTGCAGTTGTAGATGCGACAAGTTTGGGGGCATTTAAGAGGTTAGTAGATAAGTTTATGGATGAAAAGGGAATGGTTTAGGTTAGAGGGTCATTGCTTTTTCTTAATTGGTTGGCGCAACATCAAAGGCCGAAGGGCCTGTTCTGCGCTGTAATGTTCTATGTTAAAGTGGTCATGCAGTTAATGCAGCAGAACTAATTAAAACAGAGGGCAACACACAGGATAATTGGAGAAGACTACAGATAGAGGGCAATTCTCCACAAGCAAGAAAGGTCTTACAGAAGAGATAACAGGATACCTTAAAGAGCATACATTTGAAAGAATTCAGAAGCTAGGGCACTGAAAGACTTAGAAAAAGGGGCAACAAAAGACACAAAATGACCAAATGAATGATAACGAAACAGTTACAGGATGGAAACAAGTCAACACTTTAGAGACAGACCAGAGCAGTGGTGAAAACAAAAAGGGATTGATTGAAGTTAAGTAAAAATGAAGTTCGCATTTGTGAAAACTTTGTATCCAGTAAGATCAATAATGGGATTCACTTTGGAAAAACATGTAGAAGTGTGAGACTTCCCAATAAACTAGGAACTGCTGAGCGTAAAGAGGAAGCAGCAAAAAGAATGAAGAGAGATATTAAAGATGAAATGGCTGGCAGCAAACAGTTGCAAAAGAAAATTAAAGTGAAGTTAAGGAGGAGGAGATTGAATAAGACAATGAAGGATAAGCTGAACTCCATGGAAAAACAACTAGGAAATCAGAATGAGTCCAGTGAAGAATTGAATCAGGAGGATAAGAGATTGAAGAGAAGGAAACTTCACAACGAGAAATCAACTGAAGGAGTCAAAACATTGAAACTGACAGCACAATGAACCATTCAACAGAGAAACTGCGAGTGTGTGCCAGAGCAAGATTGCTGAAATGTTCACACTAATGGAAAAGTACAAGAACCAATATAATAAAATGATTCATGGAGACGATCTTAGAATCCCGATAGGAGGCCACTCGGCCCATCGAGCCCGCACCAACCACAATCCCAGCCAGGCCCTATTCCAGTAACCTCACATATTTACCATGCCAATTCCCCTGACACTAAGGGGCAATTCGTCAGGATCAATCCACTTATCTTTAGACTATGGGAAGAAATTAGAACACCTAAAAAAGAAACCCACGCAGACACGGGGGGAATGTGCAAACTTCACACAGTCATCCGAGGCAGGAATTGAACCTGGATCCCTGGCATTGTGAGGTGGCAGTGCTAACCACTGTACCACCCTTGCTAAATTGAAACACTGGAAAGAGAAGAAACATCACATGGCCTAAATACCAGACTTCTTACTGTGTTTACCCCAGTCCAACGCCGGCATCTCTACACCTAAATACCAGACACAGAGAATCACAGCTATTCCTTCACACGTGACAGACCCAGACTGTGAAAGAACTGTCAGTGTGAGTTGCATTGTGATGATATTTGCCTGCATTAAAATGTAACATCCTCAGCAGAGCAAGGGTCAACATGTTGTCACATGGTCAGAGAACAATTTAGAACAGTAAGCAGCAAACCTGCATGGAACAGCTCTCCGCAGCACCATATTTGGCAGTAAAAGTATTTTATGTTTAAAAAAATACTAGCTTCAAGGTCTTACCGTCAACCATCACCACTGCAACACAAAAAACATATTAAATACATAATATGACATGGTGTCAGATGAGACTTGGATAGCAGGTATGAGTTAGACTCCTGAAATTATTATTTCTGAGACCGGAATTCTGTCACACCCAGTATATACAGAGAGGGAGATTATTCAGAAACATGCATCTCTCTGGAGGAGTACTCCAGCAGTCAGAGTTGCCATCAAGAAATATTTTCAAACCCATAAGCATAGAAGTACCTGCCCGATTTCTTATACACACAACTGATGTCAAAGAACAAAGAACAGTACAGCACAGGAAACAGGCCCTTCGGCCCTCCAAGCCTGAGCTGCTCATTGGTCCAACAAGATCATTCGTTTGTATCCCTCCATTCCCAGGCTGCTCCTGTGACTATCCAGGGAAGTCTTAAACAATCCCAGCGTGTCCGCCTCCACCACCCTACTCGGCACTGCATTCCAGGCCCCCACCACCCTCTGTGTAAAAAACGTCCCTCGAATATCTGAGTTATATCTTGACCCCTTCACCTTGAGCCTGTGACCCTTTGTGTTTGTCAATTCCGACCTGGGAAAAAGCGTCCTACTATTCACCCTATCTATGCCCTCACACACAATTTTATACATTTCTATTAGGTCTCACTTCATTCTGGCTTTCCAGGGAAAAGAACCCCAGTATATCCAATCTCTCCTCATAGCTAAGGCCCCCCATACCAAGCAACATTCTGGTAAACCTTCTCTGTACTCTCTCCAAAATTTTCATGTCTTTCTAGTAGTGCGGTGACTAGAACTGGACGCAGTATTCCAAATGTGGTCTAACCAACATTATATACAGCTGTAACATCAGACTCCAGTTTTTATACTCTATACTCAAAATTTGGGGATTGAATTTCAGAGCCGCAATGTCATGTTGCAACTGTACAAAACTCTAGTGCGGCCGCACTTGGAGTATTGTGTGCAGTTCTGGTCCCCACATTATAAGAAAGATGTGGAGGCATTGGAGAGGGACAGAGGAGGTTTACCAGGATGTTGCCTGGTATGGAGGGCAGGTCTTATGAAGAGAGGCTGAGGGATTTGAGGTTGTTTTCGTTAGAAAGGAGGCGGCTAAGAGGGGATCTTATCGAAACATATAAGATGATTAGAGGTTTAGATAGGGGGGACAGTGATAGCCTTTTTCCTAGGATGGAGAAAGCTAGCACGAGGGGACACAGCTTTAAATTAAGGGGTGATAGTTATAGGACGGATATCAGAGGTAGGTTCTTTACCCAAAGGGTGGTTCGGGAGTGGAATGCCCTGCCTGCGGCAGTTGTAGATGCGCCAAGTTTGGTGGCGTTTAAGAGATTAGTTGATAAGTATATGGAAGAACATAGAACATAGAACATTACAGCACAGAACAGGCCCTTCGGCCTTCGATGTTGTGCCGACCAAAATAAAAAGCAATGCCCCTCCAAACTAAACCATTCCCTTCTCTTCCATATACTTATCAATTAACCTCTTAAACGCCACCAAACTTGGCGCATCTACAACAGCTGCAGGCAGGGCATTCCACTCCCTAATCACTCTTTGAGTAAAGAACCTACCTCTGATATCCGTCCTATAACTCATACCCCTTAATTTAAAGCTGTGTCCCCTCGTGCTAGCTTTCTCCATCCTAGGAAAAAGGCTATCACTGTCCACCCTATCTAAACCTCTAATCATCTTATATGCTTCAATAAGATCCCCTCTTAGCCGCCTCCTTTCTAACGAAAACAAACTCAAATCCTTCAACCTCTCTTCATAGGACCTGCCCTCCATACCAGGCAACATCCTGGTAAACCTCCTCTGTACCCTCTCCAATGCCTCCACATCTTTCTTATAATGTGGGGACCAGAACTGCACACAATACTCCAAGTGCGGCCGCACTAGAGTTTTGTACAGTTGCAACATGATGCTGCGGCTCCTAAATTCAATCCCCCTACCAATAAAAGCTAAGACTCCATATGCCTTCTTAACAACTTTATCCACTTGACTGCCTACTTTCAGGGATCTATTGACACATACACCAAGATCCTTCTGTTCCTCAACACTATTAAGAGCCCTACCATTAGCCCTATACTCTACACATTTATTGTTCCTGCCAAAGTGCATTACCTCACACTTTTCCACATTAAACTCCATTTGCCACCTCTCGGCCCAGCTCTGCAACTTGTCCAAGTCACTCTGTAAACTATAACACCCCTCTTCACTATCTAGAGAAGGGAATGGTTTAGTTTGGAGGGCCATTGCTTTTTATATTGGTCGGCGCAACATCGAAGGCCGAAGGGCCTGTTCTGCGCTGTAATGTTCTATGTTCTATACCCTGTCCTATAAAGGCAAGCATGCCATCTGCCTTCTTCACCACTTTCTCCATCTGTACTGCCACCTTCAAAGATTTGTGGACTTGCACACCAAGATCCCTCTGTTTCTTGATGCTTCTACCATTTATTGTATAACTTCCCCCTACATTAGTTCTATCAAAATGCATCATTTCACATTTATCTGGATTAAATTCCATCTGTCATTTCTCCACCCAATTTTCCAGCATACTGTTCATAGAGAAGGAAACAAGAGAGTGCAGTATGTAGTGCTGGGGTATAGAGAAAGAGCAACTTAATGTGAGGTAGGTCCATTCAAAAGTCTGACAGGAGCAGGGAAGAAACTGTTCTCGAGTCTGTTGGTACGTGATCTCAGACTTTTGTATCTTTTTCCCGATGGAAGAAGGTGGGAGAGAGAACGTCTGGGGTGTGTGGGGTCCTTAATTACTCTGGTTGCTTTGCTGAGGCAGTGGGAAGTGCAGACACTGTCACTGGATGGAAGGCTGGTTTGCATGATGGACTGGGCTACATTCACTATTGTTTGTAGTTCCTTGCAGACTTGGACAGAGCAGTAGCCATACCAAGCTGTGACACAACAACAAAGAATTCTTTCTACGGTGCATCTACAAAAGTTGGTGAGAGCTGTAGCTGACATGCCAAATTCCCTTAATCTTCTGAGAAAGTAGAGGTGAGGCTTTCTTAACTATGGTGTCAGCATGGGAGGGGGACCAGGACAGGTTGTTAGTGATCTGGAACCTAAAAACCTTAAGTTCTCAACCCTTTCTACTTTGTCCCTATTGACGTAGATAAGGGCATGTTCTTGGGACGTAGATAGGTTGCAGAGCTGGGCCATGAGGTGGCAAATGGAATTCAATACGGATAAGTGTGAGGTGATTCACTTTGGTAGGAATAACAGGCATATGAAATATAGGGCTAATGGAAGGACCCTTAATAGTGTTGTCAAGCAGAGGGATCTTGGGGTACAAGTACATAGCTCTTTGAAAGTTGGCACCCAGATTGATAAAGTTGTTAAGAAGGCGTACGGTGTGTTAGCTTTTATTGGTAGAGGGATTGAATTTAGGAGCCGTGAGGTTATGTTACAACTGTACAAAACTCTGGTGCGGCCGCACTTGGAGTATTGCGTACAGTTCTGGTCGCCGCATTATAAGAAAGATGTGGAAGCATTGGAAAGGGTGCAGAGGAGGTTTACCAGGATGTTGCCTGGTATGGTGGGAAGGCCTTATGAGGAAAGGCTGAGGGACCTGAGGTTATTTTCATTAGAGAGAAGAAGGTTATGCGGTGACCTAATTGAGGCGTATAAGATGATCAAGGGATTGGATAGGGTGGATAGTGAGAGCTTTTTTCCTCAGATGGTGATGACCAACACGAGGGGACATAACTTTAAATTAAGAGGTGGTAGTTATAGGACGGATGTCAGAGGCAGGTTCTTTACACAGAGGGTGGTGAGGGCGTGGAATGACCTGCCTGCAGCAGTTGTGGACTCGCCTACTTTGGGGGCATTCAAATGTTCGGTGGATAGGCATATGGATGATATTGGAATAGTTTAGGTTAGAGGGTCCACTGGCCGGTGCAACTTCGAGGGCCAAAGGGCCTGTACTGCACTGTAATGTTCTATGTTCTATACGTTCTATGTTCTATGTTCCTCTACACTTCCTGAATGACAATCTCCTTCCTTTTGTTGACATTGAGGGAGAGATTATTATCACTGCACCAGTTCAACAGATTCTCTATCTCATTCCTGTACACTGTCTCTCATCACTGTTTGAGATCTGACCCACAACAGTAGTGTCATCAGCAAACTTGAAAATTGAATTGGAAGGGAACTTGGCCACATAGTTATAGGTGTATAACTCGTACAGTAGGAGGGCTAAGAACACAGCCTTGTGGGGCACCGGTGTGGAGGAGGTGTTGTTGCCTATCCTTACTGATTGTGGTCTGTGGGTTAGGAAGTTCAGGATCCAGTCACAGGGGAGGTGTGGAGACCCAGACCACAGAGTTTGGAGGTGAGTTTTGTGGGAATAATGGTGTTGAAGGCTGAACTGTAGTCAATAAATAGGAGTCTAGAAATCAAGCACATTCCAATGGTCAGGATGCAACTGAACCTTACACATCATCATGACCAATTCTAATAGTATTAGCGTCTAAGAGACAGAGGTTTACAGCTTGGCAAAACACCCTTTGGATCAACTTGTCCATGCCGCTTTTTTTTTTCTAACCACTAAGCTAGTCCTTATAGCACATATTTGGCTCATATTGCCTACAGTTGACCCATATCTATCCCATCTCATCCATGTAACTGTCTAAATACCTTTTAAAAAACAAAATTGTCCCCACCTCCACTACTACCTCTGGCAGTTTGTTCTAGCCAATTATACCGTGAACTTTTCAGCAAGTTAGCCCTCATGTCAAATATCCTTTGTACCTCCAGCCGCTCTCCATGCCAACTCACACCCATACTTATAGCCCACATGCCAACTCATGGATCTTCCATGTCCATGTGCCAAGTATACACCATGCGCCAGATCAATCACTTCAAAGATAACAATTGCATGTGTGGAACTTTAAAAGCCCTTCACAAATCTGTTTTTGAAAATAAGTTGTTCCAACAACTCTGTAAAAGTGTTAATCAAACAGTCCATCTAACCATCAAATCCTTCATATTTTTAATCTTGTGCAAGTGAACACTGAGACATTAACAAAAGAGATCACAGCAGAAACCAATTATAAGCACAATCAAGTCAACAGTTTGCTCCAGCTTCAAAACAAATTCCCATTCAGACAATCCCTCTATAAATCCAGAATTCTAGCCTTGTGAAATTGATAATACAGAGCAGAAAATCTCCCTTCCTACAGGAATTACAGCAAGCATGACAGAAAATTTGGTGGATCATTTCAAGGTCTGTTGAGCTTGGTTGGGAACTTCGAGTTTTGGACGCTGGAAAATCGCACCCTCAGACCAGAAGGACTATCGGGTAGTAAGTTGAAAGCAAAAAGATATAAATTTAATAGAACCCCTACACTACATAAAGGGGCCATTCAGCCCATCGAGTCTGCACCAACCACAATCGCACCCAGGTCTTATCCCCCTAACCCCACATATTTATCCTCACTCACCCCTCTCACCAACACTAAGGGGTTATTTGGCATGGCCAATCCACCTAACCTGCACATCTTTGGACTGTGGGAGGAAACCAGAGCACCCAGGGGAAACCTGGGGAGAACATGCAAACTCCAAACAGACAGCGACCTGAGAAGGGAATCGAATCCAGATCCTTGGTGCTGAGAGGCAGCAGTGCTAACCGTTGTGCCATCACATGGAAACGTTAAGAAATTTAGTTTTCTTATGTAGCTGGCTGAAATATCTGACCAGAAGCTGTTGGAAGCAAAACATAGGGAAGTGGATAGTTCCTCGAAAAAGAAAACAATTCCGGGGAGAGGTATTGGAATAGGACCTATGGAAATATTTTCAGAGAAGTGGAATGGACTTGTTGAGCCAAGTGTACAAAGATTTCATAGATATTTTGATGTTTCATTTCCTACATGCTGCTGTTCTGACCATTCTTAATGAATTTAAACAGACATCAACGTCCGTTCAAATGTAAGCTTTGACAATTCAATATCCACTTTCTTGCAGAAGGTTTTTTTTTAAAATGACCTTCTAACCAAATAGACCGCAGGCTGTAAAATATTGTAAATTGCCTGTCTTCATATTGAAAGCTTGGGTCAGCTGTTGTGAGGCAGTAATATTTAGATCATCCCTTGGATTTTATGAAAGGTCTCGTGTGGTGGGGAATATTAAATGGTGGCCAATTTGTGTCTTAAAAAAAAATTCACTAAGGCAAAATATCTCTGTGCAAAAAGACGTAACAAGTTAATTTTTAAAGTTAAACAGGCAAAATGTACGGCTGTTTGGAGACTTCTAAAAAAACGGGTTACGTAACTCAGGGAAGTGAGCCACAGAATTGCTCCAAGAGATCTGTGGATTAGGTTGATTGGCCATGCTAAAATTGCCCGTTAGTGTCCTGAGATGCGTAGGTTAGAGGGATTAGTGGGTAAATATGTCGGGATATAGGGGTAGGGACTGGCTGGGATCGTGATCAGTGCAGACTCGATGGGCCAAATGGCCTCTTTCTGCACTGTCGGGTTTCTATGATCTAAGGCATGCAGCCAAACAACAGATTATAGTTTTCTCTCATCAACAGTTCCACCTTCCTTTGGCTTACAATCAATTTTCATTTAGTATTCACACATCAATCCAACTTTATGTTGAATACCTCAGCCCAATTATATTTTTTCCTAATGACACAATGATGTCCTATTTGTCTAACAGATCCAGACTGTAAATCCCATTGTAATTTCTATCTACTTCAAGATAAGGCAGATATTACTGTAAAGTTCCCACTAGCTCATTGCCAAGCTGAATAGTCACGCGCTCCTGCATCCAGGGTCACGTCTAACAGATGTCTGGGCAATGAATGCATCTTATAACTAGGTTTCAAAGTTTGTACCCTCATGCGAGCCATTCCCAATACGAATTGCTGACCAACAGATTCCCAGCCCCTTGGCCATGAATTATTGACTTCAACAAAGCTGTGTCTGCATCTTCAACAAGGTGAACAATACATTTAAAGTATAAGCTTGAAAATCATATCTACTTGTATTTAATTCCTTACTGCATACACATGCGTAAACTATTAGTGTTACATAAAGAACATAAGAAATAGGAGCAGGAGTAGGCTATCTAGCCCCTCCATTCAATAAGATCATGGCTAATGTGATAGTGAATCAGTTCCACTTGCCCACTTTCTCCCCATAACCCTTAATTCTCTTGTCTATCAGAAATCTACCTGTAACTTAAATATATTCAGCGAGGTAGCCTCCATCACTTCAATGGGCAGAGAATTCCAGAGATTCACCACCCTCTGAGTGAAGAAGCTCCTCCTCAACTCCATTCTAAACTGCACCACCCCCCCCCCCTTATTTTGAGACTGTGCCCACTAGTTCTGGTTTCCTTTCTAAGTGGAAAGAATCTCTCTACCTCTACCCTATCTAGAACCTTCATTATCTTATATGTCTATATAAGATCCCCCCTCAACCTTCTAAACTCTAACGAATACAGACAGTCTATTTAATCCCTGCTCTTTAGCTAACCCCCTCATCTCTGGTATCAGTCTGGTGAACCTTCTCTGTACTCCCTCCAAGGCCAATACATCCTTTCGCAAATAAGGGGACCAAAACTGCACACAGTACTCCAGTTGCAGCCTCACCAGTGCCTTGTACAATTGTAGCAAGACCTCCCTACTTTAATATTCCATCCCTTTCATTATAAAGGCCAACATTCCATTCGCCTTCTTGATCACCTGCAGGCTGAGTTTTTGCGATTCATGCACAAGGACCCCCAGGTCCCTCTGCACTGTAGCATGCTGCAGCTTCTCAGCCTATAAATAATATTCCATCCTACTGTTACTTCTTCCAAAGTGCTAGCTTGCTTTTAAGAATCATTTAACTTCTATTTATCTTGTTCTCTGAATGACTGCATTGACAAAGTTGCCGGGTACTTACACATGTAGATAATGGCTGATGTGCCTGCGCTGACAGTGGATAGGCTTATTTTCCAAAGTCCCAGGAAAGTGTTATGAAATTTAAGGTTTACAACTGATTATATTTTAATTGACTATTTAGTTTTAAGATAGAACAGAGTTGGAAGTCTAAAGAATAGCTAATTAGCATTTCTACCTGGATACAAGACCTATCTGATTCATATTGTCATGGTAATGGGTGTTAAGAGGGGGGGAGAGTCCATTGGAAAACATTTGTCAGATTGTGTTACAGTCTTTCCAAATTTTTTATATTCTTGAAACTCACAGATGAATCCATCCGCCAGAATCCAAGAATGAGGGAAAGAGAACAGTTAGGCACAATGAGTGACAATGAATCACATGAAGAAATGTGGGTAGGAGCTTGCGCCCAGATTGCAAAGACTAAATGCGTGTGGATTTTGAAGCAGACTGGAAGATACAGACAGCTTGGGCTAGAGGGAGGATCTTCACAAAAAGTCTTAATCATAAAAGATCATAAACATTCTGGAGTTAGTAGTTCTCATGCTTGGAAAGGATAAGAGCGTAATAAATCCTTTGGGAGATAAAAATCATCTTAGATCTGGGAGAATTGATGGCCTACTTGGACAAGTTGCAGAGCTGGGCCGAGAGGTGGCAAATGGAGTTTAATGTGGAAAAGTGTGAGGTAATGCACTATGGCAGAAATAATAAATGTGTAGAGTATAGGGCTAATGGTAGGGCTCTTAGCAGTCTAGATGAACAGAGGGATCTTGGTGTGTATGTGCATAGATCCCTGAAAGTAGGCAGTCAAGTCGAGAAGGTTGTTAAGAAGGCATATGGAGTCTTGGCTTTTATTGGTAGGAGGATTGAATTTCGGAGCCGCAACGTCATGTTGCAACTGTACAAAACTCTAGTGCGGCCGCACTTGGAGTATTGTGTACAGTTCTGGTCCCCACATTATAAGAAGATGTGGAGGCATTGGAGAGGGTACAGAGGAGGTTTACCAGGATGTTGCCTGGTATGGAGGCAGGTCTTATGAAGAGAGGCTGAGAGATTTGAGGTTGTTTTCGTTAGAAAGAAGGCGGCTAAGAGGAGACCTTATTGAAACATATAAGATGAGTAGAGGTTTAGATAGGGTGGACAGTGATAGCCTTTTTCCTAGGATGGAGAAAGCTAGCACGAGGGGACACAGCTTTAAATTAAGGGGTGATAGTTATAGGATGGATATCAGAGGTAGGTTCTTTACCCAAAGGGTGGCTTGGGAGTGGAACGCCCTGCCTGCGGCAGTTGTAGATGCGCCAAGTTTGGTGGCGTTTAAGAGATTAGTTGACAAGTATATGGAAGAGAAGGGAATGGTTTAGTTTGGAGGGGCATTGCTTTTTATATTGGTCAGCGCAACATCGAAGGCCGAAGGGCCTGTTCTGTGCTGTAATGTTCTATGTTCTATGTTCTATTTAAAAACACAGAGTGAACTATAAACATACCTTGGGATTTTTGGTTATGGTAAAAGTGAAAAGGGAAGGTTTGGTTCTATAGTTTAATGTATTAAGTACCTAAAAAATGGTGTTTATTCAATGTTGCTTTGAGTTCATTTGTTACAGTAAAAGTCTTAAATATGAAATCTTACCATGACATCCTTTCAAGTATTCACTGAATGTTCAATTGTATTTTTGAAAGTTAGCAGTCTTTGGAACTGTAACACCACAAATGGTAAATAAATTTACTTTGCTCATGGCAATATATTTTTAAAGTTGTTAATTTGCTTAGCAATTCATTTTTAATGTTATAAAAGCCAAGTCATTAATTTTTTTTCCAATTGAATTATCTTCAGTTTTATCAAGTAACATTTCAGTAATCATGTACAATTTTTAAAAGAGAGACTTGGAATTGTCTTATGGGACAAATAATCAAAGTGGATCAAGACTTTTCACTTGTTGAGTTTGAGACTGTCAAGTAAATAACAAATCTCGATTAAATCCTAACAAAAAACTTGCCTACTCTTGAACTCTATTAAACTCATGGGAGCTCGTGACAATAAAAGATGATTTAAAATGAAATGAATATTTATAATAACACAAGCGTGATGACAAACAACAATTGCATCTTGTGTGTTATTTTTTGCTCTAATTATTTGAGAACAGAATATTCTGTGTTCTGTATAAAACGAGGTGTCCTTTGTTAATTTGTTGACAGATTGCTTGCTTCCTTTCTTTGACATCCGTGTTCATTTTAAAACAGATCCATCGGTGTTTGAGCCATGAGTTAGCCCCCAGTTTTAAAGGAGCAACCCTTCACAATATTTTCAGCCTGAGGGAATGCAATGAAACAAACTCACCCATAGATGAATCTTTTGATGGCCATGGGATGCGATGCGAAAGACAGGGCAATAACACTAACAATGATTGACTGCGTTGCCTCCGTGAATTAGAACACGGCAGGGCTTGTTAATTTTTATAGTGACGCACCCTACGCAGAGATCAAAAACATTAAGGCACTTAAACTCAAGTTGTATTTTGTCAACTATTCTGGAGTTAGATGGCAATTTCTGCAGAATCTTGTGCAAGTGTCTGATCGCCAGTTGGATAGCCAGTGAGGGTCCCACATTGCCTCGATGGGCCGAATGGCCTAGTTATCGAGGAAACCTAGTGGACTAAGGAAATTTGGCATGTCAGCTATGTCTCTGACCAACTTTTACAGATGCACAGAGAGCATTCATAGAAGCATAGAACCCTACAGTGCAGAAAGAGGCCCTTCAGCCCATTGAGTCTGCACCAAACACAATCCCACCCAGGCCCTATCCCCATATCCCTACATATTTTACCCACTAATCCCTCTAACCTAAGCATCCTAGTACACTAAGGGGCAATTCTTAGCATAGCTAATCGACCTAACCCACGCATCTTTGGACTGTGGGTGAAAACTGGATCACCTGGAGGAAACCATGCATACATGAGGAGAATGTGCCAACTCCACACGGGCAGTGACCCTGGATGGGAATCGAACCCAGGTCTTTGGAGCTGTGAAGCAGCAGTGCTAACAACTGTGCTACCGTGCCGTCCTTTCTCTCTGATTGTACCACAGCTTGGTCTGGCTCCTGCTCTGTCCACAAGACCGCAGGAACGACAAAAATTTTGTGAATGTAGCCCAATCCATCACGCAAACCAGCCTCCCATCCATTGGCTCTGTCCATACTTCCCACTGTCTCAGCAAAGTAGCCAGCATAAATAAGGACCCCACGCAGCCCAGACTTCTACGTTCTTCGATTTGGAAAAAGATACAGAAATCTGGGGTCACACACCAACCAACTCAAGAACAGCTTCTTCCCTGCTGCTAACAGACTTTTGAATGGACCTACCTCACACTAAGGTGATCTTTCTCTATACCTTAGCTATGACTGCAACACTCTATTTTTCACTGTCTCGTTACATCCGAGAAGGTACCACCAATGCTGTGATGGGGCCATCAAGTGGCCATTAATTTTCCATGGAATTGGAGAAGAGTGGCCTTCCTATCATTGGCTGAAATGAGGAGGATAGGAAAGTGTGGCTGAGTCCCAACCCACCCCTTCCACGTCTGACTAAATGTCCCAATATCTACCTACCCTCCCCCACTCCCCCTTCCTTCAAACACCAAACGCATCATGGATGGCGTCACAGAATTCCATCCAATGTGTCCTTTCTAGACCTGCATTCATTTTTTTTTTAAATGGAGTCACCCAGTGAAGCCCTTCGATCCATTATAATTTGGAATTAGGGGTAGAATATTGTTGAAATCTGCAATGTCCCAGCAGTGGGATTGTAAATATGTAGAACAGCCATTCAGATGGAGCAATTGGCCACACAGAATCACTCCCTCCCTAACAGCACTGTGGGTGCATCTACACAACATGTCCTGCAACAGTTGAATAAAGCAGCTCACCACCACTCAGGGATCCTGTTCTATGCTTAGCCCTGGTTGCTTTCAGTCAGCACAAAGACTACATTTTAAGATTTTTTTTGCCTATGCAACTAACTCTGCTAAGCTGAACAATTGTAGCTGGTTTGAACACATGTAGAATCAGCACGCTAAAAGTGAGCTAAAAAATTGACTGCATTCCTGAAGGGTACACAATGCAGGCAAACAATAGCATTACAGCAGCTGAAAAGATTGTTTTCTTAGATGGAGAAAGCCTGTGAAGGACATTGCCAATAACAAGATAAGGGTTGTAATATAGCTTGGATTTTATAGTATGTCAGTTAGTTCAGTAAGTTCAGGTTCAATACAGGGCCTGGCTGAGATGCGAATATCCAAGTTTGCTTTCTTTGCTTCTGTAGCTTTTTCCAATAAAATAAATCCATTTTAAACTCATTAAGTGCTGTCCCCTTGTCTGTTCTATTGAATGAATAGACATAACAACCATCTTCCCAAGGGTCCTTAGGGATGGGCAGTGAATGGCCAGCAACACTCATCCACATATTCTATAGAATCCCTAAAGAGCAGAAGGTAGCCATTTGGTCCACTGAATCTGTATTGACGACAATCCTTTATTCCCATAACTCCACACATTTACCCTACTAATCCCCTGACATTAGGGTCAATTTAGCATGGGCAATCAACCTAACCCACACATCTTTGGGCTGTGGGAGGAAACTGGAGCACCCAGAGGAAACCCACCACGCAGACATGGGGAGAACATGCAAACTCCACACAGACAGTGACCCAAGCCGGGATTCGAACCCAGGTCGCTGGCACTGTGAGAAGCAGTGCTAACCACTGTGCCACCCCTGAAATTATTTTCTGCGGACTCCCTTGCTGGGGAACGGCGGGAGGCCCGGTGTCAAAGCGGTGGAAACAGGAGGTCCCCTTAGCTTCTTCAAAACATATCCGAGATTGAAATTGCAATAGCGATTAGAACCATTGGGTCTGTGTCACCCGATACGGGTGAAATTTAATTTGTTCCTGACAGTGACAGCACTGTCCACCCTCTCTCTCTCGGACAGTCACGGTCTAACCAGACAGATGACAGCGGAGCTCAAAGCAACCGCTCAGAATCCTTTGCCACTGGTCCAAAGAACTTCCAAGAAATGCAGACTCTGCTCACTCCACACCCACCAAAGGAGGTTTCCTCACTGACTAAATGCCGCCTGTAACCTGGAGAGAATCTCAACGTAGGTATTTCTCATCTGAACAATTTAATCACAAAGTTACAATTGAATCTGATGGCCAAGATGTCATGCTAAAGTATTAAAAATAGGTTCACGCTGCTTGACATTAAGCGGCACAATTTGCTTTCAATCCGTCAGCAGCTGAATTCACAACTTTTTCGTCTGCCTGTCAGGAATATTATGCTCCAGGAGGTGGTAAGCAATTACAAATATTTTCTATTTGTATTTTATCATGGGTTGTACTTTGTGCTAATGCTACTGGACTTTTATCGATGAAAAGGGCTGTTGCCTCAAGGCGTGTTTATTTATAAGTTGAACCAAGAAAGAATCTTTCTGGGAAACGATCTGTAAGACCAATTTTAACTGTGTAAATGTAATCTTGTGTGTTTTCTTTTCTTAATAAATGCTTTAAATTTGATATTTAGAATCCAGTGGTACTGGAATTTGTTCACAAATTATATTTGCACAGTTAAAAATTGGTCTTACACATCATTTCCCAGCAAGACTCTTACTTGGTTCAACTTACAAATAAACACGCCTTGAGGTAATAGTCCTTCTAGTTATTTCATCTATCCAAGTCCAGTAGTGTTAGCACAACCCCCTGTTACTGTTGGGGAAGCATTTCCCACAGCATCTCCTTTTCGGCTGTTGAAATTCACACACATAAAAGCACAAGAACATGCACACACGTAGCACACTCACTGAGGAAACACACATGCGCATCCACTGATGAAAATTTACAAATTAAAAACAAATTTATAAATAAATGTGTTGTTTTATGTTTCAGAGGAATGTCTTAAAGTTCAGTGCTTTTCTATGGGTAGTCAGTATGTTTAGAAGGAGTACTGCTGGTAGAGTAGTATAACATGCATGCACACAACACATGAACACATACTCAATTACACAGACATACACACAGACACATACACTTGAACACATGAGTACACCCAGCCCACAGTGCTGCTTTCCAGAACACTATTGTAGATCCTAGAAATATTTTAATCAATAAATTTCTCTCAGGAAGCTGGTACTTTCCTGCTCCAGGATTAGCTTGCAGCATCTTTTCATCATTTTTGGCATTTAGACATGTTGTGGTTGGAGAGTTTGGAATTAAACAAAGCACACTAAAGCAATCCTCTGTCTCAAAATATGGTCCTTGACTAAGTTATTAACTCTTAACTCCAGCACTTTTGACAACTTTTTGTAACTTGTGAACACTGAACCAACATCCAGGCTTAAGCTTACAAATGGCAAGTAATAGTCATGTCTCACAAGTGCCAGGTAATGACCATTTCCAACAAGGGAGAATCCAACCATTGCAACTTGGCATTATCATTGCTGAATCCCCCACTATCAACATCATGGCGATTACTATTGACTGGAAACTGAACCAGCCATATAAATACTGTGGCTACAAGAACAAGTCAAAGCTGGGAAATCAATAGCTCACCCCTTGATGCCCCAAACCATCTACGAGGCACAAATGTGATGGAATGCTCGCCACTTGCCTGGATGAATGCGGCTCCAACAACACTCCAGAAGCTCAACACCATCCAGGACAAAGCAGCCCATCCACCATCTTCAACATTCACTCCCTCCACCACCAATACACAGAGACAGCAGCATATGCCATTTGACCTTTATAGTGAGGGGGATAGAACATAAAAGCAGGGAGGTCTTGCTGCAACTGTACAGGGCACTGGTGAGGCCGCAACTGGAGTACTGTGTGCAGTTTTGGTCTCCTTAATTGCAAAAGGATATATTGGCCTTGCAGGTAGTGCAGAGAAGGTTCACGAGGCTGATACCGGAGATGAAGGGGTTAGCTTATCAGGAGAGGTTAAATAGACTGGGCCTGTACTTGTTAGAGTTTAGAAGGTTGAGGGGGGAATTTTATAGAGACTTCCACCAGGATGTTGCCTGGTATGGAAGGCAAGTCTTATGAAGAGAGGCTGAGAGATTTGAGGTTGTTTTCGTTAGAAAGAAGGCGGCTAAGAGGAGACCTTATTGAAACATATAAGATGATTAGAGGTTTAGATAGGGTGGACAGTGATAGCCTTTTTCCTAGGATGGAGAAAGCTAGCACGAGGGGACATAGCTTTAAATTAAGGGGTGGTGGTTATAGGACGGATGTCAGAGGTAGGTTCTTTACCCAGAGGGTGGTAAGGGTATGGAATGCCCTGCCTGCTGCAGTTGTAGATGCGCCAAGTTTGGTGGCGTTTAAGAGGTTAGTAGATAAGTTTATGGACGAAAGGGGAATGGTTTAGGTTAGAGGGTCACTGCTTGTTCCTAATTGGTCGGCGTAACATCGAAGGCTGAAGGGCCTGTTCTGCACTGTAATGTTCTATGTTCTATATATAAGATAATGAAGGGGCTAGATAGGGTAGAGGTAGAGATTCTTTCTGCTTAGAAAGGAAACCAGAACTAGAGGGCACAGTCTCAAAATAAGGGAGGGTGGGGGCAGTTTAGAAGGAGTTGAGGAGGAACTTCTTCACTCAAAGGATGGTGAGTCTCTGGAATTCTCTGCCCGTTGAAGTGGTGGAGGCTACCTCACTGAATATATTTAAGTCACGGGTAGATAGATTTCTGATAACAAGGGAATTAAGGGTTTATGGGGTGAAAGCGGGAAAGTGGAACTGATCCACTTCAGATCAGCCATGATCTTATTGAATGGCGGGGCAGACTCGAGGGGCCAGATGGCCTGCTCCTGCTCCTGCTCCTATTATGTTAGATGCACTGTGGGCATTCAACGAGGTTCCTTAGACAGCATTTTCACAACATTAACCACCTAGAAAGACAAGAGCAGAGATACCTAAGCTTACCACTCTTACTTGAAAATATATCGCTGTTCTTTCACTGTCACCGGGTCAAAATCCTGCAACTCCCTCCCTAACAGCATTGTGGGTGTACCTACACCTCAGGGACTGCGGTGCATCAAGAAAGCAGCTCACCAGCAGCTTCTAAAGGGCACCCTAGCCAGCAACACCCACACCCCGTAAGAGAATAAATTAAACTTGGTTTGATATAAAATCTGTATCATTCAGTTCCTATGAATAATTAATGCTGAAAGTAATAAATTAGAATACAGAATTCCCAGCAATAACTGGAATAATTCCAATCATATTAAAATAATTTAACTGCAGAAATGTGACCTCAGCAGCTAAAAGTCCGTGATTGCAAAGTGATTCCAATCATTTTCTCATTAGGTTTCTAATGAGATGCGAAACCGATCTTTGAAAAAAATTTGAACTTCGGAAATGTTGGACTTGGATGGACACCAGTCTAAATATCTTGTTAGTTGTTCTTTGCTATTTTTTGCTAATGATATCATGTGTGTTGGGGACACAATCTGCAAACTATGTTAAAAACAACTGGAGTGTCAGAACAGCAAATTGCACTCAACTTTCAGTGGGCATTAACTTAATTTGGATGAGTGCAATGCTGTGTCTGAGAATAGGGCTCCACATTCATACATCCTTTAGCGAAAACCTAGATTGAGAGGGAAAGGGATCTGGGCATGCTGGTACATTGGTGTCTGAAGTTATATGAGGTGGTACGATGGCACAGTGGTTAGCCTCACAGCTTCAGCGACCTGGGTTCGATTCCCAGCTTGGGTCACCGTATGTGAGGAGTTTGCACATCTTGCGTGGGTTTCCGTCGGGTGCTCCGGTTTCTTCCCACAATCCAAAGATGTACAGGTTAGGTCAATTGGCCATGTTGAACTGATGTAGAGATGCCGGCGTTGGACTGGGGTAAACACAGTAAGAAATCTGACAACACCAGGTTTAAATCCAACTGATTTATTTGATAGTAAACTTAAACAAGCCACCTTGAGAACACTTCACTCACCTGACGAAGAGGGGAACCTTGAAAGCTTGTGAGTTTACTATCAAATAAATTGGTTGGACTTAAACCTGGTGTTGTCAGACTTCTCTGTTAAATTGACCATAGTGTCAGGGGGATTAGCAGAATACGGGATAACAGGAATGAAGTGGGATTGTAGTAAGTGTGGACTTGATGGGCCAAATAGCCACTCTCTGCTCTGCAGGCATTCTTTGAGCAATGCTGTGAAAGGATGTTAAGGTTGATTCACAGGACAATTTATTTTGACTAGAAACAGATCATTTATTCCTTGCACAAGTCAGGCCTCACCTCCCCCTCCCCTTACCAGATACCGGTTGTACAGAATGCAACATGAGACAGAGGGAGACGTGCTCTGGAGGACACTACAATGTAGAAACCGTTCAGCCCCTCGAGCATTCAACAGGATCATGGCTGATCCAACTGCACCATGTTCAGCACCATTCGTGGCCCCTTAGATACTGAAGAGGTCTGTGCCCAAACGCAGCAAGACCTGGGTAATATCCAGGCTCGGGCTGACAAGTGGCAAGTGACATTTGTGCCATACAAGTGCCAGACAATGATCAATGAGAGAGGATCGAAACCTCCTACCTTGACACTCATTGGCAATACCATTGCTAAATCCCCCACTATCAGCATCCTGGGGATTATCATAGAACACTACAGCACAAACAGACCCTTCGGCCCACAAGTTGTGCCAATCATATCCCTACCTACCAGGTCTATCTATAACCCTCAATCCCATGAAATCTCATGTACTCATCCAGAAGTCTCTTAAAAGACCCCAGTGAGTTCACCTCCGCCACCACTGACACCGATTCCACTCACCCACAACCCTCTGAAGGAATTATCATTGACCAGGAACTTGCATCTGGCAAAGGGAGGGGGAGATGAGGCCCGTCTTGTACAAGGACTAAATGAGATGTTTCTAGTCAAAATAAATTGTCCTGTGAATCAACCTTAACAGCCGAGAGTGGCCATTTGATCCATCGAGTCCACACTGACTACAAGTGCCCCATTCCTGTTATCCCATAAACACAGCAGCTACGGGTTCGAGGCTGGGAATACTGCAATGAGTAACTCACCTCCTGACTCCACAAAGTCTATCCACCATGGATAAGCACAAGTCAGTGTTTTACAGATGGTTATCCATTGATCTCACCTGGCAGAAGAAGACATTTTGTGGTTCTCACAGAATCCCTACGGTGCAGGAGGAGGCCAATTGGCCCATTGTGTCTGCACCAAACATAATTCCACCCAGACCCTATTCCCATAATCCCTCATATTTAACAAAAGTACAAGGCAGATGTTTTATACAGAGGGTGGTGGGTGCCTGGGGCTTGTTGCTGGGGGATGGTGGAGATGGATACGGTAGTGACTTTTAAAGGGTGCCTTGACAAGTACATGAATGAGATGGGAATAGAGGGATATGGTGCCTGGAACAGTACGGGTCTTAGTTCAGTTGGGCAGCATGGTCAGTGCAGGCTTGGAGGGCCAAAGGGCCTGTTCCTGTGCTGTTATTTTCTTATTTCGATGCTGCTGATTCCTCTGACAATAGGATTAAATTAGCATGGCCAATCAACCAAACCCATCTTTGGGAGGAAGCCGGAGCACCCGGAGGAAACCCACGCAGACATGGGGAGAATGTGCAATCTCCACACAGACAGCGAGTCAAGCCAGGAATCGAATCCAGGTCCTTGGTACGATTGTTTTACTATAATTCCATACCAACATCGGTTTCCAACCATCCTACGTACTGGCTTCAGTGAGCATCACCTCTTGTCAATTCACTCTGAATCGAGTCTGAGTTTATTCTGAAACAGACCTGCATTTCTAACATTATCAGTCGGGAATGTGATGGGACGATCCCCATTTGTGCGATTGAGTGAAGGTCCAATAATTCTCAGCACCATTCAAGACAAAGTAGCTCATTGCATTTGTACCCCATCCACCATAGTAATCATAGACACCCTACAGTGCAGATAGAGGCCATTCAGCCCATCGAGTCTGCACCAAACACAATCCCACCCAGGCCCTACCCTCACATCCCTACATATTATTACCTGCTAATCTCTCTAACCTACACATCTTGGGACACTAAGGGGCAATTTTTATCGTGGCCAATCAACCTAATCTGCACATTTTTGGGTTGTGGAGGAAACCAGTGCCCCCAGAGGAAACCCACGCAGACAGGAGGAGAATGTGCAAACTCCACACAGACGGTGACCCGAGCCAGGGATCGAACCCAGGACCCTGGAGCTGTGAAGCAGCAGTGCTCACCACTGTGCTACCATGCTGCCCAGAATAACCATCGACTCTCCCCACATCCCAGACGCAGTGGGAGTATCAGATTTCCCATCCCTGGCGTACCAAACCCCCATTACAATGAACACAGATGATGAGTTAAAACACACGTTGCCTCTATAGAACCATGTCTGTTTGCAACATGCCCTGGCCCCTGACTGAAAAGAAGTGGCAGCTTGATCAAAAAAGTAAAAGCAAATCCCATGGGATACAGGATAATGTGACATAATCAGCTATAATCCAAAAAAACAATATTGACGGGTTGGTGGAGAGGACAGGAGACTGACAGGCAGATTTTAACATAGATACTGCAAGGTCATGCATTTGGGGAAGTCAAACAGTTATTAGGGAATGCACAATATATACTGAGAGGGGGCTGATGAAGCCAATGATCTTGCTGTACAAGTTCACAGGTCCCTAAAATGCAACAGTTCAATTAGTCAGGTTGAAAAGAAGGCATATTGAATGCTCGCCTTCATTGGTGGACTATAAAAGTTAAGGATATGATGTTGGAATTGTATAAAACACAGGCGAGGCCACAACTAGAGTATTATGTGCAGTTCTGGTTACAGGAAGGATGTAAACTGCTTTGGAGAGAATGCAGTAAAGGTTTACAAGAACATTGCCAAGGCTGGAAAAGTGCAGCGATGAGAAGAGAGTGGAAAGGCTGGGGTTATTTTCCTTGGAAGGCTGAGGGTTGACTTGATTGAAGTGCACAAAGTTATCAGAGGAAGCAAGAGAGAGAGAGAGTAGATAGGATAAAATTGGTTCTGTTGGCGGAGAATTTTAGATAAGATTAAAATAAGGTGTACAGGGGACATGAAGAACTTTTTGCTGTAGAGAGTGGTGGATGACTGGAATTCACTGCCCGAGTTAGGGGCTCTAAGTCTTTTTTAACATTACAGAACATTAGAACATTATAGCGCAGTACAGGCCCTTTGGCCCTCGATGTTGTGCCAACCAGTAGAACCAAACTAATGACCCTCTAACCTAAACTATTCCAGTGTTATCCATATGCCTCTCCACTGACCTGGATGTGCACCTTCAGTGCTGTAAACTACAGGGCTGTGGAAGAGGTGCAGGAAAGGTGGGATTAGAAAGGGCATTTGGGTATTCTCTGACTGGCACGGGCAAGATGGATCGAATGGCGTCCAGCTTTGCTGTAACTTCCCTATGGCGCAATATCTGGGGGCAGGGCTTTTGATTTTTGCTTTATTTTGGAGAAGCATCCTTTCATGTGTAAATCTGGTGCCCCAGAATCAACTGAATGGTTCAGGTTTCTACTGATACTGGATTATTCTATACTATGAAATCGGTCTGGAAACAATTGTCAATACAAAGTTTCAGTCTGCAGATTTAAATAGCAACAAATGTAAATTCCTTCAACCTAAAAGCTACAATCGGTGATGGATTCAGCAAAGATATACCTGCAGTATATAATTATTTTAAAATTTTACGCCGACCCGGTAGTTAGTCAGCATTTGATATTTAATCATATAACAATGTTCTCGGGGGATATTTACTATTTATTTATACATGCACTCCGAAAGAGAAGAGGAAGGAATTTCAATGTTTCATTTAATAGAAAATAGGCTGGGAATTCCTCCTGAATCTGCTTGTGTATCCGTACAGCCAGAAAATGCAGCTGTTAACTATACCCCCACGTCCCCTCAATCCGATAAAACAATAAACTGGGAATGTCTACATCACCTGCGTTGCATCTTCAACTAGATTTGTTACAACAACAACAATCTGTGACATGATAAACATCCCAAAGTGATTCACAATGAATAAACAACGAACAAGAGTAGATTAATCAAACAAAGCTTTGGTTGTCCAGAAGCAGGCTTCATTATAATCATACAACACAATCCCTGCAGTAAAGGAGGAGGCCATTTGGCCCATCACTAACCACAATCCTACCCCACCACTTTCCTTGTAGTTCCACATATTTACACTGCCAGCTCTCCTCCCACTTTGGAGCAATTTAGCATGACCAATCATCTTGACCCGCACATCTCTGGAGTGGGGAGGAAACCGGAGCACCCAGAGAAAATCCACACAGACATGGGGAGAACATGCAAACAGACAGTGGCCTGAGGCTGGGAATCAAACTTGTCTCTGGCACTGTGAGGAAGCAATGGTAACCACTGTGCTGTCTGGAGGAAAAATAGAGTGGAGGAACAAATTCAGATTTGTACAATATTGAGGAAATGCAAGGAATAAATTCAATTTATGGAGCAACCGAAACATAAAATATCGAGATCATTTGAGTTGGAATAAGCTTGACCTTGGACTGCTTGGTGCATTTTTCCAGAGGGACAAACCTAGTCCAAGCAGAGAGTCCAGTCTGGAATTCAAATCGCATTCTAGAAGCAAAAGCTTAATGAAATTGCGCACTTTTATAACCAGCACTCGCTCACTAAAATTACATTTGAAGCAATTCTATACTCATTTACATCTTCCCCAATGATTGGGTGTTATTCTAGTAAAGTTACTGGCTTTCACAATGCTACTGAATGGACATGACTTTTCTGATTAAAAATCGATGTTGGTTTGTTGCTAAGGTCCTGGACTAGAACCCCAAATTAAATTAGGAACCCAGATGAGGCACTAAAAACGTTCCTGTTTTGGCTCAACGCGAGGATAGATTTGGGGCAGTGCAAGGGTCATGCACTTCAGTAAGAGGAATCAAAAGGCAGATAATTATCTGAACGGATAGCACAGTGGCTGGCATTGCTGCCTCACAGCTCCGGGATATGGGTTCAATTCCCGGGCTTGGGTCACTGTCTGTGTGGAGTCATTCTCCCCATGTCTGAATGGGTTGCCTCCAGTTTTCTCCCACACTCCAAAGATATGCAGGGTAGGTGGATTGTCTATGTTAAATTGCCCCTTAGTGTCAGGGGAACTAGCTAGGGTAAATGTTTGGGAATAGGGTCTGGATAGGATTTTGCTCAGTGCAGACACAATGGGCCGAATGGCCTCCTTCTGCACTGTAGAGATTCTATGTGAGAACTGTAGGTGAGTAGAGTACAGAGGGATCCAGATGTTCTAGTGCATCAATCATAAAAAGGTCACAACCATGTCCAACAAATAGTTAAGAAGGCAAACGGCATTTTGGGCTTCATCGCAAAGGGGTTGGAGTTTAAATGTAAGGAGTTTTGATCTTTTGTCTATAAAAAAGATGCAATAACATTGGATGCAATTCAAAGATTACAACAAGAATCTATTTATAATAAGGTTACATTTACAAGTAGAATGCATAAAAACAGAAATTAGAAGCAGGAAGAACAAAGAACAAAACAGCACGGGAAACAGGCTCTTCGGCCCAACAAGCCTGCACCGCCACCCCGATGTTCCCATCTCTACCCACGATCCCTGTCTATGTTTATAGATCTATGGATTAAAAACCAAATTTGAGACAATTTAGGGATATTTTGTTTTGCCAATTAGCCTAAGAGCACATCTTTGGGATGTGGGAGGAAAACCGGAGCTCCCAGAGAAAACCCACGCAAGCACGAGTAGGCTCTAGCTGATTATCAAATTCAATATCCTTCCTTCCTCCCATATTTCTTGATCCCTTTAGCCCCAAGGGCAATATTTAATTTCTTCTTGAATCACACAACATTTTGGCCCCAACTACTTTCTGTGGGAATGAATTCCATACATTCCCCACCCTCTGGTTGAAGAAATTTCTCCTCACCTCAGTCCAAAAAAGCCTACTCCTTATCCTCAGATTATGACCCTGAGTTCTGGACCCCCCCCCCCCTCCCCTCCCCCACCATCGGGAACATTCTTTCTGAATCTGCCTTCTCTAACCTGTTAGAATTTTGCAAGTTTCGATGAGATTCCTCCTCATTTTTCTAAACTCCAGTGAATATAATCCTATCTGACTTTAGTATTTCCTCATATGTCAACAGACCTACCACCCCAGGAATCAGCTCGGTAAACCTTCACTGTACTCCCTCTTTGGCAAGGATACCCTTCCTCAGGAAAGGACACCGAAGCTGCACACGATACTCCAAGTTTGACTTCACCAATGTCCTATACAATTGCAGCAAAACATCTCTATCACTATACTCAAAAACATCTTTATCACTATACTATACCTTGTGCCTTCTTAACTGCCTGCTGTACCTGCGCATTTAACTTTCACTGGCTGAGGCATGATGATGCCAATAAGAACATAATACATTACATTTACGATAAGAACTTATTTTCTGTTCAAGATTTTCATGATCAATTATAATGTTACCCTTCAAAGCAATAACTTACCTTAATTTGTGCACCATCACGCACACGCACGATAGCAACCCAAGAGTAACTGTGAACTAAAGTAATCACTAATATAAAAGCTGTTATTGTCATGAATCCTTAATTCATATTCTTTGGCTCTTACAATTTTGTACTTAGATTATGATGTCTCGCAAAGAAATGTTGACTATCGTTAGTGGGAAATAATTACAGCTGTAACCTTTACAAGTTGATGTCTGAGTGTAAAATATCTTGTAGAAAATGATTACAGACATCTTCAATCAAACTTCTTTATGAGAATGGAAGTCTAGTTAAATTAGGATGTTTATTATAATTAAATTCACTAACCTATTTGATAAAACACATAAAAGGATGTCATAAACATTAAGTGTAAAGTGTTTAATGTCCTTTATTGTGCACTAAAACTGTTTTATGTTAAAATTTAATGAACATTACTAATTCTTTCCTGTAGGAAGTAGGTATTTTTCACATTTTTGCTAATATCTGACATGGCTAATGAATGATCGGTTGATTCAGATTTAAAGCCAATAGTTTTGTTTATAGTTGTCTCAGTGAAGGTTTAAAAATGCTGCCAAATCCATTCTCCACCACACGTAACATCCTCTGTTCATCTCAATGTAAATCAGAAACATAGAAACCCTACAGCACAGAAAAAGGCCATTCAGCCCATCGAGTCTGCACTAATCACAATCCTATCCAGGCCCTATCCCCACATCCCTACACATTAAGAACAAAGAACAAAACAGCATGGGAAACAGGCCCTTCGGCCCAACGAGCCCGTGCCACCACCCCGATGTTCCCACCTCTACCCGCGATCCCTGTCCATGTTTATAGATCTATGGATTAAAAACCAAATTTGAGACAATTTAGGGAGAATTTGTTTTGCCAATTAGCCTAAGAGCACATCTTTGGGATGTGGGAGGAAACCGGAGCTCCTGGAGAAAACCCACGCAAGCACGGGGAGAATGCACAAACTCCCACAGACACAGGCCCAAATCCATGTATCTGCACAGCACAGCGATAGTCACTGAGCTGTCGTGTTGCCCATCAGATGGTCCAGGTCAAGCGTACACTAACGACGTGAAGCACTAGGATACTCTCAAAAGATCCAAGAGCAGTCCTCTCACGACCCATCGCGTGTATGCCCCTCGTTAGACAACAAGATGGACCAAAGCACCTGTAGGATAAAAACAAGTACATCAATATCATCATCTATTTACACACTTCCCAGGGACTCCCAAGGCTCATGATCCCTATTTTAAATCAGTTTTCTATACCCCTCCATTCCATTCTGTTCATGTGCCCATCTAAGTATTTCTTAAATAACTCCAGAGTGCCTGCCTCCACCACTTTACTTGGTAGCGCATTCCATACCCCCACCACCCTCTGTGTGAAAAAACTCCCTCTAGCATCCAAATTATACCTTACCCCCCTCACCCTAAGCCCGTGACCCCTCGTGCTATTTGAGTCCATCCTAGGAAAAAGCTTAACCCTGTTTACTCTATCTATCCCCTTCAAAATCTTGTACACCTCTATTAGATCTCCTCTAAGTCTACGTCTTTCTAAGGAAAACAGTCCCAATTTGCCTAATCTCTCCTCGTAACTCAGACCTTCCATACCAGGCAGCATCCTGGTAAACCTCCTCTGCACTCTCTCCAGAGTCTGCAAGTCCTTTTGGTAGTAAGGCAATCAGAACTGGACGTAGTATTCCAAATGAGGTCTAACCAGCGTTTTATACAACTGCAACATTAAAGGCCAGCTTTATATTTATTATACCCACTAATCCCTCTAACCTACACATCTCAGGACACTAACAGTAATTTAGCATGGCCAATCAAGCTAATCTGCATACCTTTGGACTGTGGGAGGAAACTGGAACATCTGGAGGAAACCCACGCAGACACAAGGAGAATGTGCAGGTTAGGTTGATTGGCCATGCTAAAATTGCCCCTCAGTATCCAGGGATGCGTAGGTTAGAGGGATTAGTGGGTATAGTATGTAGGGATATGGGGGTAGGATCTGGATGGGATTGTGTTCGGTGCAGACTCGATGGGCCAAAGGGCCTCTTTCTGCAGTGTAAGGTTCTATGATCCCTGGACACTAAGTCCGAGTTTGTACGTTCTCCCCTGTGGGTTTCTTCCAGGTACTCTGGTTTCCTCCACAATCCAAAGATGTGCAGGTTAGGTTGATCGGCCATGCAAAGAAATTGCCCCTTTGTGCCCTGGGATGCGTAGGTTAGAGGGATTAGTGGGTAAATGTGTAGGGGTACGGAGGTAGGGCCTGGGTGGGATTGTGGTCGGCGCAGGCTCAATGAGCCAAAGGGCCTCTTTCTGCACTGTAGGCTTCTATGATTCAATGATCCTGAGTGTTGTCATTAGAGACAAACTGAACTAGACTAGCCATCTAATTACAGTAGCTACAAGAACAGGTCAGAGGTTTGGAATCCTGTGCCGACTCCTGAGCCCCCAAATCTTGTCCAGCATCTAAGAGGTACAAGTCAGGACTGCCCATTGGGTATGCTGTGTGGGATTTTATGACCTCGGTCAAGTAAAGCTCAAAATCCCGCCCGAGACCAATGGAGAATTCCGTTCTGCGAACCTCGTCCACCCGGTAAAATTCCAGCCACTTGTCTCACACCATAGAGATGAAACGTGACTGGATCACCAACATTTTGGACAGAGGATGATGAACAAATCCTCCAGTGTATGGGGGCAGCAGTCTTCGCTAGTGCGTCTTCACCCATTCTGTGCCCATATTCTACTAACAGTCTGTATACCCATCCCCTGCCAAGCTCCAGGAACCTGGGTTCGATTCCTGGCTCGGGTCACTGACGTGTGGAGTTTGCACGTTCTCTTTGTGTCTGCGTGGGTATCCTCTGACAGTCCAAAGGTGTGCGGGTTAAGGTTGATTGGCCATGCTAAAATTGCCCCTTAATGATCTAGAATGCTTAGGTTAGAGGGATTAGTAGGTAAAATATGTAGGAATATGGGGGTAGGGCCTGGGTGGGATTGCGTTCGGTGCAGACTCGATGGGCCGAAGGACCTCTTTCTGCACAATAGGGTTCCATGATTCTATAATATCCTGATCCCTCTTTCTTCCTATGTCTTTTGATCCCTTTAGCTTCTAATTTCTTCTTGAAATCAGACAACATTTTGGCCTTAACTACTTTGTGGTAGTGAATTCCATACATTCACCACCTTCTGGGTGAGGAAATTTCTCCTCACCTCAGTAAATCCCTTATCCTCAAACTATGAACCCTGCTTCTGGACTCCCCCAGCATTGGGAACATTCTACCCAGTAACCCTGTTAGAAATTTAGAACTCCTTATGATTCAGCCTCCAACATTCTTTGAAGTAAAGAATTCTAGAAATCTGAGAGAAAATATTTCTACATACCTCAGTTTACATAACTGGCCTTTTATCTTGTCGCTATGTCTTGTTGTTCAAAACTCTCTCACTAGTGAAAACATCTTACCATCTAAGCCTGTCAACCTACCTCAGGATCTTATTTGTTTTTAGAGCAACACAGCACGGGAAACAGGCCCTTCGGCCCAACGAGCCCACGCCGCCGTCAGAACTATATAGTAACAGTTCCATTATCCTATCCTAATTTTAGGTTATTCCTAATATAGAAGAGTCTCAATGTAGGGACAATTTGTTTCCCAATCAGCCTAAGAGCGAATTTTTGGGATGTGGGAGGAAACCGGAGCGCCCGGAGAAAACCCACGCAACCACGGGGAGAACGCGCAAACTCCCGCAGACACCGGCCCAATTCCAAGTGTCTGCACAGCTACAGCGATAGTCACTGAGCTGTCATGGTGCCCTTCAGATGGTCCAGATAAAGCACTCATTTACGACATGAAGCACCAGGCAACCCATGAATCAACATCCAAGAGCTGTCCTCGCACCACCTGCCGAATGCATGCTCCTTGATGGTCAAGTATGGACCGAATTACCTGTGGAAAAAAAAGCCATAGTTAAACAGTCCTACTATATCCCTCTATCTGCATAACGCTCATGTGGCTGTCCAAGAGACCCTTAAACAGCCCTAGCGTGCCTGCTCCCACCACCTTACTCGGCAGTGCATTCCACACCCCCACTACCCTTTGTGTGAAAAACTGCCCTCTAATATTCGTCTTATACATAGCCCCCCTCACCCTAAGGCCATGACCCCTCGTCCTATCCATTTCTGAAGGTGGAAAAAGTTTACCTCCATTTACTCTATCTATACCCCTTATAATCTTATACACCTCTATGAGATCCCCTCTAAGCCGACGTCTTTCAAGGGAAAACAACCCCAGTCTATTTAATCGTTCCTCATAAGACAGTCCTTCCATACCAGGCAGCATCCTGGTAAACCTCCTCTGCACTCTCTCCAAGGACTCCACATCCTTCCGATAGTACGGCGACCAGAACTGGACGCAGTATTCCAAGTGAGGCCTAACCAACGTTCTATACAATTGCAACATCAAACTCCTACTCTTGTATTCTATACCCTTTTCTATGAAAGCTAACATACTATACGCTTTCTTTATCACCTTCTCCACCTGTGAAGACACCTTCAGAGACTTGTGAACCTGCACCCCCAAGTCTCTCTGCGTCTCTATACTCCAAATAGTTTTATGTTTGAATAAGGTCACTCCTCACTTTTCTAAACTCTAAGGAATTCAGACCCAGATTATTTAGTCTCTTTTGATACAGCAACACACTAATTCCAGTAATTAGCCTGGTGAATTGCCTTTGGATTGTATCCAATGTTACTGTATCTTTTGTAAAATAAGGGGACTAAAATTGTATGCAGGATTCCAGGTGAGACCTTAACAGCACTCTGTACAATTGCAACAAAACCTTGATCACGCAAACCAGCCTCCCATCCATTGACTGTCTACACTTCCCACTGCCTTGGCAAAGCAGCCGGGATAATTAAGGGCCCCACACAACCCAGACATTCTCTTTTCCACCTTCTTCCATCAGGAAAAAGATACAAAAATCTGAGGTCACTTACTATCTGACTTAAGAACAACTTCTTCCCTGCTGCTGTCAGACTTTTGAATGGAACTACCTTGCACTAAGTTGATCTTTCTCTACACCCTAGCTATGATTGTAACATTACGTTCTGCCCTCTCTCCTTTCCTTCTCTATGAAGAGTGTTCTGTGTCTGTATAGCGCACAAGAAACAATACTTTTCACTGTATGTTAATACATGTGACTCTAATAAATCAAATCAAACCAAATCAAATCTATTTTTAAACTCCAACTCCTTTACAATAGTCAATAATGCCCTTTGCCTTCATAATAACTTGCTGGACTTGCCTAGTAGCTCTGTGTGATTCATGCACTAGAACACCAGATCCCTCTGCACTTCAATCACCTGCAGTTTCTGCCTATTTAAATAATAATCTGCCTTTCAATTCCTCCTACTGAAATGCATGACCCCACACATCCCACATTAAGCTCCGTTTGCCCGATTTTCTGCCAGTACCTATATCACATTGCAACATCACAATAGCTTCATCACAACATGCTAAGTGGGACTCACTTCCAATCTCACCCTTGCAATGCATGGTGCCTGAACCACACTTTATGGGACCAGTAGTGATTTGCACATGTAATCTCCCTCTGGTAGGGTGGAACATTTCAGGAAGGGGAATGCCAAATTCATGAATGACATTGACATCAAGTCAACGCCACACTAATCTGCCCTGTGCCCTTGCTGGGGGGGATCTGGTTTACAGCAGCAGAGCGCGACCAAGAAGATTATAAACTGTTTGTTGCCAAGTGCAAGACCTGTCCTTAGCCCGCACACAATTTTCAGAGATTAGCACAATCTGCATTAGGTACAAAGTGGCTGGAAATTCGTGGCTGTTATATATTTGAACGAGAGGGAGAAAAGGTACAGGCATTCATTGGAAAGTTCACAGAGCCACAAATCAATGCTGAATTACTCAATGATTCTAGGGGAATATGAAGTGAGCAGCAATGAGTTGTCTATATTCTGCTGAATTCTACTGAGTTACTTATTTTGTAATTAAGAAATTTGCCCTGAATTCTGACAGTGTCATATGAATGAGCTGTGATATTGATTGCAGCAGGAAACAATAAAACATATCCAGTGGATGCGAGTTGCTGATTCATGCAAATAATCAAAACATTAATTTATAACACACTGAATCATAATTCTGACATTAAAATGTCACTTCATCCACTTTAAATATCTGCTCAGCTGTTTAAAAGATTTGGCTAAACAACAGTCAAAGTTTTAGGGTATGAGGAAGATGCTCTGAGCACAGTCATTTGGTTTATTTTGTAGCTCCACAGTTTTCAAAAATAAAAAAATTCTTTTTAGATTGCTGTTTGCAGGAGAACGACAAGGCGATTCACACTTCAGAGGGTAATCTCTTCCCCACCAACAGTTGCTGGATCTTTTACATATTAATAAAGGCTATTGTATTTGGTTGTTGACAGAGACTGTGTATGAATTTGTCAGCTGATCCATTTTGGCTTTTGTCAAGTCCTGTGCGTGTACTGTGTGCATTAGCACTAGCACGTGACTTGTATTTCTCTTTTATTTCACGCATAGATCATTCTGAAACTGCTCCTTCCCTTTCCACCACATCCGACAGTGCAGGAGAAGGTCGTCTGGCCCAAGTCTACACCAACCACAAACCCACCCAGGCCTTATCCCCATAACCCCAATGCGTTTACCCTAGCTAGTCCCCCTGACATTAAGGGGCAATTTTAGCATAGCCAATCAATCTAACCTGCACATCTTTTGAAATCCGCACAGACACAAGGAGAATGTGTAGATTCCACGCAGACAGTGGCCCAAGCCGGGAATCGAACCTGGGTCCCTGGTACCGTAAGGCTGCAGTGCTAACCACGTCGCTCAATTGTGCTCACTACACTAAAGCCAGACTAAAGATATGAAGATGGAATTCTCTTTTGCATTTCTACATGTCTTCCCAAGAGATCAATGGTGGTATTTTCATTATGATAGGGGGAAATCCTCCTGCTTGCTACGATTCCCAAAGTGGACCATGCAACGGTCCGTTGACCTTGGGTGGGATTCTCTGGATTTAGGGTGAGCACGGCCAGAGAATTCCGCCCAATGTGTTTCTGTCTCTCTTTGACTCAAACATTAAAAGGTCCAGTGCAATGGTCAGACAGCTGGAAATAAAAACTCTTAGGAGGCAGGATGGGCTGAATGCGCTGTAGTGATTCCATGATTCCACTGGGACATTAGAACAGAGGAAGAAGTCTCACAACACCAGGTTGAAGTCCAACAGGTTTATTTGGTAGCACAAGCCACTAGCTTTCAGAGTGTTGCTCCTTCATCAGGCAAGTCAGATTTCAGTTCACAAGCATGGCACATCAAGACAAACTCTGTTTACAAAATAATGGTTGGAATATGAGTCTTTACAGGTAATCTAGTCTTAAAGGTACAGACAATGTGAGTGGAGAGAGGGTTAAGCACAGATTAAAGAGATGTGGATTGTTCCAGCCAGGACGGTTAGTGAGATTTTGCAAGTTCAGGCAAGTCACGGGGGTTTCAGATAGTGTGATATGAACCCAAGATCCTGGTTGAGGCCGTCCTCATGTGTGTGGAACTTGGCTATCAGTCTCTGCTTTGCGCTGCCATGTATCGTGAAGGCCGCACATGGAATGAACATCACTCAACAACCACCAGGCAAGAATGTTCACTCCCTACTGAGGAATACTTCAGCGGTTACAGGCATTCTCTTCTGATCTTTGGGTAAGTGTTCTCCAAGGTGGCCTTCACATTGCTGTTCATGACACTTTGATGATCTTTCTATGGTTCCCCAGACTTCCATTGCTTCTAGCTTTTCACCATATATTAAAAAAACTGGTCTTCTTTGTGAATAAACTTGTGTTTAATAACATTAAACTCCAATTGCCACAGCTTTGCCCTTTTCACTTCATTTTACCAATAACTCCTTGGAATGTTATGCGTTCGTTTATGCAGCTTACAATTGTGCTTTGATCTTCGTGTCGGGGAAATGGGGATTTCTATTACATCATTAATGTCAAATTAAGTAATCAGTAAATCATTGAGGTCTCAACACAAAGCCTTTGAGAGATATCACTCATTCTTCCATGCCAATTATGTGCCCAAGCTATAGGAACAAAAGAAATAGGAGCAAAAGTGGACCATTCGGCCCTTCGAGTTTGTTTCACCATTCAATACTATCATGGGCTGGAGCTTGGTTTCAATCCCGCTTTCCCACCAACTCAACTTAGTTTATGGACGAGAAGGGAATGGTTTAGTTTGGAGGGTCATTGCTTTTTCCTAATTGGTCGGCGCAACATCGAAGGCCGAACGGCCTGTTCTGCGCTGTAACGTTCTATGTTCCCATATCCCTGAACATTGAATCCTTACAATGCAGAAAGAGCTCATTCAGCCCATTGAGTCTGCACTGAAACAGTACCTCACACTTAAGACATGGACAAGACTCAACACAAAGTTGTCAATGCAATGGGCATGTTAAAGAAAATAGACTCTTTCTCTATTTTTCTATTTTAAAAATGTGATTATACCAAAGAATCATAAAACCTCTACAGCATCGACCATTCAGCCCATCAAATTAGTACCATCCACAATCCCACCCATTCCTGTAACCCCACGTATTTACCTGCACATCTCCCTGACTCTCAGGTCAATTTAGCATGACCAATCCACCTAACCCACACTATGGGTTAGATTTGGACTGTGGGAGGAAATCAGAGCTCCTGGAGGAAACACAAACATGGGGAGAAAGTCCATATAGGCTGGCACTGTCAAGGTGCCCACACTCAGGGCATCAACCCCCCTCTTCCCAACCGCTTGCAAAGCTCTGACTGCTCCCCCTCCCCCCCCCCCCTCCTTTCACTCTAGTGGGATTGTCCCACCAGTTTTCCAAAAGTGAGGAGTTAGTTTGACTCCTGCTGGAATGAAACATTCCTGATGGGGTGGGAGATAATGCTAACAGGCCAAGAGAATTCAGTCCCGGGGCCAGTAATCTGAATTAAATGATATTAAAAGTAAATTTAAATCATTTAACTCTGAGCTGTGTTCCAGCACAGCTCAGACAGTGCTGGATATCAGGTGCTGGAAGCTGTGTGCGAGGCAGAAGCACACATCCAAGAATCCCACAAACTGGCAGTCACTCCTGATTCGCCATGCTGAAATATTTGCGCGGCAGGATGGGAGAATCGCCCTCAGTGAGTTAAAATTTCAGTCCGTAAAGAACCCACTGATAGATTTCTCAACTGGCAAGGGAGTTAATTTATCCACCCTGTTTCAAAAAGTGAATTTGAATGAAGGGTTGAGCTTGTTAAGATGTGGGGAAAAAGATTCATACACGGGAGCTGCGGATTCAAATTCAGCAAAACTGTATCCTTGGTACATCAAAAATCTGGAAGGGGTAGGTGTCATTCCACCGAAGATGGATTTCTCATGAAAATTGACAAAGATGTTTGAGAGTGTTTGGAGCTCGAGGTGATCCCATGGCAACACTATCAAATGCAAATGGTGTCATGAAAACTGAACTGGGCAAGTTGCTGACTTCTTAAATCCAATGAATATGTTTCCAAGCAATAACAGTGTGGCCAAATCACTGTGATATGGTGTAAATGGCTACAGCTTCTTTGGGTGATACACTGGTGAAAAGGCTAGCAACATGGAACACGCACACGGAAGCTGCTCTACTATCGATATGCCACCCTGTGTACCAACTTCACGGATGTGAAGGAATCCTTAACATTCTCAAAACTGGCTGTAAAAATTCACACAACCATCTGCTCAAATCTTAACTATAATCGACAAAACGCACACCATTCGGAATGACAGATCCAAATTTGTACCCGTTGGACCTGCCAGTCAACATTAACTGACAGCCTTGCTCAAAAGCCAGTTACAAGAACACTTGCTGGATTTGTGTAAGAGCGTAGAACTCATCTACATGGTTCACCATGTCGATATGGGCTGCACAAGACACACAAAAGCAATGTCCATTCATTCCCCCTCCCCTTCTCTATGACAAGGAAGGAGCATTCCACACATTGCTTCTCATTCATCTCAACAAAAGTTACAGAGGAAGCAGTCATTCCCTGGTTCAGGTGAGGAAGTGGCCTGGTGGTATTATCGCTAGGTACTAATCCAGAAACTCGGCTAATGTTCTGGGAAACCCGGGTTCAAATCCCGCCATGGCAGATGGTGGGATATGAACTCGATAAAAATATCTGGAATTAAGAATCTAATGGTGACTGTGAAACTAATGTTGATTGTCAGAAAAACCCATCGCTAATGTCCTTGAGGGAGGGAAATATGCCTTCTTACCGGGTCTGGCCTACATGTGCCTCCAGAGCCACAGCAATGTGATTGACTCTCAACTGCCCTCCAAGGGCAACTAGCGATGGGTAATAAATACTGCCCTAATCAGCAATACCCATATCCCACAAATGATTGTTTAAAAATTCTCTAAAGTCAATATCTTGACCAGGATCAACCTTGAATTTGAACTAAATCTTAGCTGTTAACTGTTCCCTGGTACATTGCTATGACAGCGTTTCTACCAGTTAAAGTCCATTTGCCAAACGAACAGCAGTCTTTTCATGAGTCTAAATTGTTACCGCTTGGTAAATGCTGAACTATCCTGATGAGTCAAGATGAAAAGCGTGTTTCTTTTTTCAGTAATTATGTTCTTGCCAACTATTAAAATAGACACGCCAGACAGTTAAAATGTGTGAATTCTGTTCAGGGACAATAATTCCATAGGAAAAGTTAAGGCACGACTCGACTGATAAATCAACAGGAGAAAGTTGCAGTTGGAGCACTGAGGCAGATACATTTCGTAGTTCCAAAAGCAGGAATGTCGGAATCTGTGCCAAGGATAACGCGCAGTTTAGATAAGTTGATGTGAAGGGGAAACAGCATTGATAAATGGTTAGCTTTTTATAATCACAGATTTCTCTGATAGAGGGAAGTGTTCTTGAATCGTTAACACTAGGTCTGATCAATAAAAATCAGAATTCTGGACAACTGGAGCAGTGTCAGGCAATACAACAGGACATAGATAGGTTGGTAGACTGGGCAGATAGATGGCAAATGGAATTTAATCCGGATAAATGCGAGGTGATGCATTTTGGCCGGAAAAATGTAGAAGAGTTATAGGATAAAAGGTAAAACTATACGGAGCATAGAGACGCAGAGAGACTTGGGGGTGCAGGTTCACAAGTCTCTGAAGGTGTCCTCACAGGTGGAGAAGGTGATAAAGAAGGCGTATAGTATGTTGGCTTTCATAGAAAAGGGTATAGAATACAAGAGTAGGAGTTTGATGTTGCAGTTGTATACAACTTTGGTTAGGCCTCACTTGGAATACTGCGCCCAGTTCTGGTCTCCGTACTAGCGGAAGGATGTGGAGTCCTTGGAGAGAGTGCAGAGGAGGTTTACCAGGATGCTGCCTGGTATGGAAGGACTGTCTTATGAGGAATGATTGAATAGACTGGGGTTGTTTTCCCTTGAAAGACGTCGGCTTAGAGGGAATCTAATAGAGGTGTGTAAGATTATAAGGGGTATAGATAGAGTAAATGGTGGTAAACTTTTTCCACCTTCAGAAATGGATAGGACGAGGGGTCATGGCCATAGGGTGATGGGGGCTATGTATAAGACGAATATTAGAGGGCAGTTTTTCACACAAAGGGTAGTGGGGGTGTGGAATGCACTGCCGAGTAAGGTGGTGGGAGCAGGCACGCTGGGGCTGTTTAGGGGTCTCTTGGACAGCCACATGAGCGGTATGCAGATAGAGGGATATAGTAGGACTGTTTAACTACGGCTTTTTTTCCACAGGTAATTCGGTCCATACTTGACCAACGTTGAGCATGCATTCGGCAGGTGGTGCAAGGACAGCTCTTGGATGTTGATTCATGGGTTGCCTGGTACTTCATGTCGTAAATGAGTGCTTTATGTGGACCATCTGAAGGGCACCATGACAGCTCAGAGACTATCGATTTGGCTGTGCAGACACTTGGAATTGGGCCGGTGTCTGCGGGAGTTTGCGCGTTCTCCCCGTGGTTGCGTGGGTTTTCTCCAGGCGCTCCGGTTTCCTCCCACAACCCAAAAATTCGCTCTTAGGCTGATTGGGAAACAAATTGTCCCTATAGTGAGACTCTTCCATATTAGGAATAACCTAAATCTATAATAGGATAATGGAATTGCTACTATCTAGTTATGACGGCGGCGCGGGCTCGTTGGGCCGAAGGGCCTGTTTCCCGTGCTGTGTTGCTCTAAAAAAAACTGTAACATTATATGATTGTGATGAATGGTCGAGCAGCCTGTATTTCTGCATCTTTCATCACAGAACTCCAAAGTGCAAAAGACGGCATCAAGTCTGCACCAACTCTGACAGAGAATCTTACCCAGACTCTCTCTCCCACCATAATCCCAGGTATTTACCATGGCTAATCCCTCTAACCTCCACATCTTGGGGGCAATTCAGAATCATAGAACCCTACAGTGTAGATTTAGCAATCCACCTCATCTGCACACCTTTGGACTGTGGGAGGAAACCAGAGCACCTGGAGGAAACCCACGTAGACATGGGGAGAATGTGCAAACTCCACACAGACATTGACCCGAGACTAGAGTAGTTGTGCTACTCAATACTAGTTTAAGTTAGCAGAAGAGCTCAGGTTATTTTATGTAATTTTTAATACGATAAAAACTAATATAATTAACATCAGAAGGGAATTCAGCCTGATCAGGTGCCAATTGTACTTTATCATTTCCATAAATATTAAAGATGACTGGTTTCTAATTTGTCGTACCACATTATCCACATATCCACATATCCACTGCTAATATTCTGGCTCTGGCTCATAATTATGATGTAAATCATAGATGAAAGCTTTCAGAAAGTGTCACGGGCTCCTGCTTGAGGCACTGCTGCTCCTTTCATTCTGTCACTCTCTGTCAGTGTCTTGTCTTCTCGCTCCAGCCTCCTCGCATTCTCTAATTGCTGCCTGTCATTTTCTGCCAACCTTTTTTGCCTTTTTCTTCTGGCCTCTTTGTTGTCCCTGCTTCTTGCAAGCCACCTGTCACTTCCCCTTCAGCAAGTAACAAATTTGTAGGATCTCAGCATGTAAACTCGCTCAGAGCGAAGGAGGGCGGTGTGGTGGTGCAGTGGTTAGCACTGCTGCCTCCCAGCGCCAGGGACCCTGGTTCGATTCCCGGCTCGGGTCACTGTGTGGAGTTTGCACATTCTCCCTGTGTCTGGTGTGAGTTTCCTCTTCCTTCCGCACTCCAAAGATGTGCAGGTTAGGGGAGCTGGCCAAACTAAATTACCCGTTAAGGGTCAGGGGGACTGACTAGGGTAAATGCATGGGGATAGGGGCTGGGTGGGATTGTTGTCAGCGCAGACTCGATGGGCTGAATGGCCTCTTTCTACACTGTAAGGATTCTAATATTCCAAAACAAAATTAAAAAATGTGAAATAAAAATCAGGCAATTACGAGGTCAATATTGAAATAATAATCGAATCAGGAATCGCAGTTTCCAGCTTGGAGAGGAGAGGAGACTAAGGGTAAGAAGATACACTCATTTCATGGTGCCTATGATTAGAAATACTGAGCCATTTTGCCCCGGGGTCAATGAGAGGGCAAATTACATCGAAAGGCCATGATATTAGAACATAGAACAGTACAGCACAGTACAGGCCTTTCAGCCCTCAATGTTGTATTGAGCTTTGCCAAAACCAAGATCAAGCTATCCCACTCCCTATCATTCTGCAGTGCTCTATCCAATAACCACCTGAAAGTTCCTAAAGTATCCGACCCCACTATCACAGCAGGCAATCTATTCCACAACCCCAACCCTCAGTACAGAACGTACCACAGGCAACCCTCCTACATCTCCCACTGTGAACCTTACAGTAATGCCCCCGAGTACATCCACCCGACGAAATAGTCTTTGCCTGTCTACTCTATCTATTCCACCCCCACATCATCTTATAAACCTCTATTAAGTTGCCTCTCATCCTCCTCCACTCCAAAGAGAAAAGCCCCAGCTCCCTCAGCCTTTCCTCATAAGACCTACCCTCCAAACTGGGCAGCGTGCTGATAAATCTCACTCCACTGCAAGTGAGATAACAGCTAAAGAAAAGTGAAAGATTATTTTGCTGACAGTCTATAGCTCATAGACTTACAGCTTAGTGAGAATTTTGGCATCGCCAGATACAAAGTCATCTGATTGATTGTCAAAAATTATTTCTAACACTGTCCCTCAATCGTTCCATTAAGATACAAATTGCAATTTGTGATCTGGTCTTAGGTTTCGTGGCAAAGGTTAGGGGACTGGCAGTACACTGCAAATTCAGCCCAGTATCAATTGAAATGTTCAGGGGCAGAATGGCCTGTGATATAAAAAGCTTATTTAATAAAATAGCTTTGGAAAAAGATGCAGAGCTGGCTCAGGCGAGGCAATGTGCGGAGCAGGGAGTAACCCAGACGCAAGATTTGCAAGGTGTGCAGGACAAGATCAATCATTTGTGACGGAGAAATGGCTGTGGTGCAAAACAGCAACAGTGAGGGCTGAGGCGTGTCTCTGACATGGGGAGAACAAAGAAATTTGTTGATTCAAGAACTACAAGAAAGGTTATTTAAGAGTCATGGTGCAGAGTGAAGCAAGCAGTGCAAACAAAAAAAAAACACAACTATTATTCCAAATCCTTTAAACAATTTGGAGGAGGGTCCCAGCGAGGCATCTAACTCATTCACCCTGAACCAGGTCGAGCTAAAGCAAAGCTCCCCCAGAGAACCCTTGCTGGTAAAGGGCAAACTTCTCAAAATGGAAGGCGATACACAGACAGCAGCCACAGTCTTAGGGGACCAAGTATTTCATTATAATCAAAAAGGACTACAACCATACACATTAAATGAATCAAGTGCTATTTTGTCCATGTATATTGGAGAGACACTGCACATTTTAGGTGCAACAACAGTCGCCGTAGTATGTCCAAACCAGACAATGAAGCTGCCAGGTTGGTAATCAAGGAAACCGCTGAGTTAATTGCTTCTTTAATCAGCAATGCAACTCCACCCCTTTTCCTTTCTGTCTGTCTTTCTGAAATACTCTGGATAGCTCTGGATGTTCCCATTCACATCCCTGTAACGCTGACTATATCATATCCCTTCACACGATGGATTCGTTCAATTTATTGTGAATGCTCCGTGAGTTAAGACACAAAGTCTAAGTCTTGTCTTTTTACTGTTCCCATTCTCAGTATTGATCCTGTTTGATTCCAGACCTTGATTTCTCTGCTTGCCACTGTTTTAATTTCCCTTTCTATATATTTTCTTCTTAGTCCTGATTCCTCCTTCTGACTCCAACTACCCCCTGCCATTGTAATTTAAACCCTCCCCAATCACTCTACCCTTCCACCCCCCCCACAAGGATATCAGCTCTGGTCTTGCCCAAGTGCAACCCATCCAATTTGTACAGGTCCCGCCTTGTCCAGAACTGGTCTCAATATCCCAGGAATCTGACCCCCCCCCCCCCCCCCAACATATTCATTGAACAAATCCTGGTGTTTCTATTCTGAGAAACACATGGCACTGTAATAATCATGAGATCACTAACTTTAAGGTCCTACTTTTCAACCTACTTCCTAGCTCCCTTTATCCTGTTTTTTAGAACGTCATCCCTATTTTTAACCCATGGTGTTTGCAGCAATATATACTATGACCACTGGCTTCACTCTCCCCCTCCAGAATGTCCTGCAGCCTCTCTCGTCATCCTTGACCCTCACACCAGGTTTCCGTCCACAGTTCAGGAGGTAATTGACGCTGTTTGATAGCAAGCATCTTCACCTGAAGGCACAAGTCTGTGGTGTGCTCCTCATGCTCCATGTGGGAAGCTGGGAACATTTTTAGTGCCTGGGACCAGCATGTGTACATACCATCCTAGTGTCTCATTTGTGGCCACAGAAATGCCTCCCTTTCAATTAAGGTTTAAAGAGTTTATTTATTTGTGTCACATGTAGGCTTACATTAGCATTGCAAAGGAGATTATTCTTGAACTTTCCCAATCTTGTTCCTTGCCTGAGGTATGGTGACTTTCTGCTTAAATTACCCCAGTCAGCTCTCTCCCACAAAAGGGGAGAGCATTCTATGTTCATCTAGGATGTTAGTGGTTAAATTTCCACAATTTTACTCCTCTCCTGCGCAACACAACCATCTTGCTGTAAATTTGGCTGTTGCTCTTTTCTCCTGAAAGGCCATTTGCTAAAACAGTATCCAAAATTTAACATTGGTTTTGCAGGGGAAAAGCCACAAGAGATTCCGGCATTGCCTCCCTCGTCCTCTTTCCCTGGCTGATGGGCACCCACCTACCTTGCTACCTGTGGAGTCTTTGTCTGTTGTGTGAGCAACTCTCTATACGCACCATCCATAATATTCTCCACTTCACAAATGTTCCACAGTAATTCCAACTGCTTTCCATTTCTGAAGGCCAGGCTTCCAGGAACTACAGCTGGAGACACTTCCTGCATATATGCCAATCCCAGGCATGAGAAATGTTTCCAGCTTCCCACATGGAGCATGAGGAGCACACCACAACTTTGAGCACTCATGACTTACACATTTAGGGTAAACATTTGGAAGGTGCTTGATATCAAATAGCATCAATTACTCATTGAACTGTGGGAGGAAACCAGAGCACCCAAAGGAAACCCACAGAGTCACAAGGAGAATGGGAAAACTCCACAGAGGTAGTAACCCAAGACCAGAACTGAAACCGGGTCTCTGGCATTGTGAGGCTGCAGTGCTAACCACTGTGCCACCAGGCTGTCACTTGTATAAGATATACAGCAGGATACAGGATTATGCAGAATACACAGCATTGAAACAGGATACAGGATTGCAGAGGATATACAACACAGAAACCAGATGTAGGATTGCGTAGACTACATAACACAAAAACAGACCTTTTGGCCCAATTAACGCCTTCATTCACTCAAACCTCATCCCACTTTATTTGCAAAGCTTTCATTAACCTTCTATTCCCATCTCCTTATATCTGCCCCCTTCGCAAGCACTATTATTTTTTTGCTGCCTGACGTCACAGTTCACTGAAGAATAAAGCTGGAAATATTACAGCTAACGTGCTACATTTCCCTCACTTGCTTCTCCTAATGAACTGTGTGGAAGCCGTTAGATCCATGAGATTTGTCTACTTTAAATCTGATATTGATAAATCGATGAATGATTGTAACACTGAAGACAGCAATTTTCACTGAGATTTTATTCTCTCTGTACCCTGTGAATAAATCTGACATCATCTTCATACCATTGACATTTCCCATGTAGATGTCACTGAGACCTACCTTAGCTGCTCTTCAATTCTCCACCTATTTCTATTACGTGCAAGGTTTTTAAGATGCTAGCGGTGGGTGAGTGGAATGTTTAACTGGGACACTGATGGAATGAAATTGAAGTGTTTGCCTAGAAGGATAGGCTCCAGCTCTGTCCAAACACAGAGAACTCTGTAGGGGCTCGCTGCATTTTACAATTACACTGCATCTTCCACATGTGACATCCAATTACAGATGTGTCCAAATATCAGAGCTCAGAGCAATGCATCCTTCACCGTGTGAGCAGTGGGAGCGATGAGGAGGAGTTTGGGCTGACAAGTGGTGAGTAACATTCGCTCCACACAATGACCATCTCCAACCAGGGAGAATCTAACCATCATCCCATGACATTCAGTGACATTATCATTGCTGAATTCCCCCTGGAGATTACTATTGATCACAGACTGAACTGGATTAGCCACTTAAACACAGTGGCTACAAGAGCAGGTCAGAGGCTGGGAATCCTGCAGCAAGTAACTCCCAACCCCCCTCCAAAGCCTGTCCTCCCATCTACAAGGCACGAGTCAGGAGTGTGATGGAATACTCCCCATTGGCTGGGATGAGGGCAGCTCCATCAACACTTTGAGAAGCTCATCCAAGATAAAGCAACCCGCTTGATTGATATTCCATCCATAACATTCACTCCCTTCACCACTGACAAACTGTGTGTATTACTTACAAGATGCAGGGAACTCACTCATGTTCTTTAGGCAGCACCTTCCAAACCCACAAGCATCTAGAAGGACAAGAGCAGCAGGTACGTGGGAACACCACCAGATGCAAGTTCCCCTCCAAGCCAAGCACCATTTGGACCATTATGCCATTTTTTCCATGTCGCTGGGTCAAAATCCTGGAATTGCTTCCCTAACAGCACTGTGGGTATATCTACATCGCATGAACTGCAGCTGGTTAAGAAGGCAGCTCACCACCACCTTTTCAATGAGAGTTGGGCAATAAATGCTGGTCTGGCCAGCAATGCCCCCATCTTGTAAATGAATAAAAGGAGCCATGGAGAAGGAGAGGGATCACCATCGGTATCAGTGGAGTAGCACAAACATCATTCGATCCATAATAGTTAGATACAGGAATACTGTACTCACTATAAAGCTGTGAGGTATAGAATCATAGAAATCCTACAGTACAGGAGGAAGTAGGAAGGCAATAACTTTGTCACCTTCTGTGGCTATCATTGAAACATCCTCCATCACACAGCCATCACTTCCCACTGCCAGGGTGCGGGCAGTGGGTCATCTCTACAATTCTGCCACACTAGCTGTGCAATACTCATTGGAGTTTAGAAGGCTGAGAGGGGAATCTTATACAGACTTAAGATAATGAAGGAGCCAGAGAGGGTAGAGGTAGAGAGATTCTTTCCACTTTAGAAAAGAAAGCAGAACTAGAGAGCACAACCTCAAAATAAGGAAGGGGGGCAGTTTAGATCGGGGTTGAGGAAGAACTTCTTCACTCAGAGAGTGGTGAATTTCTGGAATTCTCTGCCCATTGAAGTGGTGGAGGCTACCTCGCTGAATATATTTAAGTCAAGAGTGGATAGGTTTCTGATAGAGAAGGGAATTAAGTGGTTATGCGGAGAAAGCAGGAAAGTGGAACTGACCCTATTGAATGGCGGGGCAGGCTCGAAGGGCTAGATGGCCTGACTCCTGCTCCTATTTCCTATGTAGAACATAGAACATAACAGCACAGAACAGGCCCTTCGGCCTTCGATGTTGCGCCGACCAATAGAAAAAGCAATGACCCTCCAAACTAAACCATTCCCTTCTCTTCCATATACTTATCAACTAACCTCTTAAACGCCACCAAACTTGGCGCATCTACAACTGCCGCAGGCAGGGCGTTCCACTCCCGAACCACCCTTTGGGTAAAGAACCTACCTCTGATATCCGTCCTATAACTATCACCCCTTAATTTAAAGCTGTGTCCCCTCGTGCTAGCTTTCTCCATCCTAGGAAAAAGGCTACCACTGTCCACCCTATCTAAACCTCTAATCATCTTATATGTTTCGATTAGGTCCCCCTATTAGCCGCCTCCTTTCTAACGAAAACAACCTCAAATCCCTCAGCCTCTCTTCATAAGACCTGCCCTCCATACCAGGCAACATCCTGGTAAACCTCCTCTGTACCCTCTCCAATGCCTCCACATCTTTCTTATAATGTGGGGACCAGAACTGCACACAATACTCCAAGTGCGGCCGCACTAGAGTTTTGTACGGTTGCAACATGAAAGTTGCAACATGCAACATGTAGTTCAATTAATGCTATAATTAAGGCTATAGTACAATAGAGGGCAGCACGTTGGCACAATGGCCAGCACTGCTGCCTCACAGTGCCAGGGACCCAGGATTGATTCCTGGCGTGGGATCACTGCAAGGAGTCTGCACATTCCCCCTGTATCTGCGTGGATTTCCTCCGGATGCTTTTGTTTTCTTCAACAGTCCGAAAGATGTGCTGGTTAGGTGCTCAATTCTCCCTCGGTGTATCCAAACAGGTGCCAGAGTGTCATGATTAGCAGATTTTCACAGTAAACTTCATTGCAGTGTTAATGTAAGCCTACTTGTGACACTGATAAACAAACAAAAAAATGCCTCCTTCAAAGGATTGAATATATTCCTGCTGCCGCTACCAGGCAGGGAAGCAAGGTCCCTCCGGAACAATTACAAGCAGATGGCACAAGTTGAGAAACTGGTACACCTTCCTCGGGCATGCATTTATATTCCTACCCACAGCCAAAGCTCAGAAACTTTGCCCAAGTGTTTCTTTGCCAAGAATGTTTACTATCATTTCTCAGACAAACGAGAGTGGCACATAGAACATAGAACATTACAGCGCAGTACAGGCCCTTTGGCCCTCAATGTTGCGCCGGCCAGTGGACCCTCTAACCTAAACTATTCCAATATCATCCATATGCCTATCCACCAAACATTTGAATGCCCCCAAAGTAGGCGAGTCCACAACTGCTGCAGGCAGGGCATTCCACGCCCTCACCACCCTCTGTGTAAAGAACCTGCCTCTGACATCCGTCCTATAACTACCACCTCTTAATTTAAAGTTATGTCCCCTCGTGTTGGTCATCACCATCCGAGGAAAAAGGCTCTCACTATCCACCCTATCCAATCCCTTGATCATCTTATACGCCTCAATTAGGTCACCACGTAACCTTCTTCTCTCTAATGAAAATAACCTCAGGTCCCTCAGCCTTTCCTCATAAGGCCTTCCCACCATACCAGGCAACATCCTGGTAAACCTCCTCTGCACCCTTTCCAATGCTTCCACATCTTTCTTATAATGCGGCGACCAGAACTGTACGCAATACTCCAAGTGCGGCCGCACCAGAGTTTTGTACAGTTGTAACATAACCTCACGGCTCCTAAATTCAATCCCTCTACCAATAAAAGCTAACACACCGTACGCCTTCTTAACAACTTCATCAACCTGGGTGCCAACTTTCAAAGAGCTATGTACTTGTACCCCAAGATCCCTCTGCTCGACAACACTATTAAGGGTCCTTCCATTAGCCCTATATTTCATATGCCTGTTATTCCCACCAAAGTGAATCACCTCACACTTATCCGTATTGAAATGGCACTTTGGTTACTGCATACCCTTTCACTAATGTTAATATGTTATAGAAAAGGTGTAAATGATACTCACAGACAAATGCTGAATTTGTTTTGGAGATTAAACACAAGGTAATTCAATCCATACAGTTGCCAGTGAGTGAGTATATTGCTTACAATGCTTGAGCTAGCAGTTAGAACAATGGTAAAAGTATCTTCGTGTTCATTAATTATGTATACATCAATGCTAACTCTGTACCCCATGTGTAATAAACTTCCATTTCCAATGGTCCACATATATGTTGCCTGCTTTTTAATTCCCATATTCCCTGCTGCACAGATAGAACTTGTTAGTTTTAAGACAAAATATTTCATTCAAGTAGGTACCATTATACTGCATTCTTTGTATACTACATCATAGATTCCCAGGAGGAGGCTATTTGGCCCATCGAGTCTGCACTGACCACAATCCCACCCAGGCCCTATCACTATAACCTCATAAATTTACCCTAGCACGTCTCCCTGACACTAAGGTGCAATTTAGCATGGCCAATCCCCTTAACCCGCACATCTTTGGACTGTGGGAGGAAACCCACACAGATACAGTGAGAACATGCAGATTTCACATAGACGGTGACCCAAGTCAGGAATCGAACCTGGTGCTGTAAGTAGTGATACAATGCCACTGTGCTGCCCTAAATATGCATCATAAGGTTTGATCCTTGAATATAGAACATTACAGCACAGTACAGGCCCTTTGGCCCTTGATGTTGCCCTGACCAGTGGAACCAATCTACTGACCCTCTAACCTAAACTATTCCAATGTTATCCATATGCCTATCCACTGACCATTTGAACGCCCTTAAAGTTGGCGCGTCCACAACTGCTGCAGGCAGGGCATTCCACGCACTTACTACCCTCTGAGTAAAGAACATACCTCTGACATCCATCCTATATTTATCACCTCTTAATTTAAAGCTATGTCCCCTCATGTTAGCCATCACCATCTGAGGAAAAAAGGCTCTCTGTCCGCCCTATCTAACCCTCTGATCATTTTATATGCATCAAGTAGGTCACCTCTTAACCTTCTTCTCTCTAATGAAAATAACCTCAAGTCCCTCAGCCTTTCCTCATAAGACCCACCACCATACCAGGCAACATCCCGATAAACCTCCTCTGCACCCTTTCCAATGCCTCCGCATCTTTATTATAATGCGGCGACCAGAACTGTTCACAATACTCCAAGTGCGGCCGCACCAGAGTTTTGTACCGTTGCAACATCATCTCACGGCTCTGAAATTCAATCCCTCTACCAATAAAAGCTAACACACCGTACACCTTCTTAACAACCTTATCAACCTGGGTGCTAACTTTCAGGGAACTATGCACATGTACACTGAGATCTCTCTGCTTGAGTATATGAACTTACAAATCTATCAAGGCTGGCAAGAATTTGCTAGCACGAGGGGACACAGCTTTAAATTAAGGGGTATGAGTTATAGGACGGATATCAGAGGTAGGTTCTTTACTCAAAGAGTGATTAGGGAGTGGAATGCCCTGCCTGCAGCTGTTGTAGATGCGCCAAGTTTGGTGGCGTTTAAGAGGTTAATTGATAAGTATATGGAAGAGAAGGGAATGGTTTAGTTTGGAGGGGCATTGCTTTTTATTTTGGTTGGCACAACATCGAAGGCCGAAGGGCCTGTTCTGTGCTGTATTGTTCTATGTTCTATGTTCTATGTTCTAATTGAAAAAAGTGCATTTAGATCTGAACATCTGCAGCAACTTCATTCTTCTGACCATGAAGTCAAGAAGCTAACTGCAATAAGCACATACAGTAGTTCAGGGAATTTGATCATATTAACTATTTCTATTCAGTCTGTTCCTTCTGCATTGTATCATCTGCTCAATCGATTTCTGCTGGATCTCAGATCCACAGTGATGATGATCAACATAGCCTAGTAGCTGGCTGATTGGAGGGACACAATGTCAGTGTCAGGAGCAGTCCCCAGCACCTGCCACTGGAGCTGGGCTTCTCAGTGGAAACTGCTATCTCCCATGCTGTTAACACTCTGCACAAACTGCAGTGTCCTCCCCATGCCGATGGCTGCGTCAACATCATCCTGTAACATCTGGCCTCAAATTTGCCAAGGACCAATTGAGCTAACACTTCTTAAAGTTGGGCAGATTTTCCTTCTGTCGGTCCCACGGTAAGTAAATCTGTTACTCACCTTCACTCAAACAGAAGAGGAGTTACTGGCAAAAATATCATTGTGGTCTTTTCCACCAGAGTGGAACCAATCTCTCACAAAGAGCACACATTATGTGTAGTAATGTAGGGAAATATAACAATTAGAATTAATTTCCCTGTGGCATCTTCTTTGTTGATTTTGTTAGTTTTCTTGGTTCGATGGATTCCATCCATATTGTGAAGACAATAATCTCCAATCACCTACCGAAGCAGTTGGATTGTGGTGGGTCAGAATCTCACTACATAGAACACTACAGCACACGAATAGGCCCCACAAGTTGCGCCGATCGTATCCCTACCTACCAGGCCTATCCATGTATTCATCCAGAAGTCTCTTAAAAGACCCCAGCAAGTTCGCCTCTACCACCACTGACAGCAGCCGATTCCACTCACCCACCACCCTCAGTGAAAAACTGACCCCTGACATCTCCTTTGTATTTGCTCCCCAGCACCTTAAACCTGTGTCCTCTCATAGCGACCATTTCAGCCCTGGGAAATAGTGTCCAAGAACCCACCCTATCTATACCTCTCAACATTTTATAAACCTCTATCAGGTCGCCTCTCATCCTTCGTCTCTCCAGGGAGGAGAGACCGAACTCCCTCAACCTATCCTCATAAGGCATGCCACCCAATCCAGGCAACATCCTTGTAAATCTCCTCTGCACCCTCTCAATAGCTTCCACATCCTTCTTGTAGTGAGGCGACCAGAACTGTGCACAGTACTCCAAGTGGGGTATGACAAGGGTCTTATCATGAGATCTATTACATCTGAACACAAAGATGACATTTGTGCAAGATTTGGTAAACGGGAATAGATTTTATAATGATTCACAATTTACTTCACAAGGGTTTGAGGATTGTCTCAAAGTACCGATATCATAAAGTCACAGAAATCCTACAGCACAGAAGGAGCCCATCGACCACAATCCCACCCAGGCCCTTTACCCCACATATTTACCCCACTAATCCCTCTAACCTACCTGGACACCAAGGGGCAATTTAGCATGGCCAATGCACCTACCCGCACATCTTCAGAGTGAGGGGGGAATCAGGAGTACTCAGAGGAAACACACGCAGACATGGGGAGAATTTGCAAACTCCACACAGACAGTGACCCAAAGCCGGGAATCGAACCCATGTCTCTCAAGCTGTGAAGCAGCAGTGCTAACCACTGTGCCACCGTGGTACTCAGCATATAACATATATATCACTCAATTAATAGATTAAAGATTTGTACACATCTTGAAACATTCTTTAAAAGGTTCCACACACCGTGGGAATAGCTTTTCGGCATTTTATAGAAACACATCTCATGCGACCACCCAAAGTTCACCTGCATTAATACTCTGAGCTGTTACCTTCAGAAAGTTCAAAGACAGTAGCGCATTAACAACAATCTTAAATTGCTAGATCAGAATGAAGGCAAAACAACACTCATTTCAATCAGAAGGTTAAGTCTTAGAATGCTATTATGCCATGCATGAGAACCCGCCATTGCTTTGGCAAAAAAAAGGTCCAATTTCTTATATGGTTCAAAGCCAAGATGGACTTGATCGGCAACACCATGTTGACCAATTGTGTTCATCTTAAAATTATTGTACAGAGTCATCTCCAGAATTACCAACTTCTTTAGTTGCTAGTATTATGTATACAACTACAGAAGACTTACTTGAATCTGAGTCTATGTTACTCTACCACATGAGGATGATGCAGAATTAGTTCCAAGAGAATAAATTTCAAATTATATTCCTAGAACAGGACTATTGCATGGCTGCTGAATTTTCTGACCCACCCACTACAATTCCCGTGATAGGCGGGACAGGATAATTCCACTCCTGGGGGTCAAGAACAATCAAATTCCAGAATGTTAAATACAACCAAAGAGATATGCCCTCCTGATTGACTTCCTTCCTGGCTGTGTATAATAATTAAGTATACTCAGCACTGTATCTAGGGTATTAATGGTTCTACGTATAACATCATAGTAACTTGGGCAGTATGGTAGCACAGTGGTTAGCACTGCTGCTTCACAGCTCCAGGGACTTGGGTTCGATTCCCGGCTCAGCTCACCGTTTGTGTGGAGTTCGCACATTCTCCTCGTGTCTGTGTGGGTTTCCTCCAGTTTCCTCCCACAGTCCGAAGGTGTGTGGGTTAGATTGATTGGCCATGCTAAGATTGCCACTCAATGTCCTGAGATATGTAGGTTAGAGGGAATAGTGGGTAAATATGTAGAGATATGGGGGTAGAGGCTGGGTGGGATTGTGGTTGGTGCAGATTCGATGGGCCAAATGGCCTCTTTCTGCACTGTAGGATTTCGATGTTTCTATCTATCTTGTTGAAATGACCACAGCAATAAAAGGGGAGGGATTTTATATATTTAAAAGGGTTGTACAATTACTTTGCAGAGCTGATAACATGATTTGACGCGATACCATAGAAACATAGAGAGCCTACAGTGAGAAGAGGCCATTTGGTCCATCTAACCCACACCAAAGACAATTCCACCCAAGCCCTACCTCTAACCTCATGTATTTACTCTGCTAATCCCCCTGACCCTAAGGTCAATTTAGCATGGCCAATCAACCTAACCCACACTTCTCTAGACTGTGGAGTGAAACCGGAGGAAACCCATGCAGACACGGGGAGAACATGCAGACTCACACAGACAGTCACCCGAGGCTGGAATTGAACCTGGGTCCCAGGCACTGTGAGGGAGCAGCGCTAACCAGTAGGGTGTTACACAGGCTCTCGCTTCTAGTTTCAGTTTGTACTCTGTGCAGAGACACTCCTTTCAATTGACTAATTGTGAAACTATGCGCGCAAACTATATATTTTCTTTTCATCTAAAATCCACAACTCTTGACAGTTACGACACTACCCCACGTAGACCAGACACATCACGGCAACCCGTACGGCACACTATTTAAATAATTGAGCGCTTTTCAATCTCACTCTGACCTATCGAACACCCAGCCACAGGTACATTCAGTAAGGCTGTGCCCAGCTTCGCAAAGGTCAAGTTAGAAAAATGGCTCCCCTCCTATGTTAGTCACTGACAGACGTGTTGCCCTTATATATATTTCACATTCCTCCAAGTATTCTCTAATGCGTACTTGAAACCGTTTAAGAATTCCATTGCAGTTCTCAGCGAGCAGATTTGAATGAGTCTTTCATCAACACTGACATTTGTTGTAATGATCAAAAGGTTGACATAAGGAGATGAATATTTCATCAATTGATACAGTGGCTGAGACTCCTGGAGAAAAAGAAACTAATGGAAAGAACAACAAATCCTTTTACACTCCCAGCAAACCACAAGACGCAACACACATGTTTGACCTTCACTGAATATAGAGTGACTCTCCGGGTAGGAACTAAATGGTACAGTTTTTCATAAAGCTCAGATAGCCCTGGGAGCTATCCAGACACACATATTTGAAGGTGACAAGGCAAATTGAGAAGGTGGCGGAAAACAAAGCTATTTTGGGATTCCTTTGCTCCACAAACAGCAGACGCCGGCATTTCTGGAGAGCTGGAAAGGGGGCAAGGGTGGGACATCAGGACCTACATTCTAGGTTACTAAAGGAGGGGACTGTGGAAATAGTGCCTGCAATGGTGATCACCTTCCAAAACTCTACAGATTCTGGGACAGACCCCACAGGCTGGGAAATAAGGCCATAAGATACAGGAGCAGAATTAGGCCACTCAGCCCATCGATTCTGCTCCACCATTCAATCATGGCTGATAATTTTCTCATTCCCATTCTCCTGCCTTTTCCCCATAACCCCTGATCCCCTTATCAATCAAGAATCTATCTCTGTCTTCAAGACACTCAATGACCTCCACAGTCTTAATACAGAAGATAGAACCTTACAGTGCAGAAACAGGCACATTGAGTCCACACCAACTACAATCCCACCCAGGCCCTATCCCAATATCCCTATACGTTTACCCACTAAATCCCTCGAACCTCAGGACATTAAGGGGCAATTTTAGCATGGCCAATCAACCTAACCCGCACATCTTTGGAGTGTAGGAGGAAACCGGAGCACTCGGAGGAAACCCACGCAGACACGAGGAGAATGTGTAATCTCCACACAGACAGTGACCTAAGCCGGGAATCGAAGCCTGGAGCTGTGAAGCAGCAGTGCTAACCCACTGTGCTATCGCACTGTCCCTTCTGTGGCAGAGAGTTCCACAGATTTACCACTCTCTGGCTGAAGAAATTCCTCCTCATCTCTGTTTTAAAGGATCCCTTTAAGCCTGTGCTCTCTGCTTCTATTAATGTTAGCAACGTAACCCCACTATTTAAAATAGGAGGGAGAAATCAGGGAACTCCAGAGCAGTTAGTCCAACATCAGTGTTAGGGAAAATGCTCGAGTCTATTACACAGCATATGATAACAGGACATTGAGAGAATATCAACAGGGTTAGACAATAGTTCAAATAGTCAGGAGAGTAAGGGATGCCACTGCACGATTTCAGGGCATCCTGAGGGGAGAGGTTGAACAGCCAGAGGTTGACATTGGTACCAATGACATAGGCAGAAAGATGGTTGAGTTCCTGCAACAGGAGGGGAGCAAGATATCAGAACCTCCAAGTTCGTAATCTCCGGATTGCTCCCGTGTGCCAATGAGTTTAGAAACAGGAGTATGGAGCAGGTCAGTGCATGGATGAAGTGGTGACGCAGGAGGCAGGGCTTTAGATTCCCACATCACTGGGACCATTTCGAGGGAAAATGGGAGCTGTGCTAGTTGGCACCTAAACCAGAATAAGACTAACATCCTCATGGGGAATGTTGCTACTGTTGTGTAGTGGGGGATGGTGGGGGAGCAGGCGGCGTGGTTTAAACTAATTTGGCAAGAGGATGGGTAGGTTAGAGGTCAAATATAGCCAAATATAGAAGAAAAAACTTGTCAGTCTGGAAAGAAGACTCATTATAGCGACGTAAAGTTGGAATACATTCATTTCAAGGAGACTTGTGAGGATGTTGATTAAGACATGGGATATGATATTACTCAAAGACAGACGAGACAGGATTTTTTGGCCACGTTCATCCAGAAACTGGACAATCCCATCCCAGGTCAACGGACTCTGCCTCTTCCCCATTCCATTCCCATGGTGGGAAAATTCCAGCCAAGATTGAGGCAGGACTGACAGCTCAACATTTCAGGGTATGGAATCTTCAGGCGAGGCTGGAGGGGTTTGTAAAAAAGAAGGTGGTGTCGCAATATTGATCGCGGAGTTAATTACTGCAGTAAGGAGGGATGGCATCTCACAGACTCCTCAGCCATATGGAGAAAAAAGGGCTATCACATTGCTGGGAGTGTTCTATATACCCCCAGTCACAGAAGGTCAGGTATGTCGGCAAATCTCAGAATTATAAGAATAATAGGGGAATAATACAGGAATTCAACTTCTAAAATATTAATTGGAAGATCAAAGTGTGAAAGGCTTAGAGAGTGTAGAATTCTCAAAATGCATCGAAGGGAAACTTTTATGTCAATATGCAGAAAGTGCTACAAGAGAAAGAGGCAGTGCTGGACCTAGTTTTAGAGAATGAAGCCAGGCAAGTAGAAATAGTCTCAGTGGGGGAGCATTTTGGTGACAGTGACCATAACTCAGTAGGAATTAAGATAGCTATGGAAAGGGACAAAGATGGACCAGGTTCTGAATTGGAGGAACGGCAATTTTAATCGGATAAGACAGATCGAATATAACTAGGAGCAGCTACTTGTAGGGAAATCCAAATCAAAGCAGTTTGAATCATTCAAAAAGGAAAGAGAGAGAGGACAGGGCCAACATGTTGCCGTGAAAGTGAAGAGAGGATCAACAAATCCAGAGACCCATGGATGTTTTATTTTTCAATATTAAACTAGAAAGGGTACAGAAAAGATTTACGAGGATGCTTGATGGTTTGAGTTACAAGGAGAGGCTGGATAGACTAGGACTTTTTACACTGGTGTGGGGGAGACTTAGCAGTAATCTTATCGAGGTCTGTAAAATATTGAGAGGCATTGATTCCCGAGATAGTCGATATCAGTAAGGCAGTCTAAAACTAAAAGGCACAGGGTTAAGGTGAGAAGGGAGAGATACGAGAGAGTCCAGAGGGGCAAATCAGATTTAGAAGACGTTTGATTTGACAAATTAAATACTTAAACCTCGTTTTTCAATTTAAAATTGTAAATACTTTGAAAAGTACAATAATTCGGAACAGAAAAGTCATTTTAAAAAATGGTACTCGAATGTCTACTAAAACATACAAAAGTCACAGATTTCACTTTTTCAATCAGCTTCTTCATACTTCATATTCAAAATCAATCCATGTAAACTTTTAAATGATCCTTTCTGATGTAAGCCTATGTATTAACACAAATTGGGAGAAAGCCTCTGATCTTTGGAAGTACAGGACTAAGTGTTTAAAGTCTAATTTATAATAAGTAGTGAGAAATTAGCCCAGATTAGTAGTTTAAAAAAAGGTTGGCATGGACAAGTTAGACAGAAGTTATGACTCTATACACATTGCTTCTGTACTTGCTTTTTGATAAAGCAAACCTCAGGGTCTGGTGGCACTTTGCTAATTTCTTATTCACGGGCACACTCCGATTCCAGTCACAGAACATGTTGAACACACTGTCACTATTGGCACTGTAAAATCTGGCTCTCTATTAGATCAAAATGCCGTGAATCGCAATGCCTAAGGTCTTGTGGGCTGCTGCTGTTTCTAACCTACTTAAACTAACTTGATTTAGAAACTCATTGTCAGATGGTCACCTGCCTGATAAATTACCAAACCAGAGGGGACAGTGGAACAGCAGTTACAGCAAGAGACTGGTCAGCAGTTACAGCAAGAGACTGGTCAGCAGTTACAGCACGCAGCTCTGCAATTTAAACTTAAAGCAGATGCAAACTTTTATCATATTAGAACATAGAACATAGAACATAGAACATAGAACAATACAGCACAGAACAGGCCCTTCGGCCCTCGATGTTGTGCCGACCAAAATAAAAAGCAATGCCCCTCCTAACTAAACCATTCCCTTCTCAACCATATACTTATCAACTAACCTCTTAAACGCCACCAAACTTGGCGCATCTACAACAGCTGCAGGCAGGGCATTCCACTCCCTAATCATTCTTTGAGTAAAGAACCTACATCTGATATCCGTCCTATAACTCATACCCCTTAATTTAAAGCTGTGTCCCCTCGTGCTAGCTTTCTCCATCCTAGAAAAAGGCTATCACTGTCCACCCTATCTAAACCTCTAATCATCTTATATGCTTCAATAAGATCCCCTCTTAGCCGCCTCCTTTCTAACGAAAACAACCTCAAATCCTTCAACCTCTCTTCATAGGACCTGCCCTCCATACGAGGCAACATCCTAGTAAACCTCCTCTGTACCCTCTCCAATGCCTCCACATCTTTCTTATAATGTGGCGACCAGAACTGCACACAATACTCCAAGTGCGGCCGCACTAGAGTTTTGTACAGCTGCAACATATTGAAAGCTAAAATAGCTCTGATGTATACTCCGTGAATGATGTTGCAATAGCTCAGGACGAAGTAGCGATTTGAGGAGTTATTTTGGTGAAAGACTGCACCAAACCCATTTGAACAATTGATTTCTGCACACAGTTTTAGCACTTACTGATTGGTGGCACAGTGGTTAACACTGTTAGCCTCACTGTGCCAGGGATTTGGGTTCAATTCCCAGTTTGGGTCACTTTCTATGCATAGCCTACACATTCTCCCCGTGTCTGTACGTATTTCCTTCCACAGTCTGAAAGACGTGCTAAATTCTCCCTCAGTATACCCGAACAGGCACTGGAGTGTGGCAACTAAGGGAGTTTCACATTTACTTCATTGCAGTGTTAATGTAACCTATTTGTGACTAGTAAATAAATTTTAAACTAATACAAATTTGCCAGAAGATGCTAAACCAGGGATAGCTGGAGATTTAGCATTCAAGCACTTGGGGGGTGTCATTTTTGTGTTCAACATATGCACTAATAGTGTGGAATGCTCCTGGTCAAAGGCAAAGTCTTTTTTTTAAATTCTTCCATGATATGTGAGCATCACTGGCAGGATTAATTATCCTTGGACTTAGAAGCTTGTTCACCCATTTCAGGGGATATGAAAGAGCGAACCACATTGCCATAGATTAGACCAGGTTGGCAGATTTCCTTCCTTAAGGGACATCTATAAAGGCAGGGACAATAAATGTGTAGAGTATTTTGGCAGGAACAATAAATGTGTAGAGTATAGGGCTAATGGTAGGGCTCTTAATAGTGTTGAGGAACAGAAGGATCTTGGTGTATGTGTCAATAGATCCCTGAAAGTAGGCAGTCAAGTGGATAAAGTTGTTAAGAAGGCATAAGGAGTCTTAGCTTTTATTGGTAGGGGGATTGAATTTAGGAGCCGCAGCATCATGTTGCAACTGTACAAAACTCTAGTGCGGCCGCACTTGGAGTATTGTGTGCAGTTCTGGTCGCCACATTATAAGAAAGATGTGGAGGCATTGGAGAGGGTACAGAGGAGGTTTACTAGGATGTTGCCTGGTATTGAGGGCAGGTCCTATGAAGAGAGGTTGAAGGATTTGAGGTTGTTTTCGTTAGAAAGGAGGCGGCTAAGGGGGGATCTTATTGAAGCATATAAGATAATTAGAGGTTTGGATAGGGTGGACAGTGATAGCCTTTTTCCTAGGATGGAGAAAGCTAGCACGAGGGGACACATCTTTAAATTAAGGGGTATGAGTTATAGGACGGATATCAGAGGTAGGTTCTTTACTCAAAGAGTGATTAGGGAGTGGAATGCCCTGCCTGCAGCTGTTGAGATGCGCCAAGTTTGGTGGCGTTTAAGAGGTTAATTGATAAGTATATGGAAGAGAAGGGAATGGTTTAGTTTGGAGGGCATTGCTTTTTATTTTGGTCGGCACAACATCGAAGGCCGAAGGGCCTGTTCTGTGCTGTAATGTTCTATGTTCTATCAGTGAACCGGATGGGTTTTTACAACAATCAATGGTAGTTTTATCACTGAGACGAGTTTTATATTCCAGATATTATTCAGAGAATCTTACTGCTATCAGGTGCTCTGGTGGGATTTGAACGAGTGCCCCCAAATTGTAAACACGAAACGCTGGATTACTAGGTCAGTGATATTACGACTCTGCCACGGTCTCTCTCATGGATCAGGAACCAAGGGGAAGTCTACACAGTTCTTTCAAAGTAGTTCTGGAGAATGAACTCCCTCTCTCTCTAGCAGTAACTGTGATGCTACTCCTTGGACACTGAGGGACACTTTAGCAAGGCCAATCCACCTAACCTGAACATCTCTGGACTGTGGAAGGAAACAGGAGAACCTGGAGGAAACCCACATCGACATGGGGAGAATGTGCAAACTCCATGCAGAGTGACTTGAGCCACCCATATATAGATTGAAGAATTATAAGCATTAAGATAATGTTACACAGTATTTACTATTTTTAGCCGATATCCTCAGATAATAGTTGGAATAAATGATTAGATTATTAAATTAATATAAATGATTTGGAGGAAAACTGGTTTGATTAGTAAAGTTAAGGATGACAAAGATTGGTGGATTTGCAAATAGTGAAGAGTGATTTGCAAATAGTGCAGAGAGATGGATTTGCAAATAGTGCAGAGAGATGGCAGATGCAGTTTAATCCAGACAAATGTGAGCTAATGCATTTTGGAAAGTCTAATACGGATAGGAAATACACAGTAAACGGCAGAACCTTTAAGGGTGTTGATAGGCAGAGGGATCTGGGTGTACAGATATACAGATCACTGAAACACAGCTGGAGAAGATAGTCAAGAAGATATAAGGCATGCTTGTCTTCTTTGGCTAAGGCACAGAGCTTAAAAATGGCAAGTCATGTTGCAGCTTTATAGAGCCTTAGTTAGGCCGCACATGGAATATACTGTTCAATTCTGGTCACCACACTACCAGAAGGACATGGAGGCTTTGGAGAGGGTACAGAAAAGATTTACCAGGATGTTGCCTGGTATGGAGGGCATTAGCTATGAAGAAAGGTTGAAGAAATTTTGTTTGTTCTCACTAGATTGACCAGAGAGAAGTCTACAAGATTATGAGAGGCATGGGCAGAGTGGATAGTCAGAAGCTTTTTCCCCGGGGTGGAAGAATCAATTATGAGAGGGCACAGGTTTTAAGGTGTGAAGGACAAGGTTTAAAGGAGATGTACAAGGCAAGTGTTTTTACATAGAGGGTGTGGGTGCCAGAAACTCACAGCTAGAGAGGGAAAGGAAGTAGATACAATAATGATTTTTAAGGAGCGTCTGGACAAATACACGAATAGGATGGAAATAGAGAGATATGGTCACGGGGGCTGGTTTAGTCAGGAAACATGGTCAGTGCAGGCTCAGAGGGTTGAAGGGCCTGTTCCTGTGCTGTAATTTTCTTTGTTCTTTGTTCTAAGTTTATTGTCAAACACTTGATAAAATGTTGCACATGTTTACCAACGCATTTCAAAATCCTCTTCAGACCCCCAGCAACAAGTGAATGAGGTAATTTACCTTGAATTAGTGTTCAAAAACCCTCAGCCAGGACAAATGTCTATGTTCTATGTTAAATCCACTCCCAGATAGCTAGGTGCTATCAAAAACACATGAAGATATATTCCTGAGGTTTAGTAATGTGAACAAATGAACTTCATTAGCCGTATGTTTTGAGCTGGTTCTCAGCACACTCTTTATAACTTGGAGAAACTCCTCCCCTTGGAGTCATTCTACAAGCTCGGCGTTGATCGGTTGTTAAAACTATGTGACCCTTACACAGGCAGGCTAGTCTTAAAGTGACAGTCACCACATCCCTCTCCTTTTAACTGCTTTTTAGGTGACGATTACCAGGGGTCACAGGCTCAAGGTGAGAGGGGTGAGGTATAACTCCGATATCAGAAGGACGTTTTTATGTAGAGGCTGGTGGGGGGTCTGGAATGCACTGCCAAGCAGGGTGGTGGAGGCGGACACATTGGGATCGTTTAAGACTTACCTGGGTAGTCACATGAACAGACTGGGAATGGAGGGATACAAACAAATGATCTAGTTGGACCAATGAGCAGTACAGGATTGGAGGGCCAGTTTCCTGTGCTGTACTGTTCTTTGTTCTTTGACAATCCTTATTTATCAAGTTACTTTACACAAGGGCATATCAGGAGCATCTGAGAAATAATTACATTTGTACTTAGTATAGAATCCTAATTACACACCACTATAAAACATAGAATCTCTAGAGTGCAGAAGGAGACTATTCGACTCATCAAGTCTGCGATGACTTTCCAAAAGAGCACCCCATCCAGTCCCTCCCCTTGCCCCATTACCCCAAGCATTTACCGTGGCTAATCCACTGAACCTGCACCTCCTTGGACACTAAGGGGCAATTTGGCATGGCCAATCTACCTAACCTGCACCTCCTTGGACTGTGGAAGGAAACCGGAGCACCTGGAGGAAACCCACGCAGACATGGGGAGAATGTGCAAACTCCACACACACAGTGGCTTGACACATATAGATTGAAGAATTATGGATCAATTTCTTGAACTTTTCTGTTTCTGGAAGAGTTATATAACTCTATAATCTGAGATGCTTCCACAGGATCAGCAACAGGGACCTCTTCTGATGCAGGTAACTCATCACACTATTTGTTTCGATATAGTTATGTTTCAAACGGGTCAATCAGATACTTTGGTGCATCCATCTTTGAAAACATTTCTTGATGGCAAACACTGGGTCGATCTTGCCATTATTCTACTACGTCTTAGTTTTTGTGAGAAAGCGGGAGAGTAACTCTCTGATTGTCAGCAAATAAATCACCTTGCGTCTTGAAGTAAAGAAATTGCACGAGTTTCACACTGTGTCAGTGGCAGCCGACCTCTGATTGATTGGGGTCTGTGAGGGCGCTGAGTGGTGGGTCCATGGGGAAGTGGGGTCTGAGAGGACTCATTGGGGTCTGGGTGGTGGAAGGGGAAGGGGGCTGGGTGGCAGGTCTGTAGGTGGAGGGGTATGAGGGGGAACTGATTAGGGTCTGGGGGGTAAGGGGGAGGGAAAGGGGGCTGGGTGGCAGGTCGATGGGTGGAAGGGTCTGAGGTGGACCTGATTGGCGTCTGGGGGGTGGAAGGGGAAGGGGGCTAGGTGGCAGGTCTGTGGGTGGAGGGAGTCTGAGGGGGGAACCTGATTGTGGTCTGGGCTGTGGGAGGAGGAAGGGGGCTGGGTGGCTGGTCTGTGGATGGAGGGGTACGGGGGGCGGGGTGCTGAGTGAAACTCTGAGAGGGATTAGGGCCTCAGGGGAGTCCTGAGTGAGGGTCCAAAGAGGTTTTTGAGGGGGGGAATCAGGTCTCCCTCATGCCTGTATAGTGTGCTCTCCTACACTCTTGGGGTTCAGCTCCCCAAACCCACATGTGTAATGAGCAACACCAAAGCCCCCACCCCCCCAGCCCTCTCCGGTGCATTTTCCACAGAGGGGCTAGTAAATAGGCCATCAAACCCAGAAATTATATTACAATGAGCGGGATTTGCATATTAACGGGTTGCTGCCCATTCTAGACAGGACCCCGATGGTGGGGGTGGGTAGGGTAAATGCTGATAAACTCTCAGCCCTGCGGGTATCCCTGGTTTTTGCCCTGACCCACAATTCAGCAATCGGAATTCCCGCCATCAGTGAACCCCCGCAGACTGAGCATTACAGTAATGTGTGTCATGTGACTGAATGTCATGTGATCGAATCGCACATCCCAGAACATGCCCAGCCAGAACTCGCAATCTTATTGGTCAAGGACAGTCAGTAGGTTTGATTTTCCTTCGGTTTTTTTTTGGAAGATTTGTGCAGCAGGGGATGTTGGAATATCGGTTGAGCTTCTACCCAATGCGAGAGAGCGAGACATCACCCTCCAGCTCAGAGACTCACTGCGCACATTCCTCTGTGACAAACTGCGACTGAAGTTTTACATCGAATACAATCCCTACAGTACAGAAGGAGGCCACTCAGCCCATCGAGTCTGCACTGTTATCGGACAACAAATTTTATGAAATTGGGTACACAATATGGAAGCAGACTAAAATTGCACTCAGAGCCTCCCCACTAAAGGTTACAAAGGAACAGGCACCGTCTGGCAGGCAAGGACATGCAAATGAGGGCTAGCACACAAAGGGAACCGGATAGGATGGCACCTACAGGAATTAAATTAAAAAGCACATCCCCATCCCACCAAATCAACACCTCTGATCTAATCAAGCAACCCTCTACGGAGACACCAAAGATTAACATAACTAAGGAAGCAATCCCTGGTCCCACAAACTTCCTGAGAATAGTCAAACACCCATTGTTCAAACCCCGGAGATTCAAGACCATTAATAAACCCATCAGACAAAAACGATTAGCACACACTTAAACCCATCGTTACAAATATTTGAAGACATCGAGATGGTCAAAGTCAATACTGTAAATAAAACATTAGCATTTGAATTATACAATACACCAAAGTTCGGGTATAACTGTAGCCCGTGGCAGTGGGTCTTTAGAGTGCTTTCGGGACACTTTGATTGTATGTCGTGCACCTCCGTCAACGTAAAAGAAAATAAAACTGTACCGTTGTTGAACTTGACCCTGAGTCCGTAGTGGTTGTTTGCCCACTCACACTAACAGCACTGACAGCTATCCCACCCAGACCCTATCCCCATAACACCACATATTTACCCTGCTAATCCCCCTGACACCAAGGGACAATTTAACATGGCCAATTTGTGCCATCTTTGGAATGTGGGAGGAAACCGGAGCATCTGGAGGAAACCACGCAGACACGGGCAGAATGTACAAACTCCACACAGAAGCGGGGTCTGGAATTGAACCCAGATCCAATCTAGCGCTGTGAGGCAACAATGCCACACTGTGCCACCGTCCCTTCTGTCCGAAGAAATTTGTTCTGTGGAATTAGGTTGCATATTTTTTATTGCTGCTAAGGGATTGTGATAGAATACAAAAGCAGAAACAGATCAGAAATAAACTGGGAATATGAACTGTAGCATCCTGTGAGTAAAGAATGGAATGTATTGCAGTGATACACCTTAACTGAGTAAAGCTTTTTTTAGTAACATTACTCCCAGTGGTTTTTTTAGGTTATTAATTTTTAAAAAAATCTGCTGGCCTAGCAGACCAGTTTGTTATTCAGATTTTAAAGGTAAGATCAGCTTTGAATTGTTCGCTGTGGAAGATATAACTTGGTGACACAGTAAAAAGTGAAAGGAGTCCTCAGCAACCCAGGGAAAATCTGCAGAGAGAGAAATATTTCAGGCCCTTGTTTTATTTTATATCCCATGAACGTATCGATCACATTAAATTATTTTGAAAACAATTCAAGTTTTGTGACTGTTGTTTTGCCGAGTTTGTTTAATTTATAACTTGATTATATAATTTCAATGTTTTAATTAATGATGTGCTTCATTCTGATCACACCACGTGCCAAATTTAAAAATAGATAGAGAGATGGAAGAAACATTGAAAGTACAACAGCTGGCCAGATTCAGACGGAATATGTAATTCCCCTGCGGCACCTGAATACTTTCAGGTATCATTTCTCACACACACAGCAGCTTTGAGAGGAATACAATTCTCCGTCTGATTTATTCCAATTCTTGGCTGATATTTTACAATCTCGCTCAGACAAGGCTCGTAACATTCGGCGCGAGGCTAATGGAGAATCATAGAACCCTACAGTACAGAAAGAGGCTCTTTGGCCCATCGAATCTGCAACAAACGCAATCCCAACCAGGTCCTATCCCTATATATTATACCCACTAATCCCTGTAATCTATTCATCCCTGGACACTAAGGGGCAATTTCTTAGCATGGCCAATCAACCTAACCTGCACATCTTTGGACTGTGAGAGAAAACCAGAGCACCCGGAGGAAACCCACGCAGCCACGAGGAGAATGTGCAAACTCCCCACAGACAGTGTCTCAAGCTGGGAATCAAACCCAGGACCCTGGGGCCGTGAAGCAGCAGTGCTAACCACCGTGCCGTGAGAATTCTGGTCTGAGAGCCACGCCACCCCCATTCCAGGGCAGCTAAAATTCCAGGCAATGTATTTGTATTTGGTAGCATCAGATTGCTTTGGGTGAGAGGATAGTTTCTGCCAAGGGTCTTTGCCATTTGAATTCTGTCTGTGTAGTTTTGGGAATCTTTGGCTGTTGGGTTGGGATGTGACGGATACCGGCATCCTGATCAACTCCGATTTCACATTTTCAAACTTCAAGCCACTGCAGCCAAACTGAGCATAGACTCAGAGGTTTACAGCGTGGAAACAGGCCCTTCAGCCCAACTTGTCCATGCTGCCCAGTTTTTAACACGAAGCTAGTCCCAATTGCCTGCATTTGGCCCATATCCCTCCATACCCATCTTACCCATGTAAATGCTTTTTAAAGACAAAGTTGTACCTGCATCTACTGCTGACTCTGGCAGCCTGTTCCAGACCCTCTGCATGAAAAAAATGCCTCTCGCAGAGCAGTTAATCATAGAATCCATGGAGCAGAAGGAGGCCATTTGGCCCTTCAAGATTTCACCGACCACAATCCTATACAACTTAGCCCCTCCAGTCCCTTTTGTATCTCTCCCTCTTATCTTAAATTTAATTTTAAATTCCCCTACCTTTGAGAAAAGATGTTGACTATCTACATTATCTCATTATTTTATAGACCTCTATAAGATCACCCCTAAGCTTCCTACGCTCCAGGGAAAAAAATCCCAGCCTATCCAGCCTCTCCTTGAGAGGCCAGGAGTCTGAGCCAGTAATCCAGAGGCTTGGCCAATGTGGTGGGAGCAGGGATTCAAATCCTGCTCTGGTGAAATTTGAAATGATTTAATAAAAATCAAAATTGAAAGTTAAAATTATAATTGATTGTCGTGAAAGTCCATCTGGTTCCCCCCCCCTAGTGCCCTTTAAGGAAAGAAGTGTGCCCTCCTGACACCAACACGATGACTTCAGAGCCACATTCTTGACTCTTAATTGCCCTCTGGAATGTGCCAGCCAACACTCAGTTCAGGGGCACTTAGGGATGGGCAACAAATGCTGGCCCAGCCAGTGACGCCCACATCCCATGGAAGAGTGAAGAAAATGTATCTATTAAATATATCTCCAATGCTGGGATGGTCAATCATAGAATCATACAGTGCAGAAGAAGCCCTTCGGCCCATCGAATCTGCACTGACACATTTGGCGTGGCACGCAGAATAGCGGTTAGCACTGCTGCTTCACAGTTCCAGGGACTTGGATTCAATTCCTGGTTTGGGTCGCTGACTGTGTGGAGTCTGCACATTCTCCTCATGTCTGCGTGGGTTTCCTCTCACAGTCCAAATATGTGCTGGGTTAGGTTGATTGGCCATGTTAAAATTGCCCTTTAATGTTCTGAGATGTGTAAGTTAGAGGGATGAGTGGGTAAAATACATAGGGATATGGGTGGGATTGTGGTCAGCACAGACTTGATGGGCTGAATGGCCTCTTTCTGACCTATAGGATTTCTATGATTTGAAACACAGGACCTTGCAACTCCCAACTGCCAACACTTGGCCCATGTGTTCTGACTGTTGTGACACACCAAGTGCTCATCCAGATCATTTTTAAGGGATGTGAGATAACCCACCTCCACCAGCCTCCCAGGTAGCTCATTCCAGACCCTCTGGGGAAAGTCTGTTTCTCCTCACATCTCCCCTAACCCTCCTGCCTCTCACCTTGTATCTACGTTCTTTTGTGACTGACTGTTCAATTAAGGGGAACGACTTCTCCTAATCCACTCTGTCCATTTCTCTCGTAATCTTGTCTATCAGGTCACCCCTCAGTCTTCTCTGCTCCACCAAAAATAACCCAAGCCTACGCAACCTCTCTTCATAGCGATGAGTACTGAATGAGAGGAGAGCGGATATCGTGGAGATTATTAGGGTTGGAGGCGTTTACAGAGATGAGGACAGGGATAGATTTGAGGAGAAGGTTTAGAATTGAAGTATTATTTCGCCAAGAGCCATTGTAGCTCAGTGTTCACTGTAGAAAGTGTTCATTCGCGCCTCATGTTAAGAATGAAGTTAATCATGGACAATTTACTTTGAAATAAGATGGAATCGGGAAATAAGGTGATCCCCTCCAGCCTTTATGTTGGAGAATCATAGAAACCCTACAGCACAGAAAGAGACCATTCGGCTCATTGAGTCTGCATCGACCATAATCCCATCCAGGCTCTATCCCCATATCCCTACATATTTACCCACTAATCCTTCCAACCTGAGCATCTCAGGATACCAAGGGCAATTTTAGAATGGCCAATCAATCTAACCCGCATTCTTTGGACTACGCAAGACTGGATGTTGTGGACATGTGTGGGCTGGATTTCTCTGCTCTGGTCAAGGCTGGACATTTAGGTTTACCAGGATGTTGCCTGGTATGGAGGGCAGGTCTTATGAGGAGAGGCTGAGGGATTTGAGGTTGTTTTCGTTAGAAAGGAGGAGGCTAAGAGGGGACCTGATCGAAACATATAAGATGATTAGAGGTTTAGATAGGGTGGACAGTGATAGCCTTTTTCCTAGGATGGAGAAAGCTAGCACGAGGGGACACAGCTTTAAATTAAGGGGTGATAGTTATAGGACGGATATCAGAGGTAGGTTCTTTACCCAAAGGGTGGTTCGGGAGTGGAATGCCCTGCCTGCAGCAGTTGTAGATGCGCCAAGTTTGGTGGCGTTTAAGAGGTTAGTTGATAAGTATATGGAAGAGAAGGGAATGGTTTAGTTTGGAGGGGCATTGCTTTTTATATTGGTCGGCGCAACATCGAAGGCCGAAGGGCCTGTTCTGTGCTGTAATGTTCTATGTTCTATGTTCTATGTTCTATGTTCTATTAGCCTACTTGTCTAGACAGGGATAGACTGATCAAGCCCAGGCATTAGCCTACTTGTCTAGGTAGGGCTGGTCTGGTCAAGGGTGAATGTAAGGCTGCTTGTCTAGAACGGTTGATCAGGTCAAGGCTAGACAATAGTCTGCTTGTCTAGATAAGGCTGGTCTGGTTAAGGTTGGATGTTAGTCTGCTTGTCTAGACTCTGGGCAAGGCTGGACATTACCTGTCTATACATTAAAACATAAATGGCCTTTTGCAATATTCCACTGAGAAGAAATAAAAAATGGAACAGATCTTCCCTGCAGAATAATAGCTACCACCATGCAAATACTTATATACACTAATGAGCTCACAGATTCACTGTCTGCAGAAAGAAATTCCACAGAATGGCTGCAAGAAATAACTATTCCATCACAAAGAGATGTAAATGGCTGAAGTTCAAATCCCATTGGGTATCAATACTAATGTCATCAGGGTTAATCCTGTGGACGTCGGAAGCTGACAAATATCAGCTATTACAAGGGTTTAGCATAACCTGAGACTAAAAAGACTAATAGGTCACAATAAGTTAACTTATAGTGAATATGCTACAGTAAAAATATGAAGTACCTGGAGTTAAAGAAGTACTATTTACACAAAAACACATATAACCACTGTTAGAGAATCTAAACATGTATTTTTGAAAACGTACTATGTTCTGTATTTAAGCATACATCTCTGCCAATGACACACTATTCGAAGACATAATGGAATAGAACATAGAACATAGAACACTACAGGACAAACAGGCCCTTCGGCCCACAAGTTGTGCCGAACACATCAAAACCTACCCAGCCATAGACCTATCTATAACCCCCAATCCCATTGGATCCCATATACTCATCCAGAAGTCTTTTAAAAGACCCCAGCGAGTTCGCCTCGACCACCACCGACGGCAGCCGATTCCATTCACTCACCACCCTCTGAGTGAAAAACTTTCCCCTAGCATCCCCTCTGTACTTGCTTCCCTGCACCTTAAATCTGTGCCCTCTCGTCGCGACCATTTCAGCCCTGGGAAATAGTCTCTGAGAGTCCACCCTATCTATTCCTCTCAACATCTTGTAAACCTCTATCAGGTCGCCTCTCAACCTTCGTCTCTCCAGGGAGAACAGTCCCAGCTCCCTCAACCTGTCTTCATAAGGCATGCCTCCCAATCCAGGCAACATCCTTGTAAATCTCCTCTGCACCCTTTCAATAGCTTCCACGTCCTTCCTATAGTGAGGCGACCAGAACTGCGCACAGTACTCCAAGTGTGGTCTGACAAGGGTCCTATAAAGCTGCAGCATTACCTCCTGACTCCTGAACTCAATCCCTCGATGAATGAAGGCCAGTACACCATAAGCTTTCTTAACCACATCCTCCACCTGGGAGGCCGATTTGAGAGTCTTATGGACCCGGACCCCAAGATCCCTCTGCTCTTCCACACAGCTAAGACTCCTACCTTTGATAGTGTACTCATTCATCCCATTGGATCTGCCAAAATGGACCACAACACATTTATCCGCGTTGAAGTCCATCTGCCACTTCTCCGCCCAGTCTTGAATCCTGTCGATGTCATGCTGCAACTTCTGACATCCCTCCAGAACATCCAAAACACCACCGACCTTCGTGTCATCGGCGAACTTACTCACCCATCCCTCCACTTCCTCATCCAGGTCATTTATGAAAATGACAAACAGCAAGGGTCCTAGATCAGATCCCTGGGGCACTCCACTGGTGACCGACCTCCATGCAGAAAAAGAGCCATCCACAACCACCCTCTGCCTTCTGCAGGCAAGCCAGTTCTGGATCCACAAGGCCAAAGCCCCTTGGATCCCATGGCCTCTCACCTTCTCAAGAAGTCTTGCATGTGGGACCTTGTCAAATGCCTTGCTGAAGTCCATGTACACCACGTCCACTGCTCTTCCTTCGTCAATGTGTTCAGTCACATTTTCGAAGAACTCAATTAAGCTCGTAAGCACGACCTGCCTTTTACAAAACCATGTTGACTATTTCTAATCAACCTAAACTTCTCCAAATGCTCGTAAATCTTGTCCCTCAGAAGCCTCTCCATCAGCTTACCAACCACTGAGGTCAGACTCACCGGTCGGTAATTTCCAGGACTATCCCTGTTCCCTTTCTTGAAAATAGGGACCACATCCGCAATCCTCCAATCCTCCGGAACCTCTCCCGTCTCCATCGACGATGCAAAGATCATTGCCAGGGGCTCTGCAATGACATCACTCACCTCCCACAATAACCTGGGGTACATCCCATCTGGTCCCGGAGACTTGTCTATATTGATAGCATTTAAAAGTTCTAACACATCCGTTTCCTTAATATCTACATACTCAATCTTTTCAGTCTGCCGCAAACTTGTAGTGCATCCTCCCAGATCACTTTCCAAACTGGGAAAGTTTGGAAACTTCTTACTTAATGGTATTAAGTAAGAAGAACCATATTCATTGAAAATAATACAACCACTGAGAGAAGCAAAGGAACGCTCTCATCAGTGCAGGTTTTAGAAAATACAAACTTCCCAGCCTCTGGAATGAATAGAGTAATTTTCCCAATAAGAGGTTGCTCAGTTGACACTGGGAAAAGAATGTTTGAACTCTATGGGCCTATTATTTGGGTTTGATAGGAGATTGCGGGATGATAACTTTTGAACGTTGCAGAACTACGTATTAGAGTTGCTAAGAGGCAATGGGCAAGAACTTTCAGATTCTACGACTGTTGTATTATCATACTGCCAGAGAAGAGAATGTTATTGGCCCAGGTAAATGATTTACTATAAAATGATTGTCTCGCGCCTGGGTTAGGGTGAGCAGAGGAAAGATGTAATACTGATAACAATGCAACTTAGAACAATTTGGGATGCTCTGAATCATTGTCCTTCACACGTGCACCAGGCCTGGGTAATAAAGTGCAACTTCAACCAGAATTATTGTCTCTGCGAGCTCTTTATATATGCTGAGCTGTATTTAATAAAGAGAAATCTCTCACTCGAAAGCCAGCATAATATACAGGTCTCTGAAAAACTCCAACTGTAATAAAAAAAACACTTATGCAGACATTTTTGAGAGTAGGCTGATATCAATCTGTCTAGAAGACAAGGAGATTACAGGAGGAAGAGACCCCACCCAGAAAATAAAAAACTTATCCTTGAACCCACTGTCAGTCAGAAAGATGGGGCTAGACATTTACCCAGATTTTCATTACAGGAGTTCAATTTCACCCCAAATGGAACAAAGCCAGGAACCTATTGATATATGGAGTCAGCCATCCCGAATCCATCACGGAATATTCACGGAACATTCCAATCTCCTTTTCTTTGGTGAACCAAAGGAGAGTTATTTGGCCATCCACGTTTCCCGCTTCCATTTCAAAACAATCAAACATAATGGTGAATTTTTGGACTTTTCTAACAATTAAAGTGCACGTGACTTCTTTTGTAATCACCTTTTCTCATGTATGTCTGTCTGGTATGTGTTAGAATTACTTTCACAGAACAGAGAATATTACAACACAGTACAGGCCCTTCAGCCCTTGATATTCCGCCGACCAGTGGAACCAATCTAATGACCCTCTAACCTAAACCATTCCAATGGTATCCATATGCCTATCCACTGACCATTTGGATGCCCTTAAAGTTGGCAAGTCCACAACTGCTGCAGGCAGGACATTCCACGCCCTTACTACTCTCTGAGTAAAGAACCTGCCTCTGACATCTGTCCTATAACTACCACCCCTTAATTTAAAGCTATTTTCCCTTGTGTTAGCCATCACCATCCAAGGAAAAAGGCTGTCACTGTCCACCCTATCTAATCCTTGATCATTTTCTATGCCTCAATTAGGTCACCTCTTAACCTTCTTCTCTCTAATGAAAATAACCTCAAGTCCCTCAGCCTTTCCTCATAAGACCTTCCCGCCATACCAGGCAACATCCTGGTAAACCTCCTCTGCACCCTTTCCAATGCCTCCACATCTTTCTTATCATGCAGCGACCAGAACTGTACACAATACTCCAAGTGCGCCTGCATCGGAATTTTGTACAGTTGCAATAGGTGTCCTGAAATACATTTACTTCTTTTCAACTTCAGAAAATACATTATTTGAATCTGTTCTTGAGTCACAGCTCGCATTAAGAAACTTCTTTCAAATATATCTTAGAATCATAGAACTCTACAGTGCAGAAAGAGGCCCTTCAGCCCATCAAGTCTGCACCAACCACGATCCCACCCGGGCCCTACCCCCATATCCCTACATATTTTACTTGCTAATCCCTCTAACCTAAGCATCCTTGTACACTAACGGGCAATTTTAGCATGGCCAATCAACCTAACCTATCTTGCTGAAAGGTTGACTTCGAAGGAGAGAAAATGGCAAGACAGAGAATGGCAAAAGACCGCACTGCGTCTCACAGAGACTCGGGTTTGATTCCTAGCTTGGGTCGCTGTCTGTGTGGAGTTCGCATGCTCTGTGTGAGCTTCCTCCGGGTGCTCTAGTTTCCTCCCACAGTCTGAAAGACGTGCTGGTTAGGTGCATTGTCTATGCTAAATTCTCCCTCAGTGTACCCAAACAGGCTTCAGACTGTGGCAACTAAGGAATTTTCACAGTGACTTCATTGCGGTGTTAATATAAAGCTATTTGTGACATTAATATATAATCAATAATCAAAGACGAGGGGAGAAGTAGGGTCAGGAAGTTTGATTTTGATGTAAAGATCTTGCTGAGCGACAGAACAGTCTCTCTAGGCAGTAAGACTTACTACATTGATTCTGTCTGCACTTCCTGCTGCCTCAGTAAAGCAGCCAGCATAATTAAAAACCCCATGCGCCCCAGACATTCTCTCTTCCACCTTTGGGAAAAAAATACAAAAGTCTGAGGTCACATACCAACAGATTCAAGATCAGCTTCTTCCCTGCTCCCATCAGATGTTTGAATGGACCTACCTCACACTAAGCTGATTTTTCTCTACCCCCTAGCTATGACTGTAACACTACATTTAGCACTCCCTCTTTTCCTTCTCGATGAACGGTATGCCTTGTCTGTATAGCGCACCAGAAACAATACTTTTTACTGCAAACTAATGCATGTGACAATAATAAATCAAATCAAATTTTCGTACACCAGTTCTTGAAAACACCAAACACCTTTTCATTTTCAATGGTCAACTTATTATTGGAAAATTCAGCAGATGAAATTTTCTTTCAGCAAAAGAATGGGAGAATGTCAATTTTCCCCATAATTAATAGCCCACAAATGAAACAAAGCAAAACAAGCTCTGAGAATGTGCGTTTGTCAGCAGATTTCCAATTAAGGAGAAATAGCAGCTTTTCTATTTTTAACATTGATCACTGTTTGTTCCTGAAAAATGGAAGATGATCAGCAGAAGTTGATTGAGGTGGAAGCGAGAATGGGAACATTGCAACATTTATCTAAAGTTTCATATTAAATGAGGGAAGAAGATTTGTAAATACTCTGACTTTCTCTATTTCATTCAGCCCCTTGCAAAAGTTAAGGAGGTTTGATTTTATGCCAGTCTTTATCATGTAACAGAGTAATCATCTTCCCAAACTAATCATGTCTCCACTCAACCATGTTACTATCGTATTAATAGACCCGCTCAGAGAAAATATTGAAAGTATCAGTCGCATTTTGTGTTTAATAATAGTTCTGTTTCCATGGTGACAATAGGAAGTCTGATTTATGGTCTGTTGATGATTGCTGTCCAGTGATGGGGCCAGTTCATTAGGCTGGGTGTCAGCTCATAGTATCACATCTGATGAGGAAAGGCAGCTCTGACCAAACACCAGATAAGGACAAATCTCCTTTCCAAAAACAATCACACAAAATATGCACTCTGCATTTCAGATTATTTCTCCTGTAATTAATTTGCTCCCAAGGCCCCAATACTGGCAGGATTCGGATTAGGGTTAGGGTTAGGATAAGGGTTGCGGTTAGGATAAGGGTTCAGGTTAGGATAAGGTTAGGATAAAGGTTAGGGTTAGGATTAGCATTAGGATAAGGGTTAGGGTTAGGAATAAAGTTAGGGTAAGGATATGGGTTAGAGTTAGGGTTAAGGTTAGTGTTAGGATAAGGATAAGGGTTAGGGTTAGGATATGTTTAGGTTAGGGCTAGGGTTTGGAGACAAAGGTTAAGGTTAGAGTTAGGGTTAAGGTTAGGGTTAGGATAAGGGTTAGGGTTAGGAAGAGTGGCTGGGAGGTGGGGAGTTAGGGGGATAGCCGTTCCTGCCAACGGGATCTTCCAGTCCCACCAAAGATGAACACCATCTCCTCCACCTCCCTGACTGCGAGATCCTCGATGGCAGAAGGCGTGAAAAACAGAAAAACCAACAGCAGTGGGGCCAGAATATCCCACATTCGGTCAATGGTTAGCACTGCTGCCTCACAACTCCAGGAACCCAGGAACTTGGATGACTGCCTGTGTGGAGTCTGCACATTCTCCCCGTGTCTGTGTGGATTTCCTCTAGGTTCCCTCCCACAGTCCAAAGATGTGCGGGTTAGATGCATTGGTCAAGCTAAATTGCCCCTTAGTGTCCCAGGATCATAGGTTGGAGGGATTTGTGTGGTAAATATGTGGGGTTATGGAAAACCTGGGTGGGTGGGATTGGTACAGATTCAATCATAAAATTATAGAACCCTACAGTGCAGAAAGAGGCCCTTCAGCCCATCGAGTCTGCACTGACCACAATCCCACCCAGGCCCTACTCCCATATCTCTACATATTATACCACTAATCTCTCTAATCTGAGCATCTAGTATACTGAGAGGCAATTTTAGCATGGCCAATCAATCTAACCCGCACATATTTGGACTGTGGGAGTAAACCGGAACACCTGGAGGAGACCCACACAGACACGAGGAGAATGTGCAAACTCCTCACAGACAGTGATCCCAGCCAGAAATCGAACCCAGGTCCCTGGAGCTGTGAAGCAGCAGTGCTAACCACTGTGTTACCGTGCCGCCCCATCAATGGGCCACATGGCAGTATAAGTTTTTAATGACCTCTGAATCCATGCAAAGCAGGCTACTCGGGGGATGAGTTGTGGGGATTATCCTGTTGATGGAGAGCCATGCAAACAAGCAGATCTGGACCTGTTGACTAGGTGAAGGAGCTTCTATGGAAAGAGAAGGAGAGTGAATGTTTTGGATCAGTGGCATTTGATCAGTCCAACTTGCTCAGCTACAAATGGGCTCTGAAACCTGGGCTTGTCAAGCAGTCGGAGCAAGGATCGTGTTAGCCATCACCATCTGAGGAAAAAGGCTCTCACTGTCCACCCTATCTAACCCTCTGATCATCTTGTATGTCTCCATTAGGTCACCTCTTAACCTTCTTTTCTAGAACAAAAACAAACTCAAGTCCCTCAGCCTTTCCTCATAAGACCTTCCCACCATACCAGGCAACATCCTCTGCACCCTTTCCAATGATTCCACATCTTTCTTATAATGTGGCGACCAGAACTGTATGCAATATTCCAAGTGTGGCAGCACCAGAGTTTTGTACAGCTGCAACATGATCACACGGCTCCGAAATTCAATCCCCCTACCAATAAAAGCTAACACTCCGTACGCCCTCTTAACCACACTATCGACCCAGGTGCCAACCTGGATGTCACTGGCTAAGCCAACATTTATTGCCTGTCCCTGAGGGTAGTTGAGAGTCAATTGCATTGTAGTGGCTCTGGAGTCACATATAGACCAGAGCAGGTAAGGACGGCAGATTTCCTTCCCTAAAGAGACATTAGTGAACCACATCAGTTTTTCTGATAATCGACAATGGTTTCATGGTCAAAATTAGATTTTTAATTCCAGATTTTTATTGAATTCAAATTTCATTATCTGCCAAGATAGGATTTGAACCTGGGTCTCCAGTGCATCAATGTGTGTCTCTGGATTACTAATCCAGTGAGAATACCAGTGTGCCGCTGTCTTTCCAAACCTGAGGGAGAGTCATGAATGTAGTCTTTCCGGAATCTGCTGGCTCCTGATCAAAATCTTACAATTCCCTGAAACTATGTCAGTATATCTCAACAGAAATATCACCTCCATCTTCAAACATCGTCACAATCCTCAGCAATAATCTTACACCCTCCTGACACTGTGATAACAACTCAAAGGAGAAAAGATAGAAGCACCTTTAAGTACACAGGTTGATCACTGGGGTAAGAAAGAGCAATATTCACAGATCATAATAAAGGAGCATGTTGGCAGTTAAAAAGTGCTGCTGGTAATCCAATATCTGTTTCCAGTGACGAATCCTATTATCTGAATTCTGTGATGATTTATGTTAGTTACTCTGTTACCCCAGCCAGAATATTAAAGGCATTACAGATTTGCAGATTGTTATCTGTGAGAAATGTATGAGATCCTGAAGGGTATTCTTGTGCTTTGCACAGCACTTTTCTCGAAGATGTTAATCTATTGTGTAACGGCTGCTGATAATCACAGTAAGATACCCAGACTCCCGTATCCTAATTCTTCTGGGCAGCTTCATCCTCAGTTTGGGAATTGGCTCAATGGAATTCAGATTATTGAACACAAACATTTCACTGGTTTTCCCTGATTGTAGACTCACAGAGAAACAATTTCAAAATGCCCAAATTCCACTCTAATCCTGGAGTGTCTGTTTCTATCCTTGGTTGTCAGGCAGGATAATCAGTGAAGATTCAAGCAGACACCTCCAATCTCCTATTAGGCCAAACGTTGACATTGCTCTGACAGAGCAGGACACCTATCTTCGATTGCCTGAGAATGGACAAGTGATGGCCATTGCTGAAAGAATGTAGTTACTCGAATCATTCTTGCTGTTGAATTTGAGAGATTGTCCAGATGGGGCTACCTGGATGTGGTCTAAATGGAGCTCTGCACTTGTGGGAACCCCAAATCTAAAGTGGGTTAGTCTTTCTGCTTTGTTGAACCCATGTAGAATTTAATGAACTGGGAAGTCATGGTTAATGCTGGAGCTAGTTAAAGGGAAGAGGTGAGTTTCTGCAGTAAACATTCAAATTATCAGGCACCAGATTGATAAGCAAGTCCTTAAGAGTGTATTAACTGAGATCCTTGCTCCAGTTAAGTGATAGACACAATGGGTGGGATTTTCCAGCTGTACTTGACCCAAAACTGGAAAATCCCACCTGAGGTCAACAGACCTTTCCATGGTCTACCCTTTGCCCGTTACAATTCCTGTGGAATGGAGAAATTCACCTCAAAACCTTTATCTTTAAATCAAATCACATCTTTATTAGAAGACTGTAAACAAACTAAATATTTATGACTGTTACGAAGCTCATTCTCTTACACTATAATTACAAATCTCAAGATGGTGTGGAGTGAGCTGCGAGCTGTCTCCAGCATACTCTCAAATCCTAACTTTTCCTCTTGTACTATGCTTTTAAAACTGCATTCTAACTCTTTTAAACTCTCTAACAATGTTCCATTTCAATCTTTCTTCTGCAGCCTCTCCTTTCCTTCTTCCCTATGAGTGGTATGCTTTTTCTGTATAGCGCGCAAGAATCAACACCGTATCCCAATACATGTGACAATAACAAATCGAATCGAACTTCAAATGCTTCTATTCCCCTATGAATTTACAATAATAAGCTTATAAACATGGATTTTAATCACCCTGTCCCATTTTGGTGTCAATTCGAGGCTTTCATCACTCCCCTGCCACATTAAGGTCAAATTTATCTCATTATGCCAATTATTGTCTCCACAAGGGGTTCAATGAACCTGTAGGGATGCCTCTACCTACTTGTGCTGACAAACATATGGAGAAGTCAGACTTCATCAAACGTAAAGCCTATGTTCCTTTCTTCTTCCTGCTTCTAATTCAATTCTTCAAACCTCCAGTATTTATCCTCTGTGTCCAGCTGTTGCACTGACCATTGGCATATCATTGGAATTGGCTTATTGCAGCTGCGTGACCTTAGGTCACTGTCCTCAGCCTTTTGACTCTATTCATATCTGGTTCTCGTCCATTTGATCAATTAGACTGAGCTGATTATCAGGGATGCGTTGTTTCTATCCCGCTGATTTATCACTGTCGAATCTTCCCATGAAAACAACCATTATCCAGCACCTTGCTGACTTTATTGCCCATTCTGAAACCAAAGACATTTATTGCAAATAAACAAAGATCGTTTCTTCTTGCGGAAGGAGAAGAAGCTCCACGCAGACATGGGGAGAAAGTGCAAGCTCTACACCGACCATGACCCGAGGCCAGAACTGAACACAGGTCTCTGGTGTCCTGAGGCATAGTGCTAACCCACTGTGCCGCCCTTGTGTTATATCTTGTAATTCGTAAACGTTACGCTAATTCATTTATTTTAATATTCTGTCTCCTTAAATAAAGTTTGCTTGATAAAAGTTTCCCCGTGGGTTATTTGAATCAGGTTTGGAGTGAAACATCTTTTCAATGCCAAAATCAGATGGAAAACTTCGGGTTTAGGTTAACTTCACAGACACTTTGGGGTTTCTGGCTTGGGTCATAACAGCATTATGTCTGCGTGGGTTTCCTCAGGATGCTCTGGTTTCCTGCCACACTCCAAAGATATGTGGATTAAGTTCATAGAAACCCTACAGTACACAAAGAGACCATTTGGCCCATCGCGCCTGCACCGACCACAATCCCACCCAGGCCCTACCCCCATATCCCTGCATATTATACCCGCTAATCCCTCTAACATACACATTTCAGGACACTAAGGACATTTAAGCCAATCAACCTAACCTGCACATCTTGGAGGAAACCGGAGCACCTGGAGGAAACCCACGCAGACATGAGGAGAATGTGCAAACTCCACACAGACAGCGACCCGGGAATCGAACCCAGGACCCTGGAGCTGTGAAGCAGCAGTGCTAACCCACTGTGCCACAGTGCCACCCACTAAGTTGATTGGCCATGCTAAATTGCCCCCTAGCGTCAGGGGATAGGACATGGATGGGATAGTTGTCGGTGCAGGCTTGATGGGCTGAATGGCCTCCCACTATGATTCTATGACTGTTGCTGGTGGTGCGTAATCTGCTTGATAGGCAAGTTTTAACAATAATCTGACATGAAATTCTGATCTTCTGAGGCACTGGATTAGAGCAAGCTTCCTCTGCACGGTGGCAGGGGGAGGGGGTGGGGGATAAGGTCACATGTTTAATCTTCACCCCCGTATTGAACCCTGTTCTGGAGAGTGAGGCAGTGGGGAAGACGGTTGTTCTTGATGGTATTGGTGGTCCCCTTGTTCCTACATGGAGCTGGAAGTTATAAACTGCTGACAGCTGGGAAAAGGTAAAGAAAAACCCGGTGCATTGAGCAGCAAAGGCGTGGGGAATCACTGAGTGTGAGAGCACACTCCACAGCAGACCCTGTCAGAAAATGGCCTTCCTCCAGACACAAAGGCAGTAGCTAAATACTTCCCAGTCCGTCAGTTACTGCACCCCATTCTCGAGTCTGCAGACAGACTCGGACACTATTAGTATACACCAATATCCAGGCTTAACCATTCAATCAGTCTGTCCCTTACTACAGGTTAGTCACACTCACTAATGTCCCACACTGCCTTCCAGCTAAACCTGGGAGTTAGAGGTTTCTACCTACTCCTCAATACTCTGCAGTCTCTGTTCTTTCAACCATCCACCACACACCCACACACACACATACCCATCCATACTGACACACACACACAGACCCACACACCCATGCACACACACATGCCTGCGCACACACTCATGCAAACACACACACATACTGACACACATGCACAGACCCACACACACCCACCCACACTGACACACATACACACTCGCTGACACACACACCCACACACACGCCCACACGCACACACATACAGACCCACGCACACACAGACCCACACACACACACACCCCCATACGTACAACCCACACAGCAATGTACACACACGCATACACACGTACCCACACACACAACACACATACCCACACACACAAATACACACACACACATACCAACATATACATACATACACACATACACTGAGACACATATGCAGATACACATACACAAACACATACACTCAGCCACAATGCCAGGCTCACATTGCTCCCTCTGTCTCTCAGTGTAAGTTCGTACAGATTCTATTGTATACTTGAAATGAACACAAACAATTTTAAATGTGGGCAGAACAAAAAAAATATAATGAACAGAATCATTAAAAAATAAAAATGGGCTTAAAATTTCAGTCATTTTAACAAGAAGACATTTTGTTGTTGAAATGTCTGCACAGTACCAGCTGTGGAAACTATTCTTGCTGATGTTTTAATGATAGGATCAGGCGGAGGTGATAAAAATGTCACTGAGTGAATTTAAATTAATTCTAAAATGTGAAAAATGTTTCCTTGTGACATTTGTGATTTGTTATTAATTTTAATGTATGTATTATTTATTAGCAATCAAAGCTAACAGTTATGGAAATTCTAAACTCCTGAATGAATTCACAATTATACAGCAGAGTTAGCATTGATGTTTTCACTTTATACAAGATCAAAACTGGTACTAACACAGAAAAAAGTAGAAATAATCCTACAGGAGCCTCCGCCACGGTTAGTACTACTGCTTCACAGCGCCAGGGACCCGGGTTCAATTCCCAGCTTGGATCACTGTTTGTGCAGAGTGTGCATGTTCTCCCCATGTGTGCGTGGGTTTCCTCCGGGTGCTCCGGTTTCCTCCCACAGCCCGAAAGACATGCTGGTGGATTGGCCAGGCTAAATTCTCTCTCAGCGCAGCCGAACAGATGCCGGAGAGTGGCGACTAGGGGATTTTCACTTCATTGCCATGTTAATGTCAGCCTACTTGTGACACCAGTAAGTAAACTTCGAACAAGATGTTTTCAATGAAGAAAATGACACGCTTTAATTATCTTAATGTAACAATATGTAATTTTAGCACTCAGTCTGCGAAATGAGCAGCAACAAGCAAAATAAAAATGAAATGCACCAATTAGAGCAATTGAAACAATAAAAAAAGTTTAAAATTTATGGATAGATTACAAGACTCTCACTCTCTGTGAAAGAACTGTCAAATAACTCACGTCTTGCTCAGTTGTTTTCCAGAAATGTTTCCAGTTCATTTGGCACCAATAAGCTTTGGACAGAATCCTTCCCCCTCCCCGCACCCTCCCTCCCCACCCGGTAGTGGTTTTGGTGGCAGGTCTCAGGGAGTCTGGCAGGAGACCAAGCGTTTAGAAACCCCGCCCCCCCACCCCAGCGTAAACTCCAGTTACAATCCTCTCCCAATGTAGGATTAATGGCAATCGCTCTTCCTCCTGACAGCTCACACAACCACATCCACCTGCATCTCATGAGACATCAGCGTCAATCCCGATTGATAAAGCACAGCAAGCACAAAGTCCTCACTTTACCAGAGACTTTGATGTCTTTCTGTCACAGCAGTGCACTGTTCCACCATTCCAGCAAGATATAGATCAGTAGGAGACTTGTTCAGAGAGATGACAGACAGAGCTTAATCCATGCAAATGTGAGGTAATGCATTTTTGGAGATCAAATACAGACGGAAAATTTACAGTAAATTTATCTTAAATAGAACAAAGAACAGCACAGGAAACAGGCCCTTCAGCCCTACAAGCCCGCGCAGCCCATTTTAACCCTCAGTGAGGGCCTCATTCCAATTCTTCTTCAAGCCATGACTTCTGTCTCCATCTCAGGGACTCCACAATAAAGGGGTACAAATTTAGATAATTATATTTGCACTAGATTAAGGGACATCCAACTTAGGGACAATTTATTAACACCAATCAGCCTAAAAGCACGTTTTTGGGGTGTGGGAGGAAACCGGAGCACCCGGAGAAAACCCACGCAAGCACGGGGAGAATGTGCAAACTCCCACAGACACTGACCCAAGCCGGAGATCCGACCCGGGTCCCTGTATCTGCACAGCAAACAGTGATAGTCACTGAGCTGTCGTGTTACCCGTCAAATGGTCCAGTTTAAGCGTACACCAACGGACGTGAAGCACTAGGCAACTCTCGAAGCAACATCTAAGAGCAACCCTCGCACAGCCCATCGCGTGTATGCCCCTTGTTGGACAACAAGGCGGACCCAATCACCTGTGGATGTAAAAAGGAGACATCAATTAATAATAAACAAAATACTATTAAGATCGGGGTGCTATTTGGAGATGGTGCTGAGATTTCAGTGCAGCCAGATTTTGTTGGCATATTTTGCCCTAACCCTTTGCATGACAGTGTGATACATGCCCTTTGATACTTTTGGCAGAGTTTTGTAGAATCTGGAGAGAAAACCAATCAGTTTTTCTGGAGAGAAACATGCTAGTTTTCTTGCTACAAACATTTTTTGGTTTCCCCAAACCCACATGTGTAAACTCAGTCTTTTCTTTCTATTAAAACGCACAACACCTAACATTCCATTCCATTAGCAATGAATGTCAAGTTTTCATTTGTCTTTCCTATTACCTGCTGCATCTGCATACTAGTTTTTGTGATTCATGCACAAGGACACCCAGATCCCTCTGCACCGAAGCACTATGTTTCTCTCCATTCAGATAATAATTTGCCTTTGTTTTTTTTTGACAAAAATGGATAAATGACCTCAAAATTATCCACGTTAAACTGTGTCCGTCATTCACCTAACCTACCCAAATTACACACCAAATTACACAGGGCAGTTGATTTTGATGCGGTGAATATCCACTATCAGGTAGATTGTAAATAGTATGGGAACTATCATAGAATCGTAGAACCCTACAGTGCAGAAAGAGGCCCTTTGGCCCATCGAGTCTGCACTGACCACAATCCCACCCAGGCCTTACCCCCACATCTCTACATATATAGAACATGTGTACCCTTGCCCTTGCCCAGCCTCCATCCTCTGAATCCTCAGTGGGCTCTTCCTTAATGCCCTCTTGCACATCCTCCTCGTCCAAGGACACGTGCCACTCCTTGAGGCCATCCTCAGGAAGATATTTGCCCCTTTGCAGAGTCAGGGTACAGCAGACCAAAACAATACAGGAGACTCCCCTCTCGGGGCTGTATCCGAGACCGCCACTGGCTCTGTTGAAGCAGCAAATCCACATCTTGAGCAAGTGAGATTTTCCTTGAGTGTCCGGAGATGTGTAGGTTCATAGAATTATGGAACCCTACAGTGCAGGAAGAGGCCCTTCGGCCCATCGAGTCTGCACCGAACACAATCCCACCCAGGCCCGACCCCATATCCTTACACATTATACCCACTAATCCCTCTAATCTATGCATCCCTGGACACTAAGGGGCAATTTCTTAGCATGGCCAATCAACCTAACTCGCACATCTTTGGACTGTGGGAAGAAACTGGAGTACCTGGAGGAATCCCATGCAGATACAAGGAGAATGTACAAACTCCACACAGGCAGTGACCCAAGCCAGGAATCGACCCCGGGACCCAGGAACTGTGAAGCAGCAGTGCTAACCCACCGTGCTGCCCAACACATGTAACCCACACATCTGTGGACTATCATACAGCTTTACTTGACCCAGGTCCAGATTTTGAAGGGGTATGTTTCAGATCCCTCAACGAAGACAGTTGCAGTCTGTGAAGCAGTTGCAGGATTGTGAAGAAGTTTCCTAGATATCCAGATCGCTGGAGCACAATTCACTCGCAAGATCCTCGCAAGTTCCTGAGTCAAAGGCTTTAGTAGATCGATGAACACAATGAAGAATTCCTGATGTTGTTCTCAATATTTTTCTCGGTCTTATCTGGCACCAAAGAGCAGGTCATGTTTCTCTGGAAGGTTTAAAGTCACACTGTGTCTGGGGACATTTCCTCAGCCTCAGAAAGTAGATGATTCTATTTACAATTAATGACTTAGGCACAGAGATGGATGATGGACAGCCAACTTTGCAGATGGCATGAAAATAAGTGGGTTTGTAAGTTACGATAAAGAAATAAGCAATCTACAAAAGCCTGCGGATAAGCTAGGTGAATGGGCCAAAATCTGGCAGATGAATTTTAACGTGGATAACTGTAAGGTTAGCCATTTGGTCAGAAAAATAAAAGAAAACTTATTATCCAAATGGAGAGAAATTTCGCAGTGCTTCGATGCAGAGGGATCTGGGTGTCCTTGCACATGAATCGCAGTCAACGAGTATGCAGGTACAGCAGGTAATAAGAAAAGCAAATGGGATCACGGCTTTTGATTGTTAAAGGAATAGAATATAAAAGTATTGAACTGTTGTACAATACTTTTGCTGTTGTACAATACACTAGTGAGACTGCAGTTGGAATATTGCTTTCAGTTTTGATCCGCTTATTTGCAGAGGGGTGTAATTGCAATGGATGGACTTCAGCAGATAAAAGCAAATTACTGCGGATGCTGGAATCTGAAACCAAAACAGAAAAGGCTGGAAAATCTCAGCAGGGCTGGCAGCCTCTGTTAGGAGAGAAAAGAGCTGACGTTTCAAGACCAGGCAACTCTTTGTCAAAGTCAGAGAACATTCACTAGGTTGATTCCAGAGTTGAGGGGTTTGGACAGAAAGTGAATGGTTTAAACCTTTACTTTCTAGAGTTAAGAATGAAAATGGATCTAATTGAAGGGTATAAGATGATAAGGAAGATTGACAATGTTGATGTGGAGAGGATGGTTCCTCTCGTGGGACAACCTAGAACAAGAGATCATAGTTTTAGGATAAGGAATGGCAGATTTAAAAACAGAGGAGAAATTGCTTCTCGCAATCTTTTCTCCAGGGAGCCTTACACAAGTTCAATTAAGCTGGTGCTTTGGCCCTTTCTAAAATATTCCTTATCCTAAAACTATGATCTCTTGTTCTAGATTGTCCCACGAGAGGAACCATCCTCTCCACATCAACATTATCAATCTTCCTTATCATCTTATACCCTTCAATTAGATCCCTTTTCATTCTTAACTCTAGAAAGTAAAGGTCTAAACCATTCATTCTCTGTCCAAACCCCTCAACTCTGGAATCAACCTATCCTTATAAAGTATGCCTCCCAATGCAGGCAACATCCTTGTAAATAGTCCTCTGATCATCTTGTATGTCTCAATTAGGTCACCTCTTAACCTTCTTCTCTGTAACAAAAATAACCTCAAGTCCCTCAGCCTTTCCTCATAAGACCTTCCCACCATACCAGGCAACACATTGGTGAATCTCCTCTGCATCCTTTCCAATGCTTCCACATCTTTCTTATAATGCGCCGGTAAGCGTTGACGCTCAGAGATTCCACATCAGTATTCCGTGTTTCGGCAGCTCTCAAACTTTCCTGACAGGTCGAAGTCAAGTCCAAGATTTATCATCGACACTTGGAGCTTAACAGACAGAGTTGGGTAGGCATCCAAAAGGCCCTCTGTGTATTCTGTCTATCCTCTACAAGAAACATCATGATTCTTTTCTTTAATTAGTAGATCCTTGCTTAATGCATATTCTAGTCCAGCCTTACACAAATTCAATTAAGCTGGTGCTTTGGCCCTTTCTGAAACATTCTGTGACACTTACTGCAATCGGCTGATGGAGCAGATTCCATTAGTTCAAAGTTTACAATCAATACTGCATATTTTGAGCTTTGGTCACCTATACAGCTAAAAACCCATAACAAGAGAACATGCATAGCTAATAATCTTCATGCCTATTTAAACATTTTCTTAAAACCACAATGATGAAGTTCCTACCTTACAAAAAGGGAACTGTCCTACAGTGAAGCACTGATTCTTTTCATATTCTGTATTTTCATGCTTTGCTCCATCCTCAGAGTTCTAGATACAGTTTACAGGACTAATTGATTCAGTCTGCCACTAATCCCATTGATTAATGCTGGATTTAAGTCAGGCAGCTAATACATGAGGCAGCACTTTTCGCAGGGAAGGGATTTTGTGATTGCAATTGTTGAAGCAGATTGCATTAAGAAAAAGAAATCAAAGTTGTTCTCTATTTTTTAATTAAAGTCACGCACCTAATTTTTTTTGTAGCATTATATTTTTAAAGATTGAATGTTTGGAGTATTGCAAAGAATGACATAAGTTGGGATCAGCTCATAAAACTGCTTACTTATGAGAATATCACATAATATCAGAGTGACTAAATGGCACAATGAACCAAAGAAGAATAGACAACTCAGAAACCAAGTAGTGGAATCATTTATTCATTTGCCAAATTACTCTGCAGCTAATAGCACAGATCTGAGACTAATGAACTCAAATATTTCTTATCCTTTAGGATATGATCTTCATTTCTGATTTGAATGGGGTTATATAGCGAGACTAATACATGCAGGGACAAGACACTCACTGAATTCATATTGAACGTTGGTGATTTGGAATGCCTCATATAGTGTCACCCCTACTCATTTTCCGGGACTTCACGCTAGGTTTGAAAATCCCATTTAATTTTTAAAAAAATTTTAAACATTACTGTCACAAGTAGGCTTACATTAACACTGCAATGAAATTACTGTGAAAATCCCTAGTTGCCACACTCCCAGACCTACACCAAGGGAGAATTTAGTATGGACAATGCATCTAACCCACACATCTTTCAGACTGTAGGAGGAAAACTGAAGTACTGAGAGGAAACCCATGCAGACGTGGGGAGAACGTGTCACCAAGCAATTGGACAAGTAATCAGGAAAGCTATTGCTTGTTCCAAGGGAGGTTATGCTTCAGTTGCATTGATGAGATCACATCTGGGATACTGTATACCAGTCTCCTTGTTTAAGGAAAGATGTAAATACATCGGAAGTAGTTAAAGAAGGTTTAGCAGACTAATATCAGGAATGGGTTGTCTTATGAGGAAAGCTTGAAGAGATTAGGTTTGTATCCACAAGTGTTTAGAAGAGATGACTTGATTAGAATGTACAAGATTCTAAGGAATATCGAAGGCTGGATGTGGAGAGGATGCTTGCTCTTGTTGGAGAATCCAGAACCACTGTTTAAAAACAAAGGGATCATCTATTTAACGCAGAGGCGAGGAGAATTTTCTTTCTGTCGGAGAGTTGTGATTCTCTTCCTCGAAAGACCAAGGATGGACAGTCGTAAGCTGGAATTTTCCGGCTGTGGGAAGCTCTGCTCCCACCAATGGCGCACTCCAGCTGCGGGTTTCTGGTATTGTGAAAAAGAGTCAACAGGAAATCCCATCAACAGTGGTGGGAACAGAAAACCCCCACCCCTCAGCAGTGGCCAGTAGTGTGCTGCCTCCTGCCACAGCTGGGCCAGAGCATGCTGCTGAGAGAGTGCAACAGTACACAAGAGGCCTTTCAGCCCATCATGTCTGTACCAACAAAACTGCAAAATCTATACTAATTCCACTTTCCAGCACTTGATCCATAGTCCTGAATGTTCTGACATTTCAAGTTCCCATTCACCTCCTTTTTAAAGGGGTTTCCTGCTCTACTCCCTGCCCAGGCAGTACACTGCACTTGCCTGAGGAAGACACGGGAGTGTTGAAAGCTCGCTTTTTTACTATCAAATAAATCGGTTGGATTAATAATTGGTGTTGCTAAATTCTTACTGAGTTCTTACCACCCCAATCCAACGCCGGCATCTTTACATCAGGCAGTACACTCCAGACTCCCATCATCGTCTGAGTGAAAAGGGTTTCCCCTCTAAACCTCCTGCCCCTCACCTTAAAATTTTGCCTCCTCATTACTAACCCTTCAACCAAGGGGCTGAACCCTTCCAATTCACCCTGTCCATACCCCTTGTAATCTTATACACTTCAATTACATCCCCTCCTCAGCCTCCTCTGCACTAAAGGAATCAGTGAGAAGCCTCACTACACCAGGTTAGAGTCCAACAGGTTTATTTGGAGTCACGAGCTGTTCCTTCATTACGTGAATCACCCCAGTCCAATGCTGGCATCCCGGCTAAAGAAAGCGATCCAGCCTATCTAGTCTCACCTTGAAGCTCAAATGTTCCATCCTAAGCGACATTCTGGTGAATCTCCTCCGCACCCTCTTCAATGCAATCACATCCTTCCTATACTGAGGTGACCAGAACTGCACACAGTTATCCACTGTACAATCTTTGAAGATTTTGAGGCAGAGGTGGGTATATCCTTGGCACACAAAGGAGTGAAAAGTTACCAGGGGAGGGAGGGACAGGTAAGATGCAGAAGGTACAATTAACCATGATTTTATTGAATGGCAGAGCAGATACGAGGTACAGAGTAGCCCACTCCTGCTTGTAATTTATATGCTCATATGAAATGTGTTGATCATTTTCATCTGTTGCAGATTTACATTCACTCTCATCTTGGTAGAAGATATTCATTCTTGACAAATTAATGTACATTATTTGATGATCTGTTGTGAATTATCATAGAACCCCCACAGTGCAGAAAGAGGTTCCTCGAGTCTGCACAATCCCACCCAGGCCCTGTCCCCAATTTCCTACATATTATACCCACTAATCCCTCTAATCTATGCATCCCGAGACATTAAGGGGCAATTTCTTAGCATGACCAATCAAATTAACCCGCACATGTTTGGACTGTGGGAGGAAACCGGAGGAAACCCACGCAGACACAAGGAGAATGTGCAAACTCCACACAGACAGTGACCCGAGCCGGGAATCGAACCCAGGACCCTGGAGCTGTGAAGCAGCAGTGCTAACCACTGTGCTACCGTGCCGCCACTGCTTCAGTCCATTATCCATGCTTCAATCATTCCCAGCAAGATATTGATGCCTTTTGGAAGGAGGAGGGACGTCGGCACATAAAATGGATGAAAAAATATTTTGCAATTGATGACGGAATATATTCAGCCTTTTTCCTAGGATGGAGAAAGCTAGCACGAGGGGACACAGCTTTAAATTAAGGGGTATGAGTTATAGGACGGATATCAGAGGTAGGTTCTTTACTCAAAGAGTGATTAGGGAGTGGAATGCCCTGCCTGCAGCTGTTGTAGATGCGCCAAGTTTGGTGGCGTTTAAGAGGTTAATTGATAAGTATATGGAAGAGAAGGGAATGGTTTAGTTTGGAGGGGCATTGCTTTTTATTTTGGTCGGCACAACATCGAAGGCCGAAGGGCCTGTTCTGTGCTGTAATGTTCTATGTTCTATGTTCTATATATATTTCCCAAGTGTCCTTTAAGACCTTGTTCTTGTAACCTGTATTCATAGCAGAACCTTGATAATGAAAGTTGACAGTTTGTCACAGCTGGAAGAGAGATGTCACCAATCGGAATGCTATCCATAACAATATTGATTCCCATGTATTGGCAGCGGTGAACAGGGATGCTGACTGAGTTTGATAATCCCCTAATTAACTGAGGGCTCATCAGTTCTTTTCCCATAGTAGACAATCTAATGTCATCGACTTCAGGAAACCTAGTGAGAACATGCCCCTGTCTATATCAATAGGGCAAAGTAGAAAGGGTCAAAATCTTCAAGTTTCTAGATGTCCAAATGACCAACAACCTGTCCTGGTCCCCCCATGTTGTACATTAAGGAATCCACCGACAGTGCTACTTTCTCAGAAGGCTACGGAAATTTAGCAAATTAGCTACAGTTTTCACCAACTGTTTTAGATGCACCATAGAAAGCATTCTTTCTGGTTGTATCACAGCTTGGTAAGGGCTCCTGCTCTGCCCAAGACCGCAAGGGACTACAAAAGATCATGAATGTAGATCAATCTATCACACAAACCAGCCTCCCGTGCATTGACTCTGTCTACATTTGCCTCAGCAAAGCAGCCAACATAATTAAGGACCCCACACACCCCGGGCATTTTCTCTTCCACCCTCTTCCGTCAGGAAAAAGATACAAAGTCTGAGGTCACGTACCAACCGACTCAAGAACAGCTTCTTCCCTGCTGCCATCAGACTTTTGAATGGCCCTGCTTTGCACTGAGTTGAGATTTCTCTACACCCTAGCTGTGACTGTAAGACTACATTCTGCACTCTCCCCTTTTCTTCTCAATGAACAGCGCAAAAAACAATACTTTTCACTGCATCCAATACATGGGGTAATAATAAATTGAATCAAAATCTTTGGATTCAGGACTATCAGCTCAAGATTAACTAGCAATCAAATGTTGATGTTTCGAGTGCGTAAGGCTGGAGTCACGGAGAACTTTGGCCCTTTGCCAGTTTATTGACACTAACTAAACAAGCAGACATTAAATACCTAAGTATATTTTCTGTATCAGTCTCTGCTAAACAACAGTTTACCTCCCAGTGTTTTGATATCCTGATAATATTAAACAAATGCAAAACTTCCCCTCACCCGAAAATATGATCTAAACACAGCAATTTTCCTGCAAGCATTTCTTTAGAAATCTAGCACTAACAGTGGGAAGTAATGATATTGTAGTTATTAGAAGAATACTAATTTCATAGGATGGGGAATTAGCTGCCAGAGAAAGTGGTTGAGGCAGATACAACAGCAACATTTAGAAAGCAGTTGGATAAGTACATTGATGTGAAAGGATTAGAGGGATGTGGGCCAAATGCAAGCAACATGGTCAGCATGGATTAGTTGGGCCGAAGGGTCTGTTTCCATGCTGATTTTAGAACATAGAACATAGAACATTACAGCACAGAACAGGCCCTTCGGCCCTCGATGTTGTGCTGACCAATTATGAAAAAAAAGCAATGACCCTCCAAACTAAACCATTCCCTTCTCTTCCATAAACTTATCAACTAACCTCTTCAATGCCACCAAACTTGGCGCATCTACAACTGCCGCAGGCAGGGCATTCCACTCCCTAACCACCCTCTGGGTAAAGAACCTACCTCTGATATCCGTCCTATAACTATCACCCCTTAATTTAACGCTGTGTCCCCTCGTGCTAGCTTTCTCCATCCTAGGAAAAAGGCTATCACTGTCCACCCTCTCTAAACCTCTAATCATCTTATATGTTTCAATAAGGTCTCCTCTTAGCCGCCTTCTTTCTAACGAAAACAACCTCAAATCCCTCAGCCTCTCTTCATAAGACCTGCCCTCCATACCAGGCAACATCCTGGTAAACCTCCTCTGTTCCCTCTCCAATGCCTCCACATCTTTCTTATAATGCGGGGACCAGAACTGTACACAATACTCCAAGTGCGGCCGCACTAGAGTTTTGTACGTTGCAACATGACGTTGCGGCTCCGAAATTCAATCCCCCTACCAATAAAAGCTAAGACTCCATATGCCGTCTTAACAACCTTCTCGACTTGACTGCCTACTTTCAGGGATCTATGCACATACACACCAAGATCCCTCTGTTCATCAACACGATTAAGAATCCTACCATTAGCCCTATACTCTACACATTTATTATTCCTGCCAAAGTGCATTACCTCACACTCTTCCACATTAAACTCCATTTGCCACCTCTCGGCCCAGCTCTGCAACTTGTCCAAGTCTCTCTGCAACTATAACACCCCTCTTCACTATCTACCACTCCACCGACTTTAGTGTCATCTGCAAATTTACTAATCCATCCTTCAATACCCTCATCCAGATCATTTATAAAAATTACAAACAGCAGGGGCCCCAAATCAGACCCCTGAGGTACACCACTTGTAACCGAACTCCACGATGAATATCTCCCATCAACCACCACCCGCTGTCTTCTATCTGCTAGCCAATTCCTAATCCAATTAGCTAAATCACCCTCTATCCCATACATCTGCATTTTCTGCAGAAGCCTTCCATGGGCCATTTTCTCTATGATTTATTTGTACATTAACTAGATTTGTTGAAATGGTATGCAGAAAACCCACTTCTGTTTTGCCATTGGTAGCTGTTCCCAATCTACTTTGGCCAGACCTTGTCTTATTTTATTCAAATCCTAAAATTGCTGAAATATGATAAAGAGTTTTAATGACTTAGTGAGGCAATGCTTAAACTTGAGACATCAAATCTTGTGGAGCAAGTAAAACGTCTATTCATTTCTGTTAAAGTAGTGGTTAACCATGAGAGAAAGTGCAAACAGAGAGAGTTTATCAATTCTCTTGCAGATCTTCGGAATTATCGATTAGAACGGAAATTCTGCCTGTTTTGAGTTCAAAAAATGTGCACAATATGCAAGAACTGAAAGTTTCCCGAGGGAGCAGGGAGGGTGTGTGATGAATTTTGTAGCAGCCTTTATATACAGAGATTCACAGAAATCTGTGACACAAAATCTGAAGGTTATGGGTACAAATATCAGTCCAGGACTGGAGTACAAACGTCTCAGCTGTCAGAGAGGGCTTCTCTCAGCTGAGATATGGGGCTCTCCCTCTCTGTGGCGTGTTCCACAGCGGCAAGAGATGTAATGCCACTTGCTGGTGGCAGGAACTAATAGTCCCATCACTGTCAACAGGGTTTCCCATTGAACGCAGCCCTTGTTGCTGGGAAACCGTGAGGGCCCACCGAGCGGCAAGACTTCTGTGATTAAACCGAGTCCCCGTCAGCCTTCAGATCCCTTGGCACTATTTGAAAAGTGAGCAGGAGAGTCTCCCCTTGTGTCCTGGCCAATAGTTAGTCTTCAATCAACATCGTGATCAAACAATGTTGCGTGTAAATTGACTGTTGTATTTTCTACAATATAGCAGTAATCACACTTCAAAAGTTCTAGCTGCATAATACGAGAGTAAGCATACAAAAAAACTGAGCGCAAAATCTTCCATAGAAATGTGAAGGTAAAAAGGCTGGTGAAGACAAATGTAGGTCCCTTACAGTTAAAATCAGGTGAATTTATAATGGGCAACAAACAGATGGCAAACCAGCTGAACAAATACTTTGGATCTGTCTTCACTGAGGAGGATACAAATAACCTTCCAGAAATTCTAAGGGACAGAGGGTCTAGCACAAAGGAGGAACTGAAGGAAATCCTTATTAGTCAGGACTGGAGAAATTGCTGGGATTAAAATCTGATAAGTCCGCAGAGCCTGATGGTCTGCATCCCTGAGTACTTAAGGAAGTGGTCTGAGAAATAGTGGACACATTGGTCCACTATTCTATAGAAGAGTTCCAATGGATTGGAGTGTAACTAATGTAACCCCACTTTTTAAAGAAGGGAGAGAGAAAATAGGAAGTTGTAGACCAGTCAGCCTGACATCAGTGGAGGGGAAAATGCTAGATTTTACTATTAAGGATATAATAATTGAGCATTTGGAAATTGACAATGAGCTTTAATTTTGCACTAATCTCTTGTGTGGGTCCTTCTCAAGAGCCTTTTGAAACTCCAGATACACAACATCCACTGGTTCACTCTTGTCCACTCTGCTGGTCAGATCCCTCAATAAATTCCAGAAGACAGGATCGGTCCAAGTCTGCATGGACTCACTAAAGGGAAATCACGTTTGAGAAATCTTCTGGCATTTTTTGAGGATGCGACCAGCAGGGTGGACAAGAGTGAACCAGTGAATATTGTGTATCTGGACTTTCAAAAGGGTCTTGAGAAGGACCCACACCAGAGATTAGTCAGCAAAATGAAAGCTCGTGGTATTGGGGGTAATGTATCAACGTGGATAGAGATCTTTTCGGTAGACAGGCAGTGGAGCATGAGAATAAATGGGTCTGTTTCAGAGTGGGAGGCAGTGATAGTGGGGTACCGCAGACTTTAGTGCTGAGACACCAGCAATTCACAATATACATTAATGATTTGGATGAAGAAATTGAATGGAATATCTCCAGATTTGCAGAGGACACTGAGCTGGGTGGCAGTGTGTGCTATAAGGATGCTTAGAGGCTGCAGAGTGACTTGGACAGACTGGCTAAGCGGGCAAACACTTAGCAAATACCTGGATAAATGCAAGGTTGTCCACTTTAGCACAAAAACAGGTAGGAAGATTATTATCTGAATGGTGGCAGTTTAGGAAAAGGGTAAGTGCAACGTGACCTAGGCCTCATGATTGCACAGTCGCTGGAGGTTGTAGGTGCAGCAGATAGTGAGGAAAGCTAATGCTGGCCTTCATAGCAAGAGGATTTGTATACAGGAGTAAGATTGTCTTGCTACAGTTAGAGAGGGCTTTGGCGAGGCCACACCTTGAGTTTTAGTTTCCCAGTCTGACGAAGGCCATTCTCGCTATTGAGGGAGTCCAGCGAAAGTTCACCAGACTGATTCCTGGAATGGCAGGGCTGACATATGAAGACAGACTTGGATGGACTGGGCTTCTACTCACTGGAATTTACAAGAATGAGAGGGGGTCACATAGAAACATAAAATCCTGATGGGATTGGACAGAATAGATGTGGGAAGAATGTTCCTAATGTTGGGGAAGTCCAGAAAGAGTCTAAGAATAAGAGCTAAGCCATTCAGGACTAAGATAAGGAAGAACTTCTTCACTCAGAGAGTTGTGAACCTGTGGAATCCTCTACAACAGAAAGCCGTAGAGGCCAATTTGTTAAATTTGTCCAAGAGGGAGCTGGATGTGGGCCTTGTAGCTGAAGGAATCAAGAGGTATGGAGAGAAAACAGGAGTGGGATACTGAAAATACATGATCAACCATGATTATACTGAATGGTAGGGTACTCTCAAAGGGCCAAATGACCTACTCCTGCACCTATTTTCTATATTTCTAAAATGCTTTGGGACTTCCTGAGGTTTCATTCATGTTTATTATTAAAATGATAAATTATAGATTATACATGATGATTATAGATGGTAACTAAAGCTAACCATATGACACCAATCCTACTTGGAAAATACAATTTTTAATCCAACATAAGTTTAGATGCAGAAACAAATACCAATTAATATACTCAACTCAATAGCATTTTTCCTTATTTTGAATTTTTGTTGTCTCAAAAGGCTGGCGAACTCTGGGCTCGGCAGTGTCCAAAGATGGCTGACTAAAACTTGACCAGTTTGGACAAGTTGCAGAGCTGGGCCGAGAGATGGCAAATGGAGTTCAATGCGGAAAAGTGGAAGGTAATTCACTTTGGCAGGAATAACAAATGTGTAGAGTATAGGGCTAATGGTAGAACTGTTAATAGTGTTGATGAACAGAGGGATCTTGGTGTATATGTGCATAGGTCCCTGAAAGTTGGCAATCAAGTCGATAAGGTTGTTAAGAAGGCATATGGAGTCTTGGCTTTTATTGGTAGGGGGATTGAATTTCGGAGCCGCAACGTCATGTTGCAACTGTACAAAACTCTAGTGCGGCCGACTTGGAGTATTGTGTGCAGTTCTGGTCCCCGCATTATAAGAAAGATGTGGAGTCATTGGAGAGGGTACAGAGGAGGTTTACCAGGATGTTGCCTGGTATGGAGGGCAGGTCTTATGAGAGAGGCTGAGGGATTTGAGGTTGTTTTCGTTAGAAAGGAGGCGGCTAAGAGGAGACCTTATTGAAACATATAAGATGATTAGAGGTTTAGATAGGGTGGACAGTGATAGCCTTTTTCCTAGGATGGAGAAAGCTAGCACGAGGGGACACAGCTTTAAATTAAGGGGTGGTAGTTATAGGACGGATGTCAGAGGTAGGTTCTTTACCCAGAGGGTGGTAAGGGTATGGAATGCCCTGCCTGCTGCAGTTGTAGATGCGCCAAGTTTGGGGGCGTTTAAGAGGTCAGTAGATAAGTTTATGGATGAAGAGGGAATGGTTTAGGTTAGAGGGTCATTGCTTTTTCTCAATTAGTCGGCGCAACATTGAAGGCTGAAGGGCCTGTTCTGCGCTGTAATGTTCTATGTTAAAATGGCTGAGTTAATAGGTGCTATGTAAATGCAAGTGTTTCTCTAAATTGTGTAAACTGCAAAGCCACCAAACCAATATTAATTGTTGAATGACTGTGGCAACAGAATTATCAAATTTGACGGTGAACTTAAGATGTTCATGACTAATTAGCATTAGCGGGTAAATATAACGAGGAATACAGCTTGGCACACAAAAGTTAAAAACATGGTTGTAGCCTTAGAATCAACACCAAGTACTAACAATATGACCTTGAGCCACTTTGCTGTTGGCAGTGTGCCAGACAGCTGCTTTCTCCAGATACCCAGAAGCACAAACAAGCTTGTCTGGAAACACTCGGAAATGTGATAAGAAGTTGTTTCCTGAAGAAACAATGCGAGTCTTTTTTAGTCTCTGTTGAACCTTAGTTTGACTTAGTAACTATTAGCTCAGCCATTTTAGTCAGCCATCTTTGGACATAGACTAGCCCAGAGTTCCCCAGCACCTTGAGACAACAAAAATTCCAAATAAGGAAAAATGATATTGAATTGTAAGTATATTAAATGGTATTTGATGTGTATCTAAATTTATTATGGTGGATTAAAAATTTGTATTTCTCAAGTAGGATTAGTATGTTACAATTAACTTTAGTTACCATCTATAATCCTCATATATAAGCTGTAATTTATAATTTTAATAATAAACATGAATGAAATAAGTTGTCATCTTGTTCCTGTCACCGATGGATTCACACATATAATAGTAGCTGATACTGGGAAACCTGTTTAGTCTGCTGTAACATGTATGTTCTAGATCTTTGTTGAATTAGAGACTCTTAAACTAGAAAAAGTGCAGAAACAATTTACCGAGATGCTGTTGGAACTTGATGGATTGAGTTATGGACAGACTGGGCTTTTTCCCTAGGTCTTCGGAGACTGAGGGGTGATCTTAGAGGTCTATCAAATAATGAGGGACAAAGATTAGCTAGATAGTCAATATCTTTTCCCCAAGGTCGGGGCGTCTAAAACTAAAGGGGATAGGTTTAAGGAGAAAGGGGAAAGATACAAAAGGGTCCAGAAGGGCATTTTTTCACACTGTAGGTGGTGAGTGCCTGGAAAAAGCTGCCAGAGATAGTAGTAAAGGTGGTTACAATTCTGTCTTTTAAAAATCATTTAGATAGTTACATGGGTAAGATGGGCTGAAGGGTCTGTTTCCAAGCTGTAAACATATATGATACTATGACTCCTAAGGGGAGGTCACCACTTAATTTGTAGCTGCTAAACAAACTATATTCCTTTAATAATTGGAACTTTTTTCAGTTGAGCTGCTAAGCTAGCAGTAGATTTAGGGGGATTGATTTATCTTGATGGGGAGTAAGATGGTAAAAACATTAATACTGCCAATGTTAGAACACATTGAGTCCTGTACATCTCACAATCACCTTCATGAAGCATCACGGATTAAGTCAGACACAAGAGTAATTGCTTACACTGCTTTGCTTAACTGCACCCACGATAATACAATTAATTCCCACTGAACATTGACTACACTTCAAACTATTTCATTGGCTGCACACTGCTTTGGGACGTACAATAATTATGAGAAGTCAAATATAAATGCAAATCTTCCTTTTAGTTAAGGAGCTCATTGCCATTATTTATTTAATATGAGTTTAAGGTACATTTTGCATTGTACAACAGCAACAAATTAAGCTAAGGATAAAAGCATGGTGCCACAATGGTTAGCACTGCTGACTCACAGCACCAGCTGTTTCTTCAGAAGGGACCCTTCAAAATGCAGCAAATGAAAATAGAACAAAACTTACAAATCAAAGAAAGGGTTCAATAAAGAAACATCATTGCTCTAAACTCAGGACCCTGCCCTGGCTCATTCCAAACTCTCCACAATGCTACATAATTCCTTATTTATAGTGAATCAGCTGCTCAGCTGATTATTATATCACTTTGTCATTAGTTCCATGGTTTACTGGGTCAGCTGACCCCTACATCTTATTCCCATTGGTCACATTACATCCAATACAAAGTTGTCACCAGTTACATTCTGACACCAGGGAACCGGTTCAATTCTGGTCACTGTCTGCACATTCTCCTCATCTCCCTGTGGGTTTTCTCTTGTTTCCTTTCATATTCCAAAGATGTGCAGGTTGGGTTGATGCTAAATTGCCCCTTAGTGTAAGGAGGACGAGCTAGGATAAATATGCGGGTTAAGGGGCTTGGGCAGGGATTGTTATTTGTGCAGGCTTGATGGGCTGAATGGCCTCTTTTTGCACTGTAGAGATTTATGACTCTGTAAAATATTCAAAAGGAAAAACAAATGAAATAAAAGGGAGACAAGGTGAAGAGGCTATGTTAATTCCAGATTTATATAGTGGGGGACTGTGCTGAGATGGACAGGCAGAAAAAGATTGAGATTGTCACTGTATTGCTGCAAGGATGGTGGGGAAGACAGAGTTTCACATTCCTGGGACAGTGGGACTACTTTCCAGGCTGGAGAAGACAGGGTAGCTTTGTCCTAAATGAGTGAGGTAACAAAAGGACATTAGTTAATGGGTGCGAGAGGAAAATCCACGCAACAGGTCTAACAGTTTGGTCTGAATCGAGTTTTCACTTTCATACAGTGGGTCTTTATAATCTAGAACTTGCTCCCGGAAAGAGCGATGGAAGCAGATTCTATAGCGGCACCCAAACAGGAGTTGCATAAATACTTGGACCACAGACAGGAGTTCTGGACAAAACCCAGTCAAAATTACCAACGGCATATTCTTTCGTAGAGCTGACACTGGCTTGATGGGTGGATTTTTACATTGGGTCAATATCCCTGCATCCCCTCAATGTAAAACCTGGGGGTTGGCTGGTTCATCCCGTAGCCTTTTAACAGCTAACTCACCTGGTGGTCTGAGCCCACCTCCCTTGGCACAGGTTAGGGCTAAGCAGTGCCAGGTAGACAGAGGGCACAGTATCATAGCCATGGCACCCTTTCCACCCCTTACTATCTAAAGCCAATACCCTGTCAATAGCTCCAGTACCTTTGCTAGGTTTCAGTAATGATTCCATGATGCTGAATTCTGACTCTCTTCTTACAGTCTACTCCTTTTGTTTGTGCACACAATGTTTATTGCTCAACTATATCTCTCATCCCAATCCTTCCTGCTGACCTTCCGACCAAAATTGAGCCTTAGTGTCCTGAGATGCATAGGTTAGAGGGATTAGCGAGTAAACGTGTGGGATCGTAGTCAGTGCAGACTCAATAAGTCAGATGACTTCTTTCTGCACTGTAGGGTTTCTATGATTCTATGAACTTGTGTAGATATGATCTGTGATTTAGAATAGAATCATGGAATCCTAGAAACCATTTAGCCCATTGAATTTGCACCAACCACAATCCCACCCAGGTCCTATTTCCATAACCCCATACATTTACCCTGCTAATCCCCCGATACTAGGATCAATTTATCCAATCAGCCTAATCTGCACATCTTTGGACTGTGGGAGGAAACCAGAGCACCCGGAGGAAACCAACGCAGACATGGGGAGAATGTGCAAACTCCACGCAGACAGTGACCCCGAGGCCAGAATTGAATCCGGGTCCCTGTGGCACCATGCAATCCACACGTGGGAAAAGAAACCAAATCTATCATATTTTTCAAGCTTGGTGTGAAATTCCTGGTCACTTGTAGACATAAAAACAAAGAACAGCACAGCACAGGAAATAGACCTTTCAGCCCTACAAGCCCGTGCCGCCCATTTCAACACTCAGTGAGTGCCTTATTCAAGTGTTTCATTGATCGTCAATGTTCTTGTCTACCTATAGTAGAATTCTACAGTAAAGGGGGTGGAAGTTGAGGGAATTCTGTGTGCGCCAGATTAAGGGAGATCTGATTCAGGGGCAATTTATTGACACCAATCAGCCTAAAAAGCATGCTTTTGGGATGTGGGAGGAAACCGGAGCACCCGGAGAAAACCCACGCAAGCACGGGGAGAACGTGCAAACTCCCACAGACACTGACCCAAGTCCATGTATCTGCACATCAAACAGTGATAGTCACTGAGCTGTCGTGTTGCCTATTAGTTGGTCCAGTTTAAGTGTACACTAACGGACATGAAGCACTAGGCAACTCTCGAAGCAACATCCAAGAGCAGCCGTCGCACGACCCACCATGTGTATACCCCTTGTTGGATAACAAGGTGGACTGAATTACCTGTGGATGTGAAAAAGAGACATCAATAAACATCAATAGACATACAGCTGACTATACAGACAGTCATGGAAGATCCCCAATAGCTCCAATGTAAGTAAGATGTTCCTGATCTAACCTCACCAGTTAACTTCAATGGCTTACTGATGTTTGTAAATTTCACGGTCTCAGGTCAGTCTATAGCTGTGTATCTAGCACTGCAGTGACTGAGAGTCTGACTGAACCCATGTCTGGATACTGGTTTTTAGTTATTTTTATCAGCTTCAGTTTGTTCCTGTCTGCATGCTCTGTATATGTCTGTGTCTAATCCTGCACAAAGGAATACTAATGCCTTACAATACAACCTGGCCCCGATTTGCTTTGGAACCTTGTTACCATTGGACTGAGGCCCTGCTTTGCTAAGGTCGTGCTGTTCACAATAGGGAGCACTGGCATTTTGTCAAAATGGAGCTTGGGAGCTGGAAGGTCAGGCCCCTCATTGACACATCCCAACAGTAACAGAGCTGTGCAGCCACCTAGGGTTGTAGCTCAGAAAGTCAGGGGTCTCCATATCAACATTGCTGCTGTAAGTGAGATATGGCAAAGCAACGGATATTCCATTTTATTCAGGAAAGCACTGTGAACATGGAGAGACTTTGTCAGGAGCACACAGAGGTAGAGGAGTTTCTCCTTTACCGGAACATTCCCTGAGGTCAAAGCAGTCGGATCGGACTATGAACAGCTGAGAAGCCTAGCTAATCGGGAGAAAGGGCATGCATATACAATTGGAGTCTGGGAGGAGAGCTGTCAAATCACATAGCTCATTTTATCTAACAATGTGTTGTCAATACCTATTTATCGCTTGCAATAAGTCCTTTGTTCCTTTGGGCCACATTGAGTTGCCCTCAATTGATTACACTGGCGACAAGGAAAATCTTTCAAAGTCACGATGAATATTAGAGGCCAGTTTTTCACACAGAGGGTAGTGGGGGTGTGGAATGCACTGCCGAGTAAGGTGGTGGGAGCAGGCACGCTAGGGTTGTTTAAGGGTCTCTTGGACAGCCACATGAGCGGTCTGCAGATAGAGGGATACAGCAGGACTGTTTGAATATCGGGAGGACCAAATAGTAGTAGACTATCTTTTAGTTTCGTCTCGGGAATGTCTTAGTTTTTTTTTTAGCATGTTTAATTAAGTCTTATTTGTTTCCGCAGGCAATTTGGTCCACCTTGTTGACCAACAAGGGGCATGCATGCGGCATGTTGTGCGAGAGCTGCTCTTGGAGGTTGCTTCAGGAGTTGCCTAGTGCTTCACGTCGTCAGTGTATGCTTAAACTGGACCATCTGATGGGCAACATGACAGCTCAGAGACTATCGCTGTTGCTGTGCAGACACATGGATTTGGGCCTGTGTCTGCGGGAGTTTGCGCGTTCTCCCCGTGGTTGCGTGGGTTTCCTCCGGGTGCTCCGGTTTCCTCCCACATCCCAAAAATGTGCTGTTAGGCTGATTGGGTAACAAATTGTCCCTATATTGGTCCCTATATGGGAATCTTCAACAATGGGCATAGCCTAAAGTCAAGGATATGTCATTAAGACGTTATGACGGCAGCGTGGGCTCGTTGGGCCGAAGGGCCTGTTTCCCGTGTTGTGTTGCTCTTTGTATCTTTGTTCTTTGTCATTGGGAATCATAGGGGGCAATCCAAAAAGGTGGAGACTATGAAGAAGCAAGATCCATAGGCATTTTAAAATGCCTTTGATTGGAAAGATTGAACCATTTGACACAGAGGTGGACAGTACATAGAACATAGAACATAGAACATAGAACATTACAGCACAGAACAGGCCCTTCGGCCTTCGATGTTGCGCCGACCAATATAAAAAGCAATGCCCCTCCAAACTAACCATTCCCTTCTCTTCCATATACTTATCAACTAACCTCTTAAACGCCACCAAACTTGGCGCATCTACAACTGCTGCAGCAGGGCATTCCACTCCCGAACCACCCTTTGGGTAAAGAACCTGCCTCTGATATCCGTCCTATAACTATCACCCCTTAATTTAAAGCTTTGTCCCCTCGTGCTAGCTTTCTCCATCCTAGGAAAAAGGCTATCACTGTCCACCCTATCTAAACTCTAATCATCTTATATGTTTCGATCAGGTCCCCTCTTAGCCGCCTCCTTTCTAACGAAAACAACCTCAAATCCCTCAGCCTCTCTTCATAAGACCTGCCCTCCATACCAGGCAACATCCTGGTAAACCTCCTCTGTACCCTCTCCAATGCCTCCACATCTTTCTTATAATGTGGGGACTAGAACTGCACACAATACTCCAAGTGCGGCCGCACTAGAGTTTTGTACAGTTGCAACATGACGTTGCGGCTCCGAAATTCAATCCCTCTACCAATAAAAGCCAAGACTCCATATGCCTTCCTAACAACCTTCTCGACCTGACTGCCTACTTTCAGGGATCTATGTACATACACACCAAGATCCCTCTGTTCATCTAGACTACTAAGAATCCTACCATTTGCCCTATACTCTACACATTTATTATTTCTGCCATAGTGCATTACCTCACACTTTTCCACATTAAACTCCATTTGCCACCTCTCGGCCCAGCTCTGCAACTTGTCCAAGTCCCTCTGCAAACTATAACACCCCTCTTCACTATCTACCACTCCACCGACTTTAGTGTCATCTGCAAATTTACTAACTAAGTTGAAAGGCTGTGTTACTCCTTTACCACAAATTAAACAACAAGTCAAGAAAATTGAAAGGTTACTTTGCTTGCAGTCTGTGATCCACAGAATTACAACTTAGGAAGATAGTGTATAGTTGATTCTGTCTGATCTTTTTTGTAAATATTTATTTATAAATCCTTTGTTACTCTGAGTCACGTTGAGTCAACCTCGATTTGTTACGACGAGGTGAATTAAACAGAGAATGGCAAAGGTAATAAGCTTTGGATTACAACCTGAGCCATGTGCAAATAGGCAAAGGAGTAGTAAGACCAGAGATTTAAATGCATGGTTCAGAAACTGGTGTGGGAAAAACGGAGATGAAGTGGTCAAGAGTTTCAACTTTCTAGGTGTTCAGATCACCAATAGTCTGTTCAGGTTTCCCCTCCATGCCGACACTACAGTAAAGAAAGCCCACCAATGCTTCTACTTTCTCTGTAGACTAAAGGAATTTGACATGTTTGCTACGATATCACTCCACGTGATATCAAGAAATAGCTGAAGGCACTGAATGCTGCAAAGGCTAAGGTCCCTGACAATATTACTGAAGACTTGTGCTCCAGGACTTGCTGCTCCCTTAGCCAAGCTGTTCCAATACAGCTACAACACTGGCATCCATCTATCTCACACTATGGAAAATTGACGTCCTGTACACAAAAAGCTAGACAAATCCTACCCAGTCAATTACTGCCCAATCACTCTACTCTCGATCATCAGTAAAGTGATGGAAGGGGGTCATCGACAGCACTATTAAGCAGCACCTGCTCATCAATAACCTGCTCAGTGATGCCCAGTTTGACTTTTGCCAGGGTCACTCAGCTCCTGATCTCATTACAACTGTGGTTCAAACTTGGACCTGGACCTGAGTCGAACTCAAGAGGACTAAAACAGTCTCTGTCCAAATGCAGGAAGACCTGGACAATATCCAGGCTCGGGTTGACAACTGGCCAGTAGCATTTATGCTACCCAAGTGCCGGGCAATGACCATCACCAACAGGATATCAAGGTTCCCCTTGATATTGAATGGCTTTACAAATGCTGGATCTTTCACTATCAAAACCCTGAGGGTTATCATTGATGGCAAACTCAACTGGACTAGCCATATGAACACACTGGTTACAAGAGACTAGGAGCCTAATGGTGAGTAATTCATCTCCTGACTCCCCAGAGCCTATCCACCACCTATAAGTCACAAATCAGGAGTGTGATGGAATATCTCCCCTTGCTCTGGATGGGTGTAACTCCAATTACCCTCCAAGACAAAGCGCCCACTTGACTAGAACCATCTTCAACATTTCACTCCCTCTGCCACTAATGCTCCAGGCAGGCTCGTTGGGACGAAGAGCCTGTTTCCCGTGCTGTTTTGTTCTTTGTAATTTAAAACTGTATCAAGAATTATTTTTGTGTCCTGGAAGATATTATCACTCCATTGTGTCACTTTCTCTATTTGGAGATATAAAGTTTTGAAGTCAACTGTTTGAAGGTAATTTCTGTGTGTTCTGAAAAGTTCTCAACTAGAATCTGTTTTTTTTTGGAGCCAGTTGTCTAAATTCAGGACAGGACTAAGTATAGAATAAGAAATTATTCTCTCTGCGTCAATATGTAGCAACGTGCTTCTGAATTCATGCAGGAGTGACAGCATAACTGATATGTCATATCCGAATGTGACATTCAAGTGCAATAAAACACAGTCTAAGATGCTAGCGGTCACGTATAGTTTGAGTTTCCACTGCCTGGAATCCATCTCAGTAACACAGATGAATTTTAGAAGCGGCTTCTGAGAATGCTTAACAATTTTTACGGCTTCCTTTTCAAAGCAATAAAACATATATTCCTTCCTCCGCTCCCTGACATTGATATTAGCCACCTGGGATCAGGGTTTTGTGAATCCATTCAATAATGCATATTCAGAGCTCGAGACTTCACTGTGACCTAGAGAGAGAGATAACAGTGCAGCCTGGATTTAACCTCCTTGTCTTTCGCGGGAACGATCAGGCTAACATGGTGAGATGGGAACAATCCCACTGTTTTTCCAGCTGACACAATATTATCAGCGCGAAGTGTAGTGGCCAGTAAGGTTCCCATTATTAACAATGAGGAGACACTGTGTGTAACTCAGGCTCCTATGATGCAGTTGGTACCCAGCTTTACTTCAACTGATGTAGCGTGGCTTTGACACAAGTTGAAAGGTCGTCAGGTCAATCCATTACAACTTGATCTTTGAGATGCAGCCCTCATCACAAGAAAATAATGCACTACAAGATGATTCTCAGTTGATTCTGGGCTATGACTGTGTGATCGCTGTTGAATGTGTTTTGATATGCTTTCTGTTAAAGGAGAGCTTTTTTTCGTGTGGGACATGGGCATTGCTGGCTGGCCAGCATTTATTGACCAGCCAGATCCTCGAGGATAGTTGAGAATCAACCACGTTGCTCTGCGTCACACGTAGGCCAGACCGGGTAAGGATGGCAGATTTCATTCTGGGCGGCACGGCGGCACAGTGGGTTAGCACTGCTGCTTCACAGCTCCAGGGACCTGGGTTCGATTCACATCTCAGGTCATTATCTGTGTGGAGTTTGCACATTCTCCTCGTGTCTACGTGGATTTCCTCCGTGTGCTCCAGTTTCCTCCCAGAGTCCAAAGATGTGCGATTGGCCATGTTAAAATTGCCCCTTAGTGTCCTGAGATGTGTAGGTTAGAGGGTAAAATATGTAGGGGTATGGGGGTAAAGCCTGGGTGGGGTTGTGTGAAATTTGATGGGCCAAATGGCCTCTTTCTGTGCTGTATGGCTTTTATTCTCTAAAGAACATGAGTGAACCAGATGGGTTTTTCCAACAATGGTTGCACTCTTAATTCCAAATATTTTTTATTGAATTCAAATTGTCCTGGTAGGATTCGAATCCCGGTCCACAGAGCATTAGCTGAGTTTCTGGATTAATAGTCTAGCAATAATACCACTAGGCCAGCGCTTCCTCATAAATTTGATTTGTATCTTACTGGAGTGACAGATAGCAGGAGGTAGAGCAGCAGCAAAGCTCTACTGAGAAAGAATCAGCAGAGGCGGAACAGAAGGGAATAAGATCACAGAAGGATTTAGCTTTCCGAATGTACAGACAGCTTGTACCTGAGAGGGGAATGGCATTTCAGAGAGACTCGAATTACTGAGGCAGTCTTCAGATGCCTCCTCATTAAGCCCTACCGCAACTGAACCCTGGCAGTCAGACCATGGCAGTGTAGGTGCCACCATCTGCTTGGTGCTGGAAGCCCTTCTACTGAGGCCTTGCTCCTCCTCTACTGTCCCAGCCTAGTATAGCTGGTATTATTGGTTCAAGGTGTGGGATTGGGTACAAGCATTCAGATCAAAGTCTACAAGTTCCTCAACATCAGCCTGAGAACAGGAGAAGGAGATTATGGCTCCATGGAAACCATCATCCATTTGTCTCGTAGAACCATAGAATTCCTACAGCTGTAACAATCCCATCCAGGCCCTAATCCCATAACCCCACCTATTTACCCTAACTAGTCCACCTGAAACTAAGAGGCAATTTAGCACGGCCAATCAACCTGACTTGCACTACTTTAGCTGTGGGAGGAAACCGGAGAACCCGAAGGAAACCCATGCAAACATGGGGAAAATGTGCAACCTCTACACAGATAGAACATAGAACATAGAACATTACAGCACAGAACAGGCCCTTTGGCCTTCGATGTTGTGCCGATCAAAATGAAAAGCAATGCCCCTCCAAACTAAACCATTCCCTTCTCTTCCATATACTTATCAATTAACCTCTTAAACGCCACCAAACTTGGCGCATCTACAACAGCTGCAGGCAGGGCATTCCACTCCCTAATCACTCTTTGAGTAAAGAACCTACCTCTGATATCCGTCCTATAACTCATACCCCTTAATTTAAAGCTGTGTCCCCTCGTGCTAGCTTTCTCCATCCTAGGAAAAAGGCTATCACTGTCCACCCTATCTAAACCTCTAATCATCTTATATGCTTCAATAAGATCCCCTCTTAGCCGCCTCCTTTCTAACGAAAACAACCTCAAATCCTTCAACCTCTCTTCATAGGACCTGCCCTCCATACCAGGCAACATCCTGGTAAACCTCCTCTGTACCCTCTCCAATGCCTCCACATCTTTCTTATAATGTGGCGACCAGAACTGCACACAATACTCCAAGTGCGGCCGCACTAGAGTTTTGTACAGTTGCAACATGATGCTGCGGCTCCTAAATTCAATCCCCCTACCAATAAAAGCTAAGACTCCATATGCCTTTCCAGATGAATCATCTGGAAAAATATTACTTTGTTTGCACACTTTGTATCTTTGAAACTCAGATGAACTGGGTGGACTCAAGGAAGGAAATTAGAAATCACATTCAAAGTGGTTTGTGCCAGTTTGCTCATATCATAGAATCTACAGCATGGAGACAGGCTCTTTGACCCAAACTGGTCTTTTCAGACCAAAAATCCAATCAAGGCTAACCCCATTTGTTTGCATTTGGCCCATATCCTTTTAGACATTTCCTATCCATGTATCTGTCCAAATACCTTTTAAATGTTGTCAACGTCCCTGCCTCAACCACTTCCTCTGGCAGCTCATTCCACCCTCTGTATAAAAAAAGTTACTCCTCATTAATCCTTTCCTCTCTAAACTTAACTTTCCCCTCTTGTTCTCGATTCCCCAGCCCTGGGAAAATGACTGAGTGCATTCGCCCTATCCATGCCTTTCATGATCTTATACACCTCTATAAGATCACCCGCCAGTCTCCTACGTTCCAAAGAAATAGAGTCCTCACCTGTCCAATCTCTCCCTATAACTCAGTCTCTTGAGCCCTAACAACATCCTTGTAAATCTCTTTTGCAGTTTAATCACATCCTTCCTATAGAAAGGTGACTAAAACTGAACACAATATTCCAGGTGTAGCCTCTAGAACTGCAACATAACTTCCCAACTTCTATACCCAATGTCCTGACTGATGAAGGCCAGAATGCCAAAAGCTGCCTTCATTGCCCTATCTACCTGTGACTCTACCTTTAGAGAATCTGTACCTGATCTCCGAGATCCCTCTGTCCCACGATACTCCCTAAGGTCCTGCCATTCACCTATCTTGATTGAATTTCCGAAACACCACACCTCACACGAACCCGTATTGAACTCCATTTGTCATTTCTCGGCCCACTTTCCCAGCTGACCAAGATCAGGTACATGATGTTACCCTCCTGACCCTGCCTCACTATCTGAAGACATCCTCAAAGAATTCCAGTCAAGCGTGATTTCTCTTTCATAAATCCACGCAGACTCAGCCGCTGTTTACCAAACATTCTGCTTTTAAATCATCGATAATGGACTCCTGTGATATTAAAGCCAGAGAGAAGAGGGTGAGTCCTCCCTCAGAGTCCTAACTCTGCTACGCTGGGCTCCAGAGATAGCTATGGGGCCTGGATATCACTCGCCTTGGATCAGATATTTGGGCGTTATAGTGAATTGAGAGAAAATTCAAGGTGGTATATGGGCACAGTGTGGCAATCTGAGGCTGATTGCCAGTCTGAAGGAATTCCCACAGATAAATGGGAAATTCTCGAGGCTGGAAACTCCTGCCTGAGATCAACACAGTCTGTGTTCCACCTGCTACAATCCCAATAGCAGGATGGGACAATTCCCGCCAATAGAATCCCTCCAGTGCAGAAAGAGGCCATACAGCCCATCAAGCAGGCACTGATAACAATCTCATCCAAGGCACTATATTTACCCGCTAATCCCCCCCTGACACTAATGGTCAACTGATCATGGCCTATCAACCTAACCTGCACATCTAAACCCTCCCTCAGTGTACCAAGTAGGGGATTTTCATTGCAACGTTGATGTAAGCCTACTTGTAACCCTAACACTTTAGACGGAAAACAGAGCACTCAGAGGAAATCCATGCAGATACGGGGAGAATGTGCAAACTCTACACAGACAATGACCCAAGATAGGAATTGAACCTGGGTCCCTGGCGCATTGCTAACCAGTGTACCGCCCTTAACTGTATTCATAAGAACATAAGAAATAGGAGCAGGAGTAGGCCATCTAGCTCTTCGAGCCTGCCCCGCCATTCAATAAGACCTGAAGCGGATCAGTTCCACTTTCCCGCTTTCTCCCCATAACCCCTTGTCTATCAGAAACCTATTTACCTGTGACTTAAATATATTCAGCGAGGTAGCCTCCACCACTTCAATGGGCAGAGAATTCCAGAGATTCACCATCCTTTGAGTGAAGAAGTTCCTCCTCAACTCTGATCTGATCTAAATCCCTCTCTCCATAGATGCTGCCAGACCTACTGAGTATTCCCAGCACTTTTATTTTTATTCCGAGCAAAGTTTGATCAGATACTGCAGCCACAATATTGCTCATTGTGCCAAAGCTTGCTGGGCAAGACATCACTTTTTCTGGATTAACTAGCAATAGATTGGAACAGAGCTGATCGCTCCATCTGGCATTTTCCTTAACTATAATTACAAAATCTATTTCCTTTTTATATGCAAATCAGAAACTTATCAATAGGTTTTATTTATGCTGCTTGTCTTTTAGCTGGCGTGCTAATATTGAAACTCAAGCTCTCTTCAGAAATCTGCTGTGTTTGTGTTTCAGATTGTAAAATGATTTTCCTCCAGCCATTAGTCATTCTGGTCTGAAGCATGCATCAACAAAACTATTATTCCTGCTGTGATGATGCAGAGTTTATTGGGCATCTCAATGAAAATGTGAGCTATACCGTAACACTAGCAGCTCAGTAATAAGAGAATTGGAAATTGATGTTTCCATTTGGTTATCAAACTTTTCAAAATGATGGAATGTGTCATAATTGTGTGTGTCAGGCGTAAGAAAAGGATTTATTGAAAAATGTTTCTCACCTTGTAACAGGCGACTTCCTTGCTCTGGCTGTTTTCGTAAATGATACCAATCAAAGAACAAAGAACAGTACAGTGCAGGAAACAGGCCCTTCGGCCCTCCAAGCCTGTGCTGCTCATTGGTCCAACTAGATCATTCCTTTGTATCCCTCCATTCCCAGGCTGCTCCTGTGACTATCCAGGTAATTCTTAAACCATCCCAGCATTCCCACCTCCACCACCCTACTTGGCAGGGCATTCCAGGCCCCCATCACCCTCTGTGTAAAAAAGCGTCCCTCTGATATCAGAGTTATACCTCGCCCCTCTCACCTCGAGCCTGTGACCCCTCGAGTTCATCAACTCTGACCTGGGAAAAAGTTTCCTACTTTTCATCCTATCTATATTCTTCATAATTTTGCACACCTTTATCAGGTCTCCCCTCATTCTCCATCTTTCCAGGGAGAACAACCCCAGTCTACCCAACCTCTCCTCATAGCTAAGACCCTCCATTCCAGGCAATGAGATTAAGGATGGCGCAGTGGCTAGCACTGCTGCCTCACAATGCCAAGGACTCTGGTTCAATTCCAGCCTGAGGTGACTGCGTGGAGTTTGTATGTTCGCCCCTGTGTTGTTTAAGATATTGGTGAGGCTGAATTTAAAGTATTGTGTGCTGTTTTGGTCACCTAATTATAAGAAGGACATTAGTAAGATTGAAAGAGTGCAGAGAAGGTTCACAAGGATGTTGCCAAGACTTGAAAAGCTGAGAGATTGAATAGGTTAGGACTTTATTCTCTGGAGTGTAGAAGAATGAGGGGAGATTTGATGGAGCTGTATAAGATTTGGATGGCTACAGATAGAGTGAATGCAAGCAGGCTTTTTCTACTGAGGCTAGGGGAGAAAAAAACCAGAGGACATGGGTTAAGGGGGAAGGGGGAAAAGTTTAAAGGGAATATTAGGGGGGGATTCTTCACACAGAGAGGGGTGGGAGTGTGGAATGAGCTGCCGGATAAAGTGGTAAATGCGGGGTCACTTTTAACATTTAAGAGAAACTTGGACAGGTTCATGGATGAGAGGGGTGTGGAGGGATATGGTTCAAGTCAGTGGAACAAGGCAGAAAAATGGTTCGGCACAGACAAGAAGGGCCAAAAGGCCTCTTTCTGAGCTGTAGTGTTCTATGGTCTCAGTGGGTTTCCTCACACAATCTTAAAATGTGTGGGCTGGGTTAATTGGCCATGCTAAATTGATCCCATAGTATCAGGGGAATGAGCAAGGTAAATACATTGGGTTACAGGGATAGTGCCTGGGTGAGTTGTGCAGGCTTGACGGCCTCCTTCTACACTGTAGGGATTCTATGAACACATTTCTTCAAATGCTTTTGTTACAATATCATTTTTTTTAATATATTCTCCAGAAGTGAGAGTTTGTTGTCCATCTTTGATGTCCTTGAGATGGTGAGCTGCCTTATTTATCTCATCGAACCCAGGGGAAGGTAGCAGTTAGATCCAAGATTGACTCGATAACTGGAAACAAAACGTTGATGCATGTTTTGTGTGAATGTGAAACAGTTTCCAGTGGCGTTTGGTAGCACAGTGGGTTAGCACTGCTGCTTCACAGCTCCAGCGACGTGGGTTCAATTCCCGGCTCGGGTCACTGTCTGATGGAGTTCAATCCTGAAAAGTGCGAGAGGCAAACAAAGCGAGGAGAGAGGCTGAGGAAGAGAGAGACCTTGAGGTCCGCAGGTCCCTGAAGGTGGCAGGAGAGGAGGACAAGGTGGTCAGAAAGCACGTAGAATGTTTTTCTTTCCTGGGAAAGGTACAAAAGCAGGGATCTAATGCCGGAACATTGCTTAGGCTGGAATTTTGTGCGCAGTTCTGGTCATCATGTTACAGGAAGGGCATACTTGCCATGGAGAAAGTGCGGAGGAGATTTACAAGAATGTTGCCAGATTTTAAAAGCTGCCCATGAGGGAAAATTGCATGGATTCGGGTTGCTTTCCTTGGAGACTGAGGGGTGAACTAATTGAGGTGTTTCTGCTCGATGGTAACCCCCCCATCAGGATGTTGAAAGTAGGAGATTCCCATTTGCATGGAGACATTGATCCTTCTGTGACACTGTTGTTTATCCTCAGGGTTTGACATTAGTCTGCTTGGTTATCTGATTCCCTGTCACCTAATCCTTCGATATTAGATTGGACATTATCTGATCTTTGGTTAAATTCTCCCTGGTTATCTGTTCCCTAGTCTTCCGCTACCTGTTTATCTCCTACTTGCTTATCTGCTACCTGGTTATCTTCTCCCTGGTTATCCGCTCCCAATCCTGTTTTCCAATTTTCCCTGAAGGCCAAGAAGGATTTTCAATGATTTGCAGATATTTCCCAGCAGTGACTATACCAGCATGAATATACCAGTGATGAATATACAAGTGTGAATATACCAGTGCGAATATACCAGTGCGAATATACCAGTGGTGGATATACCAGTGGTGAATATACCCGTGTCAATATACCAGCGTGAATATACTGTTGGTGAATATACCAGCGTGAATATACTGTTGGTGAATATACCAGCGTGAATATACTAGCGGTGAATATACCAGCGTGAATATACTAGTGGTGAATATACCAGTGATGAATATATCAATGTGAATATACCAGTAGTGAATACCAGTGTGAATATACCAGTGTGAATATACCAGTGGTGAATATACTAGTGGTGAATATACCAGTGATGAATATAACAGTGTGAATACACTAGGGGTGAATATACCAGTGTGTATGTACTAGTGGTGACTAAACCAGTGGTGAATATACCAGCAGTGAATATACCAATGCGAATACACCAGTGATGAATATACCAGTGTGAATATACCAGTGGTGAATATACTAACATTTTCAGTCTCAGGTGGGGAAGAGAGAGCTTGGCTGATGCCTCATTTTGTTTCTTCCTCATTGCAGTTAATTGCTATCAGGTTGCTCAGAATGACTGTGGCTCCTGTTTAAGGGAACTAGGTCAGCTGGATCACATGTTAGCCACACACATTGTGGACCCTTTGCTGGGCGAACAGCCAGCAGTGTGCTATTCCCCATTGAGCTGCATGTTCACATGAAGGAAATTAAGGGCAGGGGCAGCATTCAGTTAGTATTGGCCCACTCTTTGTCAAAGATTGCAGTGAATCCGTGCTCATCCACTTCCTATAATGATTTCTATCTGCTCTAGTTCTGCCCCTCACTTAATCAATCAATATCTATTTGTAACTTTCCCCTCCTGTCTACATACTACTAATTCACTGTCATCAGCAAAATTGGTTCCCTTTTGCTCCCATCCAAGTCATTTATAAATATAATGAACAATACAGATCCCTGGGGTATATCTTGCCAATTTGAGTATTATCTCCTGTCTCCTGCTAATTATCCACGTCAACAATATACTTCCAATTCCATGGTGTCAGGAATCCTTCATGTGAAAATTGCCCAGTGGAAATGTGATTAGTAACAGGGGTGGCACGGTGGTTAGATCTGCTGCTTCACAATGCCAAGGACCCGGGTTCAATTCCAGCCTCGGGTCACTGTCTGTGTAGAGTTTACACACTCTCCCCGTGTCTGCGAGGGTTTCCTCCCACACTCCAAAGATGTACAGGTTCGGTGTAAATTACCCCTTAGCGCCAGGGGGACGAGGAAGGTAATTGGGATTACATAGGTGGCACAACAATTAGCACTGCTGCCTCACAGTGCCAGGGAGCTGGTTCAATTCCCAGCTTGGGTGAGTATGTGGAGCTTGCATGTTCTCCCCATGCCTGCGTGGGTTTCCTCCGGGTGCTCCGATTTTCTCCCTCAGTCCAAAGATGTGCTGGTCAGACCATGCTATATTATCCTTTAGTGTCAGGAGACCAGCTAGGGTAAATGAATGTGGATAGGGCCTGTGTGTGCTTGTGGTTGGTGCAGACTTGATGAGCTGAATGCCTTCTTCTGCACTGTACGATACTATGGGGAAGGGGCCTGGATTGAGGTTGGTGCAGACTCGATAGGTTAAATGGCCTCCTTCTGCACTGTAAAGAATTCTATAACAACCATTGACATTCCTTAGCCACTACCAGATTTACCTCCTCAAAAAGTAGGAAGGATTATTCAAAGTAGGGATAGCAAGGCACTTGTATTCCCTAACTTAGTTAGCAGTGGGAAAGGGTTTATCATCAGAGAGCAGAACTGTGAGGAGTCAGGTTTAGTACCACCCATCCAATATTTCGAAATGCTGAAATTTCCATGGATTTGTCAAGCATTGTAAGAGAATCTGATGCCGGGTTTAGATGGATTGTCTGAGTTTTCCTCACTAGGAATGCTGCTTGCTCTCCCAAAAGGTGTGGCAGCTACAAATAATCAACAAACTCACTTTAACGAAACTGGGATATTGCAGGATCTGTACACAATGCAATGTGAGCAGAGGTTGGAGCAAGAGGTTAAAGAACAGCCGAGATAATGAGGTAAGGAAGACGGAGCTGAATTTCTGCATCGTCTTTCTGCTCGTTTACCGGAACATTCTTTTTCCAGTGTGTTTCCATAAAAATCCCCCAAAATTACCCCCAGTGAGAGGAAGAACCTTCACAGAAACATATCCACATAACGGGTACCCATTCACTATGACATTGCTTAAATAATAAGGCCATAAGATGTAGGAGCTGAATTAGGCCACTCAACCCGTCAAGTCTGCTCCATCATTCAGTCATGGTTCAACCCTTCTGCCCTTTCTCCATAATTTTTAATCCTCTTATCAATCAAGAATATCTCTGTCTCAAATACGCTCAATAACTGACCTCCACAGCCTTCTGCACCAATGAATTCCACAGATTCATCACCCTCTGGTTGAAGAAATTCTTTCTCATTTTGGTTCTGAAGGTTTGTCTCTTTGCTCTGAAGGTACACCCTTGGATCCTAGCCTCTCCTCCTGCTGGAAACATCTTCCCTGCATCCAGGCTACCCAGGCCTTTCAGTATTCTGTAAGTTTCAATGAGATTCCCCCACCTTTCATCGAACATAGAACCCTACAGTGCAGAAAGAAGCCCTTCGGCCCATCGAGTCTGCACCAACCACAATCCCACCCAAGCTCTACCCCCATATTCCTACATATTATACCCACTAATCCTCTAACCTACACATCCCTGGATACCAAGGGGCAATTTCTTAGCATGGCCAATCAACCTAACCCGCACATTTTGGACTGTGGAAGGAAACCGGAGGAAACCCACGCAGATACATGGAGAATGTGCAAACTCTACACAGACAGTGACCCGAGCCGGGAATCGAACCCAGGACCCTGGAGCTGTGAAGCAGCAATGCTAACCGCTGCACTACTGTGCCACCCCTTCTAAACTCTATCACGTACAGACCCAGAGTCCTCAAACACTCCTCATACTTCAAGCCTATCATTTTCATGAACCTCCTCTGCAGCCTGTCCAAGGCCAGCACCTCCTTCCTTAGATACGGGGCCCTAAGTTGCTCTCTATACTCTTGAGTGTGGACTGAAGAGCCTTATGAAGCCTCAGTAGTGAATCCCTGAGGAAGTTATGGAACATAGAACATTACAGCACAGTACAGGCCCTTCGGCTCTCGATGTTGCGCCAACCAGGGGAACCAATCTAATGACCCTCTAACCTAAACTATTCCAATATTATCCGTATGCCTAACCACTGACCATTTGAACGTCCTTAAAGTTGGGGAGTCCACAACTGCTGCAGGCAGGGCATTCCACCCTCTGAGTAAAGAACATACCTCTGACATCCGTCCTATATTTATCAATCCTCAATTTAAAGCTATGTCCCCTCATGTTAGCCACCACCATTTGAGGAAAAAGGCTCTCACTGTCGATCCTATCTAAGCCTCTGATCACCTTGTGTGCCTCAATTAAATCACTTCTTAACCTTCTTCTCTCTAACGAAAACAACCTCAAGTCCCTCAGCCTTTGCTCATAAGATCCTCATAAGTTCGGATGGGACTTTGAAATGTTCTGAGGTGGTGATGTTGGAGTGGCATCACAGACCATGCAGGTTGGCATCCTAATGAATCCCTCAGTGTGAGTGTTTACGTTTCACTTATCGACGCACTTCCCACGTTCTGTTGGTAACATTAACCTCTGCCGAGAGGGGGAAGCAGAAAGTGTTCATTCACACCGCCTAATTTTCCTTCAAACCCTCTCAAACTTTCCGTTAGCGTCTGACTTGAAATCTATTAGATTAATCTACATTTGTGAAGTATATTTCTGTGAATATATTCTATTCCATTGCACTGTCATGGAGAAGACAATGTAAGTAATAACTTTCTGCTTTGAGCATCAACAGTATGGCAGATTTCTAATTATCATATATGATGCATTGAAATGATTAACATTATATTTCAATTTACTTTCTTTTTCTGAGCACATAATAGTCATTAGTGTCAGGAGAGATAGTGTGAGAAAATTAATGCTCATCCCACTGTATAGCTGTATTTGATATATTCACGTTCTCGCAGATATTTGTACCAGTAGCCCCACAAATAAATTTGGGAAAGGTGTTCATGGAATTTTGAATGTTCATTTTCCAACTTTCTGATGTCTGAATGTTGCACACCTTATTCGAGTCTGCATGCCTGCTGTGCACAAACATAAAGCCCCCCTCGTTTGATATACTGCATTTTATGCATAGTTATTAGCTAGCAGCTAAGACAGTAGAAAGGAAAATAGCATAATTTCATTTTAATAACATTGCTTTTGGACAGCAGCGCATTTAAATTAACCTTGTCGTTATGATCTCTCGGAGACAACTTGGCTAATCCTTCACAGAAACCAAATATTAAAAAAAAGAGCGAACTGCTGGAGCTGTACTTGTGAACTTTGCAATTATCATAATCCTTCCGACCAATTAGAGAGTGTAAGTCAACAATTATAGATGTTTCTCTGAATAATCTTTCTCGCCCCATTTTCTCTCTTACACGTGTCACTGGAAATAATCGGGACAGAACAATGACATGCATTTTTATAAATAGACTGATGTGGTAGCCATTTATCCACGTGTTTCGTTCTTGCAATTGTGTGAAATGTTAAATTCCTATTCTCGATCATCATTAATTTGGGAAAAAGACCATTACCTAATAATGCAAAATGGACTGACCGCCCGCAAGAACAGAACAGTCAGTCACCATTTCTAACTGTCAGTTGCAATTCGGATTCCCGACACAGGGTGTGATGAAGCGTGAAGTACATGAAACTGTGCGACTGATTAAAGCTGTTTCATTTCTATTTCCATATTTTCCTCGGCTTAAACTCACTCGGGTAAAGAAATTATTAACAGAAGGTTTAAAATGTACAAATACGTCCAACTATCCACCAGTGCAAAAACTACAGACACAAAACCACCTCCCCCCAACCCTGGCATGCTAAAAGAAAAATCAAACTCTGCCGAGAATAAGATCACAAAACTTGACCAAGTGAGAAAAAAATATATCAAATTATCCAGATGTTGTTTATAGCTGAAAAGTACTTTGCACAATGGTTGCTGGTATTTGGATTGAAGCAGTTGTGACTTGGTAATTCTAATTTTTGCTGGAAGATTAATTTGCAATCTTCCTTTGAGAATTCTGAGTTTGCAGCAATGAGGTCTTCTGGGGGGTTTTCAAATCGTAAACACCTTTGATGAAGATGTATCAGGAGAAGAGGGAGGGGTAAAGCTCTTACCCCCTCCTGTACCTTGTATCTCTATTACTTAAAATTCAGTACATTTGTGTGCCTAAGATCTGTGTCACGTAATCTGCCTGTTTTCAATCTGAGCTATTATTCACTGTATCTGACAGCTTCACAGACTTTGTTCCAATAAATAAGATTGTGCCCTTCACAAATACAATATAATAGATATTGTAGACCACTGTCATTTGCTCAGCAGAAGTGTTATTTCCAAAAAGTTACATATGTATGTCTAGCTGATGACGCTATCAATTAATACTCAATATCTTTGTTGTTCATAGTATATATAAATGATTTAGAGGAAAATGTAGCTGGTCTGACTAGTAAGTTTGCAGACAACACAAACATTCATAGAGTTGTGGATAGTGAAGAGAATTGTTAGAGGATGTAACAAGATATATATTGGTTGGAGAGTTGAGCAGGGAAATGGCAGATGGAGTTTAATGTCCATCTGTGTGAATTAATGCTTTTTGGAAGGGCCAGTGCATGTAGGAATTATACAGTAAAAGATAGAATCCTTAGGAGTATTGACAGGCAGAGGGATCTGGGTGTACAGATAAACAGGTCACTGAAAGTGGTAACGCAAGTGGAGAACGTAGTCAAGAAGGCATACATAGAACCCTACAGTACAGAAAGAGGCCCTTCGGCCCATCAAGTCTGCACCAAACACAATCCCACCCAGGCCAACCCCATATCTCTTCATATTATATCCACTAATCCCTCTAACCTATGTATTCCTGGACACTAAGGGGCAAGTTCTTAGCACAGCCAATCAACCTAACCTGCACATCTTTGGACTGTGGGAGTACTCAAAGGAAACCCACACAGACACAAGGAGAATGTGCAGACTCCATACAGACAGTGACCCGGGTCAGGAATCGAACCCACAAGCCTGGAGCTGTGAATCAGCAATGCTAACCACTGTGTTACCATGCCACCCATACAACATGCTTACCTTCATCAGTCAGGGCATTGAGTATAAAAATTGGCAGGTCACGCTAAAGCTGTATAGAACTTTAGTTAGGCCTCACTTGGAATATTGTGTACAATTCTGGTTGCCACACTGCCAGAAGGATGTGGAGGCTTTGGAGAGGATACAGAAGAGGTTTACCAGAGTGTTGCTTGGTCTGGAAAGTATTATCTATGAGGAGATGTTGGATAAACTTGGTTTGTTCTCACTGGAATGATGGAGGTTGAGGAGTGACTTGATAGAAATCTACAAGATGATAAGGACAGAGTGGATAGTCAGATGCTCTTTCTGCGAATGGAAAAGGGGGCACAGGTTTACGGTGCATGGGGTAAAGTTTACAGGAGATGTGCGAGGCAAGTATTTTGCACAAAGGGTTGTGTATGTCTGGAATATTCCAGGGAGGTTTTGGGAGCAGGTATGATAGTGGTATTTAAGAGGCAACTAGATGAAATGGGATGGAAATGGAAGGATGCGGACTCACTAAATGCATACAGTTTTAGTTTAGACAGGCATCATGACCAGTACAGGCTTGAAGGGCAGAAGGGCCTATTCCTGTGCTATACTGTCCTTTGTTCTTTCTTTTTTAGTACATCTTCATAACACTCTACTGTAAAAAATCTGCTTCCCAATAATCTTACCCACATTTGCAGAAATATCTAGTTATGTGGGTGATGAATATTCCCCGGGTGTGCCCGGGTTGCTCTGTCAATGATACCCCTCCTGCACTGGCGGGAAAATAGTCAAGTCTCCATTCACTCTCACTGGAATCAGCTAGTCTTAGAAACATAGAAACTTGGAAACTAGAGACAGGAATAGGCCATTCAGCCCTTCAAGCTTGCTCCACCATTCATTTTGCCTATGGCTGATCATTCAACTCAGAAACCTGATCTTGATTCTTCACCGGAAGAATCTGGGCTAGTGGGAGGTCTGAGTGTGTGAAATGGTGCACTCTCAGAAACATTCAACTCCTGTGAAAAATCATCGTTAGCAATCTCCCACTGACTGCCAGAGACCAACGAGAAACCCAAAGGATGAAAGGAGATATAGTGCGGGTGCTGGAATGTGAAACCAAAAGAGAAAACGCTGGAAAAGGCCTGGCAGCATCTGTAAGGAGAGAAAAGAGCTGACATTTCGACTCCAGATGACTCTTCATCAAAGCTGAAAAGCAGAGAAAGTGGGAGATATTCTCCTGTCGGGTGAGGGAATGAAAGATGAGTCATAGCCGTACAAGCAAAGGGGAAAGGCTGCTAATGGCAGTCTGTAGAGAGGATAAAGGGTGTGAATGGCCAAACAGCAGAGAAATCAGAGGGGAAACTGTGACAGAGGAAGATGTTGGGTGAGGGGGAAGGATGGGTAGGAGAGAGTTAAAATTGAGAAAGAAGGGAAAGGGGGAAACAAAGGAGGAAAAGTAGTAAGAAAAGAGGGGACAAAATAGAGGGAAAGGGTGGTGGGGGAGAAAGAAAATAAAGAAAGAGAATAAAGAATTAAAAGTCTAGAACAGTTAAAAACAAAATGAAAACAAATGGGTCAAGGTGGGATGGAGCTAATCATCTATAGTTGTTGAATTTGATGCTGAGGTTGTAAAGTGTTGAGTCGGAAAATGAGATGCTGTTCCACCAGTTTGTGTTAAGCTTCACTGGAACATTGCAGCAGGACAAGGAGATACTTGTGGGTATAGGAGCAGGATCGTATGTTAAAACGGCAAGCCACCGGAAGGTTGCACACAGACCGAAGATGCTCAGCAAAGAGATCACCCCCCAGTCTACGCTTGGTCCAAGAGATGAGAGCGATTGAGTGGGGGAAGAATGTTACAATTGGAATTTCACCTTGAGATGAACTCACGGTTCAATGATTAATATTTAATTGTGGGAGATTGCTCTAACACCATTGCAGATAGTGAAACTCTTTACCTCCACCACTCTGCAGTCATTCTCTGGGAAAAGCCCCTCTCCTTTATGATCCCCACCCAGCAAACATTTAAAAATATTCAAACATGGAATGCGGGTGTCACTGATTGGACCAGCATTTATTGTCCTCCCCTAATTGCCCTTGAAAGGGCATTTACAAGTCAACCACATTGTTGTGTGTCTGGAATCATATGCAGGCCAGACCAGGCAAAGGAGGCAGATTTCCTTCCCAAAGGACATTGGTGAACCAGATGGGTTTTTCTGACAATCAAGAATGGTTTCATGGCCATCATCAGACTTTTAATTGTTCTTAAATTCAAATTTCACCATCTGCCAGGATGGGATTGAAGCCTGGGTCCCCAGGCTATTATCCTGGGTCACTGGATTATTAGTCCAATAGCAACCCCACCACAGTTAGATGGTTTGTTTGTGAGTTTTAAATTTGATCTCTTAAAATGGGGTTGAAACTGAAGATTGGGGAGATATATGTATTGCCCAAAATTGATTTGTGCCATTATTTCATAACAACAAGACATGGCCTGTTAAACATTTTCCTGTAACCTTTAGCCTAAAACAATGGTTAGCACTGCTACCTCACAGGGACCTACGTTTAGTTTCCAACTTGGATCACTGTGTGGAGTTTGCACATTCTTCCCGTGTCTATGTGGGTTTCTTCCGTGTGATCCAGTTTCCTCCAAAGATGTGCTGATTAGGTATGCTGACCCAAACAGGGGCCAGAGTGTGACGACTAGGGGAATTTCTCAGTAACTTCATTGCAGTGTTATTGTAAGCCTTACTTACGATTAATAAAACTTTTAAACTTTTGCCCTGTAATTTGCAGGAAATTATAGAACATAAAACATAGAAAACAGGCCCTTCGGCCCACAAGTTGCTCTTATCAATGTGGCACAAGTATCAATTGTGAATGATGGAACCATGTATACCCGAAACCATGATGTGGAGATGCCGGCATTGGACTGGGGTAAAACAGAAAGAAATCCCACGACACCAGCTTAAAGTCCAACAAGTTTATTTGTAGCAAATGCTCCATGCTTTCAGGACAGCCTGTCCCTTCGTCAGGTGGGTGGAGTTCTTGTTGGACTTCAAGCTGGTGTTGTGGGATTTCTTCCTGTTTTTCCCCTAAACCAATCAGATTCAAGAACTGAGAGTGATGCCAAGCTCACATGGGGACTTAATGAGATATATTCAATAGAGAAAGTGAAATAGAGAGAGGGCAATTTTGGATTTAGATTGGAGGAGAAAGAGAGAAGAGAGACAGAAAAGAACAATGTAGAAATGTGAGAAAAATAAAAATTAAATTAAAAATGTGAATTGCTTTATATTTATAAGTATTTAGTAATTGCAGCATTAAGTCTGAAGATTTCCTTTGTTGAGCAAAGAAATTAATTGCTGTTTTAACAAATGTCACATTGTTAATAGGGGAGTGGAGTCCAGGTGGAGGTGAGGGGTGGGGGATACTGTGTTCACCTACCTGAGCCACCAGCTGCTCTTGCTTTCCTAGGACACATCCATGACCTGCTCAATGCAGGTTATCAAAGCATCACTGGACATGATCATAGAACATAGAACCCTACAGTGCAGAAGGAGGCCCTTCGGCTCATCGAGTCTGTACCATGTCCTGCCTGAAAGGAGCCCCCAGCATAGATATTTGGGCGGCACAGTGATTTTGATGTTGATTTGACTTAGTTTCGCACTGCTGCCTCATAGCACCAGGGACCTGTCTGTGCGGAATCTGCACAATCTTCCTGGGGCTGCATGGGTTCCCTCCGGGTGCTCCGGTTTCCTCCCACAGTCCAAAGATGTGCGGGTTAGGTGGATTGGCTGTGCTAAAATTGCCCCTTACTATCAGGGGGATTAGCAAGGTAAATATATAGAGTTTATGGGGATAGGGTTTGGATGACATTATGGTTGGTGTATATTCAATGGGCTCCTTCTGCACTGTAGATTCTATGAATTCACACACAAGGAAATGAGCCTCAACAGGTTCACTGGCCCCTATCATCACTCCAAGTTTCACGTGAGGATATAAATCATGCCCTTCTATATCCGTGTCATCGGTTTTGGGTACAAACAACGCTTCAACTGCAGTCAACTTAGGTACAAACAACTCTTAAATCTAGAGTACTCAATTTCCAAGCTTTAATAACTCGTGTGAGAACACGAGACAAGCAAAATATTGCTGAGTGTTCTGTTGATTCATACAGAAAATTTGACAATTATAATTAATGACAGCAAATGAGAAATGGTAACTTTTTTCTAATCCTTCATTGGCGTAGATATTCACCAACTTCCACACTTGTCTGTTTTTGTCTTTTAAGGGCAAACTGATAAGCCCTCCACGAGGATCTATGTACATTCATTTTCCAAATATTTGGCTAGCAGATAGAAGACAGAGGGTGGTGGTTGATGGGAGATATTCATCGTGGAGTTCGGTGACAAGTGGTGTACCTCAGGGGTCTGTTTTGGGGCCCCTGCTGTTTGTAATTTTTATAAATGATCTGGATGAGGTATTGAAGGATGGATTAGTAAATTTGCAGATGACACTAAAGTCGGTGGAGTTGTAGATAGTGAAGAGGGGTGTTATAGTTTGCAGAGGGACTTGGACAAGTTGCAGAGCTGGGCCGAGAGGTGGCAAATGGAGTTTAATGTGGAAAAGTGTGAGGTAATGCACGATGGCAGGAATAATAAATGTGTAGAGTATAGGGCTAATGGTAGGATTCTTAGTAGTCTTGATGAACAGAGGGATCTTGGTGTTTATGTGCATAGATCCCTGAAAATAGGCAGTCAAGTCGAGAAGGTTGTTAAGAAGGCATATGGAGTCTTAGCTTTTATTGGTAGGGGGATTGAATTTCGAGCCGCAACGTCATGTTGCAACTGTACAAAACTCTAGTGCGGCCGCACTTGGAGTATTGTGTGCAGTTCTGGTCCCCACATTATAAGAAAGATGTGGAGGCCTTGGAGAGGGTACAGAGGAGGTTTACCAGGATGTTGCCTGGTATGGAGGGCAGGTCTATGAGGAGAGGCTGAGGGATTTGAGGTTGTTTTCGTTAGAAAGGAGGAGGCTAAGAGGGGACCTGATCGAAACATATAAGAGGATTAGAGGTTTAGATAGGGTGGACAGTGATAGCCTTTTTCCTAGGATGGAGAAAGCTAGCACGAGGGGACACAGCTTAAATTAAGGGGTGATAGTTATAGGACGGATATCAGAGGTAGGTTCTTTACCCAGAGGGTGGTTAGGGAGTGGAATGCCCTGCCTGCGGCAGTTGTAGATGCGCCAAGTTTGGTGGCGTTTAAGAGGTTCGTTGATAAGTATATGGAAGAGAAGGGAATGGTTTAGTTTGGAGGGGCATTGCTTTTTATATTGGTCGGCGCAACATCGAAGGCCGAAGGGCCTGTTCTGTGCTGTAATGTTCTATGATCTATGTTCTATGTTCTATAAATTCTTCTTCAGCAAATTCATAGGCCAGGACGAGACAGGGCTTTGGATAGGATCACGAGGGCGACAGATAGAATGACGTAGTAAGAGAGAAGTTAGATAACTATATTACAAGACACTGAGCGCAAGGCCAGGGCTGCATTAAGGTATTGAGAAAAGTCTTGAGAAACCGCCAGCAATGTTAGGGAGCCAACACCACCAGGTTGTATCTGAGCAACTGCTCCTGAATGGTTCGCACATCTGTCTCAATCCTATGATCCTGATTGATGTAGAAGCCGCACGTGTCATTGACAGCCACACAAACTCTCCCTTGTTGCTCCCAAGAGATCAAGGTCCGTGGGTTTCTGAAGCACCGCTTTAGAAAGGGATTGAATCTCCAACGTAGGCTCTGAATGGTGTCTATGGTGCTATTCTCAATTAGTTTTGGGGCTTGCACGATGGATTGCATTGATCAGAGAAATACCTCACTCTCACTTCCTCACAGAATATGCATAGAGCTCATGAAAGGCTCTTAAAAAGGCAAAAGCAGACAAGTGTGGAAATTAGGTTACAAACAATTGTGAAAATTTAAGTTTCATAATTATCAAAAAATTCTGTCAAGTAATGGAAAATAATTATTAGCCAAAACACGACCAATACTTAAATACACAGGATAAATGAGTATTTCTGAAACCTTGTTCTATAAACACTGCATTCCAGGCTAGGACAACAGAATGAAAACAAAGAACAAGTTACCACGACAATTACCAAATAGCAAAATATGAGGACATATTATGCTAATGGTTTTTTATCAGATAAGAAAGAGCAAAATGCTATGGCAGCAGAAATATTAATAATGGTCTTTTCTAATTCTACAAGTCCAAGAGCAGGGAGGCGAGCTCGGATCAACTTGTGGAAGCCGGTTTTTATGGGTAATTAATGGGTTCAGAACTGACCATTTCCTAATCAATAAATTGATTAGGGATAGTTAGCACGGTTTTGTGAAGGGTAGGTCATGCCTCACAAACCTTATTGAGTTTTTTGAGGAGGTGACCAAAGAGGTAGATAAGGGTAAGGCAGTTAATGTAGTGTATATGGATTTTAGCAAAGCGTTTGATAAGGTTCCCCATGGTAGGCTACTGCAGAAAGTGCAGATGCATGGGATTGAAGGTGATTTAGCATTTGGATTAGGAATTGGCTAGCTGATAGAAGACAGAGGGTGGTGGTTGATGGGAAATATTCAACCTGGAGTGCAGTTACAAGTGGTGTACCTCAAGGATCTGTTTTAGGCCCACTGCTGTTTGTCATTTTTATAAATGACCTAGATGAGGGTGTAAAGGGTTGGATTAGTAAATTTGCTGACGATACCAAAGTGGGGGGAGTTGTAGATAGCGAGGATGGATGTTACAGTTTGCAGAGAGACATAGGTTGCAGAGCTGGGCCGTGAGGTGGCAAATGGAATTCAATAAGGATAAGTGTGAGGTGATTCACTTTGGTAGGAATAACAGGCATATGAAATATAGGGCTAATGGAAGGACCGTTAATAGTGTTGTTGAGCAGAAGGATCTTGGGGTACAAGTACATAGTCTTTGAAAGTTGGCACCCAGGTTGATAAAGTTGTTAAGAAGGCGTACGGTGTGTTAGCTTTTATTGGTAGAGGGATTGAATTTAGGAGCCGTGAGGTTATGTTACAACTGTACAAAACTCTGGGGCGGCCGCACTTGGAGTACTGCGTACAGTTCTGGTCGCCGCATTATAAGAAAGATGTGGAAGCATTGGAAAGGGTGCAGAGGAGGTTTACCAGGATGTTGCCTGGTATGGTGGGAAGGCCTTATGAGGAAAGGCTGGGGGACCTGAGGTTATTTTCATTAGAGAGAAGAAGGTTACGCGGTGACCTAATTGAGGCGTATAAGATGATCAAGGGATTGGATAGGGTGGATAGTGAGAGCCTTTTTCCTCGGCTGGTGATGACCAACACGAGGGGACATAACTTTAAATTAAGAGGTGGTAATTATAGGACGGATGTCAGAGGCAGGTTCTTTACATAGAGGGTGGTGAGGGCGTGGAATGCCCTGCCTGCAGCAGTTGTGGACTCGCCTATTTTGGGGGCATTCAAATGTTCAGTGGATAGGCATATGGATGATATTGGAATAGTTTAGGTTAGAGGGTCCACTGGCCGGCGCAATATCGAGGGCCGAAGGGCCTGTACTGCAGTGTAATGTTCTATGTTCTATGTTCTATGATGCCTCATGAATTCTAGGTGATTGTAGATGGATAGATGCTTGACCCCAAAGACCTAAGGGACAATGTGTCCTATGGTGCAGGTGCCAGCCCAACCAACGGTGAGGTTGTATGATTGCTGGCAATCACATCTACTCCGATTGGATTATATGAGATTGATTTCAGATATGTGGGATACATGAGGACTCATTATCCTTTCGCTCCTAAAAGAATGTCTGCCAGCCAGACTGTGGAAGCGGGATCAGGTTTCCTGGCCATTATAAGCAGCAAGGTGGGCACAAGAACTCAATGACAAACCTCCCACCTGAATGCCACCATGGGTATAATTTTCTTCAAATGCATAGTCACAGGGATTGCCCCCAAGTAGGTGCACGATGGATAAGGATCATCCTATTATACATGAGCTACATAGAGACTAAAGGGAGGGTAAAAGAGCGCAGCTCCGATGAGGCAGAGTTGGCAGGGAGATGAGTACAGATCCAACACTGGGCCTGGTTGCCCTGTGAAGCAATAGCCTGCATCCTTTGAACCGCAGAATTGTTAATCCATGCCTCCTGCAAAGGGTAGTACGATCAATAAAAAAGTCCTCATTTCCAACAATATCATGTCCTTATTTAAGTTCTTTCTTCCAAAGATGGTGCATTCTTGCTTTGAGTGGCGTGGATCTATAGAGACCTTCCAAGATGTTCCAGCTGGAAGGTTTTCAGGAAAAGGAAGTTTCCTGTCTGGTAAGGGTGGCATCCTTCAATGGTAACCCTGTTCTGTGCTTCAGTGACCTGGGAATGCAGACTTTTGAGGGAGTGAGTTAAAGCCAGGCAATAATCCAACATTCCTTCATCCATGGACTGAATATCCATCTGTTTAACGGTAACGAGTGGGGAGACAGCTAAGTACACGATACATCCCATTGCTATCTTATAAGATGACAGAGAGATGGTACGATTGGGATGGAAGTGTGTATGGTCAGACATATAAGATAATGAAGGGGCTGGATAGGGTAAAGGTAGAGAGATTCTTCCAGCTTAGAAAGGAAACCAGAACTAGAGGGCACAGCCTCAAATTAAGAGGGGTCAGTTTTGATCGGAGTTGAGGAGGAATTGCTTCTCTCGGAGGGTGGTGAATCTCTGGAATTCTCTGCCCATTGAAGTGGTGGAGGAATATATTTAAGTCACAGGTAGATAGATTGCAGACAGATAAGGGAATTAGGGTTTATGGGGAGCAGGCGGGAAGTGGAACTGATCCACTTCAGATCAGCCATGATCTTATTGAATGGTGGGGCAGACTCAAGGGGCTGAATGGCCTACTTCTGCTCCTATTTCTTATGTTCATTGGGGGGCTAAGGATAGGGTCTCGAGCCATTTCAATCCTCTTTCTCCACACAATTTGGCTGGCTTATTTTTTAGTGTTGCGTTCTGCTTTTCCACAGCGTCTGTGGACTGTGGGTAACAACAGCAAGACAAGTGATGTTTGCATTTTCAACAATTCCTGAATTACTTTACCCCTAAAATGAAGGCCATTGTCATTGGAGAGATCTTCCGGAATACCAAATCTCGGTATGGATTCTCTCAGCTATATTTAGCCACAGTCATAGCATCATTTTCACTCACGTAAAAATAACAGCAAGCTCAGAGCTATATCCCATATGTTGAGGCTTCTGTATAATGTCCATTTGTAAATGCACCAAAGGGCCCCTCGTCTTCCCAGGATTATAGCGCTGGCAGGGCAGGCGCTGATGACAATTTTTCCTGCTTTGTGGAATTGTGAACCATCCCCTCTTTGGACGTCCTAACTGTATACGTACATGCAGGCAAACCAAGATGTGAGTTAAGCAGGGACCATAGCGCACCCAACTGGGGAACCCCAAAGACATCGGAATACCGGGAACATTGGGCCCAAAGCCATGCATTCCGTTCCAACTGGAAGCACTGGGAAGCCAGTCTTACCTTTTGTGACAACCTAATAAGCATTCTGGCAGCTGGAGTTAGTTTGAATTAACATCATAAATTTTTTTGTGGACTTTGGATGATCAAGAAAGTTGTTACTTAGGGTTAACCCTTAGTAAGCCAATGACATAGCTTATTTTAGAACATAGAACATAGAACATTACAGCACAGAACAGGCCCTTCGGCCTTCGATGTTGCGCCGACCAATATAAAAAGCAATGCCCCTCCAAACTAACCATTCCCTTCTCTTCCATATACTTATCAACTAACCTCTTAAACGCCACCAAACTTGGCGCATCTACAACTGCTGCAGGCAGGGCATTCCACTCCCGAACCACCCTTTGGGTAAAGAACCTACCTCAGATATCCGTCCTATAACTATCACCCCTTAATTTAAAGCTGTGTCCCCTCGTGCTAGCTTTCTCCATCCTAGGAAAAAGGCTATCACTGTCCACCCTATCTAAACCTCTAATCATCTTATATTTTCACCCGTAAAACAGAAAATATAGCTCAATCTACTTGCTTTGTGACACAATTTGGCATCATCTGCAATTTCAATAGCAACAAGACTGCGGCAAAGTCCCAAACTAAATCACAAGATTTGTGAAACTGATTTATGGAGATGGTGTAAAACGGGTGGTTACAGTTCACCAGTTACAACCTCTCTCCTGAATTTCTGGAAGAGGTGTAAAAATGGAGCAGCAGATCCAAAAGTGTAGGCACCATTTTAGGCAAATGACAAAAATAAATATTTCTCCCAATCTTTCAATATCATCATAAAACCCTACAGTGTAGAAAAAGGCCCTTCAGTCCATCGAGTCTGCACCGAACACCATCCCACCCAGATTCTACACATATCATAATGTTGCAGTTGTATAAAATGCTGGTTAGACCTCATTTGGAATACTGTGTCCTTTTTATATAAGGACGTGGAGACTCTGGAGAGAGTGCAGAGGAGGTTTACCAGGATGCTGCCTGGTATGGAAGGTCTAAGTTACGAGGAGAGATTAGGCAAATTGGGACTGTTTTCCTTAGAAAGACGTAGACTTAGAGGAGATCTGATAGAGGTGTACAAGATTTTGAAGGGGATTGATAGAGTAAACAGGGTTAAGCTTTTTCCTAGGATGAACTCAAATAGCATGAGGGGTCACGGGCTTAGGGTGAGGGGGGTAAGGTATAATTTGGATGCTAGAGGGAGTTTTTTCACACAGAGTGTGGTGGGGGTATGGAATGCACTGCCAAGTAAAGTGGTGGAGGCAGGTACTCTGGAGTTATTTAAGAAATACTTAGATGGGCACAGGAACAGAATGGAAATGGAGGGGTATAGAAAACTGATTTAAAATAAGGATCATGAGCCTTGGGAGTCCATGGGAAGTGTGTAAATAGATGATGATATTGATGTACTTGTTTTTGTCCTACAGATGCTTTGGTCCACCTTGTTGTCTAACGAGGGGCTTACATGCGATAGGTCGTGAGAGGACTGCTCTTGGATCTTTTTTGGGAGTATCCTAGTGCTTCACGTTGTTAGTGTACGCTTGACCTGGACCATTTGATGGGCAACACGACAGCTCAGTGACTATCGCTGTGCTGTGCAGATACATTGATTTGGGCCTGTGTCTGTGGGAGTTTGCGCATTCTCCCTGTGCTTGCGTGAGTTTTCTCCAGGAGCTCCGGTTTCCTCCCACATCCCAAAGATGTGCTCTTAGGCTAATTGGCAAAACAAATTCTCCTTAAATTGTCTCAAATTTGGTTTTTAATCCATAGATCTATAAATATGGACAGGGATCGCGGGTAGAGATGGGAACATTGGGGTGGCGGCACGGGCTCGTTGGGCCGAAGAGCCTGTTTCCTGTGCTGTTTTGTTCTTTGTTCTTTATCCCTACACATTTACTTCTTTATGCCCTTAACCTTTGCATCTCAGGACACTAAGGGGCAATTTTAGCTTGGCCAATCAACCTAACCCGCACATCTTTGGACTGTGAGAGGAAACTGGAGGAAACCCACACAGACACGAGGAGAATGTGCAAACTCCACACAGACAGTGACCCGAGCCAGGAATCGAACCCAGATTCCTGGAGCTGTGAAGCAGCAGTGCTAACCACTTGCTACCGTGCCATCCCACGGTAATATTGATCACCAAAAGAAATTTAAAAATGACTGTCCGTATACTTGTACTTACAATGTTATCACAGTTATGTAGAGTTCCTCGTGTTGTTTTGACCAAACAAGTTATTTTAGATAAATTAACAATGTGCTAAAATAGTGCACAAATGAATTTGTGTTGCAATTATCCTTGAAATCAATTTCATTCCATAATGACAACCCAATTCTTTATCAGGATAAAAACACAAAAGCCAATAAGCCTCCAGGATAGTTTTCAACACAATATCGAGGTTCCATCATTGATGTCATTTGGGTTTTGGAATATTGAGTGAAAAGAAAGACCTTATATTGTTTCTTTATTATTTAAGTCACGGGTAGATAGATTTCTGATAGACAAGGGTATAGCGAGAAACCAGGAAAGTGGAACTGATCCACTTCAGATCAGCCATAATCTTATTGAATGGCGGGGCAGGTTAGAGGGGCTGGATGGCCGACTCCTGCTCCTATTTCTTATGTTCTTATTTCACAAGTTCCATTACCAAATTTATATGTCTTTACAAATATTAAAATCTCTGCTCAGGAGAAATAGTGGGCACAATAAAATCCCAGCATGGTTACATTGAGGGCAGCTTGTCAGATTTTAAATCCAACCTTCAAAATCGCAATCCGTGTTCAAACCCCTTTCCCCCATAAATGACTGCAGATTTTTTATTCTCAGCAATTGTTAAAGCATGGTTATTACTGCAAGAGCAGTTATAGACAATTGTTCACCCAAAAGAACCTCAGAGTTAATTGAGAGCATTTTTCCAAAACAGAAGTGAAAAACACAATTTCATAAATCCTACAAAAATTACTGTGAAAACGCTGGCGAGGGACTCCGGCAAAATAGCACTTACATTACGAGACAATACTGGTGCTGAAGGTCATGGGGTTGTTAGCAGAAACAAATGCATTCTATTTAGACTGACAAAAAAATACATGACTGTCTCTGTGTTAGTCCGACAGTTAAGAATTGTAGTTATACTTTATCGTTCAAGGAATCCAGAGAGGATCAATAAATATACACGGGCTCAGGGCCTTCCAAAAAATTGTTGAGGATTAACCCAAATAAAGAGCAATGAATATTCAAATTTTTACAAAAAGTCCTATCACATGAATAACATTTGCACGGAATAATTACAGAATCATAGAACCCTACAGTGCACACAGAGGTCGTTCGGCCCATCAAGTCTGCACCGACTACAATCCCAACCCCTGTATCCCTACATATTATACCCGCTAATCTACACATCCCTGGATACTATAGGACAATTTTTTAGCATGGCCAATCAACCTAATCCGCACATCTTTGGACTGTGGGAGGAAACCCACGCAGACACGAAGAGAATGTGCAAACTCCACACAGACAGTGACCTGAGCCAGGAATCGAACCCAGACCCTAGAGCTGTGAAGCAGCAGCGCTAATCACTGTGCTACTATGCCACCCATACATCATACAAGTTAATTTTACAATATCTTAAGCAGCAGCCACATATAATGACATTTATGGCTAAATTAATTGCTGCCACATGGTATAGGGAGTTGTTGGGGGTGCAGGCGGTTGGGGGAGGCAGGATGAAGATCTCTGTGGCTAATGTCTCTGGGGACAGTCTCGGGACCAGTGTCCCCGGAAAGCGCAGGTAAAATAGGCAAGCCAATCGCCCTCTCGATTGCCCATGTCCTCCACCTCTGCCCCATTGTAGTTGTTCTCGCCCAGACCCTAACTAGCCAGCATATAATACCTTCTCTGTGTATTTATTTCCTGATTAAGGCTTCTGGAATTGGTGTTGGTGTACACAGGGTATTAATGAGCTGTGATAAGTTCTGTTTTCCTGAAAACCCAACTCACATCAATGTAAGCATTTTCTTTAGATCAGGCTGCAAATCCTGTACAAGAGTATTCACAAGCACTGGCATTCCAGCAAGACATACCTGACCAATTTGTAAAACACGAGCGAACTTTCTCTACACCTCATCGGGATTTTTTGTACTGTGCTACGTGTCCTATTCCCATCTACATTTTAGAATCCAAAATTGTGTTTTTGTGCAAGCAGGCATAAGAAAGAAAGGAAAAGTTTGAAAGAATAAAAGACTATTCCAGTAGCTTGAGCTCTACTGTCTCCTTCTCTCTCTCTTTTTCTGACAGAGTGCGATCTTGCAATCTAGAGCAGCACCTTCGATGAACCAGAGAACTGCAGATAGATAAAGTTTTAGAAACAGTGTAAGCACTCTGGAGTCTGAATCCAGCGATCTGAGTTCAAACCTCAGCGGAATCTCCATGAACTGTTGTCAGCTTTGGGTACAAATAACACTGAAACTACAGTCAACTTGAGTACAAACAATACTTAAACCCGGAGTACTCAAGCTTTAGTAACTTGTGCACAAGCAAAAACATGAGACAAGCAAAGTACTGCCAGGTGTTCTGTTAATTTAGACAGAAAATTTAACAATTATAATTAATTACAGCAAATGAGAAACGGGAAATTTTTTTCTAATCCTTCATTGATATCCACCAATCTTAGCACAGCCTTTTTCTCTTTCTCATCCAATAGAAAACCAACCCTATAATATGTCCCCATATCTTGCTATTTGGTAATTGTCATGGTAATCAGGTGCAGTTCTGGTCACCTCACTACAAGAAGGATATGGAAGCTATTGAAAGAGTGCAGAGGAGATTTACAAGGATGTTGCCTCGATTGGGTGGCAGGCCTTATGAGGATAGGTTGAGGGAGCTCGGTCTTTTCTCCCTGGAGAGATGAAGGATAAGAGGCAACCTGATAGAAGTTTATGAGAGGTATAGATAGGGTGGATTCTCGGAGGCTATTTCTCAGGACTGAAATGGTCGTTACGAAAGCACACAGGTTGAAGGTGCTGGGGAGCAAATACAGAGGAGATGTCAGGGGTGAGTTTTTCACTCAGAGGACGGTGAATGAGTGGAATCGGCTGCTGTTGGTGGTGGTGAAGGCAAACTTGCTGGGGTCTTTTAAGAGACTTCTGGGTGAGTATATGGGATTTAATGGGATTGAGGGTTATAGATAGGCCTGGTAGGTAGGGATGTGGTCAGCGCAACTTGTGGGCTAAAGGGCCTGTTTGTGCTGTAGTGTTCTACATTCTATGTTCGATGTAACTTGTTTTCATCCTGTTGTCCGAGCCTGGAATGCAGTGTTTACGGAACAAGGTTTTAGAGATACTGGCTTATCCTGTGTATGTAAGTTGGCCGTGTTTGGCTAATAATTATTTTCCATTACTTGACAGAGTTTTTTGACAACTGTGGAACTTTAATTTTAAGAATTATTTGCAACCTAACTTCCACACTTCATGTGTAAATGGAGAAGCAGCAAGCAAAGGTTGCCTTCTGTGATAGTCGAGTGGGTGTCAGCTGTGATGTATTGCAGAATGCCTGGAAGACAGAATAAAGGGGGCAGGGATTTAAACAAAGGTGAATCAGCTTTTCCAGACTCTTTAAATTACTGAACCGCTTTCTGCATCTTATGCATCTCCTGGGTTCAATGATTCTGCTGTTCAGTTACGTCTCTACATGTGGGCGGCATTGTAGCACAGTGGTTAGCACTGCTGCTTCACAGCTCCAGGGTCCTGGGTTCGATTCCTGGCTCGGGTCACTGTTTGTTTGTGTGGAGTTTACACATTCCCCTCGTGTCTGTGTGGGTTTCCTCCCAGAGTCCAAAGATGTGCGGGTTAGGTTGATTGGTCATACTAAGAAATTGTCCCTTAGTGTCCAGAGGTGCGTAAGTTAGAGGGATTAGTGGGTATAATATGCAGGGAACTGGGTGGGATTGTGTTTGGTGCAGGCTTGATGGGCCGAAGGGCCTCTTTCTGCACTGTAGGGATTCTATGCCTGTTGCTGAGATCTGGAATGCAATGCTGAGGCTAAATCCCATGTATGCGAACTCCACCCAACAGCAATTCCTGGGATGCGTCTGAGTGCTGGGAGCTGAACTTCCAGTTCCCATCTGTACATCATCCTTTCACAATGAGCCCTGATTGGGGCGCGTGGCTTTGCAGATGCGAACATGGAAATCAAACTTCATTTCTTCCATCAAACTGAGATCAGAGAGTCCAATGGGCTGAATGGTCTCGTTGGTCTTGCCCATACACACAGTCCCATTCTCAGCTCACAGTACACATGAATATTGGGGTGAAGCACACAAAATACATCCTGAAAATATCATAATCCCAGGATATTATTAAAACATTGCATTTAAAAACCACTGGATATAAATCTCTCCTCTAACGGTGCCAAATTTGTGAAACAAATACAACACTAATATTGCAGTCACTTTTGATTTATTATTTTCACATGGATGGGATAAAATGAAAAATATTATTTCTTGCACGCTATACAGACAAAGCATACCATTCATAGAGAAGGAAAGGAGAGAGTGCAGAATGCAGTGTTACAGTCATAGCGAAGGTGTAGAGAAAGATCAACTTAATGCGAAGTAAGTCTATTCAAAAGTCTGACTGGAGGATTGCAAATGTAGTACCGTTGTTTAAAAAGGGTCAGAGGGATAACCCAGGGAACTATAGGCCGGTGAGCTTGACTTCCGTTATAGGTAAGCTAATGGAGAGGATCCTCAGGGACAGGATGTATGAGCATCTGGAGCGCTGCGATCTGATCAGGGATACGCAGCATGGCTTCGTTAAGGGGAGGTTTGCCTTACGAATCTAGTGGAATTTTTTGAAGAGGTGACAAAAACGGTTGATGAAGGACAAGCCGTTGATGTCATCTACATGGATTTCAGTAAGGCGTTTGACAAGGTTCCCCATGGTAGGCTGATAAAAAAGGTGAAGGCGCATGGGATACAGGGCCAGGTATGTAGATGGGTTGAGAACTGGCTTGGGAGGAGGAGACAGCGGGTAGTAGTGGAAGGCTCTTTTTCCAACTGGAGGTCAGTCACTAGTGGTGTGCCACAGGGCTCAGTACTAGGACCTCTTCTATTTGTGGTTTATATAAATGACTTGGAAGAGGGGGTAGGTGGTGTGATCAGCAAATTTGCTGATGACACTAAGATGCTTGGATTGGCGGGGACTGAGGAGCAGTGCCAGGCAATACAACAGGACATAGGCTGGTAGATTGGGCAGATAGATGGCAAATGGAATTTAATCCGGATAAATGCGAGGTGATGCATTTTGGCCAGAATAATGTAGAGGGGAGTTATAGGATAAAAGGTAAAACTATCAGGAGTATAGAGACGCAGAGAGACCTGGGGGTGCAGGTTCACAAGTCTCTGAAGGTGTCAGTACAAGTGGAGAAAGTGATAAAGAAAGCGTATGGTATGTTAGCCTTCATAGGAAGGGGTTTGGAATACAAGAGTAGGAGTCTGATGTTGCAAGTATATAGAACGTTGGTTAGGCCTCACTTGGAGTACTGCGTCCAATTCTGGTCGCCGTACTACCGGAAGGATGTAGAGGCCCTGGAGAGAGTGCAGAGGAGATTTACCAGGATGCTGCCTGGTAATGGAAGGGCTGTCTTACGAGGAAAGATTGAACACACTGGGGTTGTTTTCCCTTGAAAGACGTCGGCTGAGAGGAGATCAATTAGAGGTATATAAGATTATGAGGGATATAGATAGAGTAAATGGTGGTAAGCTTTTTCCACCATTAGAATCGGATAGAACGAGGGGTCACGGCCTTAGGGTGAGGGGGGCTATGTATAAGACGAATATTAGAGGGCATTTTTTCACACAAAGGGTAGTGGGGGTGTGGAATGCACTACCGAGTAAGGTGGTGGGAGCAGGCACGCTAGGGTTGTTTAAGGGTCTCTTGGACAGCCACATGAGCGGTCTGCAGATAGAGGGATATAGAGGACTGTTTAAATACTTTATTTGTTTCCACAGGCTATTCGGTCCACCTTGTTGACCAACAAGGTGCATGCATTCGGCAAGTCGTGCGAGGCTGCTTGGATGTTACTTCAGGAGTGGCCTAGTGCTTCATGTCGTTAGTGTATGCTTAAACTGGACCATCTGATGGGCAACATGACAGCTCAGAGACTATCGCTGTTGCTGTGCAGACACATGGATTTGGGCCTGTGTCTGCGGGAGTTTGCGCGTTCTCCCCGTGGTTGCGTGGGTTTTCTCCGGGTGCTCCGGTTTCCTCCCACATCCCAAAAATGTGCTCTTAGGCTGATTGGGTAACAAATTGTCCCTATATTGGTCTCTATATGTCATTAAGACGTTAGGATGGCGGCGCGGGCTCGTTGGGCCGAAGGGCCTGTTTCCCGTGCTGTGTTGTTCTTTGTTCTTTGTTCTGACGGCAGTAGGGAAGAAGCTGTTCTTGAGATAGTTGGAATGTGACCTCAAACTTTTGTATCTTTTTCCCGAAGGAAGATGGTGGAAGAGAGAAAAGCAGCCAGCATAATTAAGGACCCCACGCACCCCGTGGGGTCCTTGATTATGCTGGCTGCTTTTCCTGAGGCAGCGGGAAGTGCAGACAGAGTCAATGGATGGGAGGCTGGTTTGCGTGATGGATTGAGCTACATTCACAATCTTTTGTAGTTTTTTGTGGTCTTGGGCAGAGCAGGAGCCACATCAAGCTGTGATACAAACCACAAAGAATACTTTCTACGATACATTTGTGAAAATGAGAGCCGTAGCAGACATACGAAATTTCCTTAGTCTTCTGGGAAAGTAGAGATATTGGTGGGCTTTCTTCAATATAGCGTCAGCATGGGGGGGGGCCCAGGACACATGGTTGAAAGTAGGCTAAGAGCTACTCTAACTTTTATTCATTCACTTCCTAAAGCCTCGTAGATTTTGACAATTTCGATAGGTAGCTTTTTTTTTTATTTTGAATTGGAAATCCATTTGCGAGCATACAGAGGTAGTGACGTTGACTCTTGACTCATCTGATTTATGGCTTGGTTAAAACTGAAAGAAACATAATTATCAAATCTAACTTGTAGAATTTAGCATTTCCACTGTTAGTCATTAGGGAGGTTAGCCAGTAGGAATGAATAATATTACTGCACCATTATTCCTGATAAATTAGTTTCAAACCATAAATTGTAACAAATTTGATTACAGTTTCATAAATCTTCATTTTTGCAATTTATGCTACAGTAGGCTTATTACCTATCCAGCCTCCAACCTGCATTACATCAATACGGAGCAGCATCTGGAATAGTGCGTAGTTGTGACACAGATTGAAACAGTCATTTATTTGATTGACAGTACACAAACCGCTCCCTGCAACACACAGCCTCATTACCAAGATGAAAGGCCAGCTTGAAGTCATCCCTTTAACCCTTCCCAAACCAAATGACATGCCTCTTACAGACGATTGCGAAAGTAATAGGAATTCGGAAGCTAATTAAAGGCAAGGAGCTTTGCCAAGCTGGTAATTCCTTCTCCCCCACCCCACTGCTTACCCCTTCCCCCAGTGAGCTATTTAAGTATGCGTATTGGCAGTACAGCTGGCATCTGAATTTCACTGAGATTCATTTCATTGAAATGTGCTTCAAAACTGTAAATAATCCGCCTTCTGCCGTCACTTGGCTCGGGTTTTGGGGGGAGAGAGACGTTAAACTGTGGAATGAGCTGCTGAAGCATAAAGGAGAAGGAGATGGACTGCTTCCCTGTGTTCCCACAGATGGTGAAAGGAACCAGATAAAGTGAAGCAAAACCATTTGAGCAAGTCATGATGACTGATACCAGGTGGTCAATATCCTTCACATGACTTTTGAGATAGGCTCATAATGCTGGAATAGACAGAACAATTATATTATATTATACTGTGATTGCTGGAAATTAGAAACAAGCAGAAAATGCTGGAAATATTCAGCATCTTTGCAGAGAGGAAGAGATTTATTGTTTCACAGTGATAGTGCAGAGAAGGTTCACAAGGATGTTGCCAGGACTTGAGAAGCTAAGTTACAGAGAGAGATTGAATAGGTTAGGACTTTATTCCCTGGAGCATTGAAGAATGAGGGGAGATTTGATAGAGTTGTATAAGATTTTGATGGATATAGATAGAGTGAATTCAAGCAGGCTTTTTCCACTGAGGCTAGGGGAGAGAAATAAGTCAGAGGGCATGGGTTAAGGGTGTAAGGAGAAAAGTTTAAATGGAATATTAGGGAGGTGAAGGGGGGGAGCTTCTTCACACAGAGAGTAGTGGGAGTGTGCCAGATAAAGTGGTAAATGCAGGGTCACTTTTAACACTTAAGAAAAACTTGGATGGGTTCATGGATGAGAGAGGTGTGGAGGATATGGTCTAAGTGCAGGTCAGTGGGATGAGGCAAAAAATGGTTCAGCACAGACAAGAAGGGCTAAAAGGCCTGTTTCTGAGCTGGAATTTTCTGTGGTTCTATTTAGACTCTAATCTGTTTCTTTGCAGCGTGTGATGTTAATTGTATATAGAATCATAGAGGCACGGAAGAGGCCTTTTGGCCCATCGAATCGGCACTGACACAAGAGAAACACCTGAATTCCCATCTAAAACTAGAGGGCATAGGTTTTAAGGTGAGAGGGAGAGATACAAAAGTGTCCAGTGGGGCAATTACTTTCACACAGAGGGGGGTGAGTGTCTGGAACAGGTTGCCAGATGTAGTAGTAGAGACAGGTACAATTTTACCTTTTAAAAAGCATCGAGATGGTTACATGCATAAGATGGATATAGAGGGATATGAGGGCAATTGAGGATAGCTTAGTGGTTTAAAAAAAGGATGGCATTGTCAAGTTGGGCCAAAGGGTCTGCTTCCATACTGTAAATCTCTGTTACTAACCTGGTGTTTTGAGACTTCATACTCTATGACTCCACCAGACCTTGGTCCATAGCTGTGAATGTTTTGACGTGCTCATCCAGGTCCTTTTTCAGAGAATATTAATTCTGGTTAATTGTATGCAAATAGAGTGTATTTGGAGGTTTAATTGCACCCTTACAAAACGGACAGACAAGAGCTGTGGTTATAAGATAGAACATAGAACATAAAACATAGAACATTACAGCACAGAACAGGCCCTTCAGCCTTCGATGTTGCGCCGGCCAATATAAAAAGCAATGCCCCTCCAAACTAAACCATTCCCTTCTCTTCCATATACTTATCAACTAACCTCTTAAACGCCACCAAACTTGGCGCATCTACAACCGCTGCAGGCAGGGCATTCCACTCCCTAACCACCCTCTGGGTAAAGAACCTACCTCTGACATCTGTCCTATAACTACACCCCTTAATTTAAAGCTATGTCCCCTCGTGCTAGCTTTCTCCATCCTAGGAAAAAGGCTATCACTGTCCACCCTATCTAAACCTTAATCATCTTATATGTTTCAATAAGGTCTCCTCTTAGCCGCCTTCTTTCTAACGAAAACAACCTCAAATCCCTCAGCCTCTCTTCATAAGACCTGCACTCCATACCAGGCAACATCCTGGTAAACCTCCTCTGTACCCTCTCCAATGCCTCCACATCTTTCTTATAATGTGGGGACCAGAACTGCACACAATACTCAAGTGCGGCCGCACTAGAGTTTTGTACAGTTGCAACATGACGTTGCGGCTCCGAAATTCAATACCCCTACCAATAAAAGCCAAGACTCCATATGCCTTCTTAACAACCTTCTCGACTTGACTGCCTACTTTCAGGGATCTATGCACATACACACCAAGATCCCTCTGTTCATCTAGACTACTAAGAATCCTACCATTTGCCCTATACTCTACACATTTATTATTTCTGCCATAGTGCATTACCTCACACTTTTCCACATTAAACTCCATTTGCCACCTCTCGGCCCAGCTCTGCAACTTGTCTAAGTCCCTCTGCAAACTATAACACCCCTCGTCACTATCTACCACTCCACCGACTTTAGTGTCATCTGCAAATTTACTAATCCATCCTTCAATACCCTCATCCAGATCATTTATAAAAATTACAAACAGCAGGGGCCCAAAACAGACCCCTGAGGTACACCACTTGTCACCGAACTCCAAGATGAATATCTCCCATCAACCACCACCCTCTGTCTTCTATCTGCTAGCCAATTCCTAACCCAATTAGCTAAATCACCCTCTATCCCATACATCTGCATTTTCTGCAGAAATCTTCCATGGGCCACCTTATCAAACGCCTTACTAAAGTCCATATATACCACATCAACTGCCTTACCCCCTGAAGATGGGGAGCTATGGCTAAAGTCTTCTAGGTTCTTGGCACTGCAGCCGTGAGCCATGGAAAGATGCATTTTCCTCAGAAAGAAGTATTTGGTGAGACGTATAATGGTGAAAGCTTGGATTCCACCGCAGTTCAACCACTCAAATATCAAACAAAAACCAAGAACAGCACAGCACAGGAAAGCATTTGGCCCTACAAGTCCACACTGCCCATTTTAACACTCAGTGAGTGCCTTATTCAAGTCTTTTGTTGATCGTCGAAGTTTTTGTCTACGTCCAGTGGAACTCACAATAAAAGGGGGTGCAAATTTAGGGAATTCTGTGTGCACCAGATTAAGGGAGATCCAATTCAGAGACAATTTATTGACACCGATCAGCCTAAAAAGCAAGTTTTTGGGTTGTGGGAGGTAACCAGAGCACCCGGAGAAAACCCACACAAGCAAGGGAAGAATTTGCAAACTCCCACAGGCATTGATCCAAGCCGGATATCTGACCCGGGTCCCTGTATCTGCATAGCAAACAGTGATAGTCACTGAGCTGTTGTGTTACCCATCAGATGGTCCAGTTTAAGTGTACACTAACGACGTGAAGCACTAGGCAACTCTCGAAGCAACATCCAAGAGCAGCCCTCGCATGACCCACCGCGTGTATGCCCCTTGTTGGCCAACAAGGTGGACCAAAGCACCTGGATGTAAAAATGAGTTGTAGGCCAGAATTCTATCACCGCACTCACCAGTGGATCAGCACGGGTAAGGGTCCGATAACAGAAATCTTCATTGACCATTGACCCAACTGAGGCCATAAAATCCCATCCACAGAGTTTTACATCTTAACCAGAGGCCCTTCGGCCCATCATATCAGCACCTACCCCATTTCCCAGCATTCAGCCTGGAGCCTTTTATGCTATGGCATTCGAAATATTCTGAATGATTATTAAATGTTGTCTACCTATGATAGAGTTCTTTCTCAAGGTGAATCATGATGTCATTGATTCTGAATCTCAGTAAAGATTTACTCAGACGGCGGTGAGTGAATGGAATCGGCTGCCGTCGGTGAAGGCAAACTCACTGGGGTCTTTTAAGAGACTTCTGGATGAGTACATGGGATTTAATGGGATTGGGGGTTGTAGATAGACCTGGTAGATAGGGATATGATCGGCGCAACTTGTGGGCCGAAGGTGTTGGTGCTGTAGCGTTCTATGTTCTATGTTCCATAACTCTGAATGTATGAGATATAAATTGACCATGATGGACTGGGAAACATTACAGAAAGGAAGGACAGTGGACAGGCAATGGTAGGATTTAAGGAACAAGGAGGTGAACTTCGAAAACTCCAGTTTGGTGCAAGAGTGGAAAGGGAACTGTAGCCAAATCATTTCTCAGAGATTTTCCTCCATATTTACACTTCTATCTTTCCCTGCCTGTTTGGGAACTGATGGTACTTCCAGAAAAGTGATTTTTGTCTTTAAATTCTATCCACATGGCTTTAATTGAGATTTCTGCTAAAATATCATCCCTCCTTGCTGTTATCATTTTGTAAAATTCATTCTTGGGACATGGGCCAGCATTTATTGCCCATCTCTGATTGCCCTGGAGGAGGTGGTGATGAGTACTTTCTTGATTCACCGCAGTCAGTGTGCTGTGGGTTGACCCACAGTGCCGTTAGGGAGGGAATTCCAGAATTTTGAACCAGAAGGAACGGCGATATATTTCCGAGTCAGAATGGTGAGTGGCTTGGAGATGAACTTGCCAGTGTGGTGTTCCCATGTATCTGCTGCCCTTGTCCTTCTAGACGAGTGTGTTAGTGGGTTTGGAAGGTGCAGTCCAAGGATTTTTGGTGAATTGCTGAAGATATTTAATACCGCTGCTCCAGTGCATTGCTGGTGGCATCACAGAGTTATAGAGGTTCACAGCATGGAAACAGGCCCTTCAGCCCAACTTGCCCATACTGACCTTTTTTTTCAACCCCGAAGCTAATCCCAATTGCCCGGGAGTGGATATTTATAGATGTTGTGCCAATCAAGGGGACTGCTTTATCCTGGATAGCGTTAAGGTTCTGAAGCATTTTGGAGCTGCATCCATCCAGCAAGTGCAGAGTATTCCATCTCACTCCTGACACCATCTACGCCTTGTAGATGGTGGGTACTGTCTGGAATTCAGAAGAATGAGGGGAGATCAAATTGAGGTACACAAGACGATAAAAGGTTGGGATAAAGTAGACATGGAGTGGATGCTTCCTCTTGTGGAACATTCTAGGACACGGGGTCATAGTCTTAGGATAAGGGGTAGCAAATTTCAAACAGAGTTGAGGAGAAATTTTTTCTTCCAAAGAGATGTGAATCTGTGGAATTCGCTACCTCAAAGTGCGGTGGATGTTGGGACAGTGAGTAAATTTAAGGAGAAGTGAGACAAATTTTGAATTGGTAATGTGTTGAAGGGTTACAGGGAGTAGGCAGGAAAATGGGGACGAGGTGCATATCAGCCATGATGGAAGGGCACAGCAGACCCGATGGGCTGAATGGTCTAATTCTGTTCCTAGAATTTATGAATTTATGAACTTATGATCGGTTTTGGGGAGTCAGGAGGTAAGAACATGAGAAATAGGAGCAGGAGTCGGCCATCCAGCCCTTCCGGCCTGCCCCACCATTCAATAAGATAATGGCTGATCTGTAGTGAATCAGTTCCACTTTCCCGCTTTCTCCCCATAACCCTTAATTCCCTCGTCTATCAGAAACCTATCTATCCGTGACTTAAATATATTCAATGAAGTAACCTCCATCACTTCAATGGCAGAGAATTCCAGAGATTCACCATCCTTTGAGTGAAGGATTCCTCCTCAACTCTGATCTAACTGACACCCGCCCCCCTTATTTTGAGGCTGTGCCCTCTAGTTCTGGTTTCCTTTCTAAGTGGGAAGAATTTCTCTACCTCTACCCTATCTAGCCCCTTCATTATCTTGTCTCTATAAGATCCTCCTGAGCATTCCAAACTCCAGTAAGTACAGGCCCAGTCTATTTAATTTCTCCTTCATAAGCTCCCCCTCATCTACTTACTAGGTAAGTTAGTGACTGCTTGGTCAATATTGTAACACCACCTCCTCTTTTACTAACCCATCATTTTCTTCAGTCTTTCTATTCCCTGGTGACAGAATCGGAGGGTTAGGTTGATTGGCCATGCTAAGAAATTGCCCGTTCGTGTCCAGGGATGCGTAAATCAGAGGGATTAGTGGGTATAATATGTTGGGATATGGGGTAGGGCTGGGTGGGATTGTGTTTGGTGTAGACTCGATGGGCCGAAGGGCATCTTTCTGCACTGTGGGGTTTCTATGATTCTATGATTCTTTGATTGTAATAATTGCCAGATTCTGAAATAGCCTAAATATTGAGCACAGGTTTCAACAGATGGAAGGATTACAAATAGGTAGATTTAAGATGAAAACATCATTAACATATCTGGCTTCACAGCAAATTAGAACAGCAAATGATTGTGATAATGGATGCTCCTGGTGTGCCCCGAGAGGCAGAGACCTTGAAATGACACAAGGGTAAAGAGAATAGTAAGGAAAACAATGATGAATCCAAATAGATTTTCCCGGTGATGATGTATTTTAATGAATACTCCACTGCATGTGGGAAATTGGTTAAAATGTTACCTTGAATCATTACTGTAGTGGGATCAACTCAAGGTTAAAGAAACAGGGGCAGGAGGAGGCCATTCAGCCCCTCGAGCCTGCTTTGCCAATCAACAGGATGATGGCTGATCTGACCAATATTCCTCATGACCACTTTCTGCCCTTTCCCTGTAATTCTTGATCCCCTTACTGATCAAAAATCTATCTCAGACAAGGACTTTGCCCCTGCAGCTCTCTGTGACAAAGAGTTCCAAAGACACTCAAGAGTGAGTCTCAGAGAAGAAATCCCTCCTCATCTCAGTCTCAAACTGGCACCCCTTTATTCTGAGATGATGCCCTCTGGTCCCAGTTTCTCCCATAATGGGAAATAACCTTTCAGCACTTGCCTGTTAAGCTCTTAAGAATCCATTTGTTTCAATGAGATCACCTCTCATTTTCTTAAATTCCAATGAGTGAAATCCCAACCTGTTTCACCTTTTCTCACAAGACAACTCCTCCATGCCCACCATCATCCCAGTCTCTGAACTACTCCCAATGAAATAACATCTTCCTTAAGGAAGGGACCAAAACTGTTCAGTGTTCCAGATGTGGTTTCAATTGCAGTAAGACTTCTCTACTCCTACACTCCAACCCCCTTGTAATAAGAGCCAACATTCTACAAGTCTTCCTAATTACCTCAGTGCCTGCTTTTGTGCACAAGTACCCCCAAGTTCCTTTGTGTTGTGGCTTTCTGCAAGTCATCCTCAGTTTAACTAATACTCTGTTCTTTTGTTCTCCCTTCCAAAAAAACGTAACTTCACCTTTTCCCAGATTATACTCTATTTGCCCACTTACTTAACTCTTCAGTGTCACTTAGTTAATCGGTTGCAGCCCTTTTGCAACTTGCATTTTTGTGGTCTGCAAATTTAGCGACAGTCCTTCCTTCATTAATATATACTGGGAATAATCGCAGTCCTGATCCCTGTGGAACCTCACAGGTCACCAAGCTGGTAAAGAACCACTTATCCCCACTGGTGGTTATCTGCCCAATTCTCTAACCACGCCAGTATACTAGGGACAACACCAGGGGCTCCTTTCTTCTGAATTTTGTGAAATACCTTGTTACACATCTTCTGAAAGTCCAAATCCTTGCTTTAATTTTGGTGATGACAACAGAGTTTTAACTCCACATAAAACAGTTGCAATAAGCTATTCAGTAGCCACACACACACACACACACACACACACTCCACCCCCTCCCTCAAAAATTCCCAGATCAAAGTTAAAGTTTATGTATTAGTTACAAAATGGGCTAACACTGCAAAGTTACCGTAAAAGTCACCACACTACAGCACCTGTTTGCTGAGGGACATCTTTCAGCCTGTGGGAGGAAACTGAAGCATCCAGAGGAGACCCACGCAGACATGGGGAGAACATGCAGACTCCACACAAACAGTGATCCAAGCCAGGAATTGAACCCAGGTCCCTGACACTGTGAGACAACAGTGCTAACCACTGTGCCACCCAACATTTCCCATGTTTGTGGAGCAAAAGATTGTGCTTCTGAAAGGTGAGTGAAAATTCAGGCTGTGGTTTCAAACGCAAGAAAGCTATGCTAAACTATTCTAACTCTGAGCATTGCAATCTTGGAAGGATGTCAAGACCTCAAAGAGAGGAGATTTACCACGATGGTACTAGGGATTCTGAAGAGATTTGAGAAGCTGGAGGTTTTTTCCTTAGATCATAGAGGATTAAGAAAATGTTTTAATAAAGTTATTCAAAATCATTTGGTAAAATAAGTAAAAGGAAACTATATTCCTACCAGCAAAAGGATTTAGAAGAAAAGGCCATGAGTTTAGTTAGAGAATCAGAGGTGAGATGAGGAAAGAGAGTGATTTTCTCAGCGAGTTGATATGATCAAGATTGCACAGTCTGAACAAGAGGTGGAAATAAATGACTTTTGGAAGGGATTCGGATAAATTCTTGAAGGATAAGAATGCATGGGGTTATGGAGAAGGAGCAGTGGGGTAGATGCTGAAGCACATTCTCTTTGCCGAAGTAATGGGCTTGAAATCTTTCCTGAGTAACATTAATAATTGCTTGGTGCTCAGGTTTCTGTCAACAATGTCCTGTTATAGAACATAGAAAAATTACAGCACAAACAGGCCTTTTGGCCCACAACTTGTGTCAATGATATCCCTACCTACTAGGCTTACTTATAACCCTCAATCCTATTAAGTCCCATGTACTCATCCAGAAGTCTCTTAAAAGACCCGATTAAATTTACTTCCACCACCACCGACGGCAGCCGATTCCACTCACCCACCACTCTCTGAGTCAAAAACTTACCCCTGATATCTCCTCTGTATTTACTCGCCAGCACCTTAAACCTGTGTCCTCTCGTAGCGACCATTCCAGCCCTGGGAAAAAGCCTCTGAGAATCAACCCGATCTATACCTCTCAACACTAAACATAAGAACATAAAAATATGAAAGCATAAGAAATAGGAGCAGGAGTCGGCCATCCAGCCCCTCGAGCCTGCCCCGCCATTCAATGAGATCATGGCTGACCTGAAGTAGATCAGTTCCACTTTCCCGCTTTCTCCCCATAACCCTTAATTCCGTTGTCTATCAGAAACCTATCTACCCGTGACTTAAATATATTCAGCAAGGTAGCCTCCACCACTTCAATGGGCAGAGAATTCCAGAGACTCACCTTTGAGTGAAGAAGCTCCTCCTCAACTCTGATCTAAACTGCCCCCCACTTATTTTGAGGCCCCCCCCCCACCTTATTTTGGAAATACCTCTTCAATGAGGACAGTTTTAGACATGGGAACAGATTCCCCATACTTTGATGGTAATATCCAAAAAAGCGGAGAAAGGGCTGGGAGAGAATGGAGACACTGAAACAGAGCCATCATAAACATTCATTCAACAGGTGTACAAGCAGGCGTGCTCTAAATTAGTTTTCTCTGCATCTGATTGTCTCCGAAGGCTGCATACTTCTCCAAAAAGCAATTCGAAAGATATACCAACTGCCAGCAAAATCCAACAGAGAAACGTTAACAGCAGTGACCAAGACAATCACTACCCTCCGTCCCTTTCAACAGGATTCTTCCAAGCACATCTGGTATCTTTTAGTCGCTTTAGTCAAGCATATTGCTGCATTAAAAATGCCACTGACGCTCTCTTCAAGAGTTGACACATTTCATTTCCGCTGCAGCGTAAACAGCAAGTTTCACAATTCCTGGCAGCTTTCCCGCACCTATAAAGAGCAGTTGATGGATCCTGTTCCACTCTCAAAGGCCACGTGTGAGAATTTGAGGCAAATGGAGCTGTTGTGGAAGTGAGAAGATCAGTTTTGACTACTTGAAGTTGAAGAACTCATCAATATGGTTCATTAGCGTCATTTCTAGAGATGGTCTATTGCTCCATTATGTATTTATATTGAGCGTTAGTAGCTGTGTTAAGCACTAATGATTAAGGTATGCACATCATAGAATCATAGAGTCACGGGGTCATAGAGTTTTATAGCATAGAAACAGGCCTTTGGCCCAACTTGTCCACGCTGCCCATTTTTTAAACCACTAAGCTAGTCCCAACTGCCTGCATTTAAGAACATAGAACATTAGAAATCGGAGCAGGAGTCGGCCATCTAGCCCCTCGAGCCTGCCCTGCCATTCAACAAGATCATGGCTAATCTGAAGTGGATCAGTTCCATTTTCCCGCTTTCTCCCCATAATTACTTGTCTATCAGAAATCTATCTACCCATGATTTAAATATATTCAGCGAGGAAGCCTCCACCGCTTCAATGGGCAGAGAATTCCAGAGATTCACCACCCTTTGAGTGAAGAAGTTCCTCCTCAATTCTGTTCTAAACTGCACACCCTCCTTATTTTGAGGCTATGTCCTCTAGTTCTGGTTTCCTTTCTAAGTGGGAAGAATCTCTCTACCTCTATCCTATCTAGAACATAGAACATAGAACATTACAGCGCAGAACAGGCCCTTCGGCCTTCGATGTTGCGCCGACCAATTAAGAAAAAGCAATGACCCTCTAACCTAAACCATTCCCTTTTCATCCATAAACGTATCTACTAACCTCTTAAACGCCACCAAACTTGGCACATCTACAACTGCAGCAGGCAGGGCATTCCATACCCTTACCACCCTCTGGGTAAAGAACCTACCTCTGACATCCGTCCTATAACCACCACCCCTTAATTTAAAGCTATGACCCCTCGTGCTAGCTTCCTCCATCCTAGGAAAAAGGCTATCACTGTCCACCCTATCTAAACCTCTAATCATCTTATATGTTTCAATAAGGTCTCCTCTTAGCCGCCTTCTTTTTAACGAAAACAACCTCAAATCCCTCAGCCTCTCTTCATAAGACCTGCCCTCTATACCAGGCAACATCCTGGTAAACTTCCTCTGTACCCTCTCCAATGCCTCCACATCTTTCTTGTAATGCGGGGACCAGAACTGTACACAATACTCCAAGTGCGGCCGCACTAGAGTTTTGTACAGTTGCAACAAGACGTTGCAGCTCCGAAATTCAACCCCCCTACCAATAAAAGCCAAGTCTCCGTATGCCTTCTTAACAACCTTATCGACTTGATTGCCAACTTTCAGGGATCTATGCACATATACACTAAGATCCCTCTGTTCATCAACAGTATTAAGAGTCCTACCATTAGTCCTATACTCTACACATTTGTTATTCCTGCCAAAGTGAATTACCTCACACTTTTCCACATTAAACTCCATTTGCCACCTCTCGGCCCAGCTCTGCAACTTGTCCAAGTCTCTCTGCAAACTATAACACCCCTCTTCACTATCTACCAGTTCTCCGACTTTGGTGTCATCCGCAAATTTACTAATCCGTCCTTCAATACCCTCATCCAGATCATTTATAAAAATTACAAACAGTAGGGGCCCCAAAAACAGATCCCTGAGGTACACCACTTGTAACCGAACTCCATGATGAATAATTTCCATCAACCACCACCCTCTGTTTTCTATCAGATAGCCAATTCCTAATCCAATTAGCTGAATCACCCTCAATCCCATACATCTCCATTTTCTGCAGTAGCCTTCCATGGGGCACCTTATCGAAAGCCTTAATAAAGTCCATATATACCACATCAACTGCCTTACCCCCATCCACCTCTTTGGTCACTTTCTCAAAAAACTCAATAAGGTTAGTAAGGCACGACCTACCCTTTCACAAAACCATGCTGACGATCCCCAATCAATTTGTTTCTCTCTAAATAACTATAAATCCTATCCTGAATAATTCTTTCCAATACTTTGCCCACAACAGAAGTAAGACTCATCGTTCTATAATTCCCAGGAAAGTCTCTATTCCCCTTCTTGAACAATGGGACCACATTCGCTATCCTCCAGTCTTCCGTCACTATATCCGTAGCCAACGATGACCTGAAGATCAGAGCCAGAGGCTCTGCAATCGCCTCTCTCGCCTCCCAGAGAATCCTAGGGTAAATTCCTCCGGCCCAGGGGATTTATCTAACTTCAAACCCTCAAGAATATCTAGCACATCCTCCTTATCTACTTCAATACTTTCCAGTTTATAACCCTGTATGCCAGTGTTCTCCACAACTACATTTACATCTCCCTGCATGAATACCGAAGAGAAATATTTGTTCAGTGCCTCTCCAATCTCTTCAGGCTCCACGCACAACTTCCCACTGCTGTCTCTGACTGGCCCTAATCTTGCCCTAACCAATCTTCTGTTCTTAACATATCTAAAGAAAGCTTTAGGATTCTCCTTGATCCTATCAGGCAAAGTCTTCTCGTGTCCTCTTTACACTGTAGCGCCTTCATTATCTTGTAAGTCTCCAAAAGATCCCCCCTCAACCTTCTAAACTCCAACGAGTACAGACCCAGTCTATTTAATCTCTCGTCATAAGCCAACCCCCTCATCTCCAGTATCAGCCTGGTGAACCTTCTCTGTACTCCTTCCAAGGCCAATATATCCTTTCACAAATAAGTGGACCAAAACTGCACACAGTACTCCAGTTGCGGCCTCACCAGTGCCCTGTACAGTTGCAGTAAGACCTCCCTGCTTTCATATTCTATCTCCCTCGTGATAAAGGCCAAATTTGGCCCTTATGCTTCTATACCCATCTTACCCATGTAACTGTCTAAATGCTTTTTAAAAGCATTTAAAACCCTCTTTACCCAGAGGGTGGTAAGGGTATGGAATGCCCTGCCTGCGACAGTTGTAGATGCGCCAAGTTTGGTGGCGTTTAAGAGGTTAGTAGATAAGTTTATGGACGAAAAGGGAATGGTTTAGTTTGGAGGATCATTGCTTTTTCCTAATTGGTCGGCGCAACATCGAAGGCCGAAGGGCCTGTTCTGCGCTGTAACGTTCTATATTCTATGTTCTAAAAGACAAAATTGTACCTGCCTCAACAACCACTTCTGGCAGCTTTTTCCAGACACTTATACCCTCTGTGTGAAAAAATTGCTCTTTTGTATCTCTCCCTTCTCACTTAAAATCTATACTCTCTAGTTTTAGAGAGTACCTTTGGGAAAAGGTACCTTTCCCCTACCTTTGGGAAAAGATATTGATTATCTAGCTGATGCATGTTCCTCATTATTTTATAGACCTCTATACAATTAAGTAAAGTTTATTTATTAGTCAAAGTAAGACTTAAGTTAACACTGCAATAAAGTTACTGTGAACTTCCCTTAGATCACAATTAAATTTCATACTCTCCAGGGAAAAAGTTCCAGTCTATCCAACGTCCCCTTGTAACTGAAATAGTCAAATCCTGGTAGCATCCTAATAAATTTTTCTGTGATCTTTCTAGTTTAATAATATCCTTTCTATAATAGGGTGACCAGAACTGTACACAACATTCCAACAGTAGTCTTACCAATGTCTTGCACAACTTCAACAAGACATCCCAACTCCTGTATTCAATGTTCTGACCGATGAAACTAAGCATGCCAACATTATTAGGAGTGACGCCACAACAAACTGCCAGAAAGAAGAAGCAGCTACGCAGTCAACACATCCTGTAAATAAAGCTCCTTTATTTTTACCCCTCCAAGCATCAATACCATAATATGTAACAAAAACAGCTAAGAACTTTGAGTGGCATTCACTCAAGGGTGGAAAAGAAGTTTACAAAAGGTCAGAAAAGCTTTCGAAGATGCTCTAGATGTCACAGGCGAGGCGGACATGAGTAACAATCCTCCACAGAAAAATTATAGAGCTGTGGGTGTTTAATACAAATGGGCTGAAACTTAGGTTCTTACCTTGTTTAAATGGGAAAAGCAAGGTAGCTACTGAGTGTAGTAGCAGTCACGGTGACACGGTAGCACAGTGGTTAGCACTGTTGCTTCACAGCTCCAAGGTCCCTGGGTTCGATTCCAGGCTCGGGTCACTGTCTGTACGGAGTTTGCACATTTTCCCCGTGTCTGCGTGGGTTTCCTCCCACAGTCCAAAGATGTGTGGGTTAGTTGGTTTGGCCTAACTAAATTACCCCTTAGTGTCCCGGGATGTGTAGGTTAGAGGGATTAGCTGAGTAAATATGGGGATGAACTGGGTAAACGGGCGGCACGGTATCACAGTGGTTAGCACTGTTTCTTTAAGCTCCAGGGTCCTGGGTTCGATTCCCGGCTTGGGGTCACTGCCTGTGTGGAGTTTGCACATTCTCCTCGTGTCTGCATGGGTTTCCTCCGGGTGCACTGGTTTCCTTCCACAGTCCAAAAATGTGCCAGTTAGATTGATTGGCCATGCTAAAATTGCCCCATAGTGTCCAGGGATGCGTAGATTAGCTGATAAAATATGTAGGGATATGGGGGTAGAGCCTGTGTGGGATTGTAGTCAGTGCAGACTTGATGAGTCGAATGGCCTCTTTCTGCAATGTACGGATTCTATGGTTACGTTACAAGGTGTATGTACTGGGACCCTCAAATAGTACATTTCGTTTCCACTCTAATGTAAATAGAAATCTTCGCAATTCCTGGCAGCTGAAGAATGGGTGGCATGGACAAAGGGCTTGTTGCCATGCTTTACGTCTCTGTGACATGCAAATGGTGTTAAGTTTCAAAGTGATACAGACTTATATGAATGTTGACTAGTTTGCATGGACTAACAAAATGGCAGAAGTTACCACAAGTTCCTGAGCCTGATGGGGACAAAAATATTCAATTCTGCAGTGTGACTGCAGGCACTGAAACATATGAGCAAATTGTAGAGATTTTGCAAGCAGATTTTGCAGAAAGAGGCCATTCGACCCATCAAGTCTGCACCGACCACAATCCTACACAGGCTCTACCCCCATATCCCTACATACTTTATCCCTGGACATTACTGGGCAATTTTAGCATGGCTAATCAATATAACCCGCACATTTTTGAACTGTGGAAGGACACCAGAGCACCCGGAGGAAACCCATGCAGACACGAGGAGAATGTGCAAACTCCACACAGGCAGTGACCCCAAGCCAGGAATCGAACCCAGGATCCTGGAGCTTGAAGCAACAGTGCTAACCACTGTGCTACTGTGCCGCCCGTTTACCCAGCTAATCCCCATATTTACTCAGCTAATCCCTCTAACCTACACATCCCGGGACACTAAGGGGCAGTTTAGCTTGGCCAATCCAACTAACTCACACATCTTTGGACAGTGGGAGGAAACCCTCGCAGACTGCTACCACTCTCAGTAGCTACCTTGCTTTTCCCATTTAAACAAGGCAAGAACCTAAGTTTCAGCCTTTGTTCATCAAAGCCTTCAAGGCAGAGAGCTTCAAATTCCACAAAATACATTAAGAATGCATGGCACAATTCATAGCTGTATCAAAGGGACTTGCAGAGTACTGAGTGCTGAATGAATGGATTCGGGACAGGTTGGTCTGCCAAGTGAAGCAATGTGGAAATGTTTGCGTTGAGAAAGGCCATGGAAATTGCTGCTTTGGTGGAGCTAGGTGTGGGTGCTGCTCAGAAACTGAGTTTGAACACTCTGATGCACAAAATGTCAGCTGAATCGACATTTTGAAATACAGATATGCAAAGCCAGGGCATTCAGCCATGGAATGCTGAAGTGAGGATGCAGAATAAAGGTCACACAGAGATTGCCCGCAGGAAGAAACATCAAGCAAAACTAATAAGAAAGTAGAACAAACCAAAACAGCATGTAAACAGAATGAAAGAAGCATTCACGTTGCACAAAAAGGGTCGAGAGAAACAAAGTGACTCACAGTCTAAGGGTGAATTGTCGGTGAGTGTGTTGTCATTGCTCGTGCTATGATACGTACTGAATCATTCCAATCTGGATGGATAGCCAGTAAGGATGAAAGTCTCGCTGGTGCCAGAGATTGTATAGCAGGAAAAACTCAGGTATATTCCCTTGAAAGCATCAAGAACACTGTTGAAAATATGTACAGATGAAGTGGTTCCATTGTATGACTGCATTGTCATAGGTGTGCAACTGAATGGGCAAACTGCAAATTTGTCTTTTACATGTAGTAAAGGGCAATTATCCAGCACCAATGGGTTTAACATGGTTAAGGATGACTTGACTGTTAGCCTGATGACTAATAGAGAATCAGGCCTCACAAATTTCTGAAGAAACACATGCCTCTATTTGATGGTAAACTGGGGAGTATGCAAGACATCACAGTTCAATGAGCTGTGTCAAAGGGCATACACGCCGTGGGTCGTACGAGGGTTGCTCTTGGATGTTGCTTCGAGAGTTGCCTAGTGCTTCACGTCCGTTGCTGTACGCTTAAACTGGACCAACTGACAGGCAACATGACAGCTCACTGACTATCACCGTTTGCTGTGCAAATAAAAAGATTTGGGCCTGTGTATGCGGGAGTTTGCACGTTCTCCCCATGCTTGCGTGGGTTTTCTCCGGGTGCTCCGATTTCCTCCCACGTCCCAAAAACGTGCTCTTAGGCTGATTGGTGTTAACAAATTGTCCCTAAATTAGTCTTCCCTCAATCTGGTTATGGTTTCTTTATTGTGGAGTCCAATAGGTGTAGACAAAGGTCATAGGTAGAGGAGGGCACACACAATGTTAAAATGGCGGCGCGGACTCGTTGGGCCGAAGGGCCTGTTTCCCGTGCTGTGTTGTTCTTTGTTCTTTGTAATTGAGGATTAAAGAAGGAAGACAAGTGAAATGCTGGAAGGCAAGACTGGTACCCTGCACTATCAGACTTAGAATGACTTAGGGCGGCCCGGTAGCATAGTGATTAGCACTGCTGCTTCAAAGCTCCAGAGACCTGGGTTCAATTCCCGGCTCAGGTCACTGCCTGTGCGGAGTTTGCATGTTCTCCTCATGACTGTGCAGGTTTCCTCCAGTTTACTCCCACCGTCCAAAGATGTGCAGGTTAGGTTGATTGGCCATGCCAAATTGTCCCTTAGTGTACTAGGATGCTTACGTTAGAGGGATTAGTGCGTAAATGTGTAGGGATATGGGGGTAGGGCCTGGGTGGGATTGTGGCCGGTGCTGACCTGATGGACTGAAGGGCCTCTTTCTGGACTGTAGGGTTCTATGATTCTATGACTTCTGAAGACGGGAATAATTAAACCTGTCAGTGTTAGAGAATGGGTCACACCAGTAGTGCCAGTCATCATGAAGGATGATCCATTAATATTTGCAGAGTCTTCAAAGCCACCCTTCATCCAGGATTGTGTGTGGCACAATATTTACTACCCCACATTGATGACCTGGCAGGATGTCAATATTTTAGCAAATTCCACCTGAGCCAGGCTTATTTACAGATAAATTTAAACCAGAACCTCTGACAATCATGACACAAAAGAGCTTATTTTACTAGTAAACTTTGCCTCTCAACATCACATCCCCTCCTGTATTGTTTCAAAGAGCAATGGGTCAGATTCTGAGTGGACTGAGTGTTTCCAGTGTTATCTGAGTGACATCCTAATCACTGAAAGAGGCAAAAAGTGGCATCCTTTGCAATTTGGTGCCATTTTTCAAATCTATTGGAAGGCTAAGGTGTGTGAGTCCACAAATCTGCTGAATATTTGGGACGCGTCACAAATCTCCTTCAAAGCTCAGGGCTATCCTGGAGGCATCTACACTTCAGAATATTAACCAATTACGATTAGGAGTTATCAACAGAGAAGAGATTCCGCCAATTTATGCATGGAAGAAAGTTCACACTGTTAACACACCATTGATTTGGATCATACGTCGGAATGCAGAATGATGAATAGAATGCAGAAATGGACATTGCTTTTAGCCGCACATATTTATTCCATCAAGTATCGACAATCAAGGCACCATTATAACGGCTTTCTTGATTACCACGAGTAAATAGTTTGTCAGACTACTTGAGTGGAAATCATGCACAGGTAGGGAGCACAAGTGTCACTTCAGGACAAGAGAAATAGAATTATAGAATCATACGGTGCAAAAGGAAGCCATTCAGCCCATCAGGTCTGCACTGACAGCAATTCTACCCAGGACCTGTTCCCGTAACCCCACATTATTTAACCCACTAATCTCTCCAATCTAAGAATCCCAGGATACTAAGGTGGGGCTAATGCACCTAATCCACATACCTTTGGACCGTGGGAGGAAATCAGAGCACTTAGAGGAAACCAACATAGACCTGAGGAGAATGTGCAAACTCTGCACCCTGGAACCTGCTGAAAATCTGTGTTTAGTTGTACAAAGTCCTGACCTGAACCTTTCTGAAACCCTGACATTGACAGATACTTGTGGCTGAACGGTCTGCAGTTTTAACTTTTAACATGCTGAAAGATCTTCGATCAAGCAAGCCTGATTTTTTTTTTCCACTGTGCTGGGATTTCTTGTGGCCAGTGGCCTGGAATTTGTCAAAGGACAGAAGGTGTCAGATTTCAACAGCTTGTCTTTGGCAGGGATGAGCTCTATACAGACTTTTGAATGTGGAGATGCTGGCGTTGGACTCGGGTAAACACAGTGAGAAGTCTCACAGCACCAGGTTAAAGTCCAATAAGTTTATTTGGTTACAAACACCACTAGCTTTTGGAATGCTGTTCTTCCTGAAGCGAATAGAGAATTGTGGATTGGCAGTGATAACTAAAAAAGACAAACCATCACAAGAAGACCTGTGCCCTGAAGGATGCTTCAGAAAAGAAGATAGATTCTACATCGAGGATATTCCTTGACTAAGGTTTCCCTAAACTTAGTAGTACCTATCTTAAATAGTTAAAGCAGATGTTTAGTTAAAGTTGATGTTTAGTTAAAGTTAGAATACAGTTTAAGAATTAAAGTTCAGTTAAAAGTTGATGTTCAGTTAAAGTTCAGTAAAGAGTTAATAAGTTGCAACTGTTTATATTTGAGTTCAAACGAGAAGTGTTAAATAAAGAAATAATTGAATTACTGTCCTTGTTGGTCTCGTTAAACTGGAATGCTTGGAAAGTGTTTCAATTAAAAGCAGAATAACACACTGTGGAAGAAAGTAACACCTCAGCTGTACAAAGAACAAAGAACAACACAGCATGGGAAACAGGTCCTTTGGCCAATGAGCCAGTGCCACCATTTTAACATTGCGAGTGCCCTCCTCTACCTGTCACCTTTGTCTACACCTATTGCATTCCACAATAAAAGAATTATAACCAGATTGAGGGGTGACCCACCATGTGTATGTCCCTTGTTGGTCAACAAGGCAGACAGAATCACTTGTGGATTAAAGGAAAAGGCATCAATAAACATGCACAACTTATACAGACATTCATAGAATCCCCAGAAGCTCAGAAGTAAGACAAGTGAGTTGGAAGGTCCATAGGAATCAGTTGATTCTCAGGGACGTCCCAAGGCTCATTGATCCTTATTTTGAACAGTCTCCTGTATCCCTCCATCTCTAGTCTGCTCATGTGCCTATCTAAATAAACTTTAAACAACTCCAGCATGCCTGCCTCCACTACGTACTTGGCAGTGCATGCCAGGCCCCCCACAACCCTCTGTGTGAAAAAAAAACTCCCTCTAAAATCCGAATTATAGCTCGCCGCCACCCCCCCCCCCCCCCACCCCCGCCCAAGCCCGTGGCCCCTCATAATTTTTGCATCCAAACTGGAAAAAAGCTTACCACGAACACAAAGTCTATTTCCAGTTACTATGTTGACACCAATGATGTTCAGAAAACAAAGAACAAAGAAGAACACAGCATGGGAAAAAGGCCCTTTGACTCAACGAGCCCGCGCCGCCATTTTAATGTTCCCACTTCCACCCATGACCCTTGTCTATGTTTACGGAAATCTGCTTTGGAACTGAACTGGGGAGACAATTTAGGACAATTTGTTTCGACAATCAGCCAATGAGCACATCTTCGGGACGTGGAAGGAAACTGGAGCACCTGGAGAAATCCCACACAAGCACAGGGAGAATGCGCAAACTCCCACAGATACCGGCCTAAATCCATGTGTCTGCACAGCAACAGAGATAGTCACTGAGCTGTCATGTTGCCCATCAGCTGGCCCAGTTTAAGCGTACACTAACGATTTGAAGCAATAGGCTACTCGAAAAAATCCAAGAGCAGCCCTCTCACGACCCATCGTGCATATGCCCCTTGTTAGACAAGAAGGCGGCCCAAAGCACCTGTAGGATAAAAGACAAAGTGGACATAAAGATGGAAAATCCAAAGGTTCATCATCAAACACTCTGAGAGTGATGCCCTCCAGGTAGCTGACTTACTGATTATTGTTCACATTGCACGGGTTTGAATTTGTTGAGGACATTGAGTTTAAAGAGTGAGGGAATGATATGCATTTGTATTAAGTGTTAGCAGCTGCAGTAAGCAGCGTGAATTCATATATGTCATGACTGGAAATGACATCACAGGTCACCAGTGTGGAAGCTGCTCGAATGAAGGAGCAGCCTGCAGTAAGTGCACTGCCCTGTAAATAAAACTCCATGTTTCTCAGCGTCAATATCACAGTGCACAACAGATTCCAGGAAAACATTTCTAACCCAGATGGGAGACAAGTCTCTTATCACAAGATAGCTGTGTTAGAGGACACAACAAGTTTTGTAAAGGCTGGTTTTCGTTGCTCGAATAAATCTATTGCAGCACAGCAACACAGCCTGGCAAGTTCAACGATGCGTAGGTTAGATGGATTGGCCATGGTAAATTAGAGCATAGAAGAACTACAGCACAAACAGGCCCTTCGGCCACAAGTTGCGCAAATCATTTCCCTACCTACTAGGCTTATCTATAACCCTCAGTCCTATTAAGTCCCATGTACTCATCCAGAAGTCTCTTATCAAATTTGCCTCCACCACCACCGACGGAAGCCATTTCCACTCACTCACCACTCTCTGAGTGAAAATCTTAAGCCTGACATCTCCTCTGTACCTACTCCCCAGCACCTTAAATCTGTGTCTTCTCATAGCAACCATTTCAGCCCTGCGAAATAGCCTCTGAGAATCCATCCTATTTATACCTCTCAACATTTTATAAACCTCTATCAGGTCACCTCTCATCCTTCATCTCTCCAGGGAGAAAAGACTGAGCTCCCTCAAACTATCCTCATAAGGCATGCTACCCAATCCAGGTAACATCCTTGTAAATCTCCTCTGCACCCTTTCAATAGCTTCCACATCCCTCCTGTAATGAGGTGACCAGGACTGCGCACGGTACTCCAAGTGGGGTCTGACAAGGGTCTTATAAAGCTGCAGCATTATCTCCCAACTCCTAAATTTAATCCTTCGATTGATGAAGGCTAGCACACCATATGCCTTCTTAACCACATCCTCGACTTACGAAGCAGACTTAAGAGTCCTATGGATTGCCTCTAATTTAGTTGGTTCAGCCTGGTAAATTGCCTCTAATTTAGTTGGATCAACCATGGTAAATTGCTCCTAATTTAGTTGGATTGACCATGGTAAATTGCCCCTAATTTAGTTTGATCGACCTGGTAAATTGTCCCTAATTTAGTCGGATCAACCATGGTAAATTGCCCCTAATTTAGTTGGAACGACCATGGTAAATTGCCCCTAATTTAGTTGGATCGGCCTGATAAATTGCCCATAATTTAGTTGGATCAACCTGGTAAATTGCCCCTAATTTATTAGATCGGTCTGGCAAATTGCCCTTAATTTAGTTGGATTGGCCTGGTAAATTGCCCCTAATTTAGTTAGATCGGCTGCTAAATTGCCCTTAATTTAGTTGGATCGGCCTGGTAAATTGCCCCTAATTTAGATAGATCGGCCTGCTAAATTGCCCCTAATTTAGGTGGACTGGCCTGGTAAATTGCCCCTAATTTAGATGGCTTGGCCATTATAAATTGCCCCTAATGTATGTGAATTGGCCATGGTCAATGCACAGGATTGCGGGGTGGAGGGGAGGTCTTGGATGGGATGATCCATCAAGATTCGGTGCAGACTGGATGGGCCAAATGGCCTATTTCTTCACTGTAGAGATTCAATGATTCTATTGTTCTCAGTATCTTTAACATTACTGTAATATACAGAGGGTGCAGGATGATGCAAAGAGAGATAAATAATTGAGTAAACGTGAAAAAGTGAAACAGATGTTACAAAGGAGGATTTAAATGTCTTCCAATGAGATCATGGTTGGCCCTGTATCTTACCTCCACCCACACAATATGTTGCCTTGTGATGGCAAAAGCCTCAGTGTTATTACAGTGATGAGGCTAGTAAGAGTATTAGAATTGCAAACTGTTCCTGCAATTTCTGGTAATAAAGAGGGTCAGGTGACCTGATCTGAAGTCTCCTTGACAATAACACTGGATGGTTTGATTGGTTAGAGTGAAGGGGATTTGGATTGTTTTGCCAAGAATAAGAATCATAGATTCCCTGCAGTGCAGAAGAGGCCATTCAGCCCATCTACATGGCATAGTCCAGAATCCCACCCAGGCCCTATTCCCGTAACACCATAAGACATAATTAGGCCACTTGGCCCATCGAATCTGCTCTGCATGTTAATAGAATCATAGAAACAGTGTAGAAAGGGGCCCCTTGGCCCATCGAGTCTGCACCGAACACAATCCCACCCAGATCCTACCCCCATATCATACCACTAATCCCTCTTACCTATATTCTATGTTCTATGTAACCTACGCATCCCTGGACCATAAGGGGCAATTTCTTAGCATGGCCAATTAACCTAATCCGCACATCTTTGAACTGTGGGAGGAAACCTACGCAGACACAAGGAGAATGTGCAAACTCGACACAGATAGTGACCGAAGCCAGGAATTAAACCCAGGACCCTGGAGGTGTGAAGCATCAGTGCTAACCACTGTGTTACATACATACTTTCAGGCATATTTCCATCTGAAACCATTGGTCTTATTGTAAGTTTAATTCAAGAGAGAATCCCCAGGTGAACCTGCTGCTGAACAGAAGCTAAAACCTCAGGGCAAAAGTTAATTCTATCCAGGAGCCATGGAGAATCAGAAGTATATAATATGGAAGAAGCTAGCATCAATGATTTGGATGTGCGTTGCTTACTTAGTGTGAAAGTGGATTAGAACATAGAACATTACAGCGCGGTACATGTTGCGCCGGCCAGTGGACCCTCTAACCTAAACTATTCCAATATCATCCATATGCCTATCCACCGAACATTTGAATGCCCCCAAAGTAGGCGAGTCCACAACTGCTGCAGGCAGGGCATTCCACGCCCTCACCACCCTCTGTGTAAAGAACCTGCCTCTGACATCCGTCCTATAACTACCACCTCTTAATTTAAAGTTATGTCCCCTCGTGTTGGTCATCACCATCCGAGGAAAAAGGCTCTCACTATCCACCCTATCCAATCCCTTGATCATCTTATACGCCTCAATTAGGTCACCGCGTAACCTTCTTCTCTCTAATGAAAATAACCTCAGGTCCCTCAGCCTTTCCTCATAAGGCCTTCCCACCATACCAGGCATCATCCTGGTAAACCTCCTCTGCACCCTTTCCAATGCTTCCACATCTTTCTTATAATGCGGCGACCAGAACTGTACGCAATACTCCAAGTGCGGCCGCACCAGAGTTTTGTACAGTTGTAACATAACCTCACGGCTCCTAAATTCAATCCCTCTACCAATAAAAGCTAACACACCGTACGCCTTCTTAACAACTTTATCAACCTGGGTGCCAACTTTCAAAGAGCTATGTACTTGTACCCCAAGATCCCTCTGCTCGACAACACTATTAAGGGTCCTTCCATTAGCCCTATATTTCATATGCCTGTTATTCCTACCAAAGTGAATCACCTCACACTTATCCGTATTGAATTCCATTTGCCACCTCACGGCCCAGCTCTGCAACCTATCTATGTCCCTCTGCAAACTGTAACATCATCCTCGCTGTCTACAACTCCCCCCACTTTGGTATCATCAGCAAATTTACTAATCCAACCCTCTACACCCTCATCTAGGTCATTTATAAAAATGACAAACAGCAGTGGCCCCAAAACAGATCCTTGAGTTACACCACTTGTAACTGCACTCCAGGTTGAATATTTCCCATCAACCACCACCCTCTGTCTTCTATCAGCTAGCCAATTCCTAATCCAAACTGCTAAATCACCTTCAATCCCCTGCATCTGCACTTTCTGCAGTAGCCTACCATGGGGAACCTTATCAAACGCTTTGCTAAAATCCATATACACTACATCAACTGCCTTACCCTTATCTACCTCTTTGGTCACCTCCTCAAAAAACTCAATAAGGTTTGTGAGGCAAGACCTACCCTTCACAAAACCATGCTGACTATCCCTAATCAATTTATTTCTCTCTAGATGCTTATAAATCCTATCCCTTATATTTCTTTCCAAGACTTTGCCCACAACAGAAGTCAGGCTCACCGGTCTATAATTTCCAGAATGGTCCCTACTCCCCTTTTTGAACAAAGGGACAACATTTGCCATCCTCCAGTCTTCCAGCACTATACCTGTAGCTAACGACAACATGAAGATCAAAGCCAAAGGCTCTGCAATCTCCTCTCTAGCCTCCCAGAGAATCCTAGGGTAAATCCCATCTGGCCCAGGGGACTTATCAATTTTCATACACTCAAGATTCGCTAACACCTCCTCCTTATGAACCTCAATCCTGCCCAGTCTACAACCTGGTATCGCAGTATTCTCCCCGACAACATTGTCTTTCTCCTGCGTGAATACTGACAAAAAATACTCATTCAGTGTCTCTCCTATCTCCTCAGGCTCCACGCACAATTTCCCACTGCTATCTCTGACTGGCCCTAATCTTGCCCTAACCAATCTTTTATTATTTATATACCTGTAAAAAGCTTTAGGATTCTCCTTAATCCTATCCGCCAAAGATGGATTAAGATAGCTCCCATTGCTATGGTCGCAAACGTTCGCCGCATTTGCAGAATGGTGTATTGGCCTTGGAGGGAGTGCAGAGAAGGTTCACTAGGCTGATACCAGAGATGAGGGGGTTAGCTTATGAGGAGAGATTGAGTAGACTGGGTTTCTACTCGTTGGATTTAGAAGGCTGAGGGGGGATCTTATAGAGACATATAAGATAATGAAGAGGATGGATAGGGTAGAGGTAGAGAGATTCTTCCCCCTTAGAAAGGATAGCAGAACTAGAGGGCACAGCCTCAAAATATGGAGGGGGCGGTTTAGATCGGCGTTGAGGAGGAACTTCTTCACTCAAAGGATGGTGAATCTCTGGAATTCTCTGCCCATTGAAGTGGTGAGGCTACCTCGCTGAATATATTTAACTCACGGGTAGATAGGTTTCTGATAGACAAAGGAATTAAGGATTATGGGGAGAAAACAGGGAAGTGGAACTGATCCACTTCAGATCAGCCATGATCTTATTGAATGGCGGGACAGGCTCGAGGGGCTAGATGGCCTACTCCTGCTCCTATTTCTTATGTTCTTTTGTTCTTATCACACATTCTCCTGATAAACGGAGAGTTTTTTAAGACATAAGTAGACATTGGGCATCTGCTATTGCAAAGTTACGTTTCGGTATTTGAGAGAAAGAGCCCAGCCTGTTGAACTTGAAGGGTACCACAGCAAAGTTAACATCCTACACAGGAGAAGCCATGAACATAATGGGCATGACAACAATAGCAATGGGCTGTCCAGCTGCCGATGAGTGTCCGCCGAAGGACAAAGCCATGATAGGCTTAAAGAAACTAACTTAAATCGGGCGGAGATTTTCCAAGTGCAGGAAGCTGCGGGGAGGATGCTCAAATTGGTGAAGGCTGGAAACTTTTCGTCCCGCCAGCCATGGGAATTGTAGCAGGTCAGAGAGAAAATTCCGAACACAGAACCAAATGGGACTGAACTGCCCGTAACTTGAAGAGACGCCTGTCACTGTGGTATCGACTGATACAGAAACCTCCCAAGGCAGAGGAGTTACATCACTGCAACAAGGCTTCAGAAACCCCCTGAAAGACTTAATCTACAATTGATTAAAGTCACGTACCAAATGTTTCATTATCTTGGGCCGTGTAAACTGAGTATTGACATTCGTATTAAAGATGATTGTCCCCTTTCAGGATCCACCTACTGTGTAACAGTCACGTGACCCGGGGAACCAATCAGGGAATAGGGTGGGGGGGGGTCACCCTAATGAACTCGGGTTTTCTTTATTCCAGAACCTTCTCGGGAGCTGCCTGTAGCTGGGAGGCAGGAGGTCTCTTTATAGTTTAACCTGAAAATAAATATCGTTTATTGTTTGCTGAGAGAGACTGAACAGGTTAGGACTTTATTCCCTCGAAGGATGAGGGGAGATTTGATGGAGGTGTATAAGATTTTGATGGATGTAGATGAAGTGAATGCAAGCAGGCTTTTTCCACTGAGGATAGGGGAGGAAAAAAATCAGAAGACATGAGTTAAGGAGAAAAGTTTAAAGGGAATATTAGTTGGGGGGCTCCTTCACGCAGAGAGGGGTGGGAGTGTGGAATGAGCTGCCGGATAAAGTGGGAAAACGCGGGGTCACTTTTAACATTTAAGAGAAACTTGGACGGGTTCATGGATGAGAGGGATGTGGAGGGATATGATTCAACTGCAGGTCAGTGGGACTAGGCAAAAAATGGTTCAACACAGACAAGAAGGGCCAAAAGGCCTCTTTCTGAGCTGTAACGTTCTTTGGTTTTTTTTTTCCTTTAACAGGTGAACACGAATTATTGCCTAAATCCAACTCAGTATATTTCATTGTAACATTCCCGTTTCATACACTGAAATGATATTCAAACTTCTTTCAGGATGTGCTTGGTCTGTCAATGTTGGCCAGTTCCAAAAGGGATGAAGTCCTTTGTTGTGGAATGTGTCCTGAAGATAACTGATGCCAAATACATTTGGGCCAATATTAGTAATGCGCAACGTCTTAATAACAACATGACCCTGTCAAGGACAGTAGCAGAATGTTCATAACATTAATCACAGTTGGGCAGCCCCCAAGGAACAGATGTCCAGATCGACAGGACATTGGGTTCACTGCCAGCACAATGTTGTTTTTCAAAGCTGGAAGAAGTTAGAACCATAAATTCTTTAATAGTTAACAAAATTCCCTCAGAATGCGAAATCGAATGTAAATCCATCTTATGTTTTATACGATTAAACCTGCTCCGACCGCAGGCGGCATGGTAGCACAGTGGTTAGCACTGCTGCTTCACAGCTCCAGGGTCCTGGATTCGATTTCCGGTTTGGGTCACTGTCTGTGGGGAGTTTGCACATTCTCCTGGTGTCTGCATGGGTTCCCTCCGGGTGCTCCGGTTTTCTCTCACAGTCCAAAGATGTACAGGTTAGTTTGATTGGCCATGCTAAATTGATCATAGATGCATAGGTTCAAGAGGATTCGTGAGTAAAATATGAGGTTTGGGGAAAGGGCCTGGATGGGATTGTGGTCGGTGCAGACTCGATGGGCCAAAGGGCCTTTTTCTGTACTGTGGGGTTTGTGTGTGTGTGTGAATTATTACAGCAAAAAAGTGTAAATATTTTCTCCCTTTTCCACAATTTACAGCACAGGAGCCAGCTACTCTCTGCTTCCCCACAAGTATAGCCAATCCTTAACTTAAAGTTTATTTATTAGTATAGCAAGTAGCCTTGCATCACGGTACGGTGAAGCTTCTGTGAAAATCCCCTGGCTGACCTACTTTTATGCCTGTTTAGATACACTGAGGGAGAATTTAGCATGACCAATGCACCTCACCAGTAACAACTTTCAGAGTGTGAGGACAAAACCAGAGTACATAGAACAATACAGCACAGAACAGGCCCTTCGGCCTTCGATGTTGTGCCGACCACAATAAAAAGCAATGCCCCTCCAACCTAAACCATTCCCTTCTCTTCCATATACTTATCAATTAACCTCTTAAACGCCACCAAACTTGGCGCATCTACAACAGCTGCAGGCAGGGCATTCCACTCCCTAATCACTCTTTGAGTAAAGAACCTACCTCTGATATCCGTCCTATAACTCATACCCCTTAATTTAAAGCTGTGTCCCCTCGTGCTAGCTTTCTCACTTGGAGTACTTGGAGGAAACCCACGAATGGGTTTCGTGAATGTGCAGACTCTGCACAGACCCAAGCTGGGAATCAAACCCAGGTCTCTAGCACTGTGAAGTGGCAGTGTTAACCACTGCACCACCACGCTGTCCATTAGCAGGTAAATGTAGATCACATTTCAACTACATTCCCATTGAATGTTCTTAAGAGTTAAATGGCCAACTCCTTGTCCTATAACCCTTGGATTCGCCTAATCAACAGCTACAAGTGCCAAAAGACCAGCAGAAAGCATATACTTACAAAGTTTCCTTCAGTCTCTGCTGATGTTACAGTGTCTGAATCAATGACTAACTGTTCCTCTTTGTTTTCTGTGTCCTCAGAGAACATATAACACCAATCTCAGAAAGTGATGAAGGATTGACTCAAAGGCTTCATAATAGAATCTTGCTGAGGTGAGAGACACAGAGGCTTATGGATAGGAACTCAGATCTTTGGGAATAAGTGCCAAGGAGGCAAGGAGGGAGAGATGCGCCAATATTACCCACTCTGTCCAAAAATCCTCCACAATTCATCATTCCAATCATTAATTCGGGACAATCACAAATACAGAGATTTAAGAGAATGATACCATTACAATACTGCAATAGAGCAATGTTTTTACTGGACCCAAATGTATTTGTTTGTGTTGTGATATTAAATAATCATCATCTGTCACCATGAACAATAAAAAAGTATTTTCTTCAAATTGTTGGGGTGGCACCGTGGCTAGCACTGCTACCTCACAGCGCCAGGGACCTGGGTTCAATTCCCAGCTTGGGTCACATCTGCTTGCACATTCTCCCCATGTCTGTGTGGGTTTCCTCTGGGTGCTCCGGTTTCTTCCCATAATCCACAGATGTATAGGTTAGTTGGATTGACCACGCTAGTTGCAGCCTGTCAGGATGCTGACGTTGGACTGGGGTAAACACAGTAAGAAATCTGACAACACCAGGTTTAAGTCCAAGAGATTTATTTGATAGTAAACTCGCAAGCTTTCGGGATTTGCCTGGGGTTCACCTGAAGGGGCAAACCCGAAAAGCTTGCGAGTTTACTATCAAATAAATCTTTTGGACTTAAACTTGATGTAGTGAGACTTCTTATTGCAGACTATGTCGGGGGACAAGCTCAGGTAAATGCATGGTGCTGAAGGAATAGGGCCTGAGTGAGATTGTGTTTGGTGCAAACTTGATGGGCCAAATGGCCTCCTTTTGCACTGTATGATTCTATGTACCAACATTTCAACCCAAATTAAAACAACTAAATGTTATTAAAAACTCATCTGCATTGTTTCTGGGTGCAGAGATTGTGATTCCTGACCTGCGTGCGCTGATTCCACTGAAGTTGAGAGACACGCAGTTACTGTCCCCTCACTCATTTATCTGATTGTAATGGAGGGCTGCCTCAGCGCACAGCAGGATCCCAGCAGCACTGTGCTGAGAATCACTTCTGGAAATCCCTGGTAGGCTTGATGACAATGGCTGCTGTCTGCTTCCCACTAATAATTCATCATTTGTGTCTCAATTGGATCCCTTTTTTCAATTTTTTTTTAACTTTAGTTGCCAGATCCACCTCTTTGTGCAGGAGCAACCTGGAGTAACATTATATGTTCGAATGTCAATGCCACAGACAGTGCAGGATATGTACAGTGTAATGAGTGGGGTGCTCACCCAGTGTACTTAGCCACAGTATAGATCATAGAACCCTACAGTGCAGAAAGAGGTCCTTCGGCCCATCGAGTCTGCACCAAACACAATCCCACCCAGGCCCTACATATTATACCTACTAATCCCTCTAACCTACGCATCCCTGCATCACTAAGGGGCAATTTCTTAACATGACCAATCAACCTAACCTGCACATCTTTGATCTGTGAGAGGAAACCCAAGTACCCGGAGGAAACTATACACAGACAGTGACCCGAGCCGGGAATCGAACCCAGGACCCTGGAGCTGTGAAGCAGCAGTGCTAACCACTGTGCTACTGTACCGTCACAATGATATAATGCCATTGTGCTCAGTTTGCCCTCCATTCAGGAAAGCCAGCAAAGGACAAAGGTTGGCTGCGAGAAAGAATGTATGAAAATGGCTGCATCACTGATTTCAATTCTTTGATCCGGGTGGAGCATTACAAGCTTGGCCAGGGCTGATCAAAGGCAAACAATTGATAGGAGTATTGTTGATCTGCTTACTTTCCTGCAGGCACTTCCAAACAGTAATGTGAAGGGATTACTCACTGATGACGGGGATAGATAGAGTGAATGTGCAGAGACTATTTCCTCCGGTGGATGTAGTTGTTACTCGGGAGCATAAATTTAAGGTTCATGGTGGGAGATATAGGAGGGATGTCCGAGGTAGATTCTTTACTCAGAGAGTGGCTGGGGTGTGGAATGCACTGCCTGCTGTGATAGTGGAGTCGGACACTTTAGGAACTTTCAAGCGGTTATTGGACAGGCACATGGAGCACACCAGAATGATAGGGAATAGGATGGCTTGATTTTGGGTTTGAATATAGCTCGGCACAACATTGAGGGCCGAAAGGCCTGTACTGTGCTGTAATGTTCTATGTTCTCACAATCATTTAAATCACTGTTGAACACTGATAGAGACCACTAGTGGCTAAAACAATCAATTACATCAGCAGAAAGTCCCTTTGGAGTGAATTATTGAGAATTACTGCAAATCAGTGTCCTCCTCGCTGGATATGTAAGAGCTATCCTCCAGAAAGGATTATCAAAGATACTAGGGAAGTAAATCATGGGAATCCTCAATCCATGCAGTCCATAGTGACACTGCTGTCTCCGTTATTATCCACAGTAAGGAATGCCTTCAGATTCTGCCTACTGTCCAGAATTAAACCCACACAAACAAAATATTTCTTGAATCATGAATTTATAAACCTTGATTTTAATTTCTCCCCTTACCACCCATCCCTTTCAAAGGAACGTATAAAATTCTAACAGGATAGATTCAGAAAGAATGTTCCCAGTGTGAGGTGGTGGGGTGGTCCAGAAATTAGGAGTTATAGTTTGAGGATAAATGGAACTGAGCGAGGAGAAGTTTCTTCACCCAGAGGTTGGTGAATGTGTGGAATTCACTGTTCCAGAATGTAGCTGTGGCACAACATTGCGTGATTTCAAGAAGAAATTATATGTCGCTCTCGGGCCTAAAGGGATCAAGGGATATGGGCAATATTGTATTCAATGATCAGCCATGATCACATTGAATGGTGGAGCAGGCTCAAAGGGCTGAATGGCCTCCTCCTGCTTCTCGTTTCTATGTATGTTTCTGTGCATATGCATTGGTGAATGGGCCAAAATTTGGCCGATTTAACATGGATAAGTATGAGGTCAGAAAAATAGTAAGGCAACTTATTATCTAAAATGAGAGAAACTCCTGCTACATAAATAGTATGTTGGCCTTCTTGTGAGAGGTTTGGAGTACAGGGATGTGTTGTTGCAATTATACAGGGTCTTGGTGAGATCACACCTAGAGTACTGTGTGCAGTTTTGGTCTCATTTTCTGAGGAAGGATGTCTTATGAGGAGAGGCTGAGGGATTTGAGGTTGTTTTCGTTAGAAAGGAGGAGGCTAAGAGGGGACCTGATCGAAACATATAAGATGATTAGAGGTTTAGATAGGGTGGACAGTGATAGCCTTTTTCCTAGGATGGAAAAAGCTAGCACGAGGGGACACAGCTTTAAATTAAGGGGTGATAGTTATAGGACGGATATCAGAGGTAGGTTCTTTACCCAAAGGGTGGTTCGGGAGTGGAATGCCCTGCCTGCAGCAGTTGTAGATGCGCCAAGTTTGGTGGCGTTTAAGAGGTTAGTTGATAAGTATATGGAAGAGAAGGGAATGGTTTAGTTTGGAGGGGCATTGCTTTTTATATTGGTCGGCGCAACATCGAAGGCCGAAGGGCCTGTTCTGTGCTGTAATGTTCTATGTTCTATGTTCTATGATGTTCTTCCTCTTGAGGGAGTGCAGCAAAGGTTTACCAGGCTGATTCTGGGGACAGCGGGACTGATGTACGAGGAGAGATTGTCTATGTTAGGATTGTTTTTGCTGGAGTTCAGACGAATCAGTGTGAATCTCATTGAGAGCTGCATAAATAACTTGCTACATAAAACTGTCCCTCATTTCTGGGCTGCTTCCTTTCCCAGTTATCATAAATCCTTCACGATTATATACACACCTTTGTTAAATCTCTAACCGTCACACAATCCAGCTTCGTAAAGTCTGTGAGTTACTGATAATCCAACACTCTCATGGTCATGTTTACTGACACCACCTTTTTATTTCCAGGGCTTGGAAACTGATTTGAATTCTAAAAGTGTCGTGGTGGGATTTGAATGTTTAGTGGAAGTCCTGACATCAATAGTTGTGGACACATTCCTTCGATGTCCCTCTCACAGGCTCAAGTGTGTGAATAAATTACTGTCAGTAGAGTTTACCGTAATTTGACAATCTTTTCTAGACGTGGATTCTCAGGGGCTTTTTCCCAGGGCTGAAATGGTCGCTATGAGAGGACACAGATTTAAGGTGCAGGGGAGCAGGTACAGAGGAGATATCAGAGTAACTTTTTCACTCAGAGGGTGATGGGTGAGTGGAATTGGCTGCCGTTGGTGAGTTGGGGTGTTTTAGAAGACTTCTGGATAAGTACATGGGATTTAATGAGATTGAGAGTTATACATAGGCCTGGTAGGTAGGAATATGATCGGCGCAACTTGTGGGCCGAAGGGCCTGTTTCTGGATTGGAGAGAGAGGCAAATGTGACATCCTTATTCAAGAAAGAAAGTAAGGATAACTCAGGTCTGTTTAACATCAGGAGTAATTAAGGTTTATAAATCCTGAATCAGAAGTAAATATCAGAGGCAAATATCGTAGAGGTTTGAGTTGAATCGGGAGAGCCAACATGGATTTGTAAAAAGCAGATTGTGTTTGACTAATCCGATTAAACTACATTAAAGACCACACTTTATGAAGCTTATGAAGAGAGATTGAATAGTGTAGGTCTGTACTTTTTGGAGTTTTGAAGGCTGAGGGGAGAATCTCATAGAGACTTACAAGATAATGAAGGGGCTGGATAGGGTAGAGGTAGAGAGATTCTTCCCACTTAGAAAGGAAACCAGAACTAGAGGGCACAGCCTCAAAATAAGGGGGGTGGGGGGGCAGTTTAGAACAGAGTTGAGGAGGAACTTCAAAAGGTAGTGAATCTCTGGAATTCTCTGCCCATTGAAGTGGTTGAGGCTACCTCGTTGAACATATTTAAGTCACAGGTAGATAAGTTTCTGACAGACAAGGAAATTAAGGGTTATGGGGAGAAAGCGGGAAAGTGGAACTGATCCACTTCAGATCAGCCATGATCTTATTGAATGGTGAGGCAGGCTCAAAGAGCTAGATGGCCTACTCCTGCTCCTATTTCTTATGTTCTTACACTGGGAATAGTTTTTGTCCCCTTACCTAAGGAAAGATATACTGGCATTGGAGGCAATCCAGAGGAAGTTCACTTGGTTGATCCTGAGTATAGAGAGATTTTCTAGCAGAAGAGTTTGAGTAGGTTGGGCCTATACTCATAGGTATAGTATAGGTTGGGCCTATACTCATTGGAGTTCAAAAGAATGAGTGTTGAGACGTATAGCTTCTCAGAGGATTTGACAGAGGAGATGCCGAGAGGTTACTTATCCCCATGTGGGAGAATCTAAGACGAGAAGGAATAATCTCAGAGTAAGGAGTCACCATTTAAGGTGAAGAGGAATTTCTTTTCACAGAAGGTAGTGAATTTCTTCACTGTGAAGAGCTGTAGAGACTGGTTTATTATGTTAGAGGCTAAGATAAGCAATTTTTTAATCAGTAAGGGGATCAGAGTTATGAAGAAGGAAAGTAGAATTGAGGATGATATCAGATCAACCGTTGAATGTCAGAGCAGACTTGATGGGCTGAATGGCCTCCTACTGTTCCCATGTCTTATGGATTGGATTTATTGATAATATTACGGGAAAGCTGGATCAAGGGCATGTGATGGATATTGTGTATATGGAGTTTGGCAAGATCCCATATACAAGAGCTTCTGGAACAGTCAGACCAGCATGTAATTGGATAAAAAGGGAGAAAGCAGTGTGCTGGGGTCTGTGATTGTTTTTCAGGCTGGAAGATGGTAGACAGTGATATTCCTAAGGATCAGTGCTCGGACCACTGCTTTCTTTGCTGTATATAAGTAACTTGAACCTTGGCATACAAAGTAAAATTTCAAAATTTGCCTGTGATCCCAAACTTGGAGGAAGAACAATCAGTGAGGAGGTAAGATACTCTTTCAGAGAGCCAGTGCAGACTGGATGGGCCTAATGGCCTCCTTCTGCTGTAGGGATTCTATAGTTCGGGGCTCATGTGCCATTAAGAGGCTTGTTTCTTTGCTGTAGTGTTCTATGGTTCTACAAAATGGATGAGAGGGGTGTGGAGGGATAGGGTCCAGGTGCAGGTCAGTGGGATTAGGCAGAAGAATAGTTTGGCACAGAAAGAAGGGCCAAAAAGCCTGTTTCTGTGCTGTATGGTTCTATGTGCATCAGCCCCTGAAGACGTTAAGACTTTTTTTATTCACCAGCATGCAATGTCAATCCCTAATTGCCCTTGGAGGACAGTTGAGAGTCAGCCATATTGCTGTGGATTTGGAGTCACATGTAGGCCAGACCGGGTAAAGATGGCAGTTTCTTTTTTCCCTAAAGGATATCAGATGAGGTTTTTCTAACGATGCCCATGAAACTATTATTGGTTGTCGTAAAAACCCGTCTGATTTACTAAAGCAATTTAAGGAAGGAAGCCTACCACCCTTACTTGGTCTGGCCTACATGTGACTCATGATGTGGAGATGCCAGGGTTGGACTGGGGTAAACACAGTAAGAAATCTCACAGGTTAAAGTTCAACAGGTTTATATAACCTGGTGTTGTGAAACTTCTTACTACAAGTGACTCCAGAGCCACAGCAATGTGGGTTGACTTTTAACTACCATCAGATATTGGGGGGGCAGTCATGGATGGGCAATAAATGCTGGCTCAACCAGCGATGCCTCTATCCCATAAATGAATGTAAAAAACTTGAAAAATATCTGCTGGCATCAAAATTAAGGGGCATGGTCACTTGTTGGTCACTGGGAATGCAGTGCTGATAGATCCAGTTTGAGAGAGTGGCGCACTTGAGTGATCTGGGTAATCTGAGTGATGGATCTGGTTTGAGTTGAGTGATCTAGATGAATTGGAGCTGTCTCAGGCACTGCTATTTACTGAGGAGGAGCTCAGTGATCTCAGTCTCTGGATGAATATAATGTTCCAACTCCCCATCCTGCTGTAGCCCATGGACAGTTACATCTGTCACCACCCCCCCCCCCCCCCCCCCCCCCCCCCCCAATAACTGAGAGTCAAGAATGTGCTTGGTGACCTTTCAGAAACACACAACTCCCTGCAAAGATCCAGCACCATTCACTTCTCATACAATACTTACAAGAACCCATCTGCAGCATCTTAGCTGAATGGGTTGCCTATCTAGAGCATTAGCATATCTATACCTATGCAATGGACACAGCTTTGCCTGGGTGGGTTTAAGAGAAAATGTATGGAAACTACAGAGTCAAATTTTTTGACCTAAGTTTAGAAAACAGGGAATAAAGAGTGGCCATTAATAGAACATAGAACACTACAACACAAACAGGCCCTTCAGCCCACAAGTTGCACCGATCATATCCCTACCTACCAGGCCTATCTATAACCCTCAATCCCACTAAATCCCATATACTCATCCAGAAGTCTCTTAAAAGACCCCAGTGAGTTCGCCTCCACCACCACCGACGGCAGCCGATTCCACTCACTCAGCACCCTCTGAGTGAAAAACTTACCCCTGACATCTCCTCTACATGGGGGTAGTACAGTGGCAGTTTCAGTACAGTAGCGCAGTCATTAGTACTGCAGCCTCACAGAGTCAGGGACCTGGGTTTGATTCCCAGGTTGGGTTAAGTATGTGCAGAGATTGCATGTCTGCATGGATTTCCTTCGTGTTCTCTGGTTCCTCCCACAGTCCAAAAGACGTGTTGGTTAGATGGATTGGTCATGCTACATTTTCTCTCTGTGTACCTGAACAGATGCCGGAGTGTGGCAACGGGGGATTTTCACAGTGACTTCGTTGCAGCGCTAATATAAACCTACTTGTGACTGAAAAATAAACTTTAGTTTAAAAATTAAAGGACTCAGAGACTGTTATCCCAGCAGTGCAAAGCAATGAAACATAGTTCACAGTATTATTGTAGAGCAGATGGTCTGGAAACTACACTGAGCAGAGGGCAACAAGCTGTCTAGTTTAGAAATGGACAGACTGACATTGGGCACCCAGCAGTAAACTTGATTAAAAACTAATCTCCACAAGACAACTTCTTCAGCACGCCTTAGAGAAACAGAATTTTGAGTTTGTAAAAGTATCGACCAGGAGAGATCATTTCATCTCCCTTTTGGCAAAAGTCAGTTGCTCATCAATGAATGACCTCAGCTAACTATATCTGAGAATTTTCTTCATTCTTTCCTCTCCCCGATAGCTGTAACTTCGGCACAGACCCTGTTGGAAATGGAGATTCTGTCATGCTTCTGTTAGGGTGGCACAGTGGTTAGCATTGATGCCTCACAGCACCAGGGACCTGGTTTAATTCCACCCTCAGGACACTATCTGCGCAGTGTTTGCACATTCTCCCCATGTCTGCATGGGTTTCCTCCAGGTGCTCCAGTTTCCTTTCATAGATATGCGATTGGGTAGATAGGCCATGCTAAATTACCCCTTAGTTTTAGAGGACTAACGGGGGTAAATGCATGGGGTGGGATTGTTGTCAGTACAGATTCAATGAACCAAATGGCCTCCTTCTATATTGTAGCGATTCGACGAGCAAACTTCTTCTCTTGAAGCTCTTAAAAGATTGTGCAAATCTTTTAGCTAATCCATTGGCTGATGGATGATAAAGTGTAGATTTTAAATGCTGAATACTTTGAAATAATCCTCAAACTTTTGTGAAGTAAACGTGAACCATTAATGTTAACAATCTATTCCAGATTACCAATTCTTGCAAAAATGTCATCAGGTTTTTCAGAGACTTGTTCAGATGCAGTAGAGCTCATGATAACAACTTCTGGCCACTCTGAGTGTACACAAATTATGACTAAGAACGTATAATCTTCAAATGGACCAGGAAAATCTACATGTAATCATTGCCAAGGCATTTTAAACCAACCCCCACAGTGGAAAGGAAGCTATAGTAGTGTATTTCTTACTTGTGCACAGGATTGACACTGTCTCGCTTTTTCTTCAATCTGAGTATCCAGTCTTGGCACTAAAAATAACTACACAGTGGTCCCTTATCGGGACTACACCAGGATGTCTTTCATGTTGCTGTGCAATTAACATGCAGGAATCTGGATAATTCCTTATCTAATTGAATGGTGAGTCAGGGGTCAAGGATAATCCTCCAGTCCCCACATCACTGACAACTCACATTAATGAGCTGTGCGACCAGCCCCTCCCCACTGATTGAGAGAAATTATTACAAGGAAGAATTCTAGTCCACAGGACCACAAATTATACATGATTATGGAGATGTGTGGATGTGATGTGGAGATGCCGGCGTTGGACTGGGGTAAACACAGTAAGAAGTCTTACTTTAACCAGGTTAAAGTCCAACAGGTTCATATGATAGTAAACCCACAAGCTTTCGGCAATGCTGTTCCTTCCATAGAATCATAGAAAATTACAGCTCAGAAACAGGCCTTTTGGCCCTTTTTGTCTGTACTGAACCATTTTTTTGCCTAGTCCCACTGACCTGCACTTGAACCATATCCCTCCATACCCCTCTCATTCATCCAAGTTTTTCTTAAATGTTAAAAGTGACCTGCATTTACCACTTTATCCGGCAGCTCATTCCACTCTCCCACCACTCTCTGCATGAATAATCACCCCCTAATATTCCCTTCTCTTCTTCCACCCTTAACCCATACCCTCTGTTTTTTTTTCTCCCCCAGCCTCAGTGGAAAAATCCTGCTTGCATTCACTCTATCTATAACCCATCAAAATCTTATACATCTCTATCAAATCTCCCCTTGTTCTTCTACGCTCCAGGGAACAAAGTCCTAACGTATTCAATCTCTCAGCTTCTCAAGTCCCGGCAACATCCTTGTGAACCTTTTCTGCACTCTTTCAACCTTATTTACATCCTTCCTGTGACCAGGTGATCAAAACTGTACACAACTTTGTCAGGTGAGCAGGAAGAAAAGAACTTTCCAATATCAGATTTTACACAGAGGGTGGTGGAGGCAGACACTGTGGGATTGTTTAAGACTTAGCTGGATAGCCACGTGAACAGACAGGGAATGGAGGGATACAGAAGAATGGTTTAGTTGGACCAATGAGCAGCACAGGCTTGGAGGGCCGAAGAGCCTGTTTCCTGTGCTGTACTGTTCTTTGCTCTTTCCACTCACCTGCACACTCAAACTGGAGCAGTTAATGGGCAACACGACAGCTCAGTGACTATCACTGTTTGCTGTGCAGATACATGGATTTGAGCCTGTGTCTGCTGGAGTTTGCGCATTCTCCCCGAGCTTGCGTGGGTTTTCTCCGGGTGCTCCTGTTTCCTCTCACACCCCAAAGATGTGCTCTTTGGCTGATTGGTGTCACAAATTGTCCCTAAATTGTCTCCCCAGTCTGGTTTCCAATGTGGATTTTCATAAACATAGACAAGGGTCATGGGTGGGGGAGGAAACTCACACTGTTAAAATGGCGGCGCGGGTTCGTTGGGCCGAAGGGCCTGTTTCCCGTGCTGTGTTGTTCTTTGTTCTTTTTTTGAAAAGAACGGTGTTTCCGAAAACTTGTGGGTTTACTATCAAATAAACTGGTTGGGCTTTAACATGGTGTTGTGACACTTCTTACGATGTGCGGATAGACAGCTTTGCCTCAGGATAACATTTCTAAAATACCACATTTGGACCCTATTGGTCCGTCCCTGTATTCAAAAATAAATAATGAAGTGTTTATTTCGGGGAACTGACAGTAAATCCTTCAGTGTATCCAGACCAGGGAATGTCAATTCGGAATGACTCAATCCACAAGGTTGCTTTTGACAAAGCAGAGTCGTGGTGGAATGGGATCGAACGTTTGTGAGTTGCACTTGGCAGACAGAACAGGAAGGAGGATAATATCCTGCATTGGGTCATTTCAGGTCCTCCTTTGCTAAGGCTAAAGGACGTTGTATCAGGCACATTCGTTGGCTCTGCAGCTCACTTCTCCCATGGCAGGAAGCAAAAACATATTTGCCGCTGTGCAGCCTGGCTTTAGCAAGCTGCTCGGAGGTATTATTTCCCCCTTCGCAGCACGACTCCATTTGGTCGGGCGCAGTTAGCCGAACAGCTTGGCCAGCTCCGCAATCTGCTGACAGCAATATGTCACCTGCTACTTTGCTTCGCGACATTTCTTCAATCAGCATTAGTGAGATGGTGGCAGCCGTTCCCCTTCAGCACCATTCACTCCTGTGCCCGTTTATAATCGACAGTGAAGCTTTCTGCTGATAACACTGACCCTTTTTGCCGTGGATTCATTAAACGAGTGACTTCTGATCAATTTACAATCCAGTCCCTTTTCCTTGATGACACAAAGCCAGTTAGCTTTCTTTTTTATATATAAATTGCCTGGCTAAGCTCAGTGGAATGAAGACCGGTATATTTACTCTGTTTCACTTGTGGAATATCTAAACCCTGGTGTTAAGACACGTATTCTCGAACATTCATCCTATGCCTCAATTCTGAACACATTTCTTACAAATTATCTTGTGCGCCATGGTCATTTAGCTCTTTGTAAGTTGCCCACGTTGAACCTTGTCAAACGGTTTTGTTGAAATCCTTATTTAATCAGGCAATTGATGGACTAATCAGGGAGCTTCCTATTTAAACGGGGACTCTGGAACTCTGAGTGTAATTCTACATGCTGTTGTCAGACTTTAAATAAAGGGATTTTGGTAAAGGGGCTTCTGCCTCCGAGGGACTTATGACATTTATAAACGGTACCAAATGCACGACCCTCGTCTACATATCTGGTCACATCTCAGTCTGAACTGACTTACCCCCAATCCTGAGCCTGTTTCAGATTCATTGACCAATGGAAACAATCTCTCACCTTCCACCCTATCAAACCAAGTGTGGGTTTCGATGAGATTTTCCCTCATTCTTCGAAACTCCAAAGAATATAACCCAGTTTAATCACAGAAGAATGCAGAAGAGAACATTCGGCCATCGAGACAACAGTCCCACTCAAGACCTATCCCTGTAACCCTATGTATTGGCCCTGCTCATCCCCCTGACACTAATGGACAATTTAGCATGGCCAATTCACCTAACCCACACCTAAGTGTGGGAGGAATTTGGAGCACCTAGAGGAAACCCACACAGACACAGGGAGAATGTGCAAACTCCACACAGACAATGACCCAAGCCGGGAATTGAACCCGGATCCCTGGTGCTGTGAGGCAGCAGTGCTGATCATTCTACCACCGTGCCATGCTCAGGTACTCAGCCTCTTATCGAAACAAGGAGAACTCAAGACAACACCTCCTCCCAGGGATCAATCCAACAACCCTCCATGATACATCCTCAATGCAAGAATATCCTTCCTTAAACACAGAGACAAAAACTTCACACAGCATCCACATGCACTCTTGCTAAAACTCTGTGCTCCTGTAGCAACATTCCTTTATTCCTGCACTCCTTTACAATAATGACCAACTTGTTATTTGCTCTCCAAATCGCTTGCTGTATCTGCATGCTAACTTTCTGTGTTCCTTGGAAGACCCGGATAACATTCAGGCTTCGACTCACAGGCTCCAGTAACATTCATGCGCAAAAATAATTGCTTCCCATGAGAGTCTAACCATCACCCTTGAAATTCAATGGTATCACCATTGCTAGATCCCCCACTACCCACGTCCTAGAGGTTATCATTAACCAGAAACTGAATTGGGCTAGTAATGTAAATACTGTGACCACTGCGGCAGCTCAAAGACTGAAAAATCTGTAGAGAACAAACTGCTTCCTGACTCCCTAAAACCTGCCCATCAACTGCAGCGCACAAGTCAGGAGTTTGATGGAATATTTGCCGGGATAAGTGCAACTCTAACAGCACTCAAAAAATCCATTCAGGACAAAGCAGCCTGCTTGATTGGTATTCTTCTACAAACGTCCACTCCCTCTATCACCAACGATCAGTAGTAACCATGTGTACCATCGCAAGACGCACTGCAGGAACTTACCAAGGATCCTTAGGCAGCACCTTCCAATCCCATAACCCCTACCACCTAGAATGACGAGAGCAGCAGATACCACCACTTGGCAGTTCCCCTCCAAATCACGCATCATCCAGACTAAGGGTGGCACATTGGTTATCACTATCGCCTCACAGCTCCAGAGACTTGGATTCAATTCCTGGCTCGGGTCACTGTCTGTGTGGCATTTGCACATTCTTCCCATGTCTGCATGGGTTTTTTCCGGGTGCTCCGGTTTCGTCCCACAGTCCAAAGAACGAAGAACAGAGCAACACAGGAAACAGGCCCTTTGGCCCTCCCAGCCTGTGCTGCTCATTACTCCAACTAGACCATCCCTCCATTCCCAGTCTGCTCCTATGACTATCCAGGTAAGGCTTAAACAATCCCAGTGTGTCCGCTTCCACCACCCTGCTTGGCAGTGCATTCCAGGCCCCCCACCACTCTCTGTGTAAAAAATGTCCCTCTGATATCAGGGTTGTACATCGCCCCTCTCACTTTGACCCCTCGTGATCGTCACCTCGTCAAAGGTTAGGTGCGTTGGCCATGCTAAAAATTGCCCCTTAGTGTCCCGGGATGTGTAGGCTAGAGGGATTAGCGGGATAAACATGTGGGATTACAGGGATAGGGCCTAAATGGGATTGTTGTCAATGCAGACTCAACAGGCCAAATGACACTATTGTAGTGATTCTATGATTTTATGACTTGGAAATATATCGCAGTTCCTTCACAGTCACTGGTCAAAATCCTGGAATTCCCTCCGTAACAGCACAGTGGGTGTACCTCTATCACATGGATTGCAGCGGTTCAAGAATGAAAACTATGCGGGCAATCAAGGCTGATTTTCTTGCAATGTCCACATCCTAAGAATAAAAATCATTAAAAAAATCAGGTCATTGTTGGAAAAAGGTGGCCAATATTATAGGTGTTGATGCAAGAAGTCTCTGTGATTTGAACATTATTGAACCAAAGCCCAACTGGGCAAAATTAATTAGCTAAGCTGAGTTTTATTTTGTTCTCACAAGCTCATGTTAAAGAACAAAAAAAAATTACAGGAACAAGTTTTCGGCCCTCCTGCACTGACCATGCTGCCCAACCAAATTAAAACTCACTACCCTTCCGGAGACCATATCCCTCTATTCCCATCCTATTCATATATTTGTCCAGACGCCCCTTAAAACTCACTACTGTATCTGCTTCCACTACGTCCCCCAGCAGCGAGTTCCAGGCACTCACCACCCTCTCTGTAAAAAAACTTGCCTCATAAATCTCTTTTAAACCTTGCCCCTCGCACCTCAAACCTGTGCCCCCTAGTAATTGACTCTTTCACCCTGGGAAAAAGCTTCTGACTATCCACTCTGTCCTTACCCCTCATAATCTTGTAGACTTCTATCAGATTGCCCTCAACCTCTGTCGTTCCAGTGAGAACAAACCCAGTTTCCCCAACTTCTCCTCACAGCTAATGCCCTCCATACTAGACAACATCCTGGTAAATCTTTTCCATATTCTCTCCAAAGCCTCCACATCTTTCTGGTAGTGTGGCAACCAGAATTGAACACTATATTCCAAGTGCAGCCTAACGAAGGTTCTATAAAGCTGCAACATGACTTGCCGAGCAACGGATAAAAGATAGAATCAGCCAGTTTGATCTTTCTGTAATTTGATGTGAGTGTGTGTTGGGGAGTTGGTTTGTACAGGATAACACCAGGAACCATTGATTAATTGTATAAGCAGATTTACTGAAATCAATGTTTAAATCTCTTTCTACTTATTTACAAATGTTCCAACACTTATACATTTTATCTGGATGATGAGGTGGAAAATCCTCCCAATTGCCGGATGCACAGTATTCCTATCCTCTGAATTACATCGCTGTGTACGCAGTCAGGTTCTCTTTATGAGTTAACACCTATTGAAGTGAGAAGAAGGCAGCACTGAATCGATGGTTGATTGTTCAGACAAGATTCTCAGCTGTGTGAGGGCACCTGCCGGGGATGTGTTGGAATGACAGTGTTGTACAAACAGTCGGTATGTGTTTATGGAAAACACACATACACAAACACCGCCCCCCCCCCCCCGCATACAAATTCCTCACACACAAACTCCTCAAACACAATTCCCCCCCCACTCACAAACCCTCCCATACAAACCCCTCTTTCACAAATGCCCCACACAAAAATTCCTCACGCACAAACCCTCCCACACAAACCCTCCTCTCACAAATCCCCCATACAAAAATTCCTCACACACAAAACCCCACACACAAACCCCCTCAACACAAACTCCCTACACATAAACTTATCACATCCAACTCCCCCTACACAAACTCTGCCCCCACACACAAACTCCTCACACACAAACCCTCATACACAAACCCTCACACACAAACCCCTCACACACAAACCCCCCTAGACAAACCCCTCACACACAAACCCCTAGACAACTCCTCACACACAAAACCCCACATATAAACCCCCCTCCAACACAAACTCCATACACAAATCCCTCCAAACACAAACCCACCACACACAAACCCCTCAAACACAAACCCACCCAAACATGAACTCCCCACACACAAACCCTCACACACAACCCCCAAACACCAAACTCTCCACACACAAACCAACCAAACATAAACTCCTCACACACAAACCCCTCACACACAACCCCCCCAAAACACAAACTCTCCACACACAAACCCACCCAAACATAAACTCCTCACACACAAACGCCACTCACACAAACCTCCCACACACAAACCCCTCCAAACACAAACTCGCCACACACAAACCCCTCAAACACAAACCCACCCAAACATTAACTCCCCACATACAAACCCCCACACACAAACCCACCCAAACACAAATTTATCACACACAAACCCACCCAAACACAAACTCCCCACACACAAACTCTCCACACACAAATCCACCCAAACATAAACTCCTCACACACAAACTCCTCACGCACAAACTCCACTCACACAAACCTCCCACACACAAACCCCTCCAAACACAAACTGCGCAAACACAAACCCCCCACACACAAACCCCTCACACACAAACCCACCCAAACACAAACCCCCCACACACAAACTCTTCACACACAAACCCCCCACACACAAACCCCCTTCCCCAATCACAAGCTCCTCATTAACTTACCCAATACTATCTCTTTCATGATAATGATAGCTCTCACCTGCTATAGTCTTCCTGTCATCAATGTTTGGTTTGTTATTTATGTCCGCTGTGAAGATCGACACAAAATATCTGTTCAACACCTCGGCCATTTTCTCGTTTTCAATTATTACATCCCCCTTCTCATCCTGTAAAGTACCAATGTTTAATTTAGCCACTCTTTTTCATGTTATATATTGCTATCTGCTTTTATATTCTGAGCTAGTTTATTCTCATAATCCATCTTACTTTTCTTTAGAGTTTTTTTTCATGGTTTTCTGCTGACCTTTCCCAATCCTCTAGTTTCCCACTAATCTTTGCCACTTTGTAGTATGCGTTTTCTTTCAATTTGATACCCTCCTTCATTTCCTTCAATATCCATAGCTGATTATCTCTTTTCTATAGTCCTTCCTTATCACTGGTATATACTTTTGCTGAGCACTGTGAAAAATTGCTTTTAAAGTCCTCCACTGTTCCTCAATTGTCCCACCATAAGGTTTTTGCTCCCAGTCTATATTAACCAACTTCTCCCTCATCCTTTTGTTTAAGCACAAGACACTGGGATTGAATTTAACCTTCTCATGCCCCAATTGTAATTTAAATTCTGCCATATTTCTCTTTTATCCTACAAGTACTTCGGTCCACCTTATTGTCCAACAAGGGGCATACACGTGATGAGTCGTGAGAGGGCTGCTCTTGGATTTTTCGAGAATAGCCTATGCTTCACGTCGTTAGTGTACGCTTGAACGGGACCAGTTGATGGGCAACACAACAGCTCAGTGACTGTCGCTGTGCTGTGCAGATTTGGGCCAATGTCTCTGTGGGAGTTTGTGCATTCTCCCCGTGCTCGTGTGGGTCTTCTCTGGGTGCTCTGGTTTCCTCACCACACCCCAAAGATGCGCTCTTAGGCTGATTGGCAAAACAAATTCTCCCTAAATTGTCTCACTAATTTGGTTCGAATGCAGATTACTATAAACATAGACAAGGGTCGTAGATGGAAGTGGGAACGTCGAGGTGGCGGCATGGGCTCGTTGGGCCGAAGGGCCTGTTTCCCGTGTTGTGTTGTTCTTTGTTCTTTGTATATTGTGATCACTTCTTCCAAGAGGATCCCTAACTGTAAGATCATTAATTATTCCCGTCTCATTACACAGAACCAGATCTAGGATAACTTGCTCCCTTGTCGGTTCCATTGCATACTGTTCAAGGATGCTTTCGCAGATACATTCTTTTAACTCCTTCTCAAAGTTGCTTTGACTGAACTGGTTTGACCAATTGATTGTTTGAGTTATAAGGAGAGGTTGGATAGACTAGGACTTTTTCTCTGGAGTGTAGGAGACTGAGAGGTGATCTTATAGAAGTCTATAAAATAATGAAGGGCACAGATCAGCTAGATAGTCAATATCTCTTCCCAAAGGTAGGAGAGTCTAAAACGAGAGAGGATAGGTTTAAGGTGAAAGGGGAGAGATACAAAAGGGTGGAGGGAATAATTTTTTCACTCAGAGGGTGGTAAGTGTCTGGAACAAGCTGCCAGAGGTAGTAACAGAGGTGGGTACAATTTTGTCCTTTAGAAGGCATTTACGTGGGTAGGATGGGTACAGAGAGATATGGGCCAAACGTGGGTAATTAGAATTAGCTTAGTGGTTAATAAAAAAGTAGACATGGGACAAGTTGGACCCAAAGGACTTGTTTCTGTACTGTAAACCCTCTATGGCCAGAATTTTATCGTAACACCTATCCCGATTTTGAGAGAGGGCGAGGTCCCTCACCTGGAGCTGGGAAGCAGCAGTGCTAATCACTGTGCTGCCATGCTGCTCTAAGTCATTCTAAGTCATTCGGTCTGACAATACAGGGTATCAGCCTTGCCTTCCAGCATTTCGCTTGTCTTCCTTCTTCAATCCTCAATTGAACTGTGATGTCTTGCATACTCCCCAGTTTGCCATCAAATACAGGCATGTGTTTCTTCAGAAATTTGTGAGGCCTGATTCTCTACAAGTCATCAGGCTAACTTTGATCAGTTAAGTCCTCCCTAACCATGTTAAACCCATCAGTGCTGGATAATTGCCCTTTACTACACATTAAGACAAATCTGCTGCAGCTTTATAAAACCCTGGTCAGACCCCACTTGGAGTACTGTGCTCAGTTCTGGTCGCCTCATTACAGAAAGGGTGTGGAAGCCATAGAAAGGGTGCAGAGGAGATTTACAAGGATGCTGATTGGATTGGGTGGCATGCCTTGTGAGGATAGGTTGAGGGAGCTCGATCTTTTATCTTTAGAGAGACAAAGGATGATAGGAGGTGTATAAGACGTTGATCAAGTGGATTCTCAGGGGCTTTTGCCCAGAGCTGGAATGGTTGCCACAAGAGGACACAGGTTTAAGGTGCTGGTGAGTAGAACAGAGGAGATGTCAGGGGTAGGTTTTTCACTCAGACAGTGGTGAGTGCGTGGAATGAGCTGCCAGCAATGTGATGGAAGTGGATTCGATAGGGTCTTTTAAAAGACTTTCGGATAAGTACATGGGACTTAGTAAGATAGAGGGTTATAGGTAAGCCTAGTAGATAGGGACATGTTCGGCGCAACTTGTGGGCCAAAGGGCCTGCTTTGTGCTGTAGGATTTTCTATGTTTCTGTGTTTCTAGAGAGATAGGATCCCATGTCCTGAGGCTTTAATACACTTCCAAGGAAAGCTGTCATTTCCAGAAGAATCAAAAGCACAAATCGAAGATTTGGCAGTGAAAGAAGATAGTCTCCATAGAGATTGCTCACATATGGAGTTTGGGTATAACAGAGAAATCACAGACTGAAAAAATGAGGATGGCGATCTTTGTTGGCAGATCTTGCTAAACGACAGAATGGAGTAAGAATAACAGAAGAGAGGGTCCCAAGAACACTCGGGGAATTATGCGCAGGTGTTTCGGATGTGAATTGAAATATCATGGTGCTGTAAATTGTCCAAATTGGAATAACAAGGCTCTGAAGGCAACAAACAGCGCAGAAAGTTTGGAAAGGGAAGAGACTGGTCAACCTGAGGGAGGTATTCTCATCACAAGAAGCTTCTGTCCAGTAACGAGTGCACTAGTTGTAAGTTCATTTAATTATGCTATGTTGGATAGTGGTTGCACATCCATGGTACATAGAATGGATTGACTGAAGTATTGGCCAGCCTTTGATGAAAGAGGAAGGGATGTATAATAGTGAAAGAAAATGACAGATATGGACTTATATTTTTATGCTTAGGTTTGACGAAATGTATAAACGTATAGTAGATTATCAATAGTGTAAAATTGGAGGGTTTCAAAAATGAAGCCTTTGTTGCATATTGATGTTGCATTTCCTTCTTAACAATACTGTGCCTTTAAGAAATGCTTTTTAACATGGGTCATGATTCTTTTGTAGCATCTGTTTTAGCAGTTTGCTTTGTTATCAATGCTGTTTAGTTAACATGCATCAGCTCTGCTGTGCAGCAGCATGAGTGCTCATAATTCATTTTAATTTGGACTATTAGAACATTACAGCGCAGAACAGGCCCTTCAGCCTTCGATGTTGCGCCGACCAATTAGGAAAAAGCAATGACCCTCTAACCTAAACCATTCCCTTTTCCTCCATAAACTTATCTACTAACCTCTTAAACGCCACCAAACTTGGCGCATCTACAACTGATGCAGGCAGGGCATTCCATACCCTTACCACCCTCTGGGTAAAGAACCTACCTCTGACATCCGTCCTATAACTACCACCCCTTAATTTAAAGCTATGTCCCCTCGTGCTAGCTTTCTCCATCCTAGGAAAAAGGCTATCACTGTCCACCCTATCTAAACCTCTAATCATCTTATATGTTTCAATAAGGTCTCCTCTTAGCCACCTCCTTTCAAACGAAAACATATTGCTGGGTTGTCTCGAGTGTTTTTTTTCAGAATGGGGCTTGATTAGGTTTTGACAGGAAAATTTAGGAGACTGGCCAAGACTTGGCTCAGAGAGTTCCAGATGCTTTTCAGGAAAAGTAGAAAGAAAGAGAATAGAAGCTCTAAGTCTGTCTGAGATCTGGAGACTGAAATCTGCCAGAAATGCAATTTCTTTTTAGAAATTCTGCTGCTTGAGAATATATCCTTCCCCAGAAATTACTACATGGGAGTCAGAAGGCAGGTAGCTTTCTATATTTCTCCAGAGATGTAAAAAGCTGGAAACCTACAATCCACATATCTGGTTTTGATACTAATTGGTTTTGAAGTAGAATTTATACCTGTGGTGACATTGCTTAAATTGGAACTATAGAAATGGAAAGCTGTTAAAAATTACACTTTGTCATTTTGAAGTATTTCAAGTGGTTAAAGTTATGCTAATTCTTTCTGTTATATTTTAACTATGTTCTTAAATAAAGTTTGTTTTTAATAAAAGCTTCCCAGTGGGTCAATTAGATCATATCTGGAGCAAAACGCCTCATCTTATTTACAAAATCAAATAAAGTTGTGGTCTGGGCTAATTTCATAACATATCCTGGAGTTTCTGATCCGGTCCCAAATGGGTGTGAGAGCGGGCACAGCAGGAAGCAGGCAGAGCAGAAGGAGGGTGGGCGGGGCAAGCGGGGCAGAGAGTGGGCAAGGCAGAAGGCAGGCAGGGCAGAGGGTGAGCAGGGCAGAGGATGGGTGAGGCAGAGGGCAGGCAGGGCAGAGGGTGGGCAGGGCAAGTGGGGCAGAGAGTGGGCAGGGCAGAAGGCAGGCAGGGCAGAAGATGGGCGGGGCGGTGGGCAGGCAGAGCAGAGGGTGGGCAGGGCAGAGGGCGGGTGGGGCAGAGGGTAGGCGGGGATGAGTGCAGACAGGAGTAAGCACAGTTAGGGGTGAGTGCAAGAGTGCGTCCTCCCGTTAAAAGTGACAAAATGAAGGTCACATTTGGAAGGAAGTGTTGAATAACATAACATATTTTGTCATAAATGTTCACATATGATACAGAGACATCTTTGAAGTTTGGGTTGTAGATTTGCAGCTATTGCGGAATAACAATGTTTCTCTGGAGTTCCTTCAATTCTTTTGGGAATAGGAAAAGGGTTCTGCAGTTGGAAAAACTTAGGAAATTCTGGTGTAAAGGAGATAATGCGACATTGAGTCAGACACTGAAATATCTGATTGTACTGAATAATGGAGCAGACTCGATGGGCTGAATGGCCTCCTCCTGCATAACGCTATGGAACATTGTCAATTGGCAGGCATAAGCTCAAACCTTTTCCAGACAGGCCCACTGTATACTTCGTACCAGAACTATCCGCAAATGCCTGAATGTTAGTTTGAAATCAGGAGCATAGGTCAGTCAAAATCAGGGTACGCGAGGATTGCAGAATGACAATTTTCATTGGTCTTGAGCTAGATCTTACAAGCCTTGGGTGGGTGAAATGCTAAAACTCCAGCAATAGGGTTTGTAAAATAGAGCCAGGAATTAGCATCGATTAATAATCCACCTGATTCCTGCTTTTTGTTGCTCGTTAGAGCTTAATTGTAAAGTCAAGGGGATATAAAGAATTTTTATTAAAAATTAACAGTAGCTGCTGAGTTTTTACTATAGCTATTCTTGCAGTGACCATGATTTAATGGTTTTAAACGAATAAGTTTTTATCTTATCTATAAATAATGGATAATTCATAAATCTCCTTTCGAAGATGAGAAAATATAACCTTCACTTCATGGTTTGTCTGGTTGGACTCTACAGGAAGTAATCTCAGATGTTCAAAAGTTACTTGTAAATATGCAAAATATTTTTATAATAGTTCTTACCTTGGGATGGAGAAATTCAACCTCATTGAGGCTCTTTACCAGGCAGAAGACCCAGGGGCCAGTGTTTCACAGAAGGTAGTTCTGTGATCAGAGGCTCAATACAAAATAGTAAGTTGGGCTTCTTTTCAGAAGTACACCTATAACCCTCGCAAATATTACTGAGGGGTTTAACAGTTGGACTAAGAGGCATGCAGAAACTTACCACTTATGAGGGGCAGCATGGTAGCACAGTGGTTAGCACTGCTGCTTCACAGCTCCAGGGTCCTGGGTTCGATTCCCAGCCTGGGTCAATGCCTGTGTCGAGTTTGCACATTCTCCTCGTGTCTGCGTGGGTTTCCTCCAGTTTCCTGCCACAGTCCAAAGATGTGCGGCTTAGGTTGATTGGCCAGGCTAAGAAATTGTCCCTTAGTGTCCAGGAATGCAAAGATTAGAGAGATTAATGGGTATAATATATGGCTTTGGGCCTGGGTGGGGTTGTGTTCGGTGCAGACTCGATGGGCCGAAGGGCCTCTTTCTGCACTGTAGGGTTCTATGAAGAGACCAGCCTCGGGGTGAATGTGCAGCTGAATGGCCCTCGGAGAACTAAAGCTGCTTTTTCAACAAATGCTTTTGTTAATTTGGAACTTGGAGTGACAAGGGGGTGTCACTAGGCCCCAACCCCCCACCCACTTCCATTGCCCTCCACACTTCCCACCCACCTCCATTTCTCTCCGCACCTCCCCACCCATCTCCACAGCTCCCCATCCATCTCCATTACCCTCCACTCCCTCTCCACCCATCTCCATTACCCTCCACACCTCCCCACCATCTCCACGCTCCCCATCACTCCATTACCCTCCATCCCTCACCATCTCCATTACCCTCCACACTCCCCACCCTCCTCCACACCTCCCCATCCATCTCCATTACCCTCCACACCTCCCCACCTCCTCCATTACCCTCCACACTCCCCACCCTCCTCCCACACCTCCCCATCCATCTCCATTACCCTCCACACCTCCCCACCCTCCTCCACACTCCCATCCATCTCCATACCCTCCACACCTCCCCACCCTCCTCCATTACCCTCCACACCTCCCCACCCTCCTCCACACCTCCCCATCCATCTCCATTACCCTCCACACCTCCCCACCCTCCTCCATTACCCTCACACCTCCCCACCCTCCTCCACACCTCCCCATCCATCTCCATTACCCTCCACAACCTCCCCACCCTCCTCACACCTCCCCATCCATCTCCATTACCTCCACACCTCCCCACCTCTCCATTACCCTCACACTCCCCACCCTCCTCCACACCTCCCCATCCATCTCCATTGCCCTCCACACCTCCCCACCCACCTCCATTGCCCTCCACCACCCACCTCCCACTCCCCAGCCCACCACACTCTCTTCCCACCTCCCAGCAGTCTCATTTCAAACAAGCGATGTTGTAGAGCATCCAGCAGTGACAGCCTCTGGCACCTACAGCTCATCCCAGTCCTTTTGACTGGGGACACGGAACAACTGTGCACCGTTAACATCCATACCTCCCCCCCTAGATCACTTGGTTTGTGCCTGAAATTGATGGTGGTAGGTTTTATCCCCCAAAATATCAGCACTTGTGTGATTTCCCCTGCAGATTTTAAGAATTTTATTTAAAAACAAAATGCGTGCCATTGAGAGTGAATGGATAAAGCCGTTATATTTTGCACTTTCTTTAATTTAAACAGCCTGTTCGTATCAATGCTGAACACTTTCTACGACACAGTTGTTGTATATGCTTACGATATGTAGACAATAAGGGAAAGTAGTAACAAAACATACTTCTAGAACACAAGTTAAGACATAGAAATGTGATTGTCAGATTTTGGAAGTATAATATAAGAAATGTTCTCAACTAACAAAATCTCTGTGAGTACCTGATGAATGTTGACTATCAAACTGAGTGATACTACATGCACACCCTGCAGTTTTGTGTGTGTGTGTGTATATATCTCTATATAATATATAAGAATTGTGATGGGTTTTACAGCATTGTTTTATTGTGGGGGGAGCTTCTTTTTCTTTGGAGCGGGAACTCTTTTCTTTGGTGGATTCAGCTTTTGCCTGGGGGGTAAGCCGTTGGGTGCCAGAGGAGGAACGTTACGCGGGGCATTGATCTTCCCTTTCATTTCATCAACGGAGATCTCCAGAGCACTGAACTTCTCAGTTAAATCTCCTAGCCGTTCCTTCAGAGCGTTGAACTCAGTGAACAGGTCACCCAGTGCCTCTGAAAGAGGTGTTATTCTGAAACCAAATGAAATGTGAATACGATCAACCGCAATTTTAAAAAGCTTGACAGCATCCTCTTTTTCACTGCGATTTGGTTATTTTCATAGACACCCTGCAGTGCAGAAGGAGGCCATTCAGCCCGTCAAGTCTGCACTGACCACAATCCCACCCCATGAGTTTACCCTAGCTCGTCCCCCTAATACTGAGGGGCAATTTAGCATGGCCAATCGACCTAACCCGCAAGAAGGCATATGGAGTCTTGGCTTTTATTGGTAGGGGGATTGAATTTCGGAGCCGCAACGTCATGTTGCAACTGTACAAAACTCTAGTGCGGCCGCACTTGGAGTATTGTGTGCAGTTCTGGTCCCCACATTATAAGAAAGATGTGGAGGCATTGGAGAGGGTACAGAGGAGGTTTACCAGGATGTTGCCTGGTATGGAGGGCAGGTCTTATGAAGAGAGGCTGAGGGATTTGAGGTTGTTTTCGTTAGAAAGGAGGCGGCTAAGAGGGGACCTAATCGAAACATATAAGATGATTAGAGGTTTAGATAGGGTGGACAGTGATAGCCTTTTCCTAGGATGGAGAAAGCTAGCACGAGGGGACACAGCTTTAAATTAAGGGGTGATAGTTATAGGACGGATATCAGAGGTAGGTTCTTTACCCAAAGGGTGGTTAGGGAGTGGAATGCCCTGCCTGCAGCAGTTGTAGATGCGCCAAGTTTGGTGGCGTTTAAGAGGTTAGTTGATAAGTATATGGAAGAGAAGGGAATGGTTTAGTTTGGAGGGGCATTGCTTTTTATATTGGTCAGCGCAACATCGAAGGCCGAAGGGCCTGTTCTGTGCTGTAATGTTCTATGTTCTATGTTCTATCTTTGGACTGTGGCACCCGGAGGAAGCCCACGCAGACATGGCAGAAAAATGGTTCGGCACAGACAAGAAGGGTCAAAAGGCCTGCTTCTGAGCTGTAAATTTTCTATAGTTCTACGGGGAGAATGTGCAAACTCCAGACAGACAGTGACACAAGCCGGGAATCGAACCCGTGTCTCTACTACTGTGCTAACCACTCTGCCATCCCTCATTCTGTATGAGTGAATTAATTTAGATTCCTCGCACATTCTGATTATCAGCCTGAATTCATCAGTCACTATTGGCTGGTTATCTGTAAAGAAATGTACATCTTCTTAAAAAAAACAGCCAGATATGAGGATTCTCGTCTTAGATTTTGCTGAACAAAACATCAGTGTTCACCTTCCAGCAACCTCACTGGAAAGTCTCTAAGTATATAACAACACTGCGTTTAATCTGGATGTTGAAGGTGTAATAGACTGGATCAAATTGATTCGCTTTCTGATTTCCCTCCCTCCCTGTGGGGAGGTGACCTGCATTTATATATCTAGTCATGTTAGTTGTGCTCCTTTATATTCTTGCATTCAGTTACTCTCCAAACCAACCTCCCTGATGAGATTTAAGGGACCGTTACTACAATGGTAGGTACTATTTTAAATTTTAAAACGTGATATAGATCAGCAGGGTATTTGCAATTTTTTTTTAAATTTTGTCCAATGTATATTTCTTTCGGAATGAATGAATTTAGGTTCTTAATTCATTCTGAGTATTCATCCGTAACTGCATTCATCAGTAACTATCAACTTGTTTTGTATTTGATGTTTTAACAGAATGTACATCTACCTAAAAACATGAGGATGCAACAGGTACTTTTTCTAAATAGTCAATAGCAATGTTCAAATGCAAAAGTAAAGTTTCAACATTGGAATAGGCATTGCAATTACTCTGTGTACACACTATATATCTGTTAGGAATGAAAGCATGACATTTGCCTGTGCGTTTTGTGTGTGCATGTGTGTCAGGAAAAACATTCACATGTAGAACTGGACCCGAAGGTTCTTTTCATTGCAGTGTATTTCCCACATACAATTGGGATTTCCCACGTACAATTGTATCATTTACAATAGAAATTCTATTAAGTAGATATTTACTTGTTTAGCTCCACGATCTGTCTACATGGGTCTGGGGATTTGTTTTTTTAACTTTATTTGTAGATGTGATTAGGGTCCAATGGTAACTGAGCTGTGCACAGTTAGCAAGTATTTGAGTGTGATTTTGAAAACCCAGAATCATCTCTGATTACATTCTTCTTTAATAACTTTAACTTTCTGAATGTTAGAACCAAGTCAAACATTTTTGATCTGATTTCCAATGTTTTGAAGTGATTTAGTTCGATCAATGTTAATGGTCATTTGAAAGATGCAATCTTTAGTTTTCATTATAACAAACTCCCACCTCTCTCCCAAATCAAAGCAGAATGTTTAGGTGAAGCGCTGGCAAAGCAAGATTGTACCAGCGTGGCATAAATTATTCCAAATTATTCAAAGCCAATGCGTCTCTTAGCTTCACAAAAATGTGTGAACACCCACATTAGTGGGACAGATCTGGAATTATTTTTAGTAAAGTGTATAGGATCCAGAAAATAACAGTGAATCATCCAGATGCAAACGAGTGGTTCCAGCTACTGCAATAGAAGTTGCCAAACCAAACATTCGACTTAAGTACTTATGCAGCACAGATCCAAATGGAGTTTGGCTCAGCGACTGAGCGAAGATATAGAATTATTAAAAAACACAATGTCAATTTGAGTTGACTAGAAAACAGCCACGTTTGCACTTGTAGTAAATCAAGTGGGGTTTTTAATTAGGACGGGAGACAGCTCAGGAGTCAATAATGGACCACAGAATCTGAAAGCTAATCCAAGTTTCCCCACCCTTACTTCATTCAGCCAGATTGAATTAAATTTCGCACTCTTGTTAACTCTCTGAAAATTTAGCCAAGGCAATGAAATCGATCAGTTTAAATCACTGCAGAATACAATAAGCATGCATCACCTGGAATAATCCGGAAGGAGAGACTGGTGGTCATTTGTCAACATGTCTCTCATCTGAGTCAAAATGTCGAATCTCCAGTCATCCAGTACCTGTGTCAGATTGGCAACTCCACGCATGTTAACTTTATCAGCTACAGAAATAGGGTAAAATATTTATAAATTATTAACTGGACTGCTTTAAAAAAAAACTATTTCACTAAACATGCTAAGTGCTCATGAAAGAATTCTTTCTGCCAAGTAATGGTTTGATTGACTGAGGAAATCATTTTGAGTAGCATTTTGTTGCGTTATAATCAGACAAAGTCAAACAAAAATCTTTGCAATCTTGGTTACTTAGCTTTTGAGGGCTAATGGAATATTTTTGAAAGGACGGCACAATGGCCTCACAGCACCAGGGACCAGGGTTCGATTCCCGGCTTGTGCGGAGTCTGCATGTTTTCCCCATGTCTGTGTGGGTTTCCTCCAGGTGCTCCGGTTTCTTCCCACCGTCCGAAAGACGTGCTGTTAGGTATATTGGGCATGCTAAATTGTCCCTCGGTGTACCCAACAGGTCCCAGAGTGTGGCGTTAGGCATTTTCACAATAATTTCATTGTAGTGTTAATGTAAAGCTCCTTATGAATATACTTTTCTACTTTAAAATAGATAGTTAAAACAAGCTTGATGTGTCTAGATAACAATAATAAAATGCATTTACAGTTTTTATTTGAGTTTTATATTCCATATCTTAAGATTATTAAATTAAAGTTTATTAGTCACAGGTAGGCTTACATTAACACTGCAATAAAATTACTGCAAAAATTCCTTAGTTGCCACACTCTGGCACCTGTTTGGGTATACTGAGGAAGAATTTAGCATAGTCAATCTATTTTACCAGCATATCTTTCGGAATGTGGGATGAAACTGGAACAGCTGGAGGAAACCCACGCAGGCACAGGGAGAATGTGCAGACTCCGCACCGACAATGACCCAAGTCAGGAATTGAACTTGGGGTCCCTGGCGCTGTGAGGAAACAGTGATAACCACTATGCCACCCGTCAATCAACTGTGCAAATATTAAATGACAGATGTCATGCTTTTCAATGTATGCAAATCAATTAAAACGTCATTCACGCGGATTATTGAATCAGGGCTTCATGTAGTTAAAAGAACTGTACGATGTGCATGTACAGTCATTTAGTTATAAGGGGAAGTTTACTTACATCCCTCTTTGTAATTCCAGTCGCTGTTTTGACGAGGTTTTTTGCCATGCATCACAGGCAGAAGAAAAAGAAAAAACACAATTCTGAAAAACATTCTGAGATGAGAAGGATATCCCTTGGTGACAATCCTGAAGTGAGGAGAAAGTCAAAATGAAAAAAAAATAGTTATATTCAAGAGCACATATGTATATCACACGAGTCTAAATGAAGAGCATTTCAAATATCAGACATTTAAACATAGAAAAACTCAAAATAGAAATGATGTTTTATCACAGAAATACCTTGTTTCAAAGTGAAAAGTGAAAATGATACCTACCCTGTGTTGAAAGTTACTGTGTGGGTTGCTTACTGTAACAAACACACTGAGATGTTTAATCTGGAATTGATTTGAAGTTTTATTGGAATATACAGGGATGGTTGCCTGCATCACATGTTCAGGGTGTGGAAACAGAAAATAAGCACTTCACATCTGCGCAGAACTAAAAATGTTTCTACCATATGATTTAGATTTGTTTAGCAACAATAAACAGTAACATTTGTTCCTTATTAGAGAACATGGTTTTAAACTTACAAAGATAAATGGTTTCTACGCATTTGTATAAACAGCAATTCTAAATGTACATATTGTTTGAAAGAGTACCAGAAAGTACCTTTCTTGTACAAAATGTAAATACAAAATTAGTGCGATGGGATAAATAGTAGCAAACACAGCCAAAAACAAAACATCTGAAAGGCTTAAAAAAATGCTGGAAAAGCTCAGGAGATCTGGCAGCATGTGTGGGGTTGGAAGCAGGAGCTGGAGTTTTCCAGCTGTTCATACCAGTGGGATCTCCTGGTCTTACCAACAGTGTATGCACTCTCCCTTTCTACCCCACCCTGGCAGCGAGGGGTGCATTCCGTGGGAAATTCCACTGGGAATAATGGAAGCAGAAGATCACAGCATCGTCCAACAGCTGGTCGTCTCCACTTCAGCGAAACACACGGTGTGAAATCCTGCCCAGAGTTAATTCTCTTTGAGCTGTGGAGAAAGGTGATGGATTTTATCCTTTAAGAACCTGTCTCCAAAAAAAAAGGCTTATTTGATTCTTTTCAAACTTTAGGCTTTGATCATCTAAGAGTAAGAAGTTGCACACTAAAGTTCTGATTCCTCATGGACAGAATTCCCTGATGGGGAGATGCCGGCGTTGGACTGGGGTAAGCACAGTAAGAAGTCTCACAACACCAGGTTAAAGTCCAAAAGGTTTATTTAGTAGCAAACCCACAAACTTCTCGTTGAGACCGGAACTCTCCGCTCGCCTGAAGAAGGGATAAACCCCGAAAGCTTGAGAATTCCCTGGCCAGTCATGGGATTTCCTAGTCCGACCAGCAGCACAGTGCCTTCCTGCGGGATTCCCAGTAGTGATGGCAATCCCAATGACTGCATCAGAGAGCCCCACTGCTAGTAAATAGAGTTCTGGGAATCACACAGCTAGGAGGCCTGAGAATCCTGCCCAGTGAGATATTTAACGTAATACTGCTTTTCAAAAAAGGAGGAAGAGAGAAAGCAGGAAAGAGAGCTAGATAAAGAGGTCAGACAAAGTCTCTGCAAAGAGATACAGGCAGGTTAAGTGACTGGAAAAGAATACGGGTAAATGGAGTCTACTGTGGGGAAATGTGTGGGTCATTGGGTAGCGTATCATCGCAGGCTGTAACATCTCCGGAATAAAGCTGAATTTTGCTGAACTGTCATGGCCTCAATGTTACCAACACCGCACAAAAACTGGCATCGAGAAAGCCACTCATGCTTGCAGCCACTGAGATAGAACACAGGACAGAACAAAGGAACCAAGGTACAAAGGATATTGAAAATCCAAAGAAAATGTATTTGGAGGGAAGTTTTCCTCATCTGGTCTGCCTCAACTGTGGGTGGCACGGTGGTTAGCACTGCTGCCTTATAGTTCCAGGGACTTGGGTTTGATTCCCAGCTTGGGTCACTGCCTGTGTGTGGAGTTTGCACATTCTCCCCATGTCTGCGTGGGTTTCCTCCAGGTGCTCCAATTTTCTCCCACATTCAAAAGATGTGTGGGTTAGATGGATTGGCCATGCTAAATTGCCCCTTAGTGTCGGAGGGATTAGCAGGGTAAATGCACAGAGTTTTGGGGAAAGGGCTTGGGTGGGATTGGTACAGATTCGATGGGCCAAATGGCCTCCTTCTGCACTGTAGGGATTCTATGAACCAAACTCAGTAGCCATGAGTAGCAGTTACCCCCATGACAACAGCTCCGCCTTGTTTTGGGAAGAAAGGAAGTAAGAAATTGCTAAAAAAAAAATGAACGATGGATTCCATAGTGAAAAATGGTGGAAGGTTTTGGTGCCATGGGACCATTTATGAAAATACAGAGCGATGGAGCGCGTATACAGAAGAATTCGATGATATTGTTCAAGCTAACAAGATAGCAGCACATACAGAAGTCCCAACATTCCTGAGCATAATGTGTGTGTGTGTGTGTGTGTGTGTGTGTGTGTGTGTGTGTGTGTGTGTGTGTGTGTGTGTGTGTTTGGGGGGGGTTGCGGTGTAGGCTGTGCGGCAGGACATTTAACCTCTTAAGGAGGCTGCTACAGATGCAAAATCAGACATAACAACATAGAAGGACGTAGTGGAAATCTTGCAATGTCACTATTCCCATCGCAGAAAGGTTTATATTTCATAAACGCAACCTGGAAGAGGGGAAATTGATTGCACTGTTTGTAACTACACTGAATTGATTGGCTGAACACTGCAAAATCGGAGATGTATTAAACGATACTATCCAAGATACACTAGTCTGTCGTGTGAGGAACGAGGGAATTCAAAACTGATTGCTGACCAAAAGCAACCTGATTTGAAAGAAAACCACAGAAGTTACTGTGTCAGTGGAATTAGCAGTCAAAGAGGCTCAGCAGCCGAATTAACAAAGAACAAAACAGCATGGGAAACAGGCCCTTCGGCCCAACGAGCCTGCACCGCCATTTTAACATTGTGAGTTCCCTCTTCCACCCATGACCCTTGTCTATGCTTATGGCATTCCACATTGGAAACCAGATTGAGGGGAGACTAATTTAGGGACAATTTGTCACACCAATCAGCCTAAGAGCACATCTTTGGGGTGTGGGAGAAATGATGTAGTGATGCCGGCGTTGGACTGGGGTAAACTCAGTAAGAGTCTGGCAACACTAACACCAGACTGTCTGTGCTGATATGTATGCTATTGTAGACCAGAACACTGCATTTGCCTGACGAAGACGAAAGTCAAAAGCTTTCAAAGAAGAAAGTCAAAAGATTTACCATCAAATAAATAGGTTGGATTTAAAATTGCTGTTGCCAGACTCTTACAATGTGGGAGGAAACCAGAGCACCTGGAAAAAACCCATGCAAGCATGGGGAGAATGTGAAAACTCCTGCAGACACCGTCCCAAATCCATGTATCTGCACAGCAAACAGTGATAGTCACTGAGCCGTCATGTTGCCCATCAATTGGTCCAGTTTAAGCGTATACTAACGACGTGAAGCACTAGGCAACTCTCAAAACATCCAAGAGCAGCCCTCGCATGACCCACTGTGTGTATGCCCCTTGTTGGACAACAAGGCAGACCAAAGCACCTGTGGATTGAAAGAGAAACTCATCGATAACATGCACATCTTATGCAAACATTCAAGAGAATCCCCAGAAGCTCAAAAGTTCAAACATAAGATTTTGCAAGACATTGGCTGAAACTCAAATGCAAGCATTGATTCTTCCTTTTTTTTATTCTTTTGTGGCCAGTGTTTATTCCCATCTGTAGCTATCCTTGAGAAGGTGGTGGTGAGCTGCCTTCTTGAATCGTTGCAGTCTGCGTTCTGTGGGTTAACCCATCAGGGAGAGAATTCCAGGATTTTGACCCTGCGAAGTAATGGCAATGTATTTCCAAATCAGGATAGGGAATAGCTTGAAGGGGAACTTCCCATGTATCTGCTGCCCTTGTTCTTCTAGATGGAAGAGGTTGAGGGTTTGGAAGGTGCTGTCTAAGGATCTTTGGTGAATTGCTCCAGTGCATCTTGTAGATAGTACACATTGCTGCTACTAAGCATTGGTGGTGGAGGGAGTGAATGTTTGTAGATATGGTGCAAATCAAGCGGGGCTGCTTTGTCCTGAATGGTGCCAAGCTTCTTGTTGGAGCTGCACCCATCCAGGCAAGTGGGGAGTATTCCATCACACTCCTGACTTTTGTCTTGTAGATAATCGATTGGCTTTGGGGAGTCTGGAGGTGGGTTACTCGCTGCAGTATTCCCAGCTTCTGACCTGCTCTTGAACCACTGGGTTTATGTGGCAAGTCCAGTTGAGTTTCTGGTCAATGGTAACCCCAAGGATGTTGACAGTGGGGGATTCAGTGATGGTAACATCATTGAATGTTAATGGGGTGATGGTTAGAATGGCTCTTATTGGTGATGGTCATTGCCTGGCATTTGTGTGGCGCGAATGTTACTTGCCACCGGTTGTCCAAGCCTGGATATTGTCCAGATCTCGTTGCATTTGAACATGGACTGTTTCGGTATCTGAGGAAATGTGAATGATGCTGAATATTGTGAAAACATCAGCGAATATCCCCACATTATAATGGAGAGAAGGTCATAGGTGCAAAAACAGATCATTCCATAGAACCATACAGTGCAGAAAGAGACCCTTTGGGCCATCGAGTCTGCACCAAACACAATCCCACTCAGGCCCTACCCTGACATATTATACCCACTCATTCCTCTAACCTACTCATCCCTGGACACTAAGGGGCAATTTCTTAGCATGGCCAATCAACCTAACCCCACACATCTTTGGACTGTGGGAGGAAACCAGAGTACCCAGAGGAAACCCACGCAGTCATGAGGAGAATGTACAAACTCCACACAGACAGTGACCCGAGCCAGGAATCGAACCCAGGACCCTTGGAGCTGTGAAGTAGCAGTGCTTTGAAATTTGAGCCTGCAAAGAGGGCTGCTCTTTGTGCGGTATTGTTCTATGTTCTATGTAACCATTGTGCTACCGTGCCTCCCACTCAGCAGCAGGTTGTTAGTGCAAAGATACTGGGGACAATTCTCTCATCCTTAGGCACACGTTTTTTGGCGAGTCGGGATGAGAGAATCATGTTTGGTCATTCCGCAGGATTCCTGCTTGCATTCCTGATGAATGCCCGTCTCCCACGGGTGCAGTCGGGATTGCGCTGGAACCCAGATGGAAGAGGGGTAAGTAATTTAAATCTTTTTAAAATGTATTTGAAATGTCATTATCCGGCCCGGCACGGAATTCTCTGAGCCCTTTAGCATCTCCTACCCTGCCAGGGAGAACTTCACTCCGGCGGGATTGAGAATAGCTTTCCACTTGCAGGGAACAAGCGGGAGTCCCCGCCGGAGTGAAGGAGGGGCAATCAGGCCCCACAGGGGATTCGGGCAGAGGGGAGATGGTGCTCCCGGGCATGAGCACGCTGACAGTATAAGTCTATTCCCCCTGACATTGCCCAAAGGCAAAGTGTCCATGCCCAGGGTGGACATTGGCACAGATCACCAGGCATGTAGCAGTGCCAAGGATATGGGGAAAAGGGATAGGGCTTATTGGAGGCAGGACCTAGGGACTGATTAGTGGGGGTCCTACTGCCACACTGCATTGGGATTGGTCGGGGCTGGATTGAGGCCAACAATTGGGGTGGGGAGGGGTCTATTTCCCAGGCTAAGGGAGTGGAGGTTTGGGATGGTCAGTAAGTGGGTAGTAGTGATGAGATCAACATTGCTGGAGATGGAGCTGGAGATCGGAGCACTCTGGGACACGGGAGGGAAGTCAGGACTGCCCCAGGGAATGTTCATGGGGGGTTGCGATTGGGTTGCAATCGGTCCATGCGGAGGTTGGGGGTAGACAGCAGTGCTTGTGGTCCACGGGTTGCTAGCAATCGAGCTGGCCAGCAAATGGGGAGACTGAGCTACTGCACATATGCAGAGTTCCAGAACTGTCAAACAAATAGAGTCCAGATCACTCCACTGCTAGATAGACAACCAGTAAAGATGGGGCTGGATACTGGGGAAGCAGTCTCACTGATGCCAAGGACCATTTATCAAGAACAGCTGTGGCAGCTCCGGGAATCCTGGTTCGATTCCAGCCTTGGGTCACTGTCCGTGTGGAATTTGCACGTTCTTGTGAGTTTCCTTTGGGTGCTCCCACTGTCCAAAGATGTGCAGTTTAGGTGGATGCTGAACTGTCCCTTAGTGTCCCAAAATATGTAGGTTAGGGGAATTAGCGGGGTAAATATGTGGAGTTAAAGGCATAGGGCCAGGTAAATTACTCTGATAAAGACTTGATGGGCCAAATGGCTTCCTATTGCACAGTAGGGAATCTGTGGATCTATGTTCCTCTGAGACAACTGCAAACAATGCTACACACGGAGTAGTATTTCTGTTGAAGGGTCACATAGTAATAAATGGAATGGAGAAACGGGAGATTAGTCCCTACACATAGTCAAAGGAAATTTTCAGCACTAATGGGGAGAACTTTCTCTGAAAAGATCAGGTTAAATTCTCCCAAGGTGAACCTGACAACCAATTCAAAATCTGGCAAATTCCTGAAGGAACAGACATAGAACATAGAACATAGAACATTACAGCACAGAACAGGCCCTTCGGCCTTCGATGTTGCGCCGACCAATATAAAAAGCAATGCCCCTCCAAACTAAACCATTCCCTTCTCTTCCATATACTTTCAACTAACCTCTTAAACGCCACCAAACTTGGCGCATCTACAACTGCCGCAGGCAGGGCATTCCACTCCCCAACCACCCTCTGGGTAAAGAACCTACCTCTGATATCCGTCCTATAACTATCACCCCTTAATTTAAAGCTGTGTCCCCTCATGCTAGCTTTTTCCATCCTAGGAAAAAGGCTATCACTGTCCACCCTACCTAAACCTCTAATCATCTTATATGTTTCGATCAGGTCCCCTCTTAGCCTCCTCCTTTCTAACGAAAACAACCTCAAATCCCTCAGCCTCTCCTCATAGACCTGCCCTCCATACCAGGCAACATCCTGGTAAACCTCCTCTGTACCCTCTCCAATGCCTCCACATCTTTCTTATAATGTGGGGACCAGAACTGCACACAATACTCCAAGTGCGGCCGCACTAGATTTTTGTACAGTTGCAACATGACGTTGCGGCTCCGAAATTCAATCCCTCTACCAATAAAAGCCAAGACTCCATATGCCTTCCTAACAACCTTCTCGACCTGACTGCCTACTTTCAGGGATCTATGCACATACCCACCAAGATCCCTCTGTTCATCTAGACTACTAAGAATCCTACCATTTGCCCTATACTCTACACATTTATTATTTCTGCCATAGTGCATTACCTCACACTTTCCACATTAAACTCCATTTGCCACCTCTCGGCCCAGCTCTGCAACTTGTCCAAGTCCCTCTGCAAACTATAACACCCCTCTTCACTATCTACCACTCCACCGACTTTAGTGTCATCTGCCAATTTACTAATCCATCCTTCAATACCCTCATCCAGATCATTTATAAAAATTACAAACAGCATGGGCCCCAAAACAGACCCCTGAGGTACACCACTTGTCACCGAACTCCACGATGAATATCTCCCATCAACCACCACCCTCTGTCTTCTATCTGCCAGCCAATTCCTAATCCAATTAGCTAAATCACCCTCTATTCCACACATCTGCATTTTCTGTAGAAGTCTTCCATGAGCCACCTTATCAAAAGCCTTACTAAAGTCCATATATACTACATCAACCGCCTTACCCCCATCCACCTCTCTGGTCACTTTCTCAAAAAACTCATGAGGTTAGTAAGGCATGACCTACCCTTCACGAAACCATGCTGACTATCCCCAATCAATTCATTTCTCTCTAAATAACTATAAATCCTATCCCTAATAATTCTCTCCAATACTTTGCCCCCAACAGAAGTAAGACTCACTGGCCTATAATTCCCTGGAAGGTCTCTCTTCCCCTTCTTGAACAACGGGAACACATTCGCTATCCTCCAGTCCTCCGGAACCACACCCGTAACCAACGACGACCTGAAGATCAGAGCCAGAGGCTCTGCAATCGCCTCTCTTGCCTCCCAGAGAATCCTAGGGTAAATCCCGTCCGGCCCAGGGGACTTTTCCAACTTCAAACCCTCGAGAATATCTAGCACATCCTCCCTATCTACTTCGATACCTTCCAGTTTGCTACCCTGTACCTCAGTGTTCTCCATAACTACATTTACATCACGCTGCGTGAATACCGAAGAGAAATATTTATTCAGTACCTCTCCAATCTCCTCAGGCTCCACGCACAACTTCCCACTGCTGTCTATGACCGGCCCTAATCTTGCCCTAACCAATCTTCTATTCTTAACGTATCTAAAGAAAGCTTTGGGATTCTCCCTAATCCTATCAGCCAAAGTCTTCTCATGTCCTCTCTTTGCTCTCCTCAATTCCCCCTTTAGCTCCTTCCTGGCTAATCTATAGCTATCCATTGCACTAACCGAGCCTTCAATCCTCATCCTGACATAAGCCTCCTTTTTCCTTTTAACCAGCAAATCAACTGTTTTCGTACACCAAGGTTCTCTTACTCGACCATTTCCTCCTTGCCTGACAGGGACATACTTATCAAGGACCCGCAGCAGCTGCTCCTTGAATAAGCTCCACATTCCAGATGTTCCCAGTCCTGTAGCTTCCTAGTCCAATCTATGCACCCTAATTCTCTCCTGATGGCCTCATAATTACCCTTCCCCCAGCTATAACTACTGCCCCCAGCTTCATGCCTATCCCTGTCCATCACTAAGGTGAACGTAACCGAATTGTGGTCACTATCACCAAAATGTTCACCAACCTCCAAGCCTAACACCTGGTCTGGCTCATTGCCCAGCACCAAATCCAATGTAGACTGTTGTTTTATCTGGGAATTATGAATGACATCTCAGTAAAGGAAGTCAGGCAAAATGCTTAAATGCAGGACCAACGCCCAATGCAATCAGACCTGACACTGGGGCCGAATTAAAGTGAGTGGTGGAGAATGGAGTCCTGGAACCTGTCAATGTTGGTGAATGGGTTACACTCATCGTGCTAGTAATGAAGAAAGACAGATCCATACAAATGTACGGCACAGTAGTACAGTGGTTAGCACTGCTGCTTCATAGCTCCAGGGTCCTGCGTTTGATTCCTAGCTCGGGTCACTGTCTGTGTGGAGTTTGCACGTTCTCCTCATGTCTGCTCGGGTTTCCTCTGGGTATTCCTGTTTCCTCCCACTGTCCAAAGATGTGCGGGTTAGGTTGATTGGCCAGGCTAAGAAATTGCCCCTTAGTGTCCAGGGATGCATAGGTTAGAGGGATGAGTGGGTAATAATATGGGGGTAGGGATTGGCTGGGATTGTGTTCGGTTCGGTTCAGCCTTGATGGGCTGAAGGGCCTCTTTCTGCACTGTAAGGTTTGATATTAAAGTAACTATTAATCCTCTACTTTGTGCAGAAGAATACTCCTTACCCATGATTGATAGCTTGTTCACAGGGTTGATTGATAGCTTGTTCACAGGTAAGCCAACATTTTAGTAAGAGTAATCCCAGCCAAGCATTTTGACAAATGAATATGATCAGGATTCACAACACTTCCTGACAATTGTGACACACAAATGGTTATTCCAATACAGAAGATAACCATTTGGCAAGACATTCTGCTCCAGCACTGTTCAATGCACAATGGACCATGTGTAAAGCGCGTTAAATAGAGTCCGGGTGTTACCTGGATGACATCCTGATTACTGCAAAGAACATGGAAGAAGATCCTCCTTGCCACACTTCAGAGATTAGAAGTTATACACCTATAACTGTTCGGCCAAGTTCCCCTCCAACTCGATTTTCAAGTTTGCTGATGACACCAGCGTAGTGGGTCAGATCTCAAACAATGACGAGACAGAGTACAGGAATGAGATAGAGAATCTGGTGAACTGGTGCGACAACAATAATCTCTCCTTCAATGTCAACAAAATGAAGGAAATTGTCATTGGCTTCAGGAAGCATATAGGAGAACATGCCCCTGTCTACACCAATGAGGATGAAGTAGACAAGGTTGAAAGCTTCAGGTTTTTAGGTGTCCAGATCATCTAAATCCTGTCCTGGTCCCTCCATACCAACAGTATAGTTAAGAAAACCCATCAACGCCTCTACTTTTGCAAAAGATTAAGGAAATTTGGCATGTCAGCTCTAACTCTCATCAAATTTTACAGACACACCATAGAAAGCATTTTTTCTGGGTGTATCACAGCTTGGTATGGGCTCCTGCTCTACCCAAGACTATGAGGAACTACAAAAGGGCCATGAATGAAGCCCAATCCATCACACAAACCAGCTCCCATTCACTCACTTGGTCAACACCTGCCTTGGCAAAGCAGCCAGCATAATTAAGGACTTCAGACATCTTAGGCATTCTCTCTTGCACCTTCTTCCATCGGGAAAAAGATACAAAAGTCTGGGAACACCCACCAACTAACTCAAGAACAGTTTTTCCCAGCCGCCATCAGACTTTTGAATGGACCTACTTTGCATTAAGTTTATCTTTCTCTACGCCCTAGCTATGATTGTAACACTCCACTCTGCACTCTCTCCTTTCCTTCTCTGTGAACAGTATGCTTTGATTCTATAACTCACAAGAAACAATACTTTTCACTATGTTAATACATGTGACAATAATAAATAAAATTAAATCAAGATGATACTGGATTAAGAATCTAAAAAGACAAGTGCAATTATTTCCAATCTTCAATCGAGTATCTGGGACATGTTATCAATGCTCTCAAAGATCAAAGTTATTATTGAGGCACCTGTACTCAGAACATCAACCTGCTTCAATCTTCCTTAGACCTTCTAAATTACAACAGAAGATTTATCTTTAATCTGGCAATATAGTATTGCTAGATACTAGTATTATACAATATAGTATTATACAAATATAATGCTGACCTCTAACTCTTCTGTCAGAGAGTTAAGACCATTGCAGAGAAGGGGGAGATTTTCACGATGCTAAACATTGCCAATGCAAAACAAGGAGTACAATATAAGGGGTAGGAGTCTTAGCCGTGTTGCAGAGCAGAAGGATCTCGGGGTCCGGCTCCATAGGACTCTTAAATCGGCCTCGCAGGTGGAGGAAGTGGTCAAGAAGGCGTATGGTGTACTGGCCTTCATTAATCGAGGAATAGAGTTTAGGAGTCAGGAGGTAATGATGCAGCTCTATAAGACTCTTGTCAGACCCCATTTGGAGTATTGTGCGCAGTTCTGGTCACCTCATTATAGGAAGGATGTAGAGGCTATTGAGAGAGTGCAGAGGAGATTTACAAGGATGCTGCCTGGATTGGGAGGCAGGCCTTATGAAGATAGGTTGAGGAGCTGGGACTCTTCTCACTGGAGAGACGTAGGTTGAGAGGCGACCTGATAGAGGTTTATAAAATGTTGAGGGGAATAGATAGGGTGGACTCTCAGAGACTATTTCCCCGAGCTGAAATGGTCACTACGAGAGGACACAGATTTAAGATGCAAGGAAGCAAATACAAAGGTGATGTTAGGGGTAGGGTTTTTCACTCAGAGGGTGGTGAGTGAATGGAACCGACTGCCGTCGGAGGTTGTTGAGGCAAACTCACTGGGGTCTTTTAAGAGACTCTGGATGAGTATATGGAAAAGAATAGGATAGGGGGTTATAGATAGGTCTGTGGATTGGTAGATGTGATCGGCGCAACTCGTGGGCCAAAGGGCCTGTTTGTGCTGTATTGTTCTATGTTCTATGTTCTAAAAATAAACATTGAAACTGAGGCATCTGGATAGGAACTGCATAAAATCCTGACAATTAGGTGGGCCTTGTGTTACATAAAACATAGAACAATACAGCACAAACAGGCCCTTCGGCCCATGAGTTGCGCCGATCACATCTATATCTGCCAATCCATAGACCTATCTATAACCCCCTATCCCATTTGTTTCCATATACTCATACAGAAGTCTTTTAAAAGACTCCAGCAAGTTTGCCTCAACCATCTCCGATGGCAGCCGATTCCATTCACTCACCAATCTCTGAGTGAAAAACTTACCCCTAACATCCCCTCTGTATTTGCTTCCCTGCACCTTAATTCTGTGTCCTCTCGTAGTGACCATTTCAGCTTGGGGAAATAGTCTCTGAGAGTCCACCCTATCTATTCCTCTCAACATTTTATAAACCTCTATCAGGTCGCCTCTCACTCTACGTCTCTCCAGTGAGAAGAGTCCCAGCTCCCTCAACCTATCTTCATAAGGCCTGCCTCCCAATCCAGGCAGCATCCTTGTAAATCTCCTCTGCACTCTCTCAATAACCTCTACATCCTTCCTATAGTGAGGCGACCAGAACTGCGCACAATACTCCAAGTGGGGTCTGACAAGAGTCTTATAGAGCTGCAACATTACCTCCTGACTCCTAAACTCTATTCCTCGATTAATGAAGGCCAGTACACCGTACGCCTTCTTGACCACTTCCTCCACCTGCGAGGCCGATTTAAGAGTCCTATGGACCCGGACCCCGAGATCTTCTGCTCTACAACACAGCTAAGACTCCTACCCCTTATATTGTACTCCTTCATCCCATTATTCCTGCCAAAATGGACCACTACACATTTATCCGCGTTAAAGTCCATCTGCCACTTCTCCGCCCAGTCTTGCATCCTGTCTATGTCCCGCTGCAACTTTTAATATCCCTCCAGACCATCCATAACACCACTGACCTTCGTATCGTCGGCAAACGTACTAACCCATCCCTCCACTTCCTCATCCAGGTCATTTATGAAAATGACAAACAGCAGGGGTCCCAGAACAGATCCTGGGGCACTCCATTGGTTACCGACCTCCATGCAGAACAAGACCCATCCACAACCACTCTCTGCCTTCTGCCGGCAAGCCAGTTCTGGATCCACGAGGCCAAAGCCCCTTGGATCCCATGCCCTCTCACCTTCTCCAGAAGCCTTGCATGGGGACCTTATCAAACGCCTTACTAAAGTCCATGTACACTACGTCCACCGCCCTTCCTTCATCAATGTGTTCAATCACATTTTCGAAGAACTCAACTAGGCTCGTAAGGCATGACCTGCCCTTGACAAAACCATGCTGACTATTTCTAATCAGTCCAAACTTCTCCAAATGTTCATAAATCTTATCCCTCAGAAGCCTCCCCATCAGCTCACCAACCACTGAAGTTAGACTCACCGGTCGGTAATTTCCTGGACTATCCCTGTTCCCTTTCTTAAAGATAGGAACCACATCCACAATCCTCCAATCCTCCGGAACCTCTCCCGTTTCCATGGATGACGCAAAGATCATCGCCAGAGGCTCTGCAACCACTTCCCTCACCTCCCACAATAACCTGGGGTACATCCCATCCGGTCCTGGCGACTTGTCTATCTTGATAGAATTTGACAGGTCTAACACATCCTCTTTCCTAACACCCACATACTCAATCTTTTCCGTATGCCGCAAACCTGCAGTGCAATCTATCCTGTTGGACAAACTATCCACACGAATTATGTAGCCATTGTCCACTGCACACAGGGCAGTTCATAATTCCAGTCTCTGTTGGTCTTCAGGACAGCTTCACTCTGGGGTTAATCTGCCTTGGTCCAGATGTGTACATCCTGCAGCATCAGGCCCTGGAAACAAAAGAATATAAAAACCTTTCTAACTGCGGCGTCACTGGGAAGCGAGCTGTAGTATATCACATGAGGCTGGATGACTCAGTGCCGTAAGAAGTCTGACAACACCAGGTTAAAGTCCAATAGGTTTATTTGTTAGTAAACCCACAAGCTTTCGGAGTTTGCCCCTTCATCAGGTGAATGGAGAGTTCTGGCCTCAGACAAAGCATATAACAGCACAGACAGTTTATACGGATTACTGATTAGACTGAGGACAGTCTCAACTGGGATCTTGGGTTTCATGTCACACTATCTGTAACCCCCCATGACTTGCCTGGACTTATAAAATCTCACTTACTGTCCTGTCTGGAGGCAATACACATCTCTTTAATTTAATGCTGTCTCTATTCACTGGTGTTGTCAGACTTCTTACTGTACTTGGAGGCTCGGCAGGAAAATTTAAATCAAAAGTATAAAAATAAATGAGTTTTCAGCACATGTGGAACAAATTAAATCCGGCTTCCAATATTTTGAAACAAGGTCAAATTCTATCATGTTAAAATTTGTTTCTGCTTAAATATGCTCAAAATTCTGTTGTCCATTAATTTTATTGAAAATAAATGCTTTACTTTTCCTGAAACAGGAATTGATTGAACTTTGAATGTTTCAATTGAGTTTGTGGCTTCTCAGTAAGTTATTTTTATAATTTAATAGCTCAAAAATTGTTAGTTCTTGGATTGCCAGGTCTATAATTTTGCTTTTGCCTCCTCTATGCTGGTTTTGTAATTGGGAGGTTTTCCTGAGTTAAAAGGGAAGTGTGTGAGAGTCAGATTACTGAGGGGTAATTTCACCTTGTTACAAATACTGCTGTGGTCAGAGCCCTTTTGTCATATGTTCTTTCTGAAACTCCAAACTCGCTCTTCGAATTGAAATGCAACATCTCCTGAATCAACCAAAAGGATTTGTGTAAAGAGGGAAAAACTGGAGAATGAGAGAAAACTAACAAGAAGTTTAAAAGCACACGGTCAAAAGATAAGCATGCAGGTGCAGCAGTCAACAAAGAGGGCAAGTAGTATGTTAGTCTTTATTGTGAGAGGTTTCAAATACAGGAGTAGATTGTTGCAATTATACAGGGCTTTGGTGAGGCCATGGTCTCCTTTTCTGAGGAAGGATGTTCTTGCTCTCGAGGGAGTGCAGCGAAGGTTTACCAGGCTGATTCCAGGGAGTGGTGGGACTGATGTATGAGGAGAGATTGACTCAGTTAGGATTGTTCTTGCTGGAGTTCAGACAAATGAGGAGGGGGGGGGATTTCATAGAGACTTATAAAATTCTAACAGGGTAGATGCAGTAAGAATGTTCCCAGTGGTGAGGGAGCCCAAAACAAGAGGTCACAATCTGAGGATATAGGGTAGACCATTTAGGACGGAGATGAGAAGCCATTTCTCCACCCAAAGAGCCTGTGGAATTCATTATCACAGAAAGTAGTTGATGCCAAAATATTGAATGTATTCAAGAGGCAGCTGGATATAGCACTTGGGGTGAACAGGATCAAAGATTCTAGGCAGAAAGTAGGATTAGGTTATTGAGTTGGATGATCAGCCATGATCGTGATGAATGGCAGAGCAGGTTCGAAGGGCTGAATGGCCTCCTCCTGCTCCTATCTTCTATGTTTCCAAAACTTGGACAGATCTACTTTCTAAAGGAACATGAGTATCAAATGTAAGTGTTCGTCCCTTAGAGGGTGATCCTGGGGAATTAATAATAGGAAATAAGAAACCAGCAGAGACTTTGAATGAATGTTTTATACTTGTCTTCACAGGAAAAATACTTTACTTTTCACAGGATACCTTATTGAAACATATAGGATGATTAGAGGTTTAGATAGGGTGGACAGTGATAGCCTTTTTCCTCGGATGGAGAAAGCTAGCACGAACTTTAAATTAAGGGGTGGTAGTTATAGGATGGAGGTCAGAGGTAGGTTCTTTACCCAGAGGGTGGTAAGGGTATGGAATGCCCTGCCTGCTGCAGTTGTAGATGCGCCAAGTTTGGTGCGTTTAAGAGGTTAGTAGATAAGTTTATGGACGAAAAGGGAATGGTTTAGGTTAGAGGGTCATTGCTTTTTCTTAATTGGTCGGCGCAACATCGAAGGTCGAAGGGCCTGTTCTGCGCCGTAATGTTCTATGTTCTATGAAAAGACACGGAAAACATGTGTAAGTCAGTCCAGCATCTGTCATTGGGGAATTGCCTGGAATCCATTATTAGGAGGGCATAACAAGACAGTTAGAAAATCATAAAACAATCAGTCAACTTGACCTTGTGAAACGTTTCACCAATTTATGAGAGTTTGTTGAGGATGTAATAATAAGCAGGATGGATAAAGGGGAACCTGTAGATGTAATGTCTTTAGATTTCCAAAAGGCATTCACTAGTTATATTACTAGTTATTGTACAAGATGAGAGTTCACCATGTTGGGGATAATTTCTTAACATGGATAGAGAAATGGTGAAATAACAGGAAGAAATCCCACAACACCAGTTTAAAGGCCAAACAGGTTTATTTGTAGCAAAAGCCCTGAGCTTTCAGGACAGCCTGTCCCTTTGTCAGGTGGCTGGGAGTTCCAGAACAAATAAACCTGTTTGGACTTTAAACTGTGGGATTTCTTTCTGTTTTACCCCAGTCCAATGCCGGCATCTCCACATCATGACTACTATCGAAATAACAGGAAACAGATTCAGGATAAATAGGTCATTTTCAGGTTATAAACTACAATTGGTGCCACAGGGATCAGAACTGGATCTCAAATATTTACAATCTTTATTAATGACATGCATAAAGGAATCAAGTACATTGTAGACAAATTTGCAGCGAATAGATAGATCAAAAAAACAAACTGTGAGGCAAATTCGGAAGATAAACGGAAAGTTATCTTTTATTACAAGGGAGTATAAAGATATGAAGTCTTGCTGCTGTTGTACTCAAGGAAGGATAGACTTGCATTGGAAATAGTTCTGGGAAGGTTCACTAGGCTGATTCCTGGGGAAAGGGATTGTCTTATGAGGAAAGGTTAAGCAGATTAGAACATAGAACATAGAACATAGAACAATACAGCACAGAACAGGCCCTTCGGCCTTCGATGTTGTGCCGACCAAAATAAAAAGCAATGCCCCTCCTAACTAAACCATTCCCTTCTCATCCATATACTTATCAACTAACCTCTTAAACGCCACCAAACTTGGCGCATCTACAACAGCTGCAGGCAGGGCATTCCACTCCCTAATCACTCTTTGAGTAAAGAACCTACCTCTGATATCCGTCCTATAACTCATACCCCTTAATTTAAAGCTGTGTCCCCTCGTGCTAGCTTTCTCCATCCTAGGAAAAAGGCTATCACTGTCCACCCTATCCAAACCTCTAATCATCTTATATGCTTCAATAAGATCCCCCCTTAGCCGCCTCCTTTCTAACGAAAACAACCTCAAATCCTTCAACCTCTCTTCATAGGACCTGCCCTCCATACCAGGCAACATCCTGGTAAACCTCCTCTGTACCCTCTCCAATGCCTCCACATCTTTCTTATAATGTGGCGACCAGAACTGCACACAATACTCCAAGTGCGGCCGCACTAGAGTTTTGTACAGTTGCAACATGATGCTGAGGCTCCTAAATTCAATCCCCCTACCAATAAAAGCTAAGACTCCATATGCCTTCTTAACAACTTTATCCACTTGACTGCCTACTTTCAGGGATCTATTGACACATACACCAAGATCCTTCTGTTCCTCAACACTATTAAGAGCCCTACCATTAGCCCTATACTCTACACATTAGTATAGATTAGATCTATACTCATTGGAATTTAGAGAAATGAAAGATTGACAGTGTACCTGTTGGGAAGATGTTTCCTCTCAAGCAGAATGAGAGTATAAAAATTGGCAAGTCATGTTGCAGTTGTATAAAACTTTAATTAGACCACATTTGGAATATTGTGCACAGCTCTGGTCACCACACTACCAGAAGGATGTGGAGGCTTTGGAGAGGGTACAGAGAATATTTACTAGGGTGTTGCCAGGTTTGGAGGATATTAACTATGAAGAAATGTTGGAAAAACCTGATTTGTTTTTACTTGAACACTGGAGGCTGAAGGGCCTCCTGGTGGACGTTTACAAAATTATGATGGCCATGAATAGAACGGTTAGTTGGAGTCCTTTTCCCAGGATAGAACTGTCAATTACTAGGGGACAGAGGTTGAAGGTAAGGGGGGAAATTTAAAGGAGATGTGAGAGGCAAGTTTTTTTTTACACAGAGGGTGGTAAGTGTCTGGAGTGAACTGCCAGAGGAGGAGGTAGAAGCAGATGCAATAGCAACATTTAAGAGGCATTTTGAATAAGCAGGGAATTGAGGGATATGGGCGTGTAGAGGCAAAAGGTCTTTCACTTACAATGGCGTCATATGTCAGTGCAAGCTTGGTGGGCCAAAGGGCCTGTTCTGTCTGTATTGTGTGTTGTTCAATGATCTTTGGAATCTAGAACTCGGGCACGGGCAGTGTCAAGGAGCCTCTGGGGGGTGCAATCTGTGGGAGTGGGGGTGACCCTGCTTCTGCTCTGCACTTTGGGCTGAGTGACTGAGGGAGTGAGGACAACGGTATAAGCTGGCCATGGGGGTAGGAGGGGGTGGGGAAAGGGAGGGGAGTGGCTGGACTGGCCATGGGTGTGGGGTAAGGGAGCGGAGTAGCTGGATTGGGCATGGGGGTGGGGAAAGGGAGGGGAGTGGCTGGACTGGCCATGGGTGTGGGGAAAGGGAGGGGAGTAGGTGGACTGGCCATGGAGGAGGGGAAAGGGAGGGGAGTGGCTGGATTGGGCATGGGGGTGGGGAAAGGGAGGGGAGTAGGTGGATGGCCATGGGTGTGGGGAAAGGGAGAGGAGTAGGTGGACTGGCCATGGGTGTGGGAAAGGGAGGGGAGTAGGTGGACTGGCCATGGAGGAGGGAAAGGGAGGGGAGTGGCTGAGATGGCCATGGAGGAGGGGAAAGGGAGGGAAGTAGCTGGGCTGGCCATGGGGGTGGGGAAGAGTGGGGACCAGGGGAGGGGGCTGGGCTATATCCAAGGGCCAGTAATCAAGCTGTGGAGGGAGAGGGTTGAAGGCCCGGTGATGAGGCCCACTCAGCATTGTGCTGCTACCCTGTCCATCGGGAACAGGCCTATCCATTGATCTTCAGTGTGATTCATGCGAGGGTCTTCTGCAGTGCACAGAATGTGGGAAATTCATTTTGAAACTCTTTTTGAAAAAGAAACAGTAGAATTTACTCCAGTTTTCACACCAATTTGATATTTGTTTGGGAGAATCACCCCCTTCCCCCAGGTATTCCTGAAATTTCAGTGTGGACTTGATGGGCTGAAGGGCCTCTCTGCGATGTTCAATTCTCTGATAAATCTGATTTGAAACACTCTATTCTGTCTCCACAGGTGCTGTCAGATCTGCTGAGATTTTTCTGTTTTTGTAGGGAAGTCAGGAGTCAGACTTCAGACTCCGAGACAGCATGTTCCGGAAGACCGCAGAATGCCAGACAATGGACTATTGCAAGTGCTGCAGAAGACTGTAATCGTGGCTAAGGGTGGTACGGTAGCACAGCTGTTAGCACTGCTGCTTCGCAGCTCCAGGCATCTGGGTCCGATTCCAGGCTTGGATCACTGTCTGTGTGGAGTTTGCACATTCTCCTCGTGTCTGTGTGGGTTTCCTCCAGGTACTCCGGTTTCCTCCCACAGTACAAAGATGTGTGGGTTAGGTTGATTGGCCATGCTAAGAAATTGTCCTTTAGTGTCCAGGGATGTGAAGGTTAGAGGGATTATATATATATGTTAGAGGGTATAATATGTAGGGATGTGGGGATAGGGCCTGGGTGGGATTGTGTTCTGTGCAGACTCGATGGGCCGAAGGGCCTCTTTCTGCACTGTAGGGTTCTATGATTCTATGTAGAGACTGTGAAAACACATACTATGTTGAGAAAAGGCCAGTACCAAAATATACCTTTCAGGTAGGCCCAGAACCAGGGACGATACAATTAGATTGTATCTCCACAACAAAGGCTATTCCTTTCATAGAATCCCTACTGTGCAGAAAGAGGCCTTTTGGCCCCATCAAGTCTGCACCGAGCACAATCCCACCCAGGCCCTACCCCCATATCCCTGCATATTTTACCTAACCTCTAACCTAAGCATCTCAGGACATTAAGGGGCAATTTTAGCATGGCTAAAATTGACCTAACACCCACACATCTTTGGACTGTGAGACGAAACCCACACAGACACGAGGAGAATGTGCAAACTCCACACAGACAGTGACCCGAGCCAGGAATCAAACCCAGGACCCTGGAGCTGTGAAGCAGCAGCGCTAACCCACTGTGCTACCGTGCCGCCCTGTGGTGGAGCTGTTAGTAAATGACGACCTATTAAAAATGGAATTGGATACGGAGGTTGCGGGCTCTCCACTACTGGGGAGCAGACACCTCCAGGCTAGTATTCAGCTCCTGAACTTAGAAAACACAAAGGCCAGACTGCAGAGGGGGAATTATTGTAGATAAAGGACACTATAGCAGCACTCACGACTTACAGACAGCTGTCAGTTCGACTTCCAATCACCATCATATTTATGGTCAATCGGGTTTCTAAGCTTGACGGATACCCAGTTCCCCAGATTGAATGCCAGGGTAACTGGGAGCGAAGCATTTCCTAAGTTGGACATCAGCAATGCGTATCTCCAACTTAAATTAGACTAGCTTTCCTGGAAGTATGTGATAATTAATATGTAGAAAGGTCTATACCAGTACACAGACCTACCCGTTGGGGTATTAGAATCATAAAACCCTACAGGGCAGAAAGAGGCCCTTTGGCCCATTGAGTCTGCACCAAACACAATCCCACCCAGGCCCTACCCCCATATCCCTACATATTATACCCACTAATCCCTCTAACTTAAGCATCTTACGACACTAAGGGGCAATTTTAGTATGGCCAATCAACCTAACCCAGATATCTTTGGACTGTGGGAGGAAACCAGACTACCTGGAGGAAACACATGCAGACACGTGGAGAATGTGCAAACTCCACACAGACAGTGATCCAAGCCGGGAATCGAACCCAGGACCCTGGAGCTGTGAAGCAGTAATGCTAACCATTGTGCTACCGTGCCGCTACGGTGTCTGCATGTGCCATTTTTCACTGGGTTATGGAGAACATACTCCAAGGGTTACCTCAGGTCGCACTGTATCTGAATGATGTCTTCATCACAGGAAATTCAGAGTGTAAACACCTAGCGAAACTGGAAGAGGTCTTATTGTGATGTTCAGAGGTCAGGATACACCAGAAAAAGGTAAAATGTATCTTCCAGGAGAAGTTTAAAGTTTAAATTTATTTATTAGTCACAATTAGGCTTACATTAACACTGCAATGAAGTTGCTGTGAAAATACCCAAGTGGCCACACTCCAGCGCCTGTTCAGATGCACTGAGGGAGAATTTAGCATGGCCAATGATGTCTTGTGGGAGGAACATAGAACATAGAACATTACAGCACAGAACAGGCCCTTCGGCCTTCGATGTTGCGCCAACCAATATAAAAAGCAATGCCCCTCCAAACTAAATCATTCCCTTCTCTTCCATATACTTATCAACTAATAAGTATAGTTATTAATTATTAGTTATTATAGTTACTAATAAGTATAGTTATAAGATCCAGGAAACTGGATCATCTGGAGGAAACCCACGCAGACATGGGGAGAATGTGCAGACTCCACATAGACAATGACCCAAACTGGGTCCCTGTGCCACCATGCTGCCCCTGAGAAGTTATACCTGTCTGGAAAGATTGCACATGTTCCTACTATTTTTTCTAGAACAAAGGCAGCACGATGATAGATGTCTATAAAAGTTTTGATACATCAGAAAATGTTTCGACTTGTCAGAGAGACCAAAGCTTCAATATAAAATAGCCACAAATAAATCCAAACAGTTAATCCAGGCAACCGGAGGAAACCCACGGAGACATGGGGAGAACATGCAGACTCTGCAGAGGCAGTGATTCAAGCTGAGAATCGAGCCCAGGTCCCTGGCACTGTGAGGCAGCAGTGCTAACCGCTGTGCCTCCATGCTCTCTGGTCTGGTGGTATTATTGCCAGACCATTAATCCAGAAACTCAGCTGAAACATACACCACTAAGAATAGCCTTGAGATGAAATACCCTGAGGCCTTGTTCATCGTGGTTGGGGAGGTCAATCAGGCCAAACTCAAGAGCATACTACCAAGTTACCACCAACATGTCTCTGGTTCTACCGGAAGCCCAAACATCCTAGACCACTACTGCACAAATATCAAACATGCCTACTGCTCTATCGCTCACCCACACTTTGGTAAATCAGACCACAAGGCTGTGCTCCTGCTCCCGGCTTACAAGCAAAAACTGAAGCAGGAAAATCCATCAAGGAAAGTTGTGCAATGTTGTTCTGAGGAATCGGATGATCTCCTACAGAGCTGCTTGGAGTCAGTGGACTGGTCAGTTTTTAAAAATTCCAAGACCAGCCTGAATGAGTACACCATTACAGTAACTGACTTCAATTAGTAAGTGTGTAGAAGACTGTGTGCCAAAGAAGCAAATCCATGTGTTCCTCAACTGGACCCATGGATGAACAGGGATATCCATTGCTTGCTAAGTCCAGGTCTGAGGCGTTCAAGTCAGACAACACTGACCTATACAAGAAAGCAGATACAATCGAAGGGGATCCATCAAAGATGCCAAAAGACAATATCGAACCAAGCTAGAATCCCAGGCTGGACACACCAATCCCCATTGACTCTGACAAGGTCTGCAAGACTTAATAGGCTATAAGATGAAGGCATGTAAAATCACCGGCTCTCTCACATGCCTCCCTGATGAGCTCAATGCATTCAATGCCCGATTTGAGCAAGAGGTCAGTGAGAGCACACCCTCCACCCTGGAAGCCCTGGATGAACCTGTATCTGGGGTCACCATTGCAGATGTCAGAGCAGCTTTCTCAAAGGTCAACCCATGGAAAGTGACTGGCCCAGATGGGGTACACAGACACTCAGATCCTGCGGGGATCAGCTGACGGGGATATTCACAGACATCTTCAACCTCTCTTTACAACATTTGAGGTCCCTATCTGCTTCAAGAAGATGACCATCATCCTAGTACCAAAGAATGTGTAGAGTATAGAGCTAATGGTAGGACTCTTAATAGCGTTGATGAACAGAGGGATATTGGTGTATATGTGCATAGATCCCTGAAAGTTGGCAATCAAGTCGATAAGGTTGTTAAGAAGGCATATGGAGTCTTGGCTTTTATTGGTAGGGGGATCGAATTTTGGAGCCGCAACGTCATGTTGCAACTGTACAAAACTCTGGTGCAGCCATACTTGGAGTATTGTGTACAGTTCTGGTCCCCACATTATAAGAAAGATGTGGAGACATTGGAGAGGGTACAGAGGAGGTTTACCAGGATGTTGCCTGGTATGGAAGGCAGGTCTTATGAAGAGAGGCTGAGGGATTTGAGGTTGTTTTCGTTAGAAAGAAGGCGCTAAGAGGAGACCTTATTGAAACATATAAGATGATTAGAGGTTTAATAGGGTGGACAGTGATAGCCTTTTTCCTAGGATGGAGAAAGCTAGCACGAGGGGACATAGCTTTAAATTAAGGGGTGGTAGTTATAGGACGGATGTCAGAGGTAGGTTCTTTACCCAGAGGGTGGTAAGGGTATGGAATGCCCTGCCTGCTGCAGTTGTAGATGCGCCAAGTTTGGGGGCATTTAAGAGGTTAGTAGATACGTTTATGGATGAAAAGGGAATGGTTTAGGTTAGAGGGTCATTGCTTTTTCTTAATTGGTCGGCACAACATCGAGGGCCGAAGGGCCTGTTCTGCACTGTAATGTTCCATGTTCTATGTTCTAAAAGCCAAGCAGTGTGTCTCAATGACTATCAGCCTGTGGCTTTCAATTTGAAGCTCCATCATTATCGACAGGATGCAAGACTGGGCGGAGAAGTGGCAGATGGACTTCAACGCGGATAAATGTGTTATGGTCCATTTTGGCAGATCCAACAGGATGAATGAGTACAGTATCAAAGGTTGGAGTCTTAGCTGTGTGGAAGAGCAGAGGGATCTTGGGGTCCGGGTCCATAAGACTCTCAAATCGGCCTCCCAGGTGGAGGATGTGGTTAAGAAAGCTTAAGGTGTACTGGCCTTCATTCATCGAGGGATTGAGTTCAGGAGTCAGGAGGTAATGCTGCAGCTTTATAGGACCCTTGTCAGACCACACTTGGAGTACTGTGCGCAGTTCTGGTCGCCTCACTATAGGAAGGACATGGAAGCTATTGAAAGGTGCAGAGGAGATTTACAAGGATGTTGCCTGGATTGGGAGGCATGCCTTATGAAGACAGGTTGAGGGAGCTGGGACTGTTCTCCCTGGAGAGACGAAGGTTGAGAGGCGACCTGATAGAGGTTTACAAGATGTTGAGAGGAATAGATGGGGTGGACTCTCAGAGACTATTTCCCAGGGCTGAAATGGTCGCGACGAGAGGGCACAGATTTAAGGTGCAGGGAAGCAAGTACAGAGGGGATTCTAGGGGAAAGTTTTTCACTCAGAGGGTGGTGAGTGAATGGAATCGGCTGCCGTTGGTGGTGGTCGAGGCGAACTCGCTGGGGTCTTTTAAAAGACTTCTGGATGAGTATATGGGATCCAATGGTATTGGGGGTTATAGATAGGTCTATGGCTGGGTAGGTTTTGATGTGTTCGGCACAACTTGTGGGCCGAAGGGCCTGTTTGTGCTGTAGTGTTCTATGTTCTATTTCATAATAAACTCACAAGCTTTCGAGGTTTCTCTATTCATCAGGGAAACGTCAAAAGTTTGTGAGTTCACTATCAAATAAATCGGTTGGACTTAAACCTGGTGTCAGATTTCTTACTGTGTTTACCCCAGGCCAACGCTGGTATCTCCACATTATGTTAATACATGTGACAATAATAAAACAAATCAAATCACATCTTATTAAATCCTTTGAATGAGTGATAATAATGGGTAGACTCCTAGAATAATAGAATCACATAGTGCCAAAGAGGACTTCTGGTCCACCGAGTCTGCACAAGCATGTGAGAAACACCTGAGATATGACACTGAAGTTATGAAAAGCAGTTGGATAGGCTTGGGTTGTTTTCAGTGGAGCAGAGATGACTGCAGCAGAGAAGACTGAGGGGAGACCTGATTGAAATGTAGAAGATTATGAGGGGCATGGACATAGTTGATAAGGAGCAACAGTTACCTTTAGTTGAAGGGTCAGTCATGAGGGGACATAGGTTCAAGGTGAGGGGCAAGAGATTCCAGGGGAATGGAAGGAAAATCTTTTTTACCTAAAGGATGGTGACAGTCTGGAATGAGCTGCCTGGGAGGGTGGTAGAGGCATCACATCCTTTAAAAAGTATCTGGATGAGCACTTGACACACTACGACATTCTGGGCTCTGGGCCAAGTGCTTCTGAAGGAGATGATGGGAGGTCAGGTGTTTCTTGCATGTCTGTGGAGACACAGTGGGTTTCTTCTGCACGGTATGATTGAATACCACCACACGAGATTCCCCTCATTCACCATCTTGACTTGGAAATATATTGCCATTTCTTCACTGGATGAAAAACGTGGAACTCCCTCCCTAACAGCACTGTGTGTGTACCTACACTGCATGGACCAGCAGCTCACCACCACCAGCTCAAGAACAATTAGGGATGGGTAATAAATGCTGGCCTAGTCAGCGACACCCACATCCTGTGAAATATTTGCAAAAAGCAATACTGAGGTTCAGAACATGAACCTCAGAACATGTGTATTCCTAGAATCGTAAAATTCCTGCATTACAGAAAGAGTCTATTTGTCCCATCAAGCCTGCGCTGACTCCATCTGACCTAAGCCCTCTCCCCATAACCCCACAGATTTACCCTGCAAATGTCCTGATACTAGGTCAATTTAGCATGGCCAATCCATCTAACCTATGCATCTTTGGACTGTGAGAGGAAACTCACGCAGACACGGGGAGAATGTGCAAACTTCCCACAGGCAGTAACCTGAGACCAGGATTGAAGTCAGGTCCCTGGTGCTGTGAGGCAGCAGTGCTAACCACTGTGCCACCGTGACGTCCATCCTATTTATTAAACAGGAGTTAAACTACATAATGAGAAAAACAAGTTCCACATCCTTCCTGCAAATGTTTGCGATTATATTACAGAGCTATGTCATTAAAAACAGCTCCTTAGTTCCCTTTGCCAACACGCTTCCCTGTCTAATAAAGAGTTTAATAAGGCTGTCTTACTGCGAGCTTCAGGATTTCATTGTAAACATCTGGCAAATCTCCAGGCATCTGTACTTTAATTGCCAATCTTTTTTGAATATTTCCTTAAAAAGAAATATGTTTTAATGGAGATTTAATAAATGATTGTAAGCATTTAGGCTTATTTCTGATTTCTGTTGTTCATCTAACCAAATGGTTAAAAATGGAAGAAAGTTCCTTCAATTTTTATAAATAGATGAATCTCAGAAAGTTCTTGTTTTTCTGAATATTTTGCTTGGCTGAGATGAGATAACGCAGGTTGGAAATAGACCTTGGGGTTTTTTCACCAGTCCTTCCAATTAAACCTGAAACTGCCAGGGAAATTTCTTTCAAGTTTCATTTCAGTCTGCAAAGAATTATTATTTAAAACTGTGTCTGCTTTGATCTTTGAAATTGGAAGATTATGTAAGTTGGAAGGTTGCTTCTTTGTTAGCTAGTAAAATCCACCTCTCTTCTGAAAGATGTTGAAGTCTTTCCTCACGCGAATTAAGTGTTTATTTGCTGAGAATCAGATTATGACTATTGGAATAAAATCATGCTCTGTTATATTAATTTATAAAACCAATTACCCACCCACCCCCCCTCCCCGGTACATTTAACAGGGTGGATGATAAACAACAACAATGAGAATTCCAGCCCTTTCTGGATTCAGACAGTTAAAATAATTCTCAAACATTAATTTTGGAGATTATTGTTCAAGCGATATAGAAACAAAAAAACACAGAAACTAGAAGCTGGAGTAGCCATTCAGCCCTTCGAGCCTGTTTTGATTATGGGTTAGAACAAAGAACAAAACAACACAGCAAACAGGCCCTTCAGCCCAATGAGCCCACACCGCCACCCCGATGTTCCCACCTCTACCCATGATCCCTGTCTGTGTTTATCATTGAATCCAATATCCTGAACCCCCCCCCCCATATCCCTTGATCCCTTTAACCCCAAGAGCTATAAAGAACATAGAACACTACAGCACAAACAGGCCCTTCGGCCCACAAGTTGCGCCGATCATATCCCTACCTTCCAGGTCTATCTATAACACTCAATCCCATTAAATCCCATGTACATAACTGATGTTTTTCTGATTATCTGACAACATTTTGGCTTCAACTACATTCTGTGGTAGTGAATTCCACACATTCACCACTCTCTGGGCAAAGAAATTTCTCCTCATCTCAGTTCTACAAGATTTATCCCTTATCCTCAACTATGAACCCCTAGTTCTGAATTCTCCCACCATTGGGAACATTCTTTTGGAAACTACCCAGTCTAGTCCTGTTTGAATTTTATAAGTTTTCTTTCACTCTTCTAAACTCGAGTGAATATAATCCACACTGACCTCATATGACAGACCTGCCATCCCAAGAATCGCCTGGTTAAACCTTCACTGTCCTACCTCTATAGCAAGGACATTCCTCCTCAGATAAAGGCACAAAAACTCCACACAATACTCCTGATGTAGCCTTATACAATTCCAGCAAAAACATAAAAATATAGAACAGTACAGCACAGAAAAGGCCCTTCAGCCCTCAATGTTGTGCCTAGCTATGTCCAAACCCAAGATCAAGCTATCCCACTCCCTATCATTCTGGTGTGCTCCATGTGCCTGTCCAATAACCGCTTGAAAGTTCCTAAAGTGTCCGACTCCACTATCACAGCAGGTAGTGCATTCCACACCCCAACCACCCTCCGAGTAAAGAATCTACCTCGGACATTCCTCCTATATCTCCCACCATGAACCTTATAGTTATGTCCCCTAGTTACAGCTACATCCACCCAAGGAAATAGTCTCTGCATCTCCACTCTATCTAACTCCCTCATCATCTTATAAATCTCTCTTAAGTCGCCTGTCATGCTCCGCCATTCTAAAGAGAAAAGGCCCAGCTCCCTCAACCTTTCTTCGTAAGACCTACCCTCCAAACCAGGCAGCATCCTGGTAAATCTCCTCTGCACTCTCTCCAATTCTTCCATATCTTTCTTACAGTGAGGTGACCAGAATGAACACAATATTCCAAATACAATATTTGGAATAAACATCTCTATCCCCACACTCAAATCCTCTCGCTATGAAGGCCAACATACCATTTACCTTCTTTACTGCCTGCTGTACCTGCATGCTTACTTTCAATGACTGAGGCATGATGAAATCAATGTCTCGTTGTGTATCCATCTCTCTCGATTTACACCCATTCAAGTAATAATCTATCATCCTATTATTGCCACCAAAGTGGTTAACCTCACATTTATCCACATTATACTGCATCAGACATGCAGATGCTCACAAATTCAGCCTGTCCAAATCACGCTGAAACATCTCTGCATTCTCCTCACAGCTCACCCTCCCACCCAACTGGAGGGAATCTCGCTCTTCCAAATCATTCATATATAATGTGAACAGTTAGCATCCTCGCACATATCTCTGTGGAACCCCACTCATTACTGACTGCCAATCAGGAAAAGACATGACAGCGCAGAGTCGCTGAGCAGAGACTGATAGCCAAGTTCTGCACACATGAGAACGGCTTCAACCGGGATTTTGGGTTCATGTCACACTATCTGTAATCCCCACAACTTGCCTGGACTTGCAACATCTCACTTACTGTCCTGTCTGGAGACAATACATATCACTTTAACCTATGTCTAATGCTCTCTCCACTCACATTGTCTGTACCTTTAAGACTGGAATAGCATATTAGCTGTAAAGACTCGCATTCTAATCAGTATTCTGTAAACTGTGTGTGCCTTTAAATGCCCTGTTTCTGAATAGAACTCTCCACTCACCTGACAAAGGAACAGCGTAATCCGAAAGCTTGTGGCGTTCACTACCAAATTAATCTGTGTTGTGAGACTTCTTACTGTAATCAGGAAAATACCCATTGATGCCAATTCTTTGCTTCTTGTCTACTAACCAGCTTTCTATCCATCTCAAGACATTACTTGCAATCCCTTTGGTTTAATTTTATATAATAGTCTGTTATTTGCAGTCTGTCGAAAGCCTTCTAAAAGTCTATATAGACCATGTCAACTAGTTCTCCTTGGTAAATTCTACTAGTTACATCCCCAAAGAATTCCAATAAATACATCAAGCATAATTTCCTCTTTGTAAATCCATGCTGACTTGATCTGATTATTCCAAATGCTGACTTGTATCCAAATCTGTCCAGCACTGAGAATCAGAGCCCAGAGAGAATGTACAAACACCACACACCAGAATTGAACCTGGTGCTCTAAGGCAGCCGTGGTAACCACTGTGCCACCGTGCGACCTACTGATTATAATCACTGATTATAAAATTATTTGAAAATTGGAAATAATAAATGAAAATATTTAAAATAAAATCATAGGGTGATTTTAACTACTTCCTACTTTTCATGTGAAATAGGCAGTACAGATTATTTTTAAGCCTTACTGTTGATTTTTTTCCCCCAAGGCACAAATGTTGCATTTGTTAAAACAAAGATAAAGTCATTATTGTCCCCATGGATATTTTTAGTGGACAGATTGCAGGTTTCCCCAAGCCTGGAACCACAGTGCCTTCAGTCACAGAGTATGTCACTCTTTTGTCCAGACAAAGTACCTTCCAGAATCAAGGGATTGCCACACTCTTACTGTGCAACGCCTGTGTGATACCCACCAATAAATCACATGGTGGGAGATATAGGAGGGATGTCCAAGGTAGATTCTTTACTCAGAGAGTGGTTGGGATGTGGAATAGACTGCCTGCTGTGATAGTGGAGTCGGACACTTTAGGAACTTTCAAGCGGTTATTGGATAGGCACATGGAGCACACCAGAATGATAAGGAGGGGGATAGCTTGATCTTGGGTTTGGATATAGCTCGGCACAACATCGAGGGCCGAAGGGCTTGTACTGTGCTGTACTGTTCTATGGTTCTATGTTTTCTATGGGCAGCATAGTGGTTAGCACTGCTGCCTCCATACAGAGTATGCACATTCTCCCCGAGTCTGTTCAGGTTTCCTCTGGGTGCTCCGGTTTCTTCCTATAATCTGAAAGACGTGCTGCTTAGATGCTAAATTCTCCCTCACTGACACCCGAGCAGGTGTCAGAGTGTAAGGATTAGGGGATTTTCACATCGGCCAGAGTATTGAGTTTAAAAATGGGCAAGTCATGTTGACTCCTTATAGAACCTTAGTGAAGCTGCACTTGGAATATAGTGTTCAATTCTGGTCGCCACACTACCAGAAGGATGTGGAGGCATTGGGGAGGGTACAAGAAAAGATTTTTGTTTTATTTATTCAATGTAGTTTGTTCATCATTTATTGCTCACTGACTTTGTTGTGAGTTGATATGTCTGAGTAACAAATGCTGCCCTTGTCAACAGATTTCACCTCCCATGAAGACTTATAAAGACCCCTTTGGTTCACTAATGTCCTTTCGGAAAGGAAATCTGCAGTTTTTAATTTGGCCTGGCCAACATGTGATTCCAGAGCCACAGCAATGTGGTTTATCTTTAATTTCTCTAAGTCTCCATGGGAGGTGAAATCTGTTGACAAGGGCAGTGTGTGTTATACATCCCTAATTCCTGTTGAGAAGGTGATGGTGAACCTTTATAATGGCTCCCTGAAATGATCTAAGCAAGCCACTCAGATGTCAATGAGCAATAAATGCTGATGAACAAACTGGCATCGGCTGAACATCATAAATAAAACAAACAAAGAACAACACAGCACAGGAACAGGCCCTTCAGCCCATCAAGTCTGTGCTGATACAGATGCCTCTGTAATATTTTCTTGCCTCTACGGGGCCCATATCCCCCTCTTCCTGACCTTTTTATGTATCTAACCAGATACATAAAAAGGTATCTTGAATAATGTTAAAGGATCTGCTTCCACCACCTCTTCTGGCAATGTGTTCCAGGCATTCACCACCCTCTGTGTGAAAAACTTGCTCCTTACATCTCTTTTACACTCTCACTTTCAACCTTGCCCCTGAGTTAGTCACCCTTCAACTCTGGGATAAAGACTCTGACTATGCATTCAATCTAAGCCTGTCATAATCTTGTAAACCTCTAACAGGTCCCCCCTCAACCTTCGATCGTCCAATGAAAATAATCCAAGTTTGTTAACCTTTATTCATAGTCTATATCCCCCAACATCCTGGTAAATCTCTTCTGCACCCTTTTTAATGTATCAAAATCCTTCCAGTAGTGTTGTGGCCAGCATTCTATACAATACTCCAAATGCAGTTTAACCCAAGTCTTATACAGCTGATTTTCCAATTCCTATACTCAATACCCTGACCATGGAAGGTCAGTTGCCATGTGCCTTCTTGATCACCTTGTCCACTTATGTTGCCACATTCAGGGAACTGTAGATCCGCACAGTTCTGTTTGTTAATATTTCTAAGGGCTCCATCATTTATTGTCCATTTTCTCTCTGCAGCAGCCCTTCCAAATTGCATCAGCTCACATTTGTCCACGTTAAATTCCATCTACCATCTTTCAGCCCAGGTCTCCAGCCGACTTCTATTCTGCCGTATTCTTTGACAATCCTCCTCACTATCTGCAACTCCCCAAGTTTTTGTACCGTTTGCAAATTTACTAATCAGACCACCTACATTGATATATATATATATTACAAACGACAAAGGTCCCGGCACTGATCCTTGTGAAACAAACCAGAGAAATTACAGAGAGATGCAGACACTGTATAGCAGTTATTATGGGGAACTTTGTAAGTTTGTAAGAACTCATATACATACTGGGATAGCGGTAGTGAAAAGAGGGGAAGGTTCCTAGGTTGTGTCCAGGGATATTTTTCACAGTACATAGAACATAGAACAAAACAGCACAAACAGGCCCTTCGGCACACGAGTTGCGCCGATCACATCTACCAATCCACAGACCTATCTATAACCCCCTATCCTATTCATTTCCATATACTCATCCAGAAGTCTCTTAAAAGACCCCAGTGAGTTTGCCTCAACAACCTCCAACGGCAGTAGTATGTGTCCAGAGCAACAACAAAGAATGCAATGTTGGACCTGGTTCTTGGGAATGATGTGGGCTAAGTAAGTCAATGGGGGAACGTTTAGGAGACAGTGCTCATTGTGTTGTAAAGTTTATGATGATGATAGAAAGAGGTAATAGGCAGGCCAGAGTGAAGATAATGGACTGGACTAGAGCTCACTTCAATGAGGCACAAACAGAGCTGGGCCGGTTAGACTGGAATGAAAGGTTAGCTGGAAAAACTGCAGCTGAACAATGGGCAACCTTCAAAACAGAAACAGATAAGACACAGTCAGAGTATATTCCCTTAAAACAGAAAGCAGGGCAAACAAATCCAGTGCTCACTGGATGAAAAAGCAGTTAGAAATGAAGAAAAGAAGAAAAATTGTGTCAACGACAGATGTCAAGTACAATATAAAGTTGAGAACCAAGAGGAATATAGGAGAAGTGAAAAAGCACCTTAAAGAAGTGGGATTGAGAGATAAAATCTCGCTGCCAATATATAATGGAATCCCAAAGTTTTCCTCAGGCATAGAAATAGGGAAAGGATGGCGAAAGAAGTGAGGCCGATTTGGGAATTAAAAGTAAATTTACACATGGAGGGAAGGGGCATAGAGTTAATATGAAGTTAATATTTTCATGTGTCTTTGCCAGGGAGGTAGATAATACCCAGGTCATGGAGACAGATGAAGAAATTCTGTCCCGAGAAAGGTTCAAAATTGATCAAGAGGAAGTGTTGAATTAACTGTCAGTATTGAAAGTTGTCAAGGCATCTGGACTGGGTGAGATACATCCAAAGATATTGAAGGAAGTGGGAATGGAAACTGTAAGGGCATAATCTTCCCAGCCTTTTCCAGATTCAGGGAGGTGCAAGAGGACTGGAGAATTACAAATATTGCATCCTGGTGCAAAAAAGATTTTACAAAAACCCCGGCAATTACAGATGAATTCATCGTCAGTGTAGGGGAAGCTTTGAAAAACAATTCAACATTGTGACAGAGAGTCACGTGGAAAAATGTGGGTGGGTTTGGAAAGGCTAGCATGGATTTCTAAAGGAGAAATTGTGCTTCACAAGCTTTTTAAAGTTTTTAAAGATTTTTAAAGAGGTAACAGTAAGAGTCTATGGGGGTAATACAGTCAATGTAAACTTTCAAAAGACATCCAATGCAGTGTTCATTCATTGTCATACTGTCTGCATGGTCTCCCCAATGTATCATGCCTTGGGACATCCTTTCCTGCAGGATCACTCACCACTCACATTGTCTGTACTTTCAAGACATGATTACCTGTAAAGACTCACACTCCGAAAGCTAGTGCTGCCAAATAAACCTCTTGGACTTTAACTTGGTGCTGTGAGACTTTTTAAATTTCCGAACACAGACCAGCAAAGTTGCCGGGTTGGTAATCAAAGGTCACAAAGTTCGTTTAATGGAATGTGATTGGTTAAAAGCAAATTTGTCTGAACTGGAAATATTAAAGCTGAGGGATAGAAGGTCCCAGAAGCTGCTATATAAGTATTTTGAGGTTTTCCAAGATGAATTAGGATGTATAAGGGGAAGTAAAGCTGCAATCTATCTGGATCAGGAAGCAGTGCTGAAATTCTGTCTGGCCCATCCAATGCCTTATGCTGTTTATTAGAAGGTGGGAATCAATCTCAGGAAGCTGGAAGATTTAGTTATCAGTACAATTCTCTGGATGGGCTGCACTCAGTCCCGATTCTAATCACAGATCAGACAAAAAGAATTACTAATTAACTGTCAATAAAAGAGCACAGATTGATAGGTACCCCATACCCAGAATTGAAGATCTTGATATTAAACTAGCAGGAAATTTAAAGTATCCCTCATATCCTTACATATTATACCCACTAATCCCTCCAACCTACGCATCTCAGGGCACTAAGGCGAAAGTTTAGCATGGCCAGTCAACCTAACCTGCACATGTTTGGACTGTGGGAGGAAACCAGAGCACCTGGAGGAAACCCATGCAGACACGAGGAGAACATGCAAACTCCACACAGACAGTGATCCGAGCCGGGAATCGAATCCAGCACCCTGGAGCTGTGAAACAGCAGTGCTAACCACTATGCTACCGTGCCATCCCATCTTGTGTCTAGTGCTTTGACAATGTATCTCTATGATACAAGGGTTGATGTGAGGCTCGGTAAGAAGTCTCACAACACCAGGTTAAAATCCAACAGGTTTACCTGGAATCATGAGCTTTCGCAGAGTTGCTCCTTTATCAGTGAGTGAGGATGGGGTAGTGCTCCAAAAGCTTGTGATTCCAGATAAACCTGTTGGATTTTATCCTGGAGACTTCTTACGATGTTTACCCCAATCCAATGCCAACATCTCCACTTCATGATGTCAGGGTTACAGTCAGTGTAAAGAAGAGATGGAGTGAATTGCCACTTAGTGATTGCAGTGGGAAGTGGGGTGTGGGGAGGAGAGGGAGTTTCCCAGTAGCAGTAGAGTTTACTGCCTGTGGGATTTTCCTTCCGAAGGAAGTACAATTCCATACCCTTGCTCGCTGCAAAACTTCCATCTGAAGCTGCACCAGAAAACAATGAGTGCCTCCCTAATCCTTACTGCAGCCATTCCTGTGGGCAGGATTCTCCAGCTGTGTGTGCTCCAAGAGTGGAAATTCCCACCTGAGCTCAAGGGACCTTTAAATGTTCTGTCCTGCCTGCTACAATTCCTATGACAGGCAAATCAGGAGAATTTTGACCTGTGTCTCTGTGCTCACACTCCGTTAAAGAGTTGCTATCTCCAGACCATTCAGATGTAACAGGGAATATCAAGCAAGTATATGTTCACAAGCCTCCACAGTGTAGGGGAGTTAGCACAGGAGCTGTGTACACAGACTGGAGGAAGCTGTCTTAAAATAACAGCTGGAGAAATAAATAATTTGCTACATCAACAGCATTTATTCATACTATTCAGTATAATAATCATGTTTAACATATTAGATGTAATATCAAATAGATATATGATAATATATATATCCATTGTTTTTAACATTCCAGGTAATCAAAGAGATTAATTTAATGTTGCACCTTCCTGTGTTGTGTAATAATGTGATGGATATGTTTGATACTAATTCAGGGGAAGTCTCAGAGAGAGAGAAACATTGCAATTAAAAAATGAAATGCCAATACAAGACAACAAGACTAAGTTTGTATTAACGCCCCTTTTGAACAGAAATTTGCACTAATTGCAGTAAAATATCCAGAGACCTGTCAGATGTTTAACTGAGAATTCCTCATCCTTCTATAATCCAGAAAGTGAGAATGTTTATTGCCATTTCTTAATGAAAGTGCCACGTAGCCAGACCGTTTTATTGCTGACACATGTTGCTTTCATCAAACTGGGAGGATGTTATTTTCTTGTTGAAGCCAAGTTGTTTTTTTTATAATGGAGTGGCTTTTCCTCAGGCGCTGTACAAGGTACAGTACAAAACAAAATAAAGACATCAGGAAATATACACTATTAAAACGTATCACAAAACTTATTGTACCAAATAACAATTTTCGTGTGATCGTTTTCTCGTCTTTATATGAAAACAAAATCTACTTATAACAAATTTGTGTAGGTGTTTCCTGATGAACTGTTTCTTCCATTGCTTCTTAAATATTCTGCTCTGCTAAATTCATAAATAAGCTTTCCCAAGTTTACATAATTTTTTTGCCATTTGGGATGAGCCTCTTAGTGGCAATGTGATATTTTATATCATAGAATTATATAATCTCTACACTGCAGAAGGAGACCATTCAGCCCATAGAGGCTGCACTGACAACCACTTCCCCAGTCCCTATCCCCATTGTCCCATATATTTACCCTGTTAATTCCCCTGACACTAAGGGTCAATTTAGCATGGCCAATCAACCTAACCTGCACATCTTTGGAGTGTGGGAGGAAGCTTGAGCACCTGGAGGCATACAAGATGATCAGAAGGTTAGATAAGGTGGACAGTGAGAGCCTTTTTCCTCGGATGGTGATGGTTAACATGAGGGGACATAGCTTTAAATTAAGGGGTGGTGGTTATAGGACAGATGTCAGAGGTAGATTCTTTACTCAGAGGGTAGCAAGGGCGTGGAATGCCCTGCCTGCAGCAGTTGTGGACTCGCCAACTTTAAGGGCGCTCAAATGGTCAGTGGATAGGCATATGGATAACATTGGAATAGTTTAGGATAGAGAGTCATAAAATTGGTTCCATTGGTCGGCGCAAAATCAAGGGCCTATACTGCGCTGGAATGTTGTATGAAACCCACACAGACTTGAGAAGAATGTATAAAACCCACACAGACGGTGACTCAAGCCAGGAATTGAACCCGGATCCCCGGCGCTGTGAGGCAGCAGTGCTAAGTGCTGTGCCACTGTGCTGCCCCTGAGCAGAAATATCAGATATTCTGAAGGGCTCGACTGCAAATCTCTGGGAGCTTATCTGGTCTGCAAGTGTAACTTGCTCAGGAGATAGACAGGATCTTCATTGGAAAGAGGCTACCCAGCTCGCTGTGTATTCCAAGAGAGACTGGCTAACGGATAAGCAGGGTTATCTTCTCATTACCTTTTGTGCCGTGGGGATATGCAGACCTGATACTCACCGATTTCTACATCATGTGAACATGAGTTTTTATTAAGATTCTGCAAAGTCTCAGCAGACCCGCATTCTTCACAGTTTGGGTTCTGGAACCACACTCACAAACCACAAGTTCGACCGACAGCACAGCACCAACTGGAACCGCGCACACAACCAGACACTACATCAAGAGGAAGCTGGACGGATAACAAGGGATTAGAGACCAGGCAGCTTAACATTGGTAAAATTCCAGAGTCCATCATAAAAGATTCAATAGTGGAGCATTGGTAAACAGTGGCAGGATCGGATTGCGTCTGTATGGATTAATGAAAGAGAAATCATGCTTGACAAATCTTCTGGAAATTTTTGAGGATAGAATGAAGAGAGTTGATGAGGGGGGAACTTGGGTTTACTTGGGCTTTAAGAGGGCTTTCGACAAAGCCCTACATAAGAGATCAGTGTATAAAAGTAAAGTGTATGGGATTGGGGGTATTGTACTGAGATGGATAGAAAACTGGTAGACAGACAGGAAACAAAGAGTAGGACTAAATGGGTCTTCTTTCCAAATGGCAGGCAACAACCATTGGGGTACAGCAGGAATCAGTGCAAGGACCTCACATATTCATAATGTACATTAATGATTTAACATAGGGCAGGACTTACTCAGGTAATGATAGGGTGTTGGGGAGAGTCAGATCAAAGACATCTAGGGGTACATGTTCATGGCTCCTTGAAAGTGGAGTCATAGGTGGACACAGTGGTGAAGAAGACATTCGCATGCTTGGTTTCATTGATCAGAATATAGGAGTTGGGATATCTTGTTAAAGTTATACAAGACATTGGTAAGGCCACATTTGGAATACTGTGTACAGTTCTGGTCACCCTGTTATGTTAGAAAACATATTATTAAACTAGAAAGCATGCAGAAAAGATTTACTAGGATGCTACTGGGAGTTGATGGTTTGAGACAGGAGAGGCTGGATAGACTGGGACTTTTTTTCCCTGGAGCATGCTGAGGGATGATCTTATAGAAGTCTACAAAATAATGAGGGGCATAGGTCAGCTAGATAGTCAATATCTTTTCCCAAAGGTAGGGGAGCTAAAACTAGAGGGCATAGGTTTAAGGTGAGAGGGGAGAGATACAAAAGTGAACCGAGGGGCAATTTTTTCACGCAGAAGGTGGTGGGTGTCTGGAACAAGCTGCCAGAAGTAGTACTAGAATTGGATACAATTTTGTCTTTTAAAAAGCATTTTCACGGGTAAGATGGGTTTGGAGGGAGATGGGCGAAACACGGGCAATTGGGATTTGCTTACAAGTTATTAAAAAAATGGGTGCATGGATAAGTTGGCCAAAGGGCCTGTTTCCATGTTGTAAACCTCTAAGACTAATGGATAAGCACCGTTATACTTTCATTATGTTTTGTGTCATGGGGATATGCAGACCTAACACTCACCGATTTCTACATGTGGAACATGAGTTTTTATTAAGATGTTTCAAAGTATCAGCAGACCACATTGTTCACAGTTTGGGTTCTGGAACTACACCCACAGTCCACAAGCTGGACTGACAGCCAAGAACCAACTGGAGCCACACACACAACCAGACACTAAACAAAAAGGAAGCTGGAGGGAAAACATAATTTCAAATTTGTAGGTGACACAAAGTTAGGCAGGAGGGTGAGCTGTGAGGAGAATGCAGAGGTGATTCAGCGTGATTTGGACAGGCTCATTTTCCAGAACCAGGTCCCCTTCTCAAGTTAGACTATCTACATATTGCCTCAAGAAGCACTCTTGGACACACAGGACAAACTCTGCCTCTCCCAAGTCCCTTGCACTAAAGGAATCCCAATTTACGTTGGGGAAGTTAAAATTGCCCATCACAACAACCCTGTTGTTTTTCACATCTTCCCACAATCTATTGACATATCAGTTCCTCCATTTCACAGTGGCTGTGGGAAGTCTGAAGTACAACCCCAACAATGTGACTGCACTGCTCCTGTTCCTGAGTTCTACCCATATGGCCTCACTGCATGACCTCACCAAGATGTCCTCCCTGCAACTCATGGCAGACGTGGGATAATTTGGACAAATTTGAAGTTATCCACTTCGATAACAAAAATAGGAAGGCAGATTATGATCTGATGGTTATAGATTGAAAGAGGGTAATGTGCAAATTTGTGTAATTTTGGTGTCCTTATCTGAGGAAAGAGACTTGAGTATCTCAATTACACCAGTCGCTGAAGGCAAGCATTCAAATACAACAGGTGGTAAAGAAGGCAAATAGCTTCCATACCAAGAGGATTCACGTATACGGACAGGGGTCACACAAATTTGATTGAGTTCTTTGAGGAAGCGACAAGAACAATTGACCAATCAACATTAGTAAAGCCTCCGATAAGGTTCTTCATGGCAGGCTCATACAGAAGGTGAAGTCACATGGGATCCGGGATAAGCTGGTAAGATGGATACAAAACTGGCTTCGGCATAGAAAGCAGAGAGTAACAGTGGAAGATTATTAATAGGAGGTGTGTGACCAACAGTGTTCCACAAGGAACACTGGTATTGGTGGCTCTATTGTTTGTAATACATATAAATGATTTGGAGGGAAATGTAGGTGGTCTGATTCATAAATTTGCAAATGACACAAAAATTGGAGGAGTAATGGACAGTGAGGAGGATTGTCAGAGGACACAGCAGGTTATAAATCAACTGGAGATCTGGGCTGAAAGGTGGCAGATGGACAAACGTGAAGTGGGCAAAGCAGGGATGAATTAGAAAGGGTCAAGAGCTTCAAGCTTTTAGGTGAACACATCACCAACAACCTGTCCTGGTCCCCCATGTTAAGGAAGCCCACCAACGCCTCTTCTTTCTCAGAAGACGAAGGAAATTTGGCATTTAGAACATAGAACATTACAGCACAGAACAGGCCCTTCGGCCTTCGATGTTGCGCCGATCAATATAAAAAGCAATGACCCTCCAAACTAAACCATTCCCTTCTCTTCCATATACTTATCAACTAACCTCTTAAACGCCACCAAACTTGGCGCATCTACAACTGCCGCAGGCAGGGCATTCCACTCCCTAACCACCCTCTGGGTAAAGAACCTACCTCTGATATCCATCCTATAACTATCACCCCTTAATTTAAAGCTGTGTCCCCTCGTGCTAGCTTTCTCCATCCTAGGAAAAAGGCTATCACTGTCCACCCTATCTAAACCTCTAATCATCTTATATGTTTCGATTAGGTCCCCTCTTAGCCGCCTCCTTTCTAACGAAAACAACTTCAAATCCCTCAGCCTCTCTTCATAAGACCTGCCCTCCATACCAGGCAACATCCTGGTAAACCTCCTCTGTACCCTCTCCAATGCCTCCACATCTTTCTTATAATGCAGGGACAAGAACTGCACACAATACTCCAAGTGCGGCCGCACTAGAGTTTTGTACAGTTGCAACATGACGTTGCGGCTCCGAAATTCAATCCCCCTACCAATGAAAGCTAAGACTCCATATGCCTTCTTAACAACCTTCTCGACTTGACTGCCTACTTTCAGGGATCTATGCACATACACACCAAGATCCCTCTGTTCATCAAGACTACTAAGAATCCTACCATTAGCCCTATACTCTACACATTTATTATTTCTGCCATAGTGCATTACCTCACACTTTTCCACATTAAACTCCATTTGCCACCTCTCGGCCCAGCTCTGCAACTTGTCTAAGTCCCTCTGCAAACTATAACACCCCTCTTCACTATCTACCACTCCACCGACTTTAGTGTCATCTGCAAACTTACTAATCCAATTTGCAGATGACACTAAAGTCGGTGGAGTGGTAGATAGTGAAGAGGGGTGTTATAGTTTGCAGAGGGACTTAGACAAGTCAGGACTTGTCATTTAGAGGACTTAGACATTTCAGCTGCAACTCTCACCAACTTTTACAGATGCACCTTAAAAAGCATCTTTCTGCTTGTATCACAGCTTGGTATGGGCTCCTGCTCTGTCCAAAACCGCAAAGAATTACAAGAGGTCATGAATGTAGCTCAATCCATCACACAAACCAGCCTTCCATCCATTGACTCTGTCTACACTTCCCGCTGCCTCAGCAAAGCAGCCAGCATGATTAAGGACCCCACACCCCGGACATTCTCTTTTCCATCTTCTTCCTTTGGGAAAAAGATACAAAGTCTGAGGTCATGTACCAACAGACTGAAGAACAGCTTCTTCCCTGCTGCTGTCAGACTTTTGAATGGACCTACCTTGCATTAAGTTGATCTTTCTCTACACCCTAGCTATGACTGTGACACTACATTTTGCACTCTCTCATTTCCTTTTCTATGAACAGTATGTTTTGTCTGTATAGCGTGCAAGAAACAACGCTTTTCACTGTAAATACATTTGACAACAATAAATTAAATCAAAATGATGCAATTTGGAAGGTCTACTGCAGAAGGAACGTATACAGTAAATGATAGAACCCTTAAAAATATTAGCATACAGAGGGATCTAGGCATGCAGATCCACAGTTCCCTGAAGAAGGCAACTCAAGTGAATAAGATGGTCAAGAAGACATATGGCATACCTTCATCAGGGGGCATTGAGCATAGAAATTGGAAAATCATGTTGCAACTCTGTAAGACTTTGGTTAGGCTGCATTTGGAGTATTGTGTATAATTCTGGTCACCAACTGCCTGAAGGATGTTGATGCATTGGAAAGGGTGCAGAAGAAATTCATCAGGATGTTGCCTGGTTTGGAGGATATGGATCATGAAGAAAGGTTGAACAAATTTGAATTGCTTTCATTGGTGTATCGGAAGATGAGGGGGGACCTTATAAGTTTACAAGATTATGACAGGCTTGGATACAGTGGATAGTCAGAGTCTTTTTTCCAGAGTCGAAGGGTCAATTACTCAGGGGCATAGGTTGAAAAGGAAAGTGTAAAAGAGATGGGTAAATATTTCAAACAGAGGGTGGTGAATGCTTGGAACACACTGCCGGAGAAGGTGGTGGAAGCTCATTCTATTATAACATTCAAGAGGCATCCGGATAGATACATGAACAGGCAGGGAATAGCGGGATATGGACTGCATAGAGGCAAGAAAATATTAGAGAGACATGTGTTGGCACTCAGTGGACCAAAGTGCCTGTTCTTTTAAAATTGTTTATATGCAAATCTTTCCATAATCCACTCAATGTCTATAAACTCCTCAGGTACTTCGTCAGTCTGTGTCCCTATAACATTCAGGCTTGGGCTGGTGGGTCGTAGATAACATTCATGCACTGTGACAGCCTTGTGTACTGTCTGCAAGATGCACTGCAACAACTCACCAAAGTTCCTTCTGCAGCAACTTGTAAAGCTGGAAGGACAAGGATGGTAGACATTGGGAATATCAATCACTATCTGTAGTTTCCTTCCAAGCCATTCACTATCCAGACTTGAAAATATATCACCGTTCTGTTAACGTTAATGTGTCAAAGCTCTGGAGCTCACTTCAGAAAGGAGGGCCAGTGTTGCACCTCACAGTAATTAACACAAGAATTAGTTAATGTCTAGGCTCTTGCAAATCAGAGAATCATTAGTTCATAGCAGTCAACAGGTTAATGGATTGAAGAATAAATGTTCAGAAACATTGCTCTCTTGCTGCAGTTTTAAATATACGGTTTGGAACGTAATCAGGATCACACATGCTTTTGATCCATCAATATTATGTTATCTAATTAGTCTGCAATTATTTAAATCTATTTACTAGGTTTCTATATTGCTAATGTTACGTTCCAAAGATGTGCGCGTTAAACGTATTGGCCATGCTAAATTGTCCTCTAATATCACGAGATTAGAAAAGAACAAAGAAAATTACAGCACAGGAACAGGCTATTTGGTCCTCCAAGCCTGGACTGACCTTGCTGCCCAACTGAACTAAAACCCCTATCCTTCCAGGGACCATATCCCTCTATTCCCATCTTATTCATGTATTTGTGCAGCTGTTCCTCAAAACTTACTATCGTATCTGCTTTCACTACTTCCCCCAGCAGCGATTCCAGGCACCCACCACTCTCCGGATAGGTACAGGGAACAGAGGATATGGACCACGTAGAGGCAAGAAAATATTAGATTAGAAAGGCATCTATGTGGGATTTTGATTTTTTTAAAATTAATTTTTTTTCACCCACCACCCTCTTAGCAGGGTAAATATGTTGGGTTATGGGGATAGGGCCTGGGTGGGATTGTGGAGGGGGCTGATGGGCTGAATGGCCTCTTTCTGTACTGTCGAGGTTCTTTGATTTCCCCAAAAATAATCAGTGAGTGCCACTAACAAAGATGGCACCCGCCGCTCCAATCGTCACAGTGAAGAGAGAATGCCAGGAGTAAAGATGGCGCAGTGGTGCTCGGAGCCCAATCGCCATGGTAACGATTGCGGCCTCCCTGCGTCCCGTTCCGTTTCCATGGTCACGGGGCCAGCGGAGAGGCGCCTGCTCTGTCCCGGCCCCGGGCAGTAAATTCAATCCGGCCCCGGGAGGCTGACTGCGACCCCGGGCAGTAAACTCACTCCGGCCCCGGGAGGCTGACTGCGGCCCCGGGCAGTAAACTCACTCCGGCCCCGGGAGGCTGACTGCGACCCCGGGCAGTAAACTCACTCCGGCCCCGGGAGGCTGACTGCGACCCCGGGCAGTAAACTCACTCCGGCCCCGGGAGGCTGACTGCGGCCCCGGGCAGTAAACTCAATCCGGCCCCGGGAGGCTGACTGCGACCCCGGGCAGTAAACTCACTCCGGCCCCGGGAGGCTGACTGCGGCCTGGGTGACATGGCGCTGGTGCAGATCAAGGACGGAGAATACACAACGACTATCTACAGACTGGTGAGGCCCAGAGGCATGGGGCGGTTAAAGTGGGGCTCTGGCCAGGATTTTAAAATAAAAGTGTAATTCCTTGTTTGTTTGGGATGACCTGGACAGTGAAGTGTGGGGAACTGGTGCTTTCTCTCAGGTGTTGCATTTGGTTAGTTTAAATCGTGCCTTGTGAAAATTGGCCCTTCCAGTGGTTAAAGAAGTCCTGGGTATGGGAGAGTTCACTCCAAGTGATTGACAAGGAAGGGGTGGTTAAAAACCGAGCTTTTGGATTTAGAACATAGAAGCCCTACAGTGCAGAAACAGGCCCTTCGGCCCATTGAGTCTGCACCGACCACAATCCCACCCAAGGCCCTATCCTCATATCCATTTGCCCGCTAATCCCTTGAACCTACACTTCCCAGGACACTAAGGGGCAATTTTAGCATAGCCAATCAACCTAACCCGCACATCTTTGGACTGTGGGAGGAAACCAGAGCACCTGGAGGAAACCCACGCAGACACGGGGAGAATGTGCAAACCCCAGGTAGACAGTGACCCGAGCCGGGAATCGAACCCAGGTCCCTGGATCTGTGAAGCAGCAGTGCTAACCACTGCGCTACTGTGCTGCCTCGGTGAACAAGTTGCAGTTGACTTTACCTGAAAAGGTGAGAAAGGCAGAAATAATTATAATATTATAGAGTTAGCATTTGGCCCATTGAGTCTGCATCTGCCTCTAAAGTCGCGCTAATTTTCCTGCACTTGTCCCATACCCTTGAACATTTTGAAATTTCAGGTGCTCGTCCAAATATTTTTTACAAGTTGTAAGGCTTCCAGCCTATATTACCTTACCAGGCAGTGCATTCCAGATTCCCACCACCTCTGACTGAAAATATTTTCTCTCCAATCCTTTTTAGCCAAAAACTATGGCCCCCCATTATTGACCCCTCAACCAAGGGGGACAGCTGCTCCCTTATTCACCCTGTCCAGACCCCTCAGAATCTCATACATCTTAATCTTGTCCCCACTCATCTTTCTTTGCTCTAAAGAAAACAATTTTAAAACCAACCGATTTATTTGATAGTAAATTTGCGAGCTTTCGACACTCTGTCCTCGTCAGGCAAATGCAGTGTTCTGGACAGACCAGAACACTGCATTTGCCTGACAAAGACAGAGTGTCGACAGCTTGCAAATTTACTATCAAATAAATCGGTTGGATTTAAAATTGGTGTTGCTAGATTCTTGCTGAGTTCTTACTACCCCAGTCCAACGCCGGCATCTCTACATCATGACTACTAAAGAAAATAATCCAAGCTTATCTAGTCTCTCCTTATAGTTCAAATGGTCCATCCCAGGTTACATCCTGGTGAACCTCCTCTGTACCCCCCCAACCCCTCTAAGTGCAGTCACATCCTATAGTGAGGTGACTAGAACTGCACGCAGTAGCCTAACCCACCTTTTTTACAGCTTCAACATAATCTTATATTTATACTCTGTGCCATAATCGATGCCTTCTTAACTATCCTATTCACATGCTCTGTTGGCTTCAGCGATCTGTAAATAAGTACCATGGACCCAGGTTTGATTTTGGCCTGGGTGAAACATAGAAACATAGAAACATAGAACAATACAGCACAGAACAGGCCCTTCGGCCTTCGATGTTGTGCCGACCAAAATAAAAAGCAATGCCCCTCCTAACTAAACCATTCCCTTCTCATCCATATACTTATCAACTAACCTCTTAAACGCCACCAAACTTGGCGCATCTACAACAGCTGCAGGCAGGGCATTCCACTCCCTAATCACTCTTTGAGTAAAGAACCTACCTCTGATATCCGTCCTATAACTCATACCCCTTAATTTAAAGTTGTGTCCCCTCGTGCTAGCTTTTTCCATCCTAGGAAAAAGGCTATCACTGTCCACCCTATCCAAACCTCTAATTATCTTATATGTTTCAATAAGATCCCCCCTTAGCCGCCTCCTTTCTAACGAAAACAACCTCAAATCCTTCAACCTCTCTTCATAGGACCTGCCCTCCATACCAGGCAACATCCTAGTAAACCTCCTCTGTACCCTCTCCAATGCCTCCACATCTTTCTTATAATGTGGCGACCAGAACTGCACACAATACTCCAAGTGCGGCCGCACTAGAGTTTTGTACAGCTGCAACATGATGCTGCGGCTCCTAAATTCAATCCCCCTACCAATAAAAGCTAAGACTCCATATGCCTTCTTAACAACTTTATCCACTTGACTGCCTACTTTCAGGGATCTATTGACACATACACCAAGATCCTTCTGTTCCTCAACACTATTAAGAGCCCTACCATTAGCCCTATACTCTACACATTTATTGTTCCTGCCAAAGTGCATTACCTCACACTTTTCCACATTAAACTCCATTTGCCACCTCTCGGCCCAGCTCTGCAACTTGTCCAAGTCACTCTGTAAACTAAAACACCCCTCTTCACTATCTACCACACCACCAACTTTAGTATCATCTGCAAATTTACTGATCCATCCCTCAATACCCTCATCCAGATCATTTATAAAAATTACAAACAGCAGGGGCCCCAAAACAGACCCCTGAGGCACACCACTCGTCACCGAACTCCACGATGAATATCTCCCATCAACCACCACCCTCTGTCTTCTATCTGCCAGCCAATTTCTAATCCAATTAGCTAAATCACCCTCTATTCCACATGTGAGTGTGTTTGCACATTCTCCTTCTGTTTCCGTGGGTTTCATAGAATCTCTAAGTGCAGAAGGAGGCCATTCAGCCCATTGAGCCTGCACTGACTACAGTCCCACCCAGGTCCTATCCCCATAACCCCACGTATTTACCCTCACCAGTTCCCCTGACACAAAGGGGCAATTTAACATGGCCAACCCACCTAATCCATACAGCTTTGGATTGTGGGAGGAAACTGCACATCCAGAGGAAACCCTTGCAGATATGGGGAGAATGTGCAAATCACACACAGACAGGGATTGAACCTCGGTCCCTAGCGCTGTGAGGCAGCATTGCCATCATGTGTCACCATATGGCACCTCCAGATGCTCTGGTTTCCTCCCACAGTTCAAAGATGTGCAGGTTAGGTGCATTGGTCATGCTAAATTGTCCCTTAGTGATCAAAGATGTGTAGGCCAGGGAAATTAGTGAGGTAAATATGTGGGGTTATAGGGATAGGACCTAGGTAAGATTAGGAGTGTTGGTGCAACCTTGATGGACCAAAAGGCCACCTCCTGCACTGTTGGTATTCTATGATTCGATAACTTATTTATTCCCAGATCCATTTGTTTCTCTGAGCTTCCCAGTGTCCTGTTATTTAGTAAATATTCCCTATTACGTTAAATATTACAACACCTCACACTTATCAAGTTTAAATCACATCTGCCATTGCTTTGCCCATCTGACCAATTCATCTGTATCGTCCTGTAATCTTTATCCATCTTCTTCACTATTAACCACCCTACCAATTTCGGTAACGTCTGCAAACTTGCTTAACATTTTCATCTGTCGGGTTGTTGTGGGGTGAGTTGGATCGAAGGGCCTGTTTCTGTGCTGTGTATTTGTACGATACTGGCTCCAGTCACTCGAACACTCTTTGTGTCCTATTACTAAGCCAGTTTCTAATCCATCTTGCCAAGTTTCCTTGAATTCCATGTGCTTTAACTTCCTCAGTCAATTTGTCAAAAGCTTTGCTGATATCCATATAAACAATATCAATTGAACTTTTCTCATCCAGCCACTTGATCACATTTTTGAAAAATTCTGACACATTTATTGGGCATGATCTCTCTCTGACAAAGCCACGTTGACTATCGCTAATTAACCCATGCCTTTCCAAGTAGATAATAATTCTCTTCTTCAGAATTTTCCCCAATAGTTTCCCTACTACTGAGGAGAGACTCGTGGGTCTGTAATTTGCTGGTTCATCTCCACCTTTCTGGAACAGTGAAATGACATTAGCCATTCTGCAGTCCCCTGGCACTTCCATCATAGTAAGAAGTCTCACAATACCAGGTTAGAGTCCAACCAGTTTAAAAACTTGATGTCTGTGTCGATATGCGCAATTTTCTCGGAGATCCTCTCCACTTGGATCCAGCAGTTTGCGGTGTCAATGGTAGTCATGATGTAGAGATGCTGGCATTGGACGGGGTAAACGCAGTAAGAAGTCTCACATTCTAACCGGTTGTTGTGAGACTTCTTAGGTGTTTACCCCAGTCCAACGCACACATCTCTACAAGATGACTTCCCGCATGGACAGAGAGAAATTAAAGATTTCTGTCAGAGCCCCTACAAATTCCTAACTTGCCTCTCACAGAAACCTGGGATGCAATTCATCTGGGCCAAGGGATTTGTCCATTTTTTTAACCCATCTGAACCGCCAATACTTTCTCATTTCCAATGTTAAACTGTGCAAGTTCTTTTACCTGAATTCTGGACCTAGGTTCTCCTTTTCCGGAGCGAAGACCAAAGAGAAGTATTCATTTAAAACTCTAGCAATGCCCTGTGACTTCACAAACAGATTGCCTCCTTGGTCTCTGATAAGTCCTACTCTTTCCTTGGTTAACCTCTTCCCTTTAATATATTTACAAAATATGGTAGGATTCTTCCTAAATCTGTTTGCAAATTTGACAGCAATAGCTCAACATTTTAATGGAAACATGCATAGAAAATAGAAGCAGAAGTCAACCAGTCGACCCTTCAAGCTTGCTCTACTATTCATTATAATCATGACTGATCATCAAATTTAAAATCCTAATCCCACATTTCCCCATATCTCTTGATCCCTTTAGCCCCAAGAGCTATATCTAATTGCTTCTTAAAATCACATAGTGTTTTGGCCTCAACTACTTAACTACTTTCTGTGGTAGTGAATTCCACATTCTGGGTAAACAAATTTCTCCTCATCTCAGTCCTAAAAGAGTTACTATGACTCTAGTTCCGGACTTCCCCATTATTGAGAACGTTCTTTCTGAATCCACCTAGTCTAACCCTGTTAGAATTTTATAAGTTTCAATGAAATCCCCTCTCACTCTTCTAAATTCTAATGAACATAAAGGGGACCTAATCGAAACATATAAGATGATTAGAGGTTTAGATAGGGTGGACAGTGATAGCCTTTTTCCTAGGATGGAGAAAGCTAGCACGAGAGGACACAGCTTTAAATTAAGGGGTGATAGTTATAGGACGGATGTCAGAGGTAGGTTCTTTACCCAAGGGTGGTTCGGGAGTGGAATGCCCTGCCTGTAGCAGTTGTGGATGCGCCAAGTTTGGTGGCATTTAAGAGGTTAGTTGATAAATATATGGAAGAGAAGGGAATGGTTTAGTTTGGAGGGGCATTGCTTTTTATATTGGTCGGCGCAACATCGAAGGCCGAAGGGCCTGTTCTGTGCTGTAATGTTCTATGTTCTATAATCCTAACTGACTCAGTCTGTCCTGATATGACATACCTGCCATTCCCAGGAATCAGGCTGGTAAATCTTTGATGCCCTCCCTCTGTAGCAAGGACATCCTTCCTCAGATGAGGACATCAAAACTGCACACAAAACTCCAGGTGTGGTCTCAAGAATGCCCTATAGAATTGCAGTAAAACATTCCAATTCCTATACTCAAACCCTTTCGCTATGAAGGTCAACATAACTGCTTGTCTTCTGTACTGCCTGCTGTACCAACGCACTTATTTTCAGAAACACACTTCCAGAAATTCAGTTTGAACATTTGAACTAGAGAGAGTGACAAAGAAAGAGAGAGGAGCAATTGTAAAGGAGAGAGAAAGAGGGAGGGAGAGGAAAGGGAAGTGAGAGAATCTTTGAACTTCAGAAACTAGAATTGCAAAGAGGACATTAAATTAAAATCGTGGAGGCAAAAGTGGAGGAAAGTGATGAAGAAGACATGAGCCCTCTGAGTTAAAGACCGAGTGGAGATATGTTTAAAGATATATAAACATAACAAGATTTGGCGAGAAGAATGTAGAAGCCTTTTTCATTTCATGTGAGAAAGTAGCTCAACAGTTAAAATGGCCGCAGACCATGTGGGTTATGTTGGTTCAATCAAAGTTGGTAGGTGGATCGAGTGAATTGTTTGCATCTCTATCTGAGAAGTTATTTCAGAATTATGAGATGAAAAAAAAATTTTAAGCACCAGAAGCCGACAGACAGAAGTTTTGAAATCTAAGCAAAGAATCAGATCAGACTGAATAGAATTTGGAAGAATTAAATAAAGTACCTTTGGTAGGTGGACAACAGCTCTTGGGGAACAGTTATTTTGGAGGAATTTAAGAATTCAATTCCTTCCAGTAGTGAGATTGGAAGAACAAGGGGCAAAAACTGTGAAATTGGCAGCAGAAATGGCAGGTGATTATGAGTCAGTTCATGAATCAAGGTATGGTTTGCAGCAGCACTTTAAACCTGAAGGATAGAAACTGGGGAACAGAAATCCGCAGGTGATCAAGAAAGAGGAAGTATTGTCGGAGATGGTAAGGATATTTTCTTCACATTAAAAAGGAGGCATATGAGAGTGGAAGAGAGAGATCAGAAATCTTAAATATTTTCATTGCAATAGAGTTGGACACGCAAAGTCACAGTGTTGGTGGCTTAAGAAAAGTACTGAGAAGACTGATGTGGTAAACTAGGATAAGCCAGTGGGGTTTGTTAATTTGGCAAAGGAAACCATGGCTGAAGAGAAGAGGTGCAAAAGAATGCACAGCGTGTTCAGAAGTCGGTTGATAAACAGGTGAAGGCCTTATGAGGAAAGGCTGAGGGACCTGAGGTTATTTTCATTAGAGAGAAGAAGGTTACGCCGTGACCTAATTGAGGCGTATAAGATGATCAAGGGATTGGATAGGGTGGATAGTGAGAGCCTTTTTCCTGGGATGGTGATGACCAACACGAGGGGACATAACTTTAAATTAAGAGGTGGTAGTTATAGGACGGATGTCAGAGGCAGGTTCTTCACACAGAGGGTGGTGAGGGCGTGGAGTGCCCTGCCTGCAGCAGTTGTGGACTCGCCTACTTTGGGGGCATTCAAATGTTCGGTGGATAGGCATATGGATGATATTGGAATAGTTTAGGTTAGAGGGTCCACTGGCCGGCGCAACATCGAGGGCCGAAGGGCCTGTACTGCACTGTAATGTTCTATGCTTCTAGGTGCTAGATCTTCTCAGAGATTTTATTTGTGTGGGTAAAGTGTACTGGTGTATAATGGTCAGGAGGTTAAGTGCAAGGAAGTCCTTGCATTTCCTATATTTGTCAAGGCTAGCTTCACTGCTTAGTTTTTTGTGCCAACCTTACACTTTCTTTTTTTGTTTGATCTTCCACTGCAGGCAACCAAGGGAGTTTAGATTTGGCAATGCCATTCTTATGTTTGGAAGGGGCATGTCCACTTTGTACATTTAGGACCTTGCTTTTAGCTTCCTTTAGCAGTGCTATTCAGTCCACTTCAGCCAAAACATCTCTATCCCTACACTCAAATCCTCTCGCTATGAAAGCCAACATACCATTTACCTTTTTTACTGTCTGTTGTACCTGCAGGCATACTTTCAGCAACTGAAGCAGGGGTACAGCAAGGTCTCTGAGTATCCACCTCTCTCAATTCACACCCATTCAAGTAATAATCTATCTCCCATTTATTGTTACCAAAGTGGATAACCTCACATTTATCCACATAATACTGAATCTGTCATGCAGATGCCCACATACTCAGCGTGTCTAAATCATACTGAAGCATCTCTGCATCCTCCTCACAGCTCACCCTCCCATTCAACTTTGTATCATCTGCAAATTTGGGGGTAGTATATTCAGTTCCCTCATCCAAATCATTAATATGTGATGTGAACAGTTCAGCTCTGAACACAGATCCCCACCTGTCATAGAACATAGAACACTACAGCGCAGTACAGGCCCTTTGGCCCTCGATGTTGCGCCGGCCAGTGGACCCTCTAACCTAAACTATTCCAATATCATCCATATGCCTATCCACCGACCATTTGAATGCCCCCAAAGTAGGCGAGTCCACAACTTCTGCAGGCAGGGCATTCCACGCCCTCACCACCCTCTGCGTAAAGAACCTGCCTCTGACATCCGTCCTATAACTACCACCTCTTAATTTAAAGTTATGTCCCCTCGTGTTGGTCATCACCATCCGAGGAAAAAGGCTCTCACTATCCACCCTATCCAATCCCTTGATCATCTTATACGCCTCAATTAGGTCACCGCGTAACCTTCTTCTCTCTAATGAAAATAACCTCAGGTCCCTCAGCCTTTCCTCATAAGGCCTTCCCACCATACCAGGCAACATCCTGGTAAACCTCCTCTGCACCCTTTCCAATGCTTCCACATCTTTCTTATAATGCGGCGACCAGAACTGTACGCAATACTCCAAGTGCGGCCGCACCAGAGTTTTGTACAGTTGTAACATAACCTCACAGCTCCTAAATTCAATCCCTCTACCAATAAAAGCTAACACACCGTACGCCTTCTTAACAACTTTATCAACCTGGGTGCCAACTTTCAAAGAGCTATGTACTTGTACCCCAAGATCCCTCTGCTCGACAACACTATTAAGGGTCCTTCCATTAGCCCTATATTTCATATGCCTGTTATTCCTACCAAAGTGAATCACCTCACACTTATCCGTATTGAATTCCATTTGCCACCTCACGGCCAGCTCTGCAACCTATCTATGTCCCTCTGCAAACTGTAACATCCATCCTCGCTGTCTACAACTCCCCCCACTTTGGTATCGTCAGCAAATTTACTAATCCAACCCTCTACACCCTCATCTAGGTCATTTATAAAAATGACAAACAGCAGTGGCCCTAAAACAGATCCTTGAGGTACACCACTTGTAACTGCACTCCAGGTTGAATATTTCCCATCAACCACCACCCTCTGTCTTCTATCAGCTAGCCAATTCCTAATCCAAACTGCTAAATCACCTTCAATCCATGCATCTGCACTTTCTGCAGTAGCCTACCATGGGGAACCTTATCAAACGCTTTGCTAAAATCCATATACACTACATCAACTGCCTTACCCTTATCTACCTCTTTGGTCACCTCCTCAAAAAACTCAATAAGGTTTGTGAGGCACGACCTACCCTTCACAAAACCGTGCTGACTATCCCTAATCAATTTATTCCTCTCTAGATGCTTATAAGTCCTATCCTTGTCACTACCTGCCAGTCAGAAAAAGACTCATTTATGCTAACTCTTTGCTTCCTATATGCTAACTAGCTTTCTATCCATCTGAAGACATGATGTATGCCTTTGTTCTAAACAGGTTTAGAATAACTGACAAAGAAACCACAGAGGAGATAAGAAAATTGTTTTTCTGGAATGTGTTGCCTGGAAGAGCAATGGAAATAGATTCAATATTTCATAAAGCAATCAAATCTTTGCTTAAAAGATAGTATTTTGAGAGCTATGCAGAGGAGATTTACAAGGATGTTACCTGGATTGGGTAGCATGCCTTATGAGGATAGGTTGAGGGAGCTTGGTCTTTTCTCGTTAGAGAGACGAAGGATGAGGGGTGACCTGATAGAAGTATATAAGATGTTGAGAGGTATTCCTTGAGTGGATAGTCAGAGGCTTTTTCCTAAGGCTGAAATGGTTGCCACAAGAGGACACAGGTTGAAGGTGCTGGGGAGTAGGTACAGAGGAGATGTCGGGATAAGTTTTTCACTCAGAATGGTGGATGCATGAAATGGGCTGCCAGCAACTGTGATGGAGGCAGATTTAATAGGGTCTTTTAAGAGACTTTTAGATAAAATACGTGGAACTTAGTAAGATAGAGGGTTATAGGTAAGCCTAGTAATCTCTAAGGTAGGGACATGTTCGTCACAACTTTGTGGGCTGAAGGGCCTGTATTGTGCTGTAGTTTTCTATGTTTTTATGTTTTAATTGGTGTGTGGAATAGCTGGCAAAGCTAAATTGACACAAATGGTTCATTCTATGATTCTATGATTATGAAATTATGTATAAATGTGTTTTGATTGTTAATCCCAGTTTTTCCATTATAGATTTGTAATTTTAATTTTCTGATTATAACACAATATCCTGCTTTGTGAACATTTCGCAAACGTAATTTGCCATTCTTCTTCTGATTTCCTGTTTTGTTCTCACTCCACAACTGCCAGCAAGATTTATTTTTCAAAACATGTATTCATTAATTAAAAGAAATTTTGAAGTATTGATTATGTTGTCCAGATGCAGCTACTGTGGGTAAAACACTGAGTTGAAAATGCTGTTGTAAAAGGGAATGTTCAATTTTTTTCATTGAAAAACAACATCCAAACCTGCAAGCAACTGTTTCGCTGGTATTATTTTTCACTGTTACAAAAAAATTGTGCTGTGAAAATATATTTTTATATTTGGCACGTTCTGGAATGCGTTTGAGTAGCAGTTGTTCTGTAAATTCTGTTCGTCATAACAGACATTCCAACTGCTGCTATCTCTATTGTCATCTTTTAATTTTTCAGATCCGAGATGGAAGATATGGAGAAGCCATTCATATACTTAGCAATGAACTTCAGAAACATTCAAAAGTAAGTATTGCCATTTTGATGTTTGTTTTACTCTATTCTGACCAGATTTATTTGCATTGATGCAGAACATCCTAGTACAGTACATATGAATTAGAAGCAGGAGTAGGCCACTCAGCCCCTCGAGCCTGTTGCCCCATTCAATAAGATGATCGCTGATCTGATTGTAACCTCAACCTCACATTCCTGTCTACACCAGATAACTTTTCATCCACTTGTTAATCAAGAAGCTCTGGTACAAAAATATTTAGAGTCCAATCTCAGCTTTACTTAAAGATCTCTGATATCTGTCCTTGTCCTTTACCTGACGTGTGGCAGTGCAGTTACATTGTGGTTAGCGCTGCTGCCTCACAATACCAGGAATCCAGGTTTATTTCCAGCCTTGGGTCACTGTGCAGAGTTTGCATATTCTCCCCATGTCTGCGTGGGTTTCCTCTGGGCGTTCCTCTCGGTTTACTCCCACACTCTAAAGATGTGCAGGTTAGGTTGATTGGCCATGCTAAATTGATCCTGATGTCAGTGGATTATCAGGGTAAACGTGTGGGGAACAGGGCCCATGTGGGATTGTGGTTGGTACAGACTCAATGAGCCGAATGGCCTCCTTCTGCACAGTAGGGATTCTGCCAGGGACTGTCTTCTGGGACCTGTGCCTGATTCCAGCTTGAGACATTCTCCTGGGATCTTTTTCTGTTCCATTTATTTTAGGACCTTTTTGATTTGGGCTCTTCTCTGTCCCCTCCTGGTGTCCTGCTCTCTGGGACTCCAGTTCTCTGGTTAAGGTCACCTGACTGCATTTTCCATTTACTTCTTTTCCTTGTGTGCGTAATGTTAGGGTCCCGACCAGAACTGCAAAGTATATTGTGAAACCAGACCAGATCCCAACAGTTTTACTATTTTGGCATAAATGTGAGGAAAAGTTGCTTTGATCCAAGAGTAATTCCGTTGACAAATTAGGGATCTTCTTATCAAAGCAAGCTTTATCCATAACGCAGTTAAAATATAACCGACAATATGAAGCAGCTTAACTTTTAACAGTTAACCAGTAGTTTAAAAAATGAATGGAAACAACTCTCATTTTTAACATCACTATTTCAGTTCCAAAAAACATCAGACCTGTTAGACTTAAATACCACTTTAAATGTAGTTAGGAAACCAGACGTACTTGATATTAATTTGTATTATCATGCTTGAAGCTTTTAGAGAGGTTTTAATGTTCAGAACACCTTGCACACATCTAGAACATTGAACATAGAAAATTACAGCGCAGTACAGGCCCTTCGGCCCTCGATGTTGCGCCGGCCAGTGGACCCTCTAACCTAAACTATTCCAATATCATCCATATGCCTATCCACCGAACATTTGAATGCCCCCAAAGTAGGCGAGTCCACAACTGCTGCAGGCAGGGCATTCCACGCCCTCACCACCCTCTGTGTAAAGAACCTGCCTCTGACATCCGTCCTATAACTACCACCTCTTAATTTAAAGTTATGTCCCCTCGTGTTGGTCATCACCATCCGAGGAAAAAGGCTCTCACTATCCACCCTATCCAATCCCTTGATCATCTTATACGCCTCAATTAGGTCACCGCGTAACCTTCTTCTCTCTAATGAAAATAACCTCAGGTCCCTCAGCCTTTCCTCATAAGGCCTTCCCACCATACCAGGCAACATCCTGGTAAACCTCCTCTGCACCCTTTCCAATGCTTCCACATCTTTCTTAGAATGCGGCGACCAGAACTGTACGCAATACTCCAAGTGCGGCCACACCAGAGTTTTGTACAGTTGTAACATAACCTCACAGCTCCTAAATTCAATCCCTCTACCAATAAAAGCTAACACACCGTACGCCTTCTTAACAACTTTATCAACCTGGGTGCCAACTTTCAAAGAGCTATGTACTTGTACCCCAAGATCCCTCTGCTCGACAACACTATTAAGGGTCCTTCCATTAGCCCTATATTTCATATGCCTGTTATTCCTACCAAAGTGAATCACCTCACACTTATCCGTATTGAATTCCATTTGCCACCTCACGGCCCAGCTCTGCAACCTATCTATGTCCCTCTGCAAACTGTAACATCCATCCTCGCTGTCTACAACTCCCCCCACTTTGGTATCGTCAGCAAATTTACTAATCCAACCCTCTACACCCTCATCTAGGTCATTTATAAAAATGACAAACAGCAGTGGCCCTAAAACAGATCCTTGAGGTACACCACTTGTAACTGCACTCCAGGTTGAATATTTCCCATCAACCACCACCCTCTGTCTTCTATCAGCTAGCCAATTCCTAATCCAAACTGCTAAATCACCTTCAATCCCATGCATCTGCACTTTCTGCAGTAGCCTACCATGGGGAACCTTATCAAACGCTTTGCTAAAATCCATATACACTACATCAACTGCCTTACCCTTATCTACCTCTTTGGTCACCTCCTCAAAAAACTCAATAAGGTTTGTGAGGCACGACCTACCCTTCACAAAACCGTGCTGACTATCCCTAATCAATTTATTTCTCTCTAGATGCTTATAAATCCTATCCCTTATAATTCTTTCCAAGACTTTGCCCACAACAGAAGTCAGGCTCACCGGTCTATAATTTCCAGGATGGTCCCTACTCCCCTTTTTGAACAAAGGGACAACATTTGCCATCCTCCAGTCTTCCGGCACTATACCTGTAGCTAACGACGACATGAAGATCAAAGCCAAAGGCTCTGCAATCTCCTCTCTAGCCTCCCAGAGAATCCTAGGGTAAATCCCATCTGGCCCAGGGGACTTATCAATTTTCATAACCTCAAGATTCGCTAACACCTCCTCCTTATGAACCTCAATCCTACCCAGTCTACAACCTGGTATCGCAGTATTCTCCCCGACAACACTGTCTTTCTCCTGCGTGAATACTGATGAAAAATACTCATTCAGTGTCTCTCCTATCTCCTCAGGCTCCACGCGCAACTTCCCACTGCTATCTCTGACTGGCCCTAATCTTGCCCTAACCAATCTCTTATTATTTATATACCTGTAAAAAGCTTTAGGATTCTCCTTAATCCTATCCGCCAAAGTCTTCTCGTGTCCTCTTCTAGCTCTTCTCAACTCCCTCTTTAGCTCCTTCCTAGCTGATTTTTAGCTCTCCATCTATCTTTAAACAATCCCAGCCAGACACTGAACTCTAAACTGAAACTAAACCAGCACAAAATCCTAGCTTCTCTCATTAACCCAAATTATCACATGACCCTTACACCTAAACTCACCTCCCATTTCTTTAATCAGAAAACCCCAGGGGAACTTTTTATTTATAAACAAAGATCCATTAAAATGTGTAATTATCCTGCTTTCCCAGCATCTGAGCTGCATGTTTTCCAGACACACCAACTACTTGCAGAAAAAAAAAGGAACTTTAAAACAGTCCCCTCCACTGTAAAATATTGTAATTGCACAATATTAGCAGAGGGTCAATTCCTGACCTGAAGACATGAAAGACACCAACTGCGCATGTGCAGAAGACCCTAAAAATTTTGAGGTCAAATTAAGGTAGGTATCAGAGCTACCTAAGATGCAACGTGTTTTTTAACCCATGTACCCATAGAATAAGAAACTAACACAATCGGCTGTTTATTATAGATCAGTATGTGATAGAACCTTGTGGATGCCAAGTTTTGAGAATTCATTTGTTAAATACTGTGTCCCATTGCCTTTGTATTAGCTGTACTTCCCCAGTTATATAGAAACATAGAACTTAGAAGCCAGAGTAGACCATTCAGCCCTTTTGAAACTGCTCCGCCATTCATTTTGATTGTGACTAATCGAATTCAATATTCTGATTCCCTCCAGTGTCCCTTGATGCTAGTCCATTTATAACTCCTGTTAGCCTGTAAAGAAAATATTTTGAATTTACAAAATGATTCTTATTATTGCTATCAGTTCTCTGGTTTGCATCCTTAAATGTGTGAATTTGTTTGCAGTCCCGGGCAGCACTCTCTCTCCTGGGTTACTGTTACTTTCAGATGCAAGATTTCTCCAATGCTGCAGACTGCTATGAACAACTGATCCAGATCCACCCAGAGGTAGATGACTACAAACTCTACCATGCACAATCCCTTTACAAGGCATGCATGTATGCAGAGGCTATGAAAGCAACCTTTCTGATAGATAACCCAGCTTATCAAACTAAGGTAAGAATAGAGATGTATTGTAGTGTATGTTTAGAACTTGTATTCCTGAGAAAGCTGTGTTCTCCTGTTTTCCATTATTTTAATGGGAGGTTCATATCTGCACCTTTTCTGATTTGAAAGGAAAGGATACATTAAAATAGTACACTTCAAACAATGTAATTACATAAAAGCAAAATTCTGCAGATGCTGGAATCTGAAACAAAAGCAGAAAATGATGGAAAAATCTCCACAGGTCTGACGGCATCTGTGAAGAGAGATTGGAGTTAATGTTTTGAGGGTCATCCAGATTTGAAATGTTCATCTGCTTTCTCTCTCCACTGATGCTGTCAGAGCTGCTGAGATTGTAATTATTTATTATGCGATAATTAGTAATATAGTGTAGATTTTACTCCATCAATAGTTGAGGTCAACTCTGTCATATAATTACTTCTCTATCTTGAGCTTGTGTATTATTACCCACTACTGAGGTAAAACTCAGCTTGTTCTAATTTGTGAAGCTTTATTATGGTGTTAATATAACCCTAGTTGGACATAGAATCATAGAATTCCTACAGAGCAGAAGATGCCATTTGGCCCATCGAGTCTGTACTGACTCTAGGTTCACCAGGATATTGCCTGGAATGGAGCGTTTGAGCTATAAGGTGAGACTGGAGAAGCTTGGATTGTTTTCTTTAGATTAGAGAAGGCTGAGGGAGTACGTGATTGATGAGTATAACAGTATGAAGGGTATGGACAGGGTGAGTAGGGAGCAGCTGTCCCCCTTAGTTCAGCGATTAATCATGAGGTGGCATAGTTTTAAGGTGAAAGGCAAGAGATTCCAAGGGGATTTGAGAGAAATCTTTTTTGCTCAGAAGGTCTTGGGAATCTGGAACGCACTGCTTGGGAAGGTAGTGGTGGCTGAAAACCTTACAACCTTTAAAAAAAGCATTTGAATGAACATTTGAACCATCATAACAGGGACATGTGCATGTAAATGGGATGACCTCAACTTCAGTGGTAAATGTTGTTGGTGCAGATTCACAGGGTCTTTTCTGCACTGTATGACTCTCTGACAGGCACCCACCCTATCCCATACATTTACCATTGCTAGTCCATCTAACCTACACACTTTGGCTCGTTAAGGGGCAATTTAGCATGGCCAGTCCATCTAACCTATTCATCTTTGGACTGTGGGAGGAAACAGGATCCCTTTTCTTTCCCTGCAAACAATTTCCCTTTCCTTCCTTAACCAACGCAAAAATGATTCAACCAACTAAACTTTGGTTTACAGAATCTTTAAGATGTGGTAGGGAGTTTCCATTTTAGATGCAATGTGCTGTTCTTTTGAGAAGTGAGCCCACTGGCATGTGGTGATTAAGGATTTTCGCTGTAACTTCACTGCAGTGTTAATGTAAGCCTACTTGCAATACCAATAAATATACTTTAGTTCTTTATTTTGTTTTCAAACATCTGCTGACCTCACAGTTGAGAGCCATTCTAAAACTTAATTTTAAAAAACTGCTTTAAAACAGTTTGATTATTATTGATTATAATTAGGCTTTCTCAAACATAAGCATTTTTAACAACAGTGTCACTTCAAGTCCTTCTGACTATTTGCTTTTAAAAATATGCAGAGCCATTTGTTAGATATGTTAGAGGTCAATTTCTGAAAAAATTAAAAGGAAAATATAATCAGTATTTTTTAATTTGTGCACAAAAGAATTAGATAATTCCAATTCGTTTGTGCACAAATTCTGGGGTGGCATGGTAGCACAGTGGTTAGCACTGCTACTTCACAGCTCCAGGGTCCTGGGTTCGATTCCCGTCTTGGATCACTGTCTAAGTGAAGGTTGAGCGTTCTCCTCGTGCGTTTCCTCCAGGTGCTCTGGTTTCCTCCCACAGTCCAAAGATGTGTGAGTTAGATTGATCGGCCATGCTAAAAAAAAATTGCCCTTAGTGTCCTGAGACACTAAGGTTAAAGGGATTAGTGTGTAAATGTGTAGAGATATGGGGGCAAGGCCTGGGTGAGATTGTGGTCGGTGCAAACTCGATGGGCCAAATAGCCTCTTTTTGTACTGTAGGGTTTCTGTGATTCTATGATAACAGCACACTGGCACAATGGTTAGCACTGCTGCCTCACAGCACCAGGGACCCAGGTTCGATTCCAACCTCGGGTGACTGTCTGTGCGGAGTTGGCTTGTTCTTCGCATCCCCTGCCCCCTGTCTGTGTGGGTTTCCTCTGGGTGCTCTGGTTTCTTCCCACAAGTCCAAAGATGTGCGTATTAGTGTCCCAAGATGTGTAGGTTATATGGATCAAATCTTTGGGATTATGGGGATAGGGCAGAGAAGAGAACATGGGTAAGACACTCTGTTGGAGAGTTGATGCAGGCTCAATGACCTAAATGGCCTCCTCTTACAGTGTAGAGATTGTGTGATTAATTTTTCGAACCTTTTCAATAGCCCCTGCAGAAAAGTAAATTTAAGTTCACGCAACAGTTGCAAAAACTTGATTTGTGCTTGAAACCTACAATCTTTTGTGCTAGTTTTGCTGATTTCAGAAGATTTGCTATACAAATAACAGAGCTGCCAAGTATAAACTGCATGCCAATCTGTTTGTTTTAGTATAGTTATAGATACAATACAGATTTGGAGTGGCAATAAATCAAATACAATCCTTAATTCTTAACCAGGTGTTGAAATTACAAGCTGCAATTAAATATGGTGAAGAAGATCTTTCAGGAGCAAAGGTAAGGATTGATTAGTACTTCTTAACTTGACTAATAAAGGGAATCTAGAAATTTAAATTCATTTTGTATCTAAATAAAATTTTAACTTTACCTTGCATATTGCAAATGTTTTCCCAACTATTGACATAGAACAATACGGCACAAACAGGCCCTTCGGCCCACGAGTTGAGCCGATCACATCTACCAATCCACAGACCTATCTATAACCCCCTATCCTATTCTTTTCCATATACTCATCCAGAAGTCTCTTAAAAGACCCCAGTGAGTTTGCCTCAACAACCTCCAACGGCAGCCGATTCCATTCACTCACCACCCTCTGAGTGAAAAACCTACCCCTGACATCTCCTTTGTATTTGCTTCCCTGCTCCTTAAATCTGTGTCCTCTCGTATTGACCATTTCCGCTCGGGGAAATAGTCTCTGAGAGTCCACCCTATCTATTCTTCTCAACATTTTATAAACCTCTATCAGGTCGCCTCTCAACCTACGTCTCTCCAGCGAGAAGAGTCCCAGCTCCCTCAACCTATCTTCATAAGGCCTGCCTCCCAATCCAGGCAGCATCCTTGTAAATCTCCTCTGAACCCTCTCAATAGCCTCTACATCCTGCCTATAATGAGGCGACCAGAACTGCACACAATACTCCAACTGGGGTCTGACAAGAGTCTTATAGAGCTGCATCATTACCTCCTGACTCCTAAACTCTATTCCTCGATTAATGAAGGCCAGTACACCGTACGCCTTCTTGACCACTTTCTCCACCTGCGAGGCCGATTTAAGAGTCCTATGGACCCGGACCCCGAGATCCTTCCGCTCTACAACACAGCTAAGACTCCTACCCCTTATATTGTACTCCTTCATCCCATTATTCCTGCCAAAATGGACCACTACACATTTATCTACGTTGAAGTCCATCTGCCACTTCTCCGCCCAGTCTTGCATCCTGTCTAAATTAATATTGTCGTTTAAATATTGACGTTTAAATATTGTCCAAGTTAAACTGCAGGAGATTTACTGTAACTGAAAAGTGAGAAATTTGCTTTCTCCAGAGAGTTCATTCGCAAGTACCTGTGTCTCAGCTGATTTTACATGTCATTTTCAGTACTGTATTCCTTCCCAAAACAACTTCTAATGATTATACTGCATCCCTAGTTTAACTGTGGTAAGACTTTTAAAGTTTCATGGGATATTTTTTAACTAAAAACATTGGACTAGAGTTGTCACTCAGTTGTGCCACCAATAGAGACAGTCTGGACAGAATCCATCAAACCAATGTAAACACACTGTATTTTGTCACAGTGCAGTAAGGAGGTCATTCAGCCCATTGTCTGCACCAGTTCTCCAAATGAGCTTTATGACTTAGTTCCACTCTCCTGCCCTTGCCCTACCTTTAAGTAATCATGTAATATCCTCTTAAATGCTTTGATTGAACCTGGCTCTAACACACTGCCAGGCAGTGCATTCCAGACCCCAACCACCCATTATGTCGAAAAGGATTTTCTCACATCATATATGTTGTTCTTTGCAAGTGACTCCAAATCTGTGTCCTTTTATTTTCACTCCTTTTATGAGCAGTAACAGTTTCTCCCTGTCTACTGTGTCCAGCCTCCTCACAATTTTGAACATCTATACCAAATCTCCTCTTAGCCTTTTCCTCTCTAAGGAGAGCAGTTCCAACCTCTCTAATATTTAGAGGATTGGTTGATTTATTCATATCATTGTATTGGGATACAGTGAAAAGAATTGTTTCTTGCAAGCTGTAACAGAAAAAAAATACCATTCAAAGAGTACATTGGGGAGAAGGAAAGAATGGGGCGCAGAATATAATATTGCAGTTATCAATAGGTTGAAGAGAAAGATCAGCTTATTGTGTAATTGGACCATTCAATAGGAAAAAAACCTGTTCTCGGTACATGTTTGCAGACTTCTGTGTCTTTTTCTCAACAGAAAAAGATGGATGAGAGTATGTCTGGGGTGTGTGAGATCCTTGATTATGCTGACTGCTTTGCCGAGGCATGGGTAGTGTAGACAGTCAATGGATAGGAGATTGGTTTGCGTGATGGACCGGGCTATGTTCAAAAACCTTTGTAGTTTCTTGCAACGTAGGTCAGAGAGGAGCCATATCAAGCCGAGTTGCAACCGGAAAGGATGCTTTCTATGGTGCGTCTTTAGAAATTGGGGAGAATCGTAGTGGATATGCTGAATTCCCTTCTGAGAAAGTAGAGGCATTGGTGGGCTTTCTTAACTACAGTGTCGGTGTGGAGGGACCAGAACACATTGGTGATCTGGACACCTAGAACCTTGAAACTTCTGATTATTTCTACTTCTTCACTATTGATGTAGACAGGGGCATGTCGTTCTGTACACTTTCCGAAAGTCGATGACTGTCTCCTTTGGGGAGGGATTATTGTCATCGCACCATTTCACTAGATTCCATCCTTATGACTAAATTTCTCATCTCTGGAACTATTCTTGTAAACCTAAATTAATTTAAATTAATAAATTAATTTTTGCAAATGTAATTTATGCCAAAAATCACTCATGTTGGTTTATGGTGTGATTTAAAAATTTATTCAGGGGATATGGACATTGACAGCTAGGTCAGCGTTTGTTATCCTAGTGTTAGATTTTGTTTGCGTGCATTTTGAAGAATGAGAGATGATCTCACTGAAATCTACAAAATGTTTAAGGGATAGATGCAGGTAAGGAGGGTGATTCTCCCAAAAAATTTTCAAGTGTTGAATTTTGCGTGAATGAATCCTGCTTTTTTTTCAGCCAGAGCTTCACAATCAATTTCCCACACTCTATGCATCGCCCCTAGAGCTCTCGTGTGAAACATATTAAACAGTTGTGGGCATGGCTTATTCCCACTGGAGAGGCCGGCAGCATCGCGCTAAGCGGGTCACTGCTCCTCTGCCAATGTGTCGGAGCTGAGATTGGCCCACATTGCCGGCCTCCCGATTGCTGGCCAGCTCCGCGACCCATCATTGTTGCCCTCTTTTCCACCCACGGATGTGCCTGGACCAGCCTCTACCCTCCTGTCTGCCTCGATTTCCTCCCCACCCGCCTCTGCAGCCTGATCTCCTTCTGTGCAGAGTGGCAGCGTGACTCCCCCCACCCCCCTCACATCCCCCCACCCTCACCTACCCCACTACAATTAGGCCCTGCCCCCCCACCAGCACTACCTTTTCCCTGTGAGCAATGCTAAGCTGCCCACTGGACATTGCCACTTTGCTCTTTGGGCAGTGCCCAGGAGGCCCTCACATTACCCTATTGGTCACCCTTCGTTCCAGTGGCATCTGGTCGCCAACTCGCTGCAAATGGGGAGCTATGATAAACCCCGCTGTAGTGAACCAGGCCGGGGGGTGGGGTGGCGGTGGCGGCGACGGAGGGGGTGGGTGGCGAGAGACATTGGTGGGCCCAGAGAATTCAGTCCCAGGTTCACTAATCATATGTATAATATATTTTAAAGGATTATTTTAATGAATTATGCAGTCTCGCAGCAATTTCTGGCACGGAGCTGATGGCACCAGAAACCTGGCTGCTGGAGAATCGCAGAGGCCGTGGCGCCCAGTGAGAAGCCTGTAAAATGGCCCCCACTTGAGTCTCCCCAAGGGCAGGTAGAATCGCATCCAAGATATTTCCTCTAGGTTTTGGGAGTCTAGAACCAGGGCGCACAATTTCAAAATAAGGGGGAAGCCACTTGTGACCGAGATGAGAAGAAATGTCTTTATGCAGAGGATTGTGAATCTGTGGAAGGGCCATGGAAGCTCAGGCATTGTGTATGTTTAAAGCAGAGATTGATTGTTGTTAATCAGAAATCTATGTCAAGGATTATGGGATAGTGGGTACAAAAGGCTTTAAATGTCAGATCAGCCATGATTGTATTGAATGATGGAGAAATCTCGATGGGCTGAATGGCCTCCTTTTATTCCCATGTCCATAGAACGGCCACTTAAAGAACAGTGCCGCACAGGAACAGGCCCTTCGGCCCTCCAAGCCTGCACAGATCATAATACCTGCCAAAACTGAAACGGTATGCACATACAGAGTCCATGCCCTTTCGTTCCCGTCATAATTATGTATTCATCTAGATGCCCCTGATAAGCTGCCTGCTCCCCCCACCTCCCCAGGCAACATATTCCAGTCATTCACCACCCTCTGCGTGTGAAACAAAACTCGCCTGCCCATCTCCTCTAAACTTTTCCCCATGCACCTTAAACCTACGTCCTCCCAGTACTTGACCTTTCCATTCTAGGAAAGAGCATCTGACTATCTACTCTGTCCATGCTTAATTACGTACTTACAGTCAGAACGGTAAAATTGTCAATTATGCTGCTGAGAGATGGTTTTTCAGATTGCACTCATTTTCTTAAACACACAGCGAGTGGAACACACATTTTATAAAAGTGTTCTCATGTTAAAAACATTTCATTTGCTCTGAAGTTGACTAGTTGATTTAATACACCTTTTTAGCAAGCGGAGCATTTATGTAAAAGGTTCCAAGGAATTCTTGGTACATTTTTAAAACAAACTGACATTCAGCCACGTATGGATATGTTGCCACCACACACTAGGTGGAGTATTTCCTGCAATTAACTCCCCACTTCCTTGCAGCCACAAAGCATTAATTTATCATATTTACTTCCAAGAGTGCCTTGCAGGCAGCCAAATCCTCCTCATGATTCTGGTGCTCTTCACTTCCAGCTTTCTCTCACATACAGATGGCTGGCTGGCCTCACAGAGGACATACATGATGTTCTCCTACTGCACTTAGGAGATCAGGTCACTTTAGACAGATGTATAAGACGGGATTTTATGACCTCATTTGGGCAAGGCTCATAAAGTCGCACCCAAGAACCACTATATGCAGGAATAACAAATGTGTAGAGTAGAGGGCTAATGGTAGGATTCTTAATAGTGTTGATGAACAGAGGGATCTCGGTGTATATGTGCATAGATCCCTGAAAGTTGGCAATCAAGTCGATAAGGTTGTTAAGAAGGCATATGGAGTCTTAGCTTTTATTGGTAGGGGGATTGAATTTCGGAGCCGCAACGTCATGTTGCAACTGTACAAAACTCTAGTGTGGCCGCACTCGGAGTATTGTGTGCAGTTCTGGTCCCCACATTATAAGAAAGATGTGGAGGCATTGGAGAGGGTACAGAGGAGGTTTACCAGGATGTTGCCTGGTATGGAGGGCAGGTCCTATGAAGAGAGGGTGAAGGATTTGAGGTTGTTTGCGTTAGAAAGGAGGCGGCTAAGAGGGGATCTTATTGAAGCATATAAGATGATTAGAGGTTTAGATAGGGTGGACAGTGATAGCCTTTTTCCTAGGATGGAGATAGCTAGCACGAGGGCACATAGCTTTAAATTAAGGGGTGGTGGTTTTAGGACAGATGTCAGAGGTAGGTTCTTTACCCAGAGGGTGGTAAGGGTATGGAATGCCTTGCCTGCGTCAGTTGTAGATGCGCCAGGTTTGGTGGCGTTTAAGAGATTAGTAGATAAGTTTATGGATGAAAGGGGAATGGTTTAGGTTAGAGGGTCACTGCTTGTTCCTAATTGGTCGGCGCAACATCGAAGGCCGAAGGGCCTGTTCTGCGCTGTAATGTTCTATGTTCTAAGACCAGCAGAGAATTCCATTCTGCGAGCCTCGCTTGCCCCGATTCCAGGGCTGACGAGACAGTAAAGTTCCAACCTTAGACACTAACAACATTCTGATTGAGTTGCTACAGTCCCCGATGGTTTTGTTGGAACCTCTCTTTTAGTAAATGTGGTTTGTAATTGGTGGCCAGAGTTACAGTGTATGAAGTTATTGGGCAGTAACTTCCTCAGGGTCTGGGAAGCTGGTGATTTGAGGGGGCAGGAGAAGAGGTGAATCCATCAGGGTCAGGGGTCAAGGTAGCATGGGCAGGGAGGTATGGAGATGAGGCTGAGAGAAGTGGCGGGTGAGAGTGGGTCAGGAGAAGGGGTTTGGGGTGGGGAGTGAAGAGACGCGGCTGGGGAACAAGAGGAGGGAGAGCAGGGAGTGAGGCAGGTAAAGGGGGAGTGGGAAACGGGTGGGGAGGGGGGGTGTTGGAAAGGTGAGCCGAGGCAGGATGGGGTGGTTGTGTTGAGGAAGATGAGAGGGGGCACAGGGAGAGGGGATAAAGGCAGTGGGTGAGGAGAAAGGGGCAGGGAGTGAGGGCAAGATAGGGTGAGGGAGTGGGTAGCAAGATGGAAATGGGGAGAGGTTGGGGGGGATTGGAAAGGTGCTGGGGAAGGGGGGCAGTGAATGAGGGAAGAAGGGGGTGGAGAGTGAGGAGAAGATGGGGAAAAGGGGCGGTGAGTGAGGGGGAGAAGGGGAAAGGAGGCGGGGAGCGAAGGGAAGACGGGGAGGGGAGCGAAGGGGAGACGAGGAGAGGGGGCGGGGAGCGAGGGAGAGATGAGAAGGAGGGGTCAGGGAGCGAGGCGGCAATGGGGAGCAGGGACGGTGGACAAGAGGGGCGACAGGGAGAGGGGCGACAGGGAGAGGGGCAGGGGGGAAATAGGGAGACAGGATGGAACAATATACATTTCTTTAACCTTTGCTTAGTGCGCTCTCCACTCACATTGTCTGTACTTTTAAGTCTTGATTCCCTGTAGAGACTCACATTCCAACCATTATTTTGTAAATTGAGTTTGTATCTATATGCCCTGCTGGTGAATAGGATTCCCACTCACCTGATGAAGGGGCAGCGCTCCGAAATCTAACAGCTTTTGTTACCAAATAGACCTGTTGGACTTTAACCTTGTGTTGTGAGACTTCTTACTGTGCTGGAGTACTGCCCAGTTGATGTTAAAACACCAGTTTGCCTCTGAACTGTTTGAAAACAAGTTTTGACTTGTAGCAGCCATTTTAACTTTATTCATTCAGCCAGCTTTCAAAACAAATTGCAAAGTTTGAAGTATATAATGGTGGGTTTCTTTCCACGTCAAAGGAACCCAATATGTGTAACTCATTAGAAGTTGCAGAGAAAACCATGATTGTGATGTTTGAATTGCTATTTCTGGAACATATATTTGCCAGTGTTGGAGAATGAAGTGTAACCGAATGTATTTTTCTAATGTTAGAGTCTTGTAGAGCAACAGCCTACTGATGATCCAGACACTGAGATTAATCTGGGATGTTTGTTGTACAAGGAAGGACACTATGAAGAAGCCTGCAAGAAATTTACCACAGCAATGCAGGTCGTGGGCTACAAACCAGGTTAGATTGTCAAAACCACAAAAACGAACGGTTGACTGACTTTTGTCAAATTTTAATGCTGTTTTTGAATCTTTCCAAAAACCTTTAAACACCAGAGCATTTTCATTCTCAAAGAAAGATGCAGCACACAAGGAAGACATTTAGCTCATCGTGCTTGTACCAGTCCTTTGGTAGAGGAATCAAATTAGTCCCAATCCCTACCTCTTCCTTAAACCTTGTCTTTATAAACTCGTAGAATCCCTACAGTGCAGAAGAAGGCCATTCAGCCTATTATGTCTGCACCAATTATAATTCCATCCAGGCTCATATATTTACACATAGTTTAGCATGGCCAGTGAACCTAACCTGCACATCTTTGTACTTTCCCTCTTTAAATATTTATTGAATTCTTTTAAAAAATATTTTCACATTAAATAAAACTCCTCTGACAATGGCAAGTATATATTTTCTTGGATAAGGAGCCAAAGCTGCATGTGATACTCCAGCTGTAGTCTCTGCTTGGACCTGTACAGCTGCAGTAAGATATCCTTGCTCTTGTACTCAAGTACTTTTGCAATGAAGGCCAACATACCATTTACCAGCATTTTATAATTTCAGTGAAGGGGAGGCAATGGCCTAGTGCTAGACTATTAATCCAGAAACTCAGCTAACGTTTTGGGGATCCAGGTTCCAATCCCACCACAGCAGATTTGAATTCAATTTTTTAAAAATCTGGAATTAAAAGCCTACTAATGACCGTGCAACCATTGTCAATTGTCGGAAAAGCCCATTTTGTTCACGAATGCCCTTTAGGGAAGGAAATCTGCCATCCTTGCCTGGTCTGGCCTACATGTGACTCCAGACCCAAGACAATGTGATTGGCTCTGTACTGCTCTTGGGCAACTAGGGCTTGGCAATAAATGCTGGCCAGCCAGTGATATGCATGTCCTATGAATGAATGAAAAAAAAATCATCTCTCACAGTCAACATAATTTCAGATCATAACTTGCATGTCGAGATAAAATGTTTTCTTGGGTCATTTCTATCCCATCTTCAGCCACTTCTACTGTTTGCCTTCTGGTTACCAATCCTTCTATATTTCTCCTTATTGTGATTTTGAACATCTCTATCAGAATATTAAATAAGTGATGATAGATTGGGAAATGTTCACATAATGACAGGGCCTAGGTGTCCTAGTGCATCAGTCACTAAGAGCAAGCTTGGAGCTGTAGCAGACAGTTGGGAAGGTAAATGTTACGTTGGCCTTCAATGCAAAAGGACTTGTGTACAAGAGCAGGGATGTCTTATTTGCAGCTGTACAGGACCTTGGTGAGATCACACCTGGAGTATCGTGTGTAGTTTAGGCCTCCTTATCCAAAAAAGGATATACTTGTTATAGAACAAGTACGGGGAATGTTCATCAGACTGATTCCTGGGATGGTAGGATGAAGAAGGATTTGGCCTATATTCACTACAGTTTAGAAGAATGGGAGGGATTTCATTGAAGTGTATAAAATTCTAACAGGGTTGGACAGACTGGATGCAGGGATTTTGTTTCCTATAGCTGGAAAGTCTAGGACAAAGGGTCACAGCCTCAGGATATGGGGGAGGCCGTTTAGGACAGAAATGAGGAGAAATCTAATGGTAGGAATCTTAATAGTGTTGATGAACAGAAGGATCTTGGCATATTTGTGCATAGATCCCTGAAAGTAGGCAGTCAAGTCGATAAGGTTGTTAAGAAGGCATATGGAGTCTTAGCTTTTATTGGTCGGGGGATTGAATTTCGGAGCTGCAACGTCATGTTGCAACTGTACAAAACTCTAGTGCGGCCGCACTTGGAGTATTGTGTGCGTTCTGGTCCCCACATTATAAGAAAGATGTGGAGGCATTGGAGAGGGTACAGAGGAGGTTTACCAGGATGTTGCCTGGTATGGAGGGCACGTCTTATGAGGAGAGACTGAGGGATTTGAGGTTGTTTTCGTTAGAAAGGAGGAGGCTAAGAGGGGACCTGATCGAAACATATAATATGATTAGAGGTTTAGATAGGGTGGACAGTGATAGCCTTTTTCCTAGGATGGAAAAAGCTAGCACGAGGGGACACAGCTTTAAATTACGGGGTGATAGTTATAGGACGGATATCAGAGGCAGGTTCTTTACCCAAAGGGTGGTTCGTGAGTGGAATGCCCTGCCTGCAGCGGTTGTAGATGCGCCAAGTTTGGTGGCGTTTAAGAGGTTAGTTGATAAGTATATGGAAGAGAAGGGAATGGGTTAGTTTGGAGGGTCATTGCTTTTTATATTGGTCGGCGCAACATCGAAGGCCGAAGGGCCTGTTCTGTGCTGTAATGTTCTATGTTTTATCTCTTCGTTCAGAGGGTGGTGAACTTGTGGAATTCTCTACCACAGAAGGCTGTGGAGGCCAAATCGCTGAATATATTTAAGTAGAAAATAGATTTCTTGACTCTAAAGATGTCAAGGAAGAATGCTCATGTATGGTATTGAGATTGAGGATCAGCCATGATTATGTTACATGGTGGCGGAGCAGGTTTAAAGGACTGATAGACCTACTGCACTTATTTCTAATGTTTCTATCAAATTGTATCTATGATCTTATTGAATGGCAGGGCAAGCTCAAGGGGCTGGATGGTCTACTCCTGTTCCTATTTCATATGTTATGTTCTTATGTACATCTCTTCACCTTCCTCCTTATAAAGAGAACAGTCTAATCTCTCTTCACATTGCTGCAATCCCTATCTACACTATCAAAGTATCTCAACTACTGAGGTTGTGGTCTTTCTTAGATGAGAGAAGGCTGAGAGATTTGATTTGTAAAGCAAATAAAGAAGGACTGTTTCTAATGGTTGAAGGGTCAATAACAAGAAGGCTTATAAAATGCAACTATTGCCATTACACACTAAAACAATTGAAATACGAAGCTTGGCAGAGTATAACTTTCCCTCTCAGATATGTGTAGCTTTTAACAAAAGAACAAAACAGCACGGGAAACAGGCCCTTCAACCCAACGAGCCCGCGCCGCCACCCCGATGTTCCCACCTCTACCCGCGATCCCTGTCCATGTTTATAGATCTATGGATTAAAAACCAAATTTGAGACAATTTGGGGAGAATTTGTTTTGCCAATTAGCCTCAGGGCACAACTTTTGGGATGTGGGAGAAAACCGGAGCACCCGGACAAAACCCACGCAAGCACGGGGAGAATGCGCAAACTCCCACAGACACAGACCCAAATCCATGTATCTGCACAGCACAGCGACAGTCACTGAGCTGTCGTGTTATCCATCAAATGGTCCAGGTCAAGTGTACACTAACGACGTGAAGCACTAGGATACTCTCAAGAAAAGATCCAAGAACATAGAACATTACAGCGCAGAACAGGCCCTTCGGCCTTCGATGTTGCACTGACCAATTAGGAAAAAGCAATGATCCTCTAACCTAAACCATTCCCTTTTCGTCCATAAACTTATCTACTAACCTCTTAAACGCCACCAAACTTGACGCATCTACAACTGCAGCAGGGCTGCTCTCACAGGCAGTGAGAGCAGCCCTCTCACGACCCATTGCGTGTATGCCCCTCGTTAGACAACAAGGTAGACCAAAGCACCTGTAGGATAAAACCAAGTACATCAATATCATCATCTATTTACACACTTCCCAGGGACTCCCAAGGCTCATGATCCCTATTTTAAATCAGTTTTCTATACCCCTCCATTCCCATTCTGTTCATGTGCCCATCTAAGTATTTCTAAATAACTCCAGAGTGCCTGCCTCCACCACTTTACTTGGCAGCGCATTCCATACCCCCACCACCCTCTGTGTGAAAAAACTCCTTCTAGCATCCAAATTATACCTTACCCCCCTCACCCTAAGCCCGTGACCCCTCGTGCTATTTGAGTCCATCCTAGGAAAAAGCTTAACCCTTTTTACTCTATCTATACCCCTCATAATCTTGTACACCTCTATTAGATCTCCTCTAAGTCTATGTCTTTCTAAGGAAAACAGTCCCAATTTGCCTAATCTCTCCTCGTAACTCAGACCTTCCGTACCAGGCAGCATCCTGGTAAACCTCCTCTGCACTCTCTCCAGAGTCTCCACGTCCTTCCGGTAGTAAGGCGACCAGAACTGGACGCAGTATTCCAAATGAGGTCTAACCAACGTTTTATACAACTGCAACATTAAAGGCCAGCTCTTATACTCTATACCCCTTCCTATAAAGGCTAGCATACTATATGCTTTCTTCATAACCTTCTCCACTTGCTCTGCCACTTTCAGAGACTTGTTCACCTGCACCCCCAGGTCCCTCTGTGTTTCTATACTCTTAATAGGTCTACCCTTTATCATACACCTCCCCCCTACATTCTTTCTCCTGAAATGCATCACCTCACGTTTATCAGGATTGAATTCCATCTGCCATCTGTCTGCCCAAGCTACCAGCCTATCTATGTCCTGCTGCATTTAACCATCCATTTATTTCAACAGAATTGTTCTGTGTTCATGGCTGATCATGTTTACTTTTTAATTGTATTAGATTTGATTAATTATACTTTTTAAATTAGCTTGCTGCTTCATTTGGATTACTTTCTGAAATCAATTAAATATGCCTCTATGGTTTCTTTCAGATTTGACCTACAATATTGCCCTGTGTTATTACAGCATGAAACAGTATGCACCTGCTTTGAAGTACATTGCAGAGATAATAGAACGTGGAATTCGGGAACATCCAGGTAAGATGCTTTATGCAATGTAACCTTTATTTAAAAATGTTGACTTCACTTAATTTCTAAATTAAGAAGCAGGACTGCAAAATTGTGTTCTCAATTTTACTACGCAAAGCACATGCTAATTGGCATAATCCGAAGCACATGCTTTCTCCATGCTAAACACTCTCTCGGTACCCGAACAAGTACCAAAGTGTGGCGACGAGGGGATTTTCATAGTAACTTCATTGCAGTGTTAATGCAAGCCTTACCTGTTACTAATAAATAGAACATAGAACATTACAGCGCAGAACAGGCCCTTCGGCCTTTGATGTTGCGCCGACCAATTAGGAAAAAGCAATGACCCTCTAACCTAAACCATTCCCTTTTCGTCCATAAACTTATCTACTAACCTCTTAAACGCCACCAAACTTCGCGCATCTACAACTGACGCAGGCAGGGCATTCCATACCCTTACCACCCTCTGAGTAAAGAACCTACCTCTGACATCCGCCCTATAACCACCACCCCTTAATTTAAAGCTATGTCCCCTCGTGCTAGCTTTCTACAGCCTAGGAAAAAGGCTATCACTGAACACCCTATCTAAACCTCTAATCATCTTATATGTTTCAATAAGGTCTCCTCTTAGCTGCCTTCTTTCTAACGAAAACAACCTCAAATCTCTCAACCTCTCTTCATAAGACCTGCCTTCCATACCAGGCAACATCCTGGTAAACATCCTCTGTACCCTCTCCAATGCCTCCACATCTTTCTTATAATGTGGGGACCAGAACTGCACACAATACTCCAAGTGCGGCCGCACTAGAGTTTTGTACAGTTGAAACATGACGTTGCGGCTCCGAAATTCAATCCCCCTACCAATAAAAGCTAAGACTCCATATGCCTTCTTAAAAACCTTATCGACTTGATTGCCAACTTTCAGGGATCTATGCACATATACACCAAGATCCCTCTGTTCATCAACACTATTAAGAGTTCTACCATTAGCCCTATACTCTACACATTTGTTATTCCTGCCAAAGTGAATTACCTCACAATTTTCCGCATTAAACTCCATTTGCCACCTCTCGGCCCAGCTCTGCAACTTGTCCAAGTCTCTCTGCAAACTATAACACCCCTCTTCACTATCTACCACTCCACCGACTTTAGTGTCATCTGCAAATTTACTAATCCATCCCTCAATACCTTCATCCAGATCATTTATAAAAATTACAAACAGCAGGGGCCCCAAAACAGACCCCTGAGGTACACCACTTGTCACCGAACTCCACGATGAATATCTCCCATCAACCACCACCCTCTGTCTTCTATCTGCTAGCCAATTCCTAACCCAATTAGCTAAATCACCTCTATCCCATACATCTGCATTTTCTGCAGAAGTCTTCCATGGGCCACCTTATCAAACGCCTTACTAAAGTCCATATATACCACATCAACCGCCTTACCCCCATCCACCTCTTTGGTCACTTTTTCAAAAAATTCAATAAGGTTAGTAAGGCACGACCTACCCTTCACAAAACCATGCTGACTATCCCCAATCAATTCATTTCTCTCTAAATAATTATAAATCCTATCCCTAATAATTCTCTCCAATACTTTGCCCACAACAGAAGTAAGACTCACTGGCCTATAATTCCCTGGAAGGTCTATCTTCCCCTTCTTGAACAATGGGACCACATTCGCTATCCTCCAGTCTTCCGGAACCATACCTGTAACCAACGACGACCTGAAGATCAGAGCCAGAGGCTCTGCAATCGCCTCTCTTGCCTCCAGAGAATCCTAGGGTAAATCCTGTCCGGCCCAGGGGACTTATCTAACTTCAAACCCTCAAGAATATCTAGCACATCCTCCTTATCTACTTCAATACTTTCCAGTTTGCAACCCTCTATCCCAGTGTTCTCCACAACTACATTTACATCTCCCTGCGTGAATACCGAAGAGAAATATTTGTTCAGTGCCTCTCTCAAGTAAGCTTACATTAATACTGCAATTAAATTACTGAGTTACTGCTGGTGATCCCAACCTAAGCACTAATTGAAAAAGGTAAAATAAGATTAAAACTGATATTGGGGAAAATAGATTGGGGAAAGCTAATTCTGAGGTGATGGAAATGGAACTAGGATTGGCATTTTGTTTTCATGGGAGGTGAACATTGCTGAAAATGCTAGTATTTATTGTCCATCCCAAATTGCTCTTGAACTCAGTGGCTGTATGGCCTTTTCAGAGGACAGTTACTGGTCAGTTACACTGATGTAGGTCTGGAGTCACAGGTAGGCTGTATGTCCTTCCTTAAAAATATTAGTAAACTAGATAAGTTTTTACGACAATCAGCAGTAACTTAAAGGTAACCCTTAACCCGGCTGGTTTTTAATTTCAGATTTGGTCATTGAATTTAAATTCCACTAGTTGCTGTGGTGAAATTTGAACCTAGATCACTAGCTCAGTGACAATACCACTCTGCTATCACTTCCCCAGGCCATACAGCTAATTTTATTTTTAAGGTTCAAGTAAGAAGATCAAACAAAGCCATGGAACTATCCTGTATTGAGGAGGAAAAAGTAGTGGCATTTACTCGAGCATGTTATAGAAGAATATCTAGAAACTGAAAAGATAGGAAAGAGCAGTTAGCATGATTTCAGCGTGGAGTATCACCTTGACCTCCTTTTGAATTCTTTGAAGAAGAAAGAGCAGAAAGAATAGATGGGAGCAAAATAATGGATGTGATATGAATCTTCTTAACCGTCTCACCTTTGAACAATGTTCATAAATTAGTCTTGTGCTATTTTCTTGCTCCAGCGAAACTAACAGCAAAGGGTGATAGTTACAAACATGAAACAAAAGTTGTCAGTTTGACCTTGTCCCAGTGATCTTCGATACAGTATATGGAGTCTGTAGACAAGAAACAGAGTGAATATAAAGCTGGCTACAAAACAGACAATGAAAGGAGTAGTGGTTTGAAATGGTTGCTCAGACTGGCAGAAGTGGAAATGGCATTCCACAGGGCCACTGGTAATCAACACTTCAAATTATTTGGACTTGGATATTAGAAGTGCAACTTCAAAATTTCTGAATTTTGAGGGCATAGTTAATGAGAAATTAGAGGCCTTGTGTCAGTGGTAAGGAAATTATTGGAGAAGATTCTTAGGACAGGATTTGTCAACATTTGGAAAAATATGGATATGTTAACAGGAGGTAGTATGGCTTTGTGCAGAGGAAGTTGTGTCTCACTAATTTGATTGAGTTTTATAAGGAAGTGACAAAGATGATTGAGAGCAGGGCAGTGGATGTTATCTACATGGACTTTAGCAAGACCTTAGACAAGGTCCCTCTTGGCAGGTTGATAGGTGGAGAAATGGCAGATGGAATTTAATTGGGACCAATGCGAGGTGATGCATTTTTGAAGGTCTAATGCAGGAGGGGAATATGCAGTATATGGCAGAATCCTTAAATCATTACAGGGGGATCTGGGTGTACAGATCCACAGTTCCCTGAAAGTGGCAATACAAGTGGATAAGGTGGTCAAGAAGATGTACAGCATTCTTACTCCATGCCCCAATCAATGAAGATATAAAAATTAGCAAGCCCTGTTGCAGTTACATCGGCTACATTGGAATATTGCGAAGAATTCTGGTTGCCACATTACCAAAAGTATGTGGAGACTTTGGGGAGGAAACAGAAAAGATTTACCAGGATATTGCACAGTTGGAAGGCATTGGCTATGAATAGAGGTTGGACAAATTTAGTTTGTTTCCACATGAACATTGGAGGCTGAGGGGCGACCTGATAGAAATTTACAAAATTATGAGGAGCATGGATGGAATGGACCGTCGGAGTCTTTTTCTCAGGGTTGAAATGTTAGTTACTAGTGGATGTAGGTTAAAGGTGAAAGGGGGGTAAAATTTAAGGGAGATGTAAGTGGCAAATTTTTTAAACAGAAGGTGGTAAGTGCCCAGAATGTGCAGTCAGAGCAGGTGGTAGAAGATACAAAAACAGTGTTTAAGAGGCATCTGACAGGTACATGAATAGGCAGGGAATAGAGAGATATAGAATCATAGCAACCTACATTGCAGAAAGAGGCCCTTCGGCCCATTGAGTCTGCACCTAACACAATCCCACTCAGGCCCTACTCCATATCCCTACATATTTTACCATTAATCCCGCTAACCTACGCATCTCTGGACACTAAGGGCCAATTTCTTACCATGGCCAATTATTCCGCACATCTTTGCATTGTGAGAGGAAACCGGAGCACCCTGAGGAAATCAATGCAGACATGAGGAGAATGTGCAAACTCCACTCAGACAGTGACTCAACCCAGAAATCGAACCCAGGACTTTGGAGCTGTGAAGCAGCAGTGCTAACCACTGTGCTACTGTGCCGCAGTGTATGGACCATAGAGGTGAAAGAGGTCATGTCAGTGCAGGCTTGATGGATCACAGAGCCTGTTCCTGTGCTGCACTGTTCTTTGTTATTTGCTCAATTATTCCTTGTGATAACCAGTTTCACATTCTAACCTTTCTGAGGTAAAGAAGTTTCTCAATTTTTTTATTGGATTTATTAGTAACTACGTTATATTTATGACCCATAGCTCTGGTCTCACACACAACCTATTAAACCCTTTTAAATTCTTAAATCTCTATCATGTCACTCTTACATTAAAGTAAAAGAATCTCAGGCAGCCCGAACCTTTTCAGTTCAGGTATCATTCAAATGATTTTTTTTGCACTTTCTCCAGTATCTCTGTTTTTTATAATGTGGAGTACAGAACTGAGCACAGTACCCAGGTGTGGTCTAACCAAAGTTCAAGATAAGTTTAACATATTCTCTCTGCTTCAATTCTATCCCTCGAATTGAACTCCATTTTTTTCGGTTTATTAATGGTGTTATTAAACTGAATCACCATTTTGGTGAGTTGTGTTTCGACTTCAAGGCTCTTCTTTTTTAAGATTCTTAGCTTCTTAATGTGCAACCTTTCTCCCACCAGAATGGATCCTTAGTTTTATTTATATTGAAGTTCCTTTGCCAGTTTTTCAGTTCAGCAAGTTTAATAATATAATGAGGCTCTTGCTTGAGCTTTTGTTATCAATTGTTCTTTTTCAGAGCTTAGTGTTGGAATGACAACTGAAGGGATTGATGTGAGAAGTGTTGGAAACACTTTGGTGCTCCATGAAACTGCATTGATTGAAGCTTTTAATCTTAAAGCAGCCATTGAATACCAGCTGAAGAACTGTAAGTGTACAAGGCAAAAATAAATCACAACTGCTTTGTAACATATAACGTACAATTCTTACTCAGGAGGTTAATTACTTTTCTCAATTTCAAAAAATTTACAGACTAAATGGAAAAATATGACAACTAATATCACTAAGCTACTTGATATCAACAGATACTCTTATTACAAAGGTTTATTCTGTTAAAATAATGGGCAACTATTTTGTAGGAAACTAACAGATTTTAATGCTTGGTGTGATGTGAGAGGTGCGTTTTTTACACAGAGGGAGGTAAGTGCCTGGAACGTGCTGCCAGAGGAGGTAGTAGACCCAGATACAATATCAGCGTTTAAGAGGCATCTTGACAGTTACATAAATAGGCAGGGAATAGAAGGATATGGCCCACATAGAGGCAAAAGGTCCTTAGTTAGAAAGGTGTCGTGTATCAATGCAAACTTGTTGGGCTGAAGAGCTTATTCCTGTGGCTGTACTCCTTTTTATTCAGAGGAAGGGGTTATAATGAAATCTAATAAAGACTAAGTCCAGATTTCTGCTGTGTATATGACCTTCCCTTCATCTAATGTATGGAAAGTGGGGGGTGTTTGCTGATGATTTTGATTTGATTTATTATTGTCATGTGTATTGATATATAGTGGAGAAAAAAAAGTATAATTTCCTGCGCGTGATACAGACAAAGTATATTGTTCATAGAGAAGGAAAGGAGAGAGTGCAGAATGTAGTGATATAGTCAGAGCTAGGGTATAGAGAAAAATCAGCAAGATAGGGTCATTCAGAAGTTTGACAGCAGCAGGGAAGAAGCTGTTTTTGCATTCGGTTGGTACCTTTCTTCAGATTTTTTAATCTTCTTCCTGATGGAAGATCTTCAGGGACGCATGAGGTCCTTAATTATGCTGACTGCATTTCTGAGGCAGTGTAGACAGAAGTAGTGGATGGGAGGCTGGATTGTGTGAAGGAGGGATGATTGAAAGTGTTTAATCATTACTCTTTAGATATTGAAGCAGTCCGTACCCAGTTGCAGCAAGACCTGAATAACATTCAAACTTGGGCTAATAAATGGCAAGTAACATTCGTGCCCCAAATATATGCCAGGCAATGACTATCTCCAATAAGAAAGAATATAACTACTATTCATTGACACTCAAATGACAGTACTATCATTGAAGCCACCAATATCAGTATCCTGGAGGTCATGATGACCAGAAGAGCAGGTCAGGGAATTGGAATTCTGTGGCAAATGATTGACTTCCTGACTCTCCAAAGTCTTCCTGCCTTCTGTCTACAAGGCACAAGCCAAGAATGTGATGGAACACATTCCACTTACCTGAATGAATCCAGTTCCAACAACATTCAAGAAACCCAACACCATCCAGGATAAAGCAGTCACCTTGATTGACATTCCATCCACAAACATTTACTCTGTCTCCACCACCACAGCAGTGTGTACGATGCATTGAGGAACTCATCAAGACTGCTTCAGTCGCACTTGCCAAGACTTCTACCATCAAAAAGGATGAGGGTAGAAGATGCGTGGAAGATCATCTTCAAGTCCCACACCATCCTGACCTGGACGTATTTTCCTGTCCCTTCACTGTCACTGGTCAAAACCCTGGACCTCTCTTTCTAACAGCACTATGGCTATACCTACAGCTTAGGTACTACAATGGTTCAAGAAGATGGGTCACCACCAATTTCTCAAGCCAAATAAAAATGCTGGTCTGGCCAACGCCGCTCACGTGCTATGAATGAATATAAACAAGTGAATGCATAGATTGCGGTAAATTAAATTGGTGAGTTACTTCATTCCCGAGCTACTTGGCTGCAGAAAGCCAGTTGGAAATACGATGCAGCAGCTACAAGAGAGGCCTGACTCAAAGAAGAGTAGAAATGGATGTTGTATATTCCTAGATTAAAGATATTCCTAAAATATAGGAAATGATAGAAAGGGACAGGAGTAGTAATGTTGTTTAAAGAGAATATTAGAGTGCTGGAGAGAGAAATTCCAGAGAGGTCAAGGACAGAATCTATTTGGCAAAAACTGAAGAACAATAAAGGGCAACTACATTTCTCGCATAGCTGACAGGCTACCAACAACCGGGAAAGATGAAAAGAAACACTTTTGCAAGGAAATTACAGAGGTGCAAGAACATACAGCAGTTATCATTGGGGACTTTCTAAGTATGTCTTTCTGTATTTGGATAATTATTATAAAGGGCAGAGGGAGATGAGAGTTCCTAGATTGTGTTCAGAAAAGTTCTCTACAGCAGTATGTTTCCAGTCCAACAAGAAAAGTGACATTCTGAAATTGGTTTCTGGAAGTGAGCCAAGTGGATGAAAAATCAGCAGGAGAGCATTTAGGATACTGTATATCATAGGATTTAGGTTGGCTATGGGAAGTGACAAAGTACGATAAAACAATTTCAATGAGATAAGAATGGGTCTGATCCAGCTAAACTGGAGTCAGAAGTTGGTAGGCAAAGCTGTAACTGTCTTAAGGAAGACAGAGCTTGGGCATATGAAGGTACGTTCCTGGAGTTCTCTAGTTGGCAAAAGAGATTAAGACAAAGTAGAAAACAACATACTTAAGACCGTTAACCACCCCAGCCAAGAACTAGGATCAAATAGGAAGTTTGGCGTGGAATTGATAAAACAAAGAGCATGTTAAGGGATTAGCAGCTAACATTAAAATTGTTCTACAGGCATATAAATAGTAAAAGGTTGGAAATGGGAGAGTTGAGCCACTTACAATCATAAAGGGGATTTATGCATGGAGGCAGGTGAATGACTGGTGACACAAATATTTTACATGGGTCTTTACCAAGGAACAATAGGCTCCTCGGGTCATGGTGGAAGAGGAGGTAATTCAGACATCTGAAGGGTCTAAATTGATCGTGAGATGGTATAGATAGGCTGTCTATAATAAAAATTGAAACAGCACCAGGAAAGATCTATTCTTGAATACCAAGGCAAGTGAAAATGACAGAGGCCCTGACCATAATGGTCCAGTCTTCTCCAGACTCAGGAGTCGTGCCTGAGAACTGCAAATGTTACACCTTTGTTCAGAAAAGGGTGTAAGGATAAGCCAGGCAACCGTAGGTCAGTCAATGGGGAAAGCGATGGCCTAGTGTTGTTGTTTTTGGATATTAATCCAGCAACTCAGCTAATGTTCTGGGGACCCAACTTCGAATCCTGCCAAGGTAGGTAGAACGTAGAACATTACAGCACAAACAGGCCCTTCGGCCCACAAGTTGTGCTGATCATATCAGTACCTATCAGGCCATAGAACTATCTGTAACTCCCAATCCCATTAAATCTCATTAGATGATGGAATTTGAATTTGATTTAAAAAAAAACTTGGAATTAAGAATCTACTAATGTTCACAGAACTGTTGTTGATTGCCAGAAAAACCCATCTGGTTCACTAATTTCCTTTAGGGAAGGAAATCTGCCATCCTTATCTGGCCTGCATGTGACTCCGGAGCCATAGTAATGTGGTTGAGACTCAATTGCCCTCGGGCAACTAGGCATGGGCAATAAATGTTGGCTAGCCATATGGTGCCCATGTCCCACAAATAATAAAAATAAATAAATTTAAGTTCAGTGGCTGGATGGGGGGAGGGAGACAACTTCCAAAAGGCTTTTGATACTGTGTGGATAACAGATTTGAGTAAAATTAGCTTATGAATAAAAAAAACATTAGCAACATGGGTGTGAAATTGGCTCACTAACAGAATAATTATTGTAAAGGGCAGAGAGAGATGAGAGTTTCTAAATTGTTCTTAGATACCCAGAAAACTTGCTAGCACGAGGGGACACAGCTTTAAATTAAGGGGTATGAGTTATAGGACGGATATCAGAGGTAGGTTCTTTACTCAAAGAGTGATTAGGGAGTGGAATGCCCTGCCTGCAGCTGTTGTAGATGCGCCAAGTTTGGTGGCGTTTAAGAGGTTAATTGATAAGTATATGGAAGAGAAGGGAATGGTTAGTTTGGAGGGGCATTGCTTTTTATTTTGGTCGGCACAACATCGAAGGCCGAAGGGCCTGTTCTGTGCTGTAATGTTCTATGTTCTATGTTCTAAAACAGAGAGTAGTGGCCAATAGCTGTATTTTGGAATAGAGGAAGGTTTGATGTAAAGTTGTTGTCAAGACCCATGCTCTTCCAGATAAATATTCATGACTTGGATCTTGCTATACAGGGCACATGTTCCAAATTTTCCCAGAGAAATAAAACTTGGAAGTATTATGAACAGTGAGGAGGATATTGCAGAACTTCAGACATTAATGGCACAGGCAGGGGACAGATGAAAATTAGTGCAGGGAAGTGTAGAGTAATAGATTTTGGTGGAAGAATGTGAGAGACAGTGTAAAAGCGCACAATTCTAAAAGAGGTGAAGAAGCAGAGGACTCTTGGGTGTATACGTACATAAATTATCGAAGCTGGCAAGACAGGTTGGGAACACAGTTGGTAAAACTTAGTGTCCTGTGCTTTATCAATAGGGGAATAGAGTTCAAAAGCAAGAAAGGTTTATTAAACTTCTTTTCCTTCTTAGGCAATCCCTTGGAGTTGAGGGTGACTTGCTTCCACACTCATGAGTTCTCAGGTGACTGAGCAATCGGGTGGGGCAGATGGTGGTTGGAAGTGGGTGGGTGGAGTGCCCGGATTACCACATGCTCCTTTTGCTGTCAACACTTCAGCTTGCTCTTGTCAATGAAACACGAGGTGTTCAGCACCTTCCTAGATGCTATTTCTCCACTTTGCTTCCAAGGTACCATTGGATTATGTTGCATTTTTCCGGGACGATTTGATGGTGTCCTTCAAATGGTTCCTCTGCCTTCCTGGGGCTTGTTTGCCATGTTGAAGCTCTGAGTAAAGTGCTTGTTTCATAGAATCATAAAATTCGTGCAATGAAGAAGGAGGTTATTCGGTCCATTAAGTCTGCACTGACCACAATCCCATCCAGGCCCTATCCCCATAATCATTTACCCTAGCTAGTTCCCCTGACACTAAAGGGCAATTTACCATGGCCAATCCACCTAACCTGCAAATCTTTGGACTGTGGGAGGAAATCGCAGAACCCTGAGGAAACGCATGCAGACACTGGAAGAATGTGCAGCCTCCACGTAGACAGTGACCCAGGCTGGGAATCGAACCCGGGTGCCTGGCTGTGAGGCAGCAGTGCTAACCACTGTGTCACCAGGCTGCCCTGTTTCAGGAATCTCGTGTCAGGTATGCGGACAATGTGATAACACGCTGGTTCCACTTCAACAGGAACATTGCATTCAGTTTTGGGTATTACACTTTATTGTGAAGGCATTAGCTTGCATGAAAAGTTCACGAAAATAGTTTCACGTATGAGGAACTTCAATTATAAAGACAGATTGGAGAATATTGACCTGCTGTCTGCGGAGAAGAGCAGCCTGAGAGGAGATTTGATAGAAGTATTCAAAATCATCATGGATCTGGACAAAGTAATAGAGAGAAACCCGACTCCCTGATGGAAAGGTCAAGGACCAGAGGATTTAAGGTAAATATCAAAAAAAGCAGTGACTACTTGGGAAAAGCATTTTCATGCAGTAAGTGGTTAGAATCTGGATCACGCTGCCTGTGTAGTGGAAGCAGGTTCAACTGACACTTTGAAAAGAGTACTGGATTGTCATCTGAAAAGGAAGAATGTGTAGAGTTACTATCCCCAGGGAGAAGCTGAGCAATCGGCATGATTTGAATTGTTCCTTCAGAGAGCTTGCAAAGACACGATGGGCTAAACAGCCTCCTTGTGTGCTGTAATCAATCTATGATTCCATTTCTATCATATGACAGTGACTTTAAATTACATTGCATTGTATATACTGAGATAATTTTTGTAGAATTTTCTTGGATAACTAATTTTTAAAGTAGTCAAATATGAAATAGATGTAAGGACAAAACTGAAACTGAGAGAAAAGGCATAAACGAGAAACAACCAACAAAGGAATTAGCAAGAAACATCAAAATATATTAGGCAAAGAAGAACTGCAAAATTAAATTGTCAGGAAACATGAAAAAATGTTAATTTACAAACACAATGGCTAAAAGAGAATCAAGATATGCATGAATGACTGCTAAGTAGTAAAAATATTGAATAATTATTTATCAGGGAGTGAACTTAACTTTAGAAGGAGTGAACAAAAAAAGGATATAAAGATATTTGAAAGAATTTGGATGAACTAGCCATACAAAAGGATAAAAATCTTGGTCCCAATGGATTATATCCATGCATTTTTAATAATATGAAAAAGAATATTTATCGAATTTATTGGAAAGGTGTCAGTGGTCTGAGGACAAGGTAAATTAAAATAAGTTAGATCGAATAAAACTAGAAAATTATACACCAGTTATCTTAACAATGGTGATAGCAAAGATGATGGATTGTTTTGCAAAGATGTAACTCTGTGGCCTTTGAAAAGGCTGGTAGTAGGCTCATGATTAAAGTCAAAGCATTGGGAATCAGGGGACAAATGACAGAATGGATGTCAAACCAGCAAAAACAGGACTTAAACATTGTTACTCAGAAAAGCAGAAGGTGGGAAATGATGTTTCTCAGGTATTGAGTTTGGAAACATTGTTGCTTACCATCTACGTCAATTTGAATTCAAAATTTGTAGATGGCACAAAATTGTTACTACAGATGAAGACTGACAACATAAAAGAAAGTATTAATAAATTTGTAAAATGTGCATGAAAATAGTAAAATCATTTCAATATATTGATAACTGGCAGGTTAACTCAGTTGAATTTGGTGTTGATCACGCCGAGGTTGTGGGTTCAATCCCTGTGTGGGCCATTGCTTTTTCGATACAGTCAGATGGGTCAAATGGCAGTCTCCTGCATTATAACAGTTCAGTGATTCTGACTTTGTTTAGAACAGAGACACAAATCAATAACTTTGAAAGTAATAATTTATTGATTTTAATCAGTTCTAGCGAGAAATCATATCCCATTGGTTTTCTGTGTTCTGACGATTTTCTGCATTTTCTAACTGTTTGTAATATTTTTTAAATGCTGTTTGCTTTTATGGGATTAAAGGTGCAGAATATTGTTGCAGTGACAATTTACTGTCCATCCTTTGTTATTAAACAGATGAAGCAGCACAAGAAGCATTGACAGACATGCCACCACGATCTGAAGAGGTAAGCTGATGAAGTATTTTTTCCAAAGGTAATATAACTTTGTTTTCTCAAGTGTTTAAAATATAATTAATTTGGTAATACATATCCATACACGATTGAGATTCTGCATAGAAATGTTATTTTTTTGTTGAATAAGCTCTAACAAGTTATTTTCTGCTCTGATTTTGGTTGTAAAATTAAAATCCAAAGGATAAAACATAGAAAATGGTAGCAGGAGTAGGCCATTTGGCTGTTTGAACTTGCTTCACTATGCATTACGATCATGGCTGATCTTCTGACTCAATGGCCTGATCCTGCATTTCCCCATATCCTTTGGTCCCTTTCGCCCCAAGTGCAAAGTTATCTGACACCTTCTTCAAAACTTACAATGTTCTGGCCTCAACTACTTTCTATGGTAGCGAATTCCACAGGCTTACCATTCTGGGTGAGGAAATTTCTCCATCATCGGCCCTTTGATTTGATTTATTATTGTCATGTGTATTAGTATACAATAAAAAGTATTATTTCTTGCGCACTGTGCAGCCAATGCATAACATACATAGAGAAAGAAAGGAGAGAGTACAGAATGAGGCATTAAACTCACAGCTAAGGTGTCGAGAAAGAGCAACTTGATATAAGGTAGGTCCATTCAGATGCAGATGTATGGGATTGAGGGTGATTTAGCTAATTGGATTAGGAATTGGCTAGCAGATAGAAGACAGAGGGTGGTGGTTGATGGAATATATTCATCGTGGAGTTCGGTTACAAGTGGTGTACCTCAGGGATGTGTTTTGGGGCCCCTGCTGTTTGTAATTTTTATAAATGATCTGGATAAGGGTATTGTAGGATGGATTAGTAAATTTGCGGATGACACCAAAGTCAGAGGAGTGGTGGATAGTGAAGAGGGGTGTTATAGTTTGCAGAGAGACTTGGACAAGTTGCAGAGCTGGGCCGAGAGGTGGCAAATGGAGTTTAATGTGGAAAAGTGTGAGGTAATTCTCTTTGGCAGGAATAACAAATGTGTAGAGTATAGGGCTAATGGTAGGACTCTTAATAGTGTTGATGAACAGAGGGATCTTGGTGTATATGTGCATAGATCCCTGAAGGTTGGCAATCAAGTCAATAAGGTTGTTAAGAAGGCATATGGAGTCTTAGCTTTTATTGGTAGGGGGATTGAATTTCGGAGCCGCAACGTCATGTTGCAACTGTACAAAACTCCAGTGCGGCCGCACTTGGAGTATTGTGTGCAGTTCTGGTCCCCGCATTATAAGAAAGATGTGGAGGCATTGGAGAGGGTACAGAGGAGGTTTACCAGGATGTTGCCTGGTATGGAGGGCAGGTCTTATGAGGAGAGGCTGAGGGATTTGAGGTTGTTTTCGTTAGAAAGGAGGCGGCTAAGAGGAGACCTTATTGAAACATATAAGATGATTAGAGGTTTAGATAGGGTGGACAGTGATAGCCTTTTTCCTAGGATGGAGAAAGCTAGCACGAGGGGACATAGCTTTAAATTAAGGGGTGGTAGTTATAGGACGGATGTCAGAGGTAGGTTCTTTACCCAGAGGGTGGTAAGGGTATGGAATGCCCTGCCTGCGGCAGTTGTAGATGCACCAAGTTTGGTGGCGTTTAAGAGGTTAGTAGATAAGTTTATGGATGAAAAGGGAATGGTTTAGGTTAGAGGGTCGTTGCTTTTTCCTAATTGGTCGGCACAACATCGAAGGCCGAAGGGCCTGTTCTGCGCTGTAATGTTCTATGTTCTATTCAGAAGTCTGTTGGCAGCAGGGAAGAAGCTGTCCTTGAGTCAGTTGGTACGTGACCTCAAACTTTTGTACCTTTTTCCCAACGGAAGAAGGTGGATGAGAGAATGTCCGGGTGCATGGGATCCTTAATTCTGCTGTCTGCTTTTCTGAGGCAGTGAGAAGTGCAGACAGAGTTAATGGATGGGAGGCTGAGTTGTGTGATGGATTGGATTACATTCATGATGTTTTTTGGTTTTTTGTGGTCTTGTGGAGGACAGGAGCCATACCAAGCTGTGAACAACCAGAAAGAATGCTTTTTATGCTGCATTTGTAAAAGAATAGATAAGTAGGAATTTGGTCCTTCTGATGTTTTTCCTGCCCTTTGCAAGCCCAACTATCACGCAACCTCTCTCTTTTCAATCCCCTGCCAATTTTGGTCTGATGCCTTATGATTAGGACATGTAGAGACCATGCCCCAATTGCTTCTACTCCAATACGTCCTCTACAAAGGGCACCAGACCATTTCATGATGTTGCCTCTGCTGTGTGCGGCACTGCCACTGGAGCTGAGAAGCGAATGCAGGGCCCAGGAGAGATGGGCTAGCGGTGAGATTAGAACCATGAGTGGAGATCATTGATCCAGTCACCACAGATAGCAGAAAATGTCTATTCAGATCTTGTGTGGAGAACTTGCAGCAATTGGCAGTTTTTAACTTCATTTCAAAATCCTGTACTGTGACAATCCCCTGGATTTCCTGCTGTGGTAGATTGTCACTTTTTTTGGATGCCCAATGCTCAGTTATCATTTTGTGCTGGCACCAAACTGGTTCTTCATTTTTTTCCAATATATTGGTGAAGCACGAAAGTGCTGTCACACAACCCCCATTTTTCCTTATTATTGTTCAGCCCGTATCAAAATAAATCAGACTTGTATTGTTTTATAAAGACTAACATGCATTTCAAGCATTGAGATATCTTTATGAAGGTCAGAGCATGGCCAGGATCTGGGGTTTGAGACAAGGCAATACTTCCCCCTCATTCAGTGTTTGATCAGGTTTTCTGATTGGAATCTGGTACGTACGATGTTTCCTACTATCCATAACCATTACTGCTGTGTTTCCATTTCAGCTCCCACTCATCCAGGCAAGGTGGAAAAATGCAGGTAGCAGTGAGGGTGGGGGCAGTGGAAGGAATAAGTGAGATGGGCAGGGGGCTAAGTAGGGAGCAAGGGCAGAGTGCAATGGGATGGAGGACATGAATGAGAGTGTGTGGATAGGGGTGTGTGGATGATGGGGAGAGGAACTGATTATTATGTTGTAGGGAAAGGAGTTTCATTGAGTCTTTTGTCACCACGGAATATGGATGTTGAACTGGGGTGTACAAGATGAGAGGTCACGCGATACCAAGTTAGAGTCCAACTGGTTTATTTGAAATCAGAAGCTTTTGGAACTCTGCTGCTTCGTCAGGTGAAATGGAGAGAAACAGAGAGCACGAGGTCGCCCGACACTCGCAAGTAATCAAGCACGTATAGTGTGGTTGGCAGAATAACAAATCTTCATAGAAAAGTGCAAGCAGTTGAGTCTAATCAGTACGTGTAAAATGTCGACGGGCTGTATAACAAGTGAAGAAATCACCTAAGAACCAATAATTTAAGGAGGAATCTAAGCGTGGCCTGAAATGACAGGGTTGGAGTTACAGATCTCTGTAGTCAGTAAAGGGAAAGAAACTAGATGATATTTCAAATACTTTAACATATTTTAAAATTGAGAGAGAATCTTGAATTTTTAGTAACAATTGTTAACAGTTGTAATTTTATTTGAGTGAAGATAATCAAGCCTGCAGTAATGCACTGTATTTTCATTACAGGAACTTGACCCAGTCACCCTTCACAACCAAGCCTTAATGAACATGGACTCCAAACCAACTGAGGGATTTGAAAAATTACAGTTCTTACTGCAGCAGAATCCTTTCCCACCAGAAACCTTTGGCAATCTGCTTCTTCTCTACTGCAAATATGAAGTGTGTTTACCTTATTCTTGCTTGTTTATGTGTGCATGCTCCATGTGCTGAAAGGAATAAAGGGAAAAGGCAAGCAGAAAAATTTTCAGGCAGAATGAGCAATTATTTTTTTCAATAAATAAATTTCACGTTTTATGTGATGGGGGCTAAATACAAAATGCTGCTAATCGAAGAAAGAAGGAACTTGTTTATATTACAAGTAAAAAAAAAAAGAGCCATAAGATAAAAAAAAATCCAGAACCTGTTGATTTCTAGTCCAGAGTGTTAAAACAAGTATGTGAGGATACAAGTTCAGAAACCCTAAGGCATACTATGAATTTACACTGAACCCCAATTATTTGCTATTTTGGCATTAATATGAGGATTGGATGTGTCACTCTAGGCATGATTCTGACACAATAATAATCTATATGCATCACAAAGCAACCATGTGTTGGTTCTGGGGAAACATAAAGCTTTGAATACATGAACAAATTTCCTTATATCTTAATGGAATAGTTCACAACTAGCAAACTGAATTGTTCAGATGTTCTGACTGCACTGTTCTGTGTTAGAATGCACTAAGATTTGATGTAAGGTTACAATTTAGTACCTCACTTCGTATGTTAAGTGACACGTTTTCCGATGTATTAATAATACTGCTCTTCATGCAAAGTCAAATTTGATGACTTATTTAATAATGTGTAATTTGAAACATTTAATTAAGCATTAAAGCTAATAAGATGTCATCATTTTAATACATGCAGTATATTTATGTGAGATACTGAAGAACCAGTCTGTAATTCTATTTTGAATGTTTAGATGATAGATCACAAATTTTAAGCAATACTTGAACTGAGAAAACAGTTAATTATTTTGCTTTACTTTGACAGTACTTTGACTTGGCTGCTGATGTTTTGGCCGAAAATGCTCACCTTACTTACAAGTTCCTCACGCCGGTAAGAAATTGGAATAATTTGGCTTGTTTATATATAATTCTCAAAGACGATCGCTAGTGGTAGTTGTCTGGCAGAACAGAAACCTGCAGAAAGATATTATTGGACTGGTCGATGGGCAGCAGAGTGGCAAATGGAATACAATCTGGAAGACAGTGAAGTTATGTATTTTCAAAGAGCAAACAAGGCAGGAGAATACATAATAAATGGTAGAACACTGAAAATATCAAGGAAAAGAAGAACCAAGTTGCATGTCAAACTGATTGTGAAAGCATGAAAAATACTGCCGGAGCATAGGATATAAGAACAGGGAGTGGAATTCTGCCCAAAAAATTCTAAGTGCTGAATTCACATCAAAGTTGGAATAAATCCTGTTTTCTGCAATTTACGTTCAGTCTCTCTGTGATGCACAATGAAAATCAGTGGATGAAGCCTTTTCCCGCTGGAGAGACTGACAGCATGGCGCTGAGCAGACCATTACGTACGCGCCAATCTGTCCATAGCAGAGAACAGCACGTGGGCGCTACTCCACACTGCCAACCTCCTGATTGCTGGCTATTTCAATCGCTGGTCAGCCCTGCGACCCTGCAGTGCTGCCTGTCCAACATTTGTCCCATGCCCTTATTGCTGGTGTGTCTCAGCCAGCCCTCTACCTCTCAGCCTACCTTGATTAGCCCCACTTCCACCGCAATGGCCAGCCCCAAACAGCCCTTCCCTTGTCGCTGATCTAAGTGCAGAATAGTAGCAGACACCTCCACAATCTTTGAGGCTGACAATGCCCTGAGGGCATCACCTCCCTTACCCCTGTGGGTCCTCCGTGGCACCCCCCCCTGCCCTTGTACTCCTAGTGGGCCTGGTGACTTCAGTCCTAGGCCAGCTAATGAGATTCAAATCATTATTTGAGTAATTTATTCAGCTCCGCACCAATTTCTAGCTGACGGTGCTGGAAATCCAGTGGCTTGGAATGTGTGGAGGCTGTAACGAGCATCAGGCTTAGAGAATCACCCCAAGAGAGTTCATGCTGAACCAATGTAAAACCTTAGACAACAGAGTTAGATTATCATTCTGTTCACTGTATTAGAGGAAAAGATGTAATTGCACTGGAGAAGGTATGAGGCGAAGGCCTTGAGGAAAGATTGGATGGATAGAGATTATTTGGACTGAGGGGACATTTAATTGTGGTGTATAAAATTGCAAAAGGTTTAAAATAACAGGCTGGAAGAGACTATTCTCATTAGCTGAAAGATCAATAACAAGGAGGTATAAATATTAAACCAATTTGTAGATGGATTGGTGGGGGTTGAGAATTTCTTTCACTTGGAAGATGATGATGAAATTCATTGTCTGAAAGCACGGCAGAGGCAGAAACCCCCACTACATAACAATAATACTTGGTTATACATTGAGGTACTGTAACCTACAGAGCTGGGATCAAGAACTGGGCCGTGGGATCAGACAGAATAGCTCTATTTTGGCAGGCGCAGATGCAGCAGGCTCATTGGTCTCTGTGCTATCGATTTTCTTTGTTTCTCGAAATGGCTAACAATGTCTACTCATTAATAGTACTGTGTGGGAGCATTTTCAGAGATTATCTATTCTGCTGGCTTTCAGGTGGAGGACTTTCTCTCTCAATTATAGCTCAGCTAACAAAGACTCAGGGAGACAAGTTGTCTGGTTAAAGATGTTTTTTTATTTTCCAAGCTTTGTTCAGTGTATGAGGGAGAGAGATTTGGGGCAGTTCCAAATCACTCTGAAATTACATCACGCTCAGTATTACAGTTATACAATTTTCAAAAGTCATTTGCCCATCCCTTGCTCACAGCAGCCGGATATGAACCAATCATAGAGCATAGAACATTACAGCACAGAACAGGCCCTTCGGCCTTCGATGTTGCGCCGACCAATATAAAAAGCAATCCCCCTCCAAATTAAACCATTCCCTTCTCTTCCATATACTTATCAACTAACCTCTTAAACGCCACCAAACTTGGCGCATCTACAACTGCTGCAGGCAGGGCATTCCACTCCCGAACCACCCTTTGGGTAAAGATAGTTAATATAGATTATTTACCTTGGCCAATAACATTTCCTTCGAGACAGCGTAGGACTGCATGATCTGTTTGTTAACTTTAAATGTTTCTCACAGTCTCCTGATATGTTCCAGACAACTCTTATCCAGTGTCCTTGGTTAGTGAATATCCTATTCTTTAGGGCTGTCTAGAGACAAGATAAGAGTTGTTTTTCCCTTTCTCTCAGTAGCTGCATTGTTCCAAGGAATGTATTTTTAACTGCATCCCATCATGTCTTAGAGCATTGTGTTATTAACGAGACACAAACTTTTAATACAGAGTTTGTTTCCAAAAAATACATGCCTAAATTCTATAACAGTGGCTTTATGTGCTCCCGTGCAAATAGTATTTTTCATTATTATGTAACTTCTCTATATTCTATTCACTCTGATCTAATCTACCCTGATCTGTTAGTCTTTTAATTCCAAGTTATTCTAAATTGCCCCTTACATACTGCAAGGGATTATTTAAAGAAAGATTCTTCATCTATATAAACACTGATTATCAGAAAAGATTATGTAAATGTGTAAAAAAAATTATTCAAAAACATTTCATATGATTTACAAGGATGTTATCGGGTCTGGAAGGTTTGAATTATAAGGAGAGTCTGGAACTTTTTTCCATGGAGCATCGGAGGATGAGAGATGACCTTTGTAGAAGTTTATAAAAACATAAGAAGCATAGATGGGATGAATAGACAAGTCTTTTTCCGTAAGCTAGAGAGTCCAAAACTAGAGGTGTAAGTTTAAGGTGAGAGGGGAAAGATTTAAAAGGGATCTGAGGGGCAATTTTTTCACACATAGGGTGGTGCGTATAAGGAGTGAGCTGCCAGAGGAGGTGGTAGAGGCGGATACAATTACAACCTTTAAAATATATTTGGACAGTTACATGGATAGGAAAGGTTTAGCGGGATATGGGCCGAGGCAACATGTTCTGGGGCCGTGGATTCAAATCCCACTACATAAACTGGTGGAATTTAAATTCAGTTCATAGACCTGGAATTGTAAAGTTAAGTCTCAGTGATGATGACGTGAAACTATTGATTATTACAAAAGCCGATCTGGAGCATTGTGTCCAGGAGACGTATGTGTTAGAAATCTCTCTCTCAAACTGTCTTGCCACTTTCAATGTTTTGTTCATGTATGCACCCAAATCCTTCTATTCCTGCAACTCCTTTAAAGTTTTACCCTTTAGGGAAGAAAATCTGTCATTCTTGCCTGGTCTGGCCTATGACTTCAGCTACATAATGTGATTGACTGAGCCATGAAATATCCCAGGCAAGCCATTCATTTCAGGGGTAATTATGTATGGGCAACTCGCCTTGCAATTGACACTCAGATTCCGTAAAAGAATAAAGGAATAACAAACTATCTATGGAAGAAAATTGAGGCCTTTGAAGATGTGGATGCTAAGATGTTTGCTAAAAATTCCATACATGCAATTGCTTGAAATTGCAAGATCAAAAAGAAAATGACATCCAGGAAAAAAAATGTCAGAATTTTGGCCATTCTCTGGGAATCAGAAAGAGAAATTGACTTCAGTGTATCGGATGATGGACATCACAAAGCAGACACGCCACAGTGGAATTAGATCTATAGATTCCCTGCCTTGCAAAATGAGGCCATTTGACCCTTTGAGTCGTCACCGACTCTCCAAGAGGACATCTTACCCTGACCCAACCCCAATCCCTGTCCTATCTCCGTAATCCACACGTTTTATCATGGGTAATCCACTTAGCCTCCACACCTTTTAATCACTAAGGGGCAACTTAGCATGGCCAATCCAGAATTTATGGCACACCATGACAAGAGATCTCCTGATAGGTACCTATGTGCTGTAACAGCAAACAAATTGATCTTGTGTCTGGCATGCACCTTTTGAAATTCTACTCTGAATGGGAAATGTAAAATATTTGTAGAATGTTCTATGCCCATTTTTCAAATCAATTAATGATACTTTTGCTTTGTATTCTCGAAAGGAATAAGGTCAAAGTTGTCACAACTGAATAGATGAATGTTTAACAAGGTTGATTTATGGTTGTATAATTATCTGGATTGTTTTTATTCTGCAGTACTTGTATGAGTTCTTGGATGCCATGATAACCTGTCAGACAGCACCAGAAGAGGTGAGAACCTGTTTTTCCTCTAAAAGTTACAAATGTTCTTTTAAATTCCACAAGTTGTCTTATACTTCACTCAGTAGAACCATATTCTCACAGAGTGTAAGTATTAAACCAAGAGCCAACATCATTAATAAAAAAATAAGCTTTGCAATTGATATTGTAGGATAAGGGGGCCAGGGTGCTACCATGGTAATATCACTTGACAAGTAAGATCAATGCCCTCTATACTTAAATTCAAATATCACCATAATATTTTATTATTTCATTAGATTAGGGCGTTGATGGTTGGTCATCATTTATTGCTCATCCCTAAATTGCCCTTGAATGGATTTTAGCCCATTTCAGTGGGTAGTTAAGAGTCAACTGTATTGCTGTGGGTCTGGAGATGTGTGGGCCAGACCAGGTAAGGATGGCAGATTTTCTTCCCTAAAGGATATTAGTGAATCAGGTTTTTATGATGGTCACTATTGCTACGACCAGCTTCAATTCCAGATTTTTATTATTTAATAATCTCTGTGGAAAGGCGGGGACCCACTGGTATTGCCTAATGATGACCATGAAACCTTTGCCGCAAAAACCCAACTGGTTCACTAATGTCCTTCAGGGTAGGAAATTTGCTGTCCTTATCTGGTCTGGCCTACATATGACTCCAGAGTCACAGCCATGTGGTTAACTGTTAAATCCCTTTTGAGATGGCCAGGCAAATCAGTCAAGGGCAATTAGGACTCGACATAAATGCTAGCCTTGCCAATAATGCCCACATTCCCTGGTTTAAAAAAATTCCTGAATGCTGAATTTATTTTTCCTGATTATTTAAAACATAGGAGCAAAATTAAGCCATTCGACCCATCGAATCCGCTCCGACATTTAATCATGGCTGATATTTTTCTCATTCCCATTCTCCTGTCTTTTCCCCATAACCCCTGATCCCCTTATTAATCAAGAACCTATCTATCTGTGTCTTAAAGACATTCAATGACCCGGCCTCCACAGCCTTGTGCAGCAAAGAGTTCCACAGATTCACTCTCTGGCTGAAAAAAAAACTCCTCCTCATCTCCGTTTTAAAGGATTGTCCCTTTAGCCTGAGGTTGTACCCTCTGGTTCTAGTTTTTACTACTAGTGGAAACATCTTCTCCACGTCCACTCTATCCAGGCCTTGCAGTATCCTGTAAGTTTCAATAAGATCCTCCCGCATTCTTTTAAATTCCAACGAGTACAGACCCAGGGTCCTCAACTGTTCCTCATACAACAAGCTCTTCATTCCAGGGATCATTCTTGTGAACCTCTTCTGGACCCTTTCCAAGGCCAGCACATCTTTCCTGCCTTCTTTATGAGGCCCAAATCTGCTCTCAAAATTCCAAATGGGGTCTGACCAAAGTCTTATACAACCTCAGAAGTACATCCCTGCTCTTGTATTCTAGCCCTCTGGACGTGAATGCATTTGTCTCCCTAACTGCTGACTGAACCTGTACGTTAATCTTAAGAGAATCTTGAACAATGACCCCAAGTCCCTTTGTGCTTTTGATTTCCTAAACATTTCCCCATTTAGAAAATAGTCTTTGCCTCCATTTCTCCTTCCAAAGTGCCTTCTCTCACACTTCCTCATTGCCTTCAAATTATGGCATCCCTCCAGAGCAAAAGCAGGCCATTCGGCCCGTAGTTCACGTTGCTAAGTGAGAAATTTGTATCTGAACATAATACTTATGATTAAAATTGAGTATAGATGAGCCCTGGGTGTATCCTAATCTATGAGGAGTACAATATTGATTGACTATGAAATGGAGTTACAAGAGGGTTGCCATTGTGAAACCTTAAAAGGTGCATTTGGAAGAGATTCTTGGAATCATTGGTAGAAGGTCTGCTTTTTTAAAGCTCTTTGAGAGACCTGACTTCTTTGAAATTATATATGTTCTATTTTTAAAACTGATATATCTTGCTTGTCAGACACTTTCCCATTGGTCCCATTTTGTGCCATTCAGTAAAAACCCTAAAAAAAAGGAAAATCCTGTGGGATCTCAGTCACCCGTGCAGTATTAAAGGGAGTAGTGGATCTGAACTGAAGATCTCCGTCCAGCATTTTGATGTCAGTGGTCAAAGAGCATGGGATAGAGAAAGGTCGTGCTTTTTCCTGCTATCCTGGGTGGCACCATCTTTCCACCTTTGCGATCAGTCTGCTGCTCCACTTCACCCCTATCGCCCAGCTGTAGATTGGAGGAAGAGTGGAGAAATTGGCCACTGCTGCACGCATCATTGTCTTAAATTTGGCAGGACGGCAAAACGTGGGTGACTGAGATCCCTGCTAGAGTGTATTCTATATTAACTTTCTTCCCTTCTATATTGCCTGCTTAATCCCACTGGCATTGAACAGAATAATATGCAGGAGAAGAATGTAGGGCTTGTTGGCTGCTGTCACAGAATTATAGGATGGTTACAGTACTGAAGGAGACCATTTGGCCCATCCTGCCTACACCAGCTCTCCGAATGATTTCCCTGCCTTCTGGCTGTAATGCTTCAAACGGGCCTGCTACCAGCACACTCAAGCAGTGCATTCCAAACTCCAATTATTCACTACATTAAAATAATTCTCCTGTCACTTTGCTGCTTTTACTAATTACTTCACATCTGTCCCCTCTCGCTCTTGATCCGTTCACAAATTGAAATAATTTCTCCCTACCTACTCTGTCCGGATCTTTCATGATTTTGAATATCTATTAATTTCTCAACCTTAAAATAAAAACAGAATGCTGGAGATGGAAAATAAAAACCAAATGCTGGAGATCTGAAATAAAAACAGAAAATGGTGAAAAATCCTCGTGGATCTGACAGGAGATATATCGCTTTTCTGCTGAACTGGCCACTCTACTCCAACTGTGGCTGAACTGGTGTCTCATACAAATTTAACATAACCTCAATGCCCCTATTAATAAAGATGTGGAGATGCCAGTATTAGATTGGGCTGGACATACTCAGAAGTCTCTCAACACTCACTCACAATATCCAGGTTAAAGTCCAAAGGTTTATTTCGTAGCATAAGTTTTCGGGATGCTGCTGCTTCATCAGGCTTACCTGATGAAGGAGCAGCACTCCGTAAGCTCATACTACTAAATAAACCTGTTGGACTTTAACCTAGTGTTGTGAGACTTCTTATTGTGCCTATTAATAAAGCCCAGGATACTGCTTGCTTGATTAATTTCTTTAATAATGCCTTGCCAACTTCAATGATGTATACACTCCCTGCTCCTGCACCCCACTTAGAGTTATATACTTTATTTTATGTTGTCTATTTGTTTTCTTCCTATCAAAATGAATTTCTTCACACGTTGTTGCACCTGGAGTATTATGTGCAGTTTTGGTGTCCTTAGCAAGGATGTCCTTGCTATAGAGGGAGTGCAGCGAAGGTTTACCAGCCTGATTCCTGGGATGGCAGATCCACCATATGAGGAGAGACAAAGTTGATTAGGATTATATTCACTAGAGTTTAGAAAAGTGAGAGGGGATCTCACAGAAACATATAAAATTATAACAGAATTAGACAGCAGATTCAGAAAGAATGTTCCAATGGTTGGGGAGTCCAAAACTAGGGGTCATTGTTTCAGGATTATGGATATTTTTTAGGACTGAGGTGAGGAGAAATTTTTCACCCAGAGAGTGATAAATCTTTTGATATTGATTTGATTTATTATTGTCATATATATTGGTATATGGTGAAAAGTATTGTTTCTTGCGCGCTTTATGTACAATCTGTGAAATTCACTACCACAGAAAATAGTTGAGGCCAAAACGTTGTTTGATTTGAAGAAGAAATTTGATATAGCTCTTGGGGCTAAAGGGATCAAGGGGTTTGAGGGGGAAAGGGGGAATCAGGATATTGAATTTAATGATCAATCATGATCACAATAAATGGCAGAGGAGTTTCCAGTTTCTATGTATAGATTCTGGCCCTTCTACCATCCTTTCACTATATCAATCCCTATTGAAGACTGTCATTGTGTTCTTAAAGTTGTAGACTTCTCTTGTTCTCCACAATTTGATATGAAAATCATGAATGATACCACTGTCAGAGACTTGAAAAAAATCTTTGAAAGAATGTTGCCCTTAGTAGCCTTCTGCTGAGAGGTTTTGTCGCAAAGAATAAAACATTTGTGGGATATTTACACTTTTGGTTTTGTGATTAACTTGCACCATTTTCAAACAACATTTCTGCATTTTACAGGCATTCAGAAAGTTTGATGAAATGGCAGGTAAACTTACTGAACAGTTGCGGAAATTGACCAAACAGGTAATTAGTTAATTACAGAAACAATTGATCAAATTTAGATTGAATGACATTCATTGCTCTCATTCATTGTTACTTATCACATCATCTGTTTAGCTCATCAGTACCACTGAGCTGTAGAAAAATTAGAACTGTGTTTTAATCTACCAGTGCACTTCTGGCTCTTAATTTATCAAACTACTGCTATACCCCGATGAATCTGTAATTACTTCTCCCAATTGTTATACAGCTCAGATTGTCTTCTAGGCAAAACCCACAGTTTGGAAAGACAAAAGGTGTAATAGCTGGTGGTTATTTTTCCATTGTTCAGGTAAACAGTGCAACAATTTCAAACCCACTTCATTGAAAATTTACTAATGTCACCATCCTTTATCAAAGTGATTTTCCCCTGTTTAAATTTAAACATACATCCAAGATAAAGTCTGCTTGATTGGCATCCCTTCCAGAAATATTCACTCCTCCACCACCGAAACACACTGTCAGTTGTGTGAACCATCTGGAAGCTGCACTCAGGAACTCACCAAGGCTCTATAGTCAACAGCTGAAGCCACTACCATCCAGAAGGACCATGGCAACACCTAGAAGGCCCCTCCAAGCTACTGACCATTGTAACTTGGAAATATATACGCATCCAAGTCCTGGTGCTTCTTCCCTAACAGCATGATAGAACATAGAACATTACAGCGCAGAACAGGCCCTTCGGCCTTCGATGTTGCACCGACCAATTAAGAAAAAGCAATGACCCTCTAACCTAAACCATTCCCTTTTCATCCATAAACTTATTTACTAACCTCTTAAACGCCACCAAACTTGGTGCATCTACAACTGCAGCAGGCAGGGCATTCCATACCCTTACCACCCTCTGGGTAAAGAACCTACCTCTGACATCCGTCCTATAACTACCAACCCTTAATTTAAAGCTATGTCCCCTCGTGCTAGCTTTCTCCATCCGAGGAAAAAGGCTATCACTGTCCACCCTATCTAAACCTCGAATCATCTTATATGTTTCAATAAGGTCTCCTCTTAGCTGCCTTCTTTCTAACGAAAACAACTTCAAATCCCTCAGCCTCTCCTCATAAGACCTGCCCTCCATACCAGGCAACATCCTGGTAAACCTCCTCTGTACCCTCTCCATGCCTCCACATCTTTCTTATAATGTGGGGACCAGAACTGCACACAATACTCCAAGTGCGGCCGCACTAGAGTTTTGTACGGTTGCAACATGACGTTGCGGCTCCGAAATTCAATCCCCCTACCAATAAAAGCTAAGACTCCATGTGCCTTCTTAACAACCTTATCGACTTGACTGCCTACTTTCAGGGATCTATGCACATATACACCGAGATCCCTCTGTTCATCAACACTATTAAGAGTCCTACCATTAGCCCTATACTCTACACATTTGTTATTCCTGCCAAAGTGAATTACCTCACACTTTTCCGCATTAAACGCCATTTGCCACCTCTCGGCCCAGCTCTGCAACTTGTCCAAGTCTCTCTGCAAACTATAACACCCCTCTTCACTATCTACCACTCCACCGACTTTAGTGTCATCTGCAAATTTACTAAGCCATCCTTCAATACCCTCATCCAGATCATTTATAAAAATTACAAACAGCAGGGGCCCCAAAAAAGATCCCTGAGGTACACCACTTGTAACCGAACTCCACGATGAATATCTCCCATCAACCACCACCCTCTGTCTTCTATCTGCTAGCCAATTCCTAATCCAATTAGCTAAATCACCCTCAATCCCATACATCTGCATTTTCTGCAGAAGCCTTCCATGGGGAACCTTATTGAACGCCTTACTAAAGTCCATATATACCACATCAACTGCCTTACCCCATCCACCTCTTTGGTCACTTTTTCAAAAAACTCAATAAGGTTAGTAAGGCACGACCTACCCTTCACAAAACCATGCTGACTATCCCCAATCAATTCATTTCTCTCTAAATAACTATAAATCCTATTGCTAATAAATCTTTCCAAAGGTTTGCCCACAACAGAAGTAAGACTCACCGGTCTATAATTCCCAGGAAAGTCTCTATGCCCCTTCTTGAACAATGGGACCACATTCACTATCCTCCAGTCTTCCGGCACTATACCTGTAACCAACGACGACCTGAAGATCAGAGCCAGAGGCTCTGCAATCGCCTCTCTCACCTCTTATTGATGGGTGTACCTACACCACATGGACTGCAACAGTTCGAGAAGGCAGCAGCTCACCACCACCTTCTCAAGGGCTGTTAGAGATGAGTAGTAAATGCTGGATTAAGTAGTGACACCCACACTCTGTCACATTCCATGAGTGAATAAAAAAAAGTTTCAATATCAGACTACAAAAAATATGTTTTTGTAGGTCTAATATTGTCCTGCATTTAGTTATTGTTTTCCTCAGATGCGTAACTACATAAGAGTGAATTAAACTTGTTTTAAAAAGAGGAAAACTTTTTACTTTGAGGCTGACAGCACACTTCAGTTTGCTGATGGACCTCTTCTATCCTCTTTTGTTTCAGTTAGGTGATCAGCTGTTCATTCTTGCAGAAGTTCTAGTTCACTCTGTCTTAAGTCCTTTCAAGTTGAAATATTTTGGCCTGAATATTCTGATAAAGTAATGGTTATGTTACTGAAAGTGGACAGCAAATTCCAGCAAAAATTTTGTCAGAGGGTATTTTGAGGTAATCAGAACTGTAGGGATTCTACAGTGCAGAAGACACCCATTCAGTCCAATGAGCCTGCACTGACAAAAATCCCACCCAGTCTCTATCTCTGTAACCTCACATATTTGCCCTGCTAATTCCTGCTAACCCACACATCTTGAGACAAAGGGACAATTTAGCATAGCCAATCAACCTAACCCACACATCTTTGGATTGTGAGAGGAAACCAGAGCACCTGAGGAAACCCATGCAGATATGGGGAGAATGTGCAAAGTCCACACAGACAGTGACCCAAGATGGGAATTGAAACAGGGTCCCTGGTGCTGTAAGTCAGCAGTGCCAACCACCGTGCTGCCCTTGTGTACTAAAGTTATTGGCTACTAAAAAGTTAAATGTCCCAAACTTTAACTAGAACTAGGTCAGGAATTGGATCAGTAGAAAGATTGGAAGGTGGAGTAGGGAGTCCTTGGCGGTCAAGGGGGTTCGAGGCCAGAGAACTTTAAACATTAGAGAAGAAGATGAGAGGCTGGGGTTCAGGAAAGACCAGAGTCTGGAGCTAGGGGGAAATTGAGGCTGAAGGGAGATCATTACACTTGGTGAGCTGGGGAGGAGGTTGGAGAGGAGAAGGAGTAATTGGAAGGGTCAGTGGCAATATCTGTTTGTGGGTGCTAGTGAAACAGTTAAATAGAATCCAGCAAATGTGAAAAGGCCCATCCTCAGCAGTCTTTGTATCACGTTAGCCGCTAGGTTGCCTGAGGTCCAGAAACATGTGCTGGCAAGAATTATGTTTAAAATGGTGGTTAAATATGAGGCACGCAGCCTCGTTGAAATTGACAACATATCTTCTGGGATCAAACTGGTTGCATGTATGCAGCCTGCCTGTATTAAAACTGGAAGTGGCTTGGAGCTATAAATGTAGATTTTTTTTTAATATCCCAGCTGACAAACCCATTTGTTTTCAGAAATAAAATTTGCCCTCTAAATAGTTGGATATCTGTTTTTATCAAAAACAATTTTTTAAAAATACATTATTTTACTTAGTTTAACCAACCTTGGTCCTAATTTAAACATTGAATATTTTATTATCATTTTATGAGAAAGGCTTACATTAGCAGCTTTGTGAAATCTGGTATTGTTCAAGTGTCATTTTAAAGCCGTACTTCAGTAAGTTAAAGGAGAGAATGATACGTTCTGTCTTTTTTATTAAAAGAAAGCTTCTAATAAAAACAAATTAGCAAAGCTTATTTTTTTACTTAGGTACAGGAAGCGAGGCATAATCGAGATGATGAAGCTGTGAAAAGGGCAGTGAATGAGTACGATGAAGCACTAGAGAAGTGAGTTGTATTCTGAAATATCCTTCAAATATCAGTTTGCAGTCGATAATTGTTTTAAGGAAGTAACGTGTAGGTTGTTGATATAAGTATTCTACAAGTGAAGACTTCAACAACAGGCACTTTCTACCTGCTTCTTACTGCCTTCAACCTATCATCAGTGGCCATCCCTTTAGCAGCCCAAGATCCGTGTTCTGGAATGTCTTAACTGTCCTTCCTTCACAGTCCTCTTTTGAGAGCTGCTTTAAGATTTACCTCTGAGGCTAAGCTCATAATCACCTCTTCTAACAGCATGGCCTGAATTTTACACTCTCCTCCCCACCCCCCGGCTGATTCTGGAACTGGAGAGGAGAGTCAAATAGCATTGACAGGATTCCTTCTGAGATCCCATCCAACCTGAGTTAGGCATGGTTTTATGATGGGGTAGGCAGGTCCTCAGGCTGGGGATAGGGGGAGGGAGGCAGGCCAGATCATTCTCTGGTGAGGGAAGTGAGGGCCAGATTGTTCTCTGGGGAGGGGAGGGGGGAGAAGAGGTGGGTCAGATGTATCTCTGGTGTTTGGGGGGAGGGGGGGGGTGGAGGTGGAGGGGGGGAGGGAGGTGGTAGATGGGAGGTGGTTAGTAGATAAGTTTATGGATGAAAGGGGAATGGTTTAGGTTAGAGGGTCACTGCTTATTCCTAATTGGTCGGCGCAACATCGAAGGCCGAAGGGCCTGTTCTGCGCTGTAATGTTCTATGTATCTCTGGTGGAGAGGAGGCACAATCGCTCGCTGATTGGGGGACGGAGGGAAGCCAGATATATGTCTGAGAGGGGGGTGGGGCCACTGCCATTCTGCAGGCAATCGGTGGGGGGAAAGAGGGGGGTAGGTGGTTGTGATTGGTCTGTAGTGAGGGGGGAAAGGTGGGTGGATAAAGGGGAGAGTTATATTGTGGGGGTGGGGTGATGTCAGTGAGGGCATCGCTTCCGCTTTTTGCTCCCGGGCCACTTTATTCGCTTTAAGGGGGCTGGAACGATGTGACACAGGTGCGTTTTTCAATTTTTTTTCACTGCGCATGAGCAGTTGAAAGCTCCAATCGGAGCAGCAGCGTTTCCGGCGTGATAAACTCCGGCTGCAGCGCAATTCAGACCTGTGACTTTTTTTCAGGTTAATTGCATATGGGGGTGCCTGAGAACAGTTTTCCAAGTCGGATCTGAATTATGCACAGATTCACCACTTAAAATCAAAATGGTACAATCAGGCCCTAAGGGACAATTTAACTTGGCCAATCCACCTAATCTGCACATTGTTGGTCAGATGATTTGATTTGATTTATTCGTGTCATATGTAGGATGTAATAAGATGTATTTTTCTTCTGCGCTTTATAGTCAAAGCATACTGTTCATAGAGAAGGACACGAGAGAGTACAGAATGTAGTGTTACAGTTACAGGGTATAGAGAAAGATCAACTTAGTGCGAGATAAGTCCATTCAAATGGCAGTAGGGAAGAAGCTATTCTGGAGTCGGTTGGTACCTGACCTCAAACTTTTGTATCATTTACTTGACAGAAGAAGAGAATCCGTTTATTTTTCTGTTTTTCGCCTCTTGCGATGATACCGACATTGGTGTGATGACGCTGATTTAAATATTTAAATCTTAATTTTGATATTATTAGTGAGCCGAGAACAGAATTATCTGCGTCCGCCTGCCTTACTGGCCTCTGCAGTGGTGGTCCTCACCAGCGAGGATCACGTATGGCTCTCAACTGAGACAGCAGTCGGCCGTGGGAGGGTAGTGGGAAGAAACGGGATTCGCGATCAGCCAGATGGGGATGGGGGGTTTGATCAAGGATTGCAATCAATCTGAGGGTGGGCAATGGGATTGACCAGAGCACGGGGGCGTGACGGGAGAGGTGAGGTACGATGGGAGTGGCGTGGTGGTGTTGAATAAAGGCTGTGATTGGCTGGAGGCATATGTTGAATGTGGGCCACGTGTGGCCAGGGATTTTGAACAGGGGCCATAATTGGCTGTTGTGGGTGAATGGGGGTGCAATTGGTCAGTGGCTGTGGGGTATCAGATTCCCAGTGCAATAACTGTGTACGCTTTCCACAGTCCAGTGGATGATCATGTACTGGGGCAAATGGCACTCTCTAGTAACCATCAGCCAGCATCCCAGCATGAATAAACTCAGTCCACTCCCCCTCTTGGTGCGAATCACACTCTGCCTCATTTTCTCCTCAGTGGCATAGGATTTGAGTTTTTCTCTCGTTCAGAAATGGGTCTGATTCTCTCCCATTTTCACACTCAATTGGCACTTAGAATTTTTTTTGTTAAGATCGTCCATTGCACGTCTAAGATGAGTGCTTATCTTGATCTCCCAGCTATTCATTTAAAGGTTTTCTTCGACAAATCAGGATTCTGTGAAACAGATCTGAATTCTTAACGTATCCCTCACAGGAAACAGAATATAAATATATATCTTAAAGTGACAGTATTAACACTTCTGGGCTGGAGAGTTTAGTTATGAAGAGAGCTTGGATAGACTGGGGTTATGTTCCTTGGAGCAGAGGAGACTGAGGGGGGTCGTGATTGTGATGTATAAAATTATGAGGGGTGTAAGATAGAGTGGACAGTGAGAAACCTTTCTCTTTGGTGGAATGATCAATGACTCTGGGGCATAGATTTAAAATAAGGGACAGGAGGTTTGGAGAAGATGTGAGGAAAACCTTTTCACCCAAACGCTGGTGGGAGCTTAGAACTCAGTGCCTGGAAGGGTGGTGGAGGCAGAGATCCTCATAACGTTTAAGAAGTATTTAGGTGTGCATTTGTGTTGCTAAGGCGTACAAGGCTGTGGCCAACTGCTGGAAAATGGGATTAGAAGGGTGGCTTGTCTTTGATCAGTACACACATGATGGGCCAAAGGGCCTTTTGACTCTGTGACTCTAGTCTCAGGATTAACAGTTAGCTCTTTCAGGGCTGCAATGAAATAAAACTTAGTGTTATGATTCTTTAGCATTGTCTAACCCAAAAAATTTTGAACAATCCATCAGAGTATATTTAAGATTTATTTTGTGTCTCAGGAAAACATTGGATATTGGGAGCAGGCACAATCTTATTGAATGACAGAGCACAATCTTGGATACTCTTCCCATGATTCCTAATATCCTTTCATTCTTATTTTATCAGGTATATTCCAGTTCTTATGGCTCAGGCCAGAATCTATTGGAACTTGGAAAACTACCAAATGGTTGAGAAGATCTTCCGCAAGTCAGTGGAGTTCTGCAATGAGCATGATGTTTGGAAATTGAATGTTGCCCATGTTCTCTTTATGCAAGAGAATAAATATAAAGAGGCAATAGGCTTCTATGAACCGATTGTGAAAAAGCATTATGACAACGTAAGACACCAACATTTGCATGCAATTTTACTCTAAGACCATAGTATGCTTTACGTAATTCTGTCTCCCTGATGATTTTGTTTGACACTTGTTATTTACAATCTAGTGGCAACAAACTACTATAAATGAAAGCTTGATTGTTTAGATAATGAGTAATAACTATACACTCAATCAGCATTTAAAATGATTATTCATTGCCAGTCATTTGTGGGATACTGTAAATCTATATACCGATATGTACTTTCAACTAGGTGGCCAAACTTGCGCTCATAACCTGAGCTTTTTTGCTATTTTAGAGCCACGCACAGAATTCTTTAATTTATGTTTAATTTGAAAATAATAGCTTAGAAAAGGTGAGGATGAGACTTCAGTTATGAAACTCAACAATCGATAGCTGCTTTTTTTCTGTAAAATATTTTGGAAATATTCTTCTTGTATCTGAGCCCTAAATTTAATCAATTCTATATTGAAGCTATGACAAATATTTTCTCAGTGAACACCAACCTAAGAACTTAAATTGAAAACTGAATATCACTGAAATATTTTAATTTGGCAATTTTTCTGTGTCCATTAAATTAGAATAACATTAAATTAGTATAATACATGTGCCAGTTGTACAGGGCATGTAATACACACATTATATGCATGAATTGGCAAATATGGTATCTCCCTCTAACTGTTTGCCTGAGTCACTTAGTTCATAGGCAAATAGGACTGCCCACTTCAAGTAGTAGGTTTATTTTAAACAGAATATATGACACCCTGTAAAATTGGAGAGACTGATAGATTTCTCAAATCTCCAAAAGTTCATTGAGCCTTCCCAACTTCACAGATTTCCAGATTCGTGAGAACAAATGCAATATGTCAAGAACTGTATAGGGTTATGGGAATAAAGCTTGCGTGGGATTGTGGTCAGTACGGTCTGGATGGGCTGAATGGCCTCCTGTACTGTAGGGATTCTATGAATTTATACAGAATTAGCCCATTTAAGGAATAATTAAATAATACGCAATCCTGTTTAGCAGTTTACGACACGAGAAGATGTTGGCTGATAGGATTAAGGAGAATCCTAAAGCTTTCTTTCGATATGTTAAGAATAGAAGATTGGTTAGGGCAAGATTAGGGCCAGTCATAGACAGCAGTGGGAAGTTGTGCGTGGAGCCTGAAGAGATTGGTGAGGCACTGAATAAATATTTCTCTTCGGTATTCACGCAGAGTGCTGGAAATGTAGCTATGGAGAACACTGAGGTACAGGGTTGCAAATTGGGAAGTATTGTAGTAGATAGGGAGGATGTGCTAGAAATTCTCGAGGGTTTGAAGTTGGATAAGTCCCCTGGGCCGGACGGGATTTACCCTAGGATTCTCTGGGAGGCAAGAGAGGAGATTGCAGAGCCTCTGGCTCTGATCTTCAGGTCCTCGTTGGTTACGGGTGTGGTTCCGGAGGACTGGAGGATAGCGAATGTGGTCCCATTGTTTAAGAAGGGGAAGAGAGACCTTCCAGGGAATTATAGGCCAGTGAGTCTTACTTCTGTTGTGGGCAAGGTATTGGAGAGAATTATTAGGGATAGGATTTATAGTTATTTAGAGAGAAATGAATTGATTGGGGATAGTCAGCATGGTTTCGTGAAGGGTAGGTCATGCCTTACTAACCTCATTGAGTTTTTTGAGAAAGTGACCAAAGAGGTGGATGGGGGTAAGGCGGTTGATGTAGTATATATGGACTTTAGTAAGGCGTTTGATAAGGTGGCCCATGGAAGACTTCTGCAGAAAATGCAGATGTATGGGATAGAGGGTGATTTAGCTAATTGGGTTAGGAATTGGCTGGCAGATAGAAGACAGAGGGTGGTGGTTGATGGGAGATATTCATCGTGGAGTTCGGTGACAAGTGGTGTGCCTCAGGGGTCTGTTTTGGGGCCCCTGCTGTTTGTAATTTTTATAAATGATCTGGATGAGGGTATTGAAGGATGGATTAGTAAATTTGCAGATGACACTAAAGTCGGTGGAGTGGTAGATAGTGAAGAGGGGTGTTATAGTTTACAGAGTGACTTGGACAAGTTGCAGAGCTGGGCCGAGAGGTGGCAAATGGAGTTTAATGTGGAAAAGTGTGAGGTAATGCACTTTGGCAGGAACAATAAATGTGTAGAGTATAGGGCTAATGGTAGGGCTCTTAATAGTGTTGAGGAACAGAAGGATCTTGGTGTATGTGTCAATAGATCCCTGAAAGTAGGCAGTCAAGTGGATAAAGTTGTTAAGAAGGCATATGGAGTCTTAGCTTTTATTGGTAGGGGGATTGAATTTAGGAGCCGCAGCATCATGTTGCAACTGTACAAAACTCTAGTGCGGCCGCACTTGGAGTATTGTGTGCAGTTCTGGTCCCCACATTATATGAAAGATGTGGAGGCATTGGAGAGGGTACAGAGGAGGTTTACCAGGATGTTGCCTGGTATGGAGGGCAGGTCCTATGAAGAGAGGTTGAAGGATTTGAGGTTGTTTTCGTTAGAAAGGAGGCGGCTAAGAGGGGATCTTATTGAAGCATATAAGATGATTAGAGGTTTAGATAGGGTGGACAGTGATAGCCTTTTCCTAGGATGGAGAAAGCTAGCACGAGGGGACACAGCTTTAAATTAAGGGGTATGAGTTATAGGACGGATATCAGAGGTAGGTTCTTTACTCAAAGAGTGATTAGGGAGTGGAATGCCCTGCCTGCAGCTGTTGTAGATGCGCCAAGTTGGTGGCGTTTAAGAGGTTAATTGATAAGTATATGGAAGAGAAGGGAATGGTTTAGTTTGGAGGGGCATTGCTTTTTATTTTGGTCGGCACAACATCGAAGGCCGAAGGGCCTGTTCTGTGCTGTAATGTTCTATGTTCTTTGTTCTAATTTGGATTTTAAAAATTCTGAATTGCATTTTAAGAAATAGTACTTTTCCATAGATGTTTTAAATTCCATCGGTCAGAAAATTGATTTAATAAATAAAAATATTTTAAGATGTATGTTTTTAAACAACAAGCAAATTATTCCCACAGAAAAAGGTAGGTTAGATTCATTCTCTCTGTCTCGTGGTGGATTATTTTAATTAAAATGTTGTGCAATTTTTAACTGCCTCAATATCATTCATGCAGTATGAAGCTGTGTTGCCTGCTTCCAATTATTCCCTTTTCATTTAGATATTCAGGAATTTATTTTTAACTAAAGGCACCACATTTCTCCTGACAACAAGTGTTGAACAATCATATCTGTAATTACCTGGGCATGGTTGGTTTTGGGTCCTTTTTTTGAAAACAGATGTCATGCTAACTGCTTTTTAGTTTTGCAGTATACAAGGACTGTCTGTAGAACCGTGAAATATCATCTTTAGGGTCTCTCCTATTTCACCTTCACCTCCATTCCTCCCTCACTTCTCAGCATCCACAGATTTTGGGCATCAAACTGTAGAAAGGATGTGACTTACAGAGAGGGCAAAAGACCTTTACTACAGTGGTACCAAGGATGAGGGACATGTGTTAGGTGAAAAAGTTAGAGAAACTAAGAAAGTTGATTTTGTAGCAGAGAAGTTCATTGTCAATAGAAGTGTTCAAAATCAGGAAGGATTTTGATGCAAAACAGAGAGGGAAGCTGTCGCCACTGGCTGGAGGGTAGGTAACACAAATTCACAGGAATTAGTAAAAGATCCAGAGTCACAGAGGTTTTTCCTTTATGCAGAATAACTCTGAAATGCACTACCTGAGAGGTAGGCAGGTTCACTGGTAACTTGCAAAAGAAACTAGAATTGGAACGGATACCATTAGGAAATTAGAGGGAATAACAGAAAGAATAACTCTTTCAATGCGCCAGCACTGATTTGATGGACTTGGTTGTGTCCTGTGCAGTAAGGTTTTGTGATTTTATGTATGGTGCTCAGTTTCCGACACATTGCCCTCCTTCAACTTGTTTAATTTTACTAATCCATTGATAGCCATTGATTTATACGGCTAATGGTAGGATTCTTAATAGTGTTGATGAACAGAGGGATCTTGGTGTATATGTGCATAGATCCCTGAAAGTAGGCAGTCAAGTCGATAAGGTTGTTAAGAAGGCATATGGAGTCTTAGCTTTTATTGGTAGGGGATTGAATTTCGGAGCCGCAACGTCATGTTGCAACTGTACAAAACTCTAGTGCGGCCGCACTTGGAGTATTGTGTGCAGTTCTGGTCCCGGCATTATAAGAAAGATGTGGAGGCATTGGAGAGGGTACAGAGGAGGTTTACCAGGATGTTGCCTGGTATGGAGGGCAGGTCTCATGAGGAGAGGATGAGGGATTTGAGGTTGTTTTCGTTAGAAAGAAGGCGGCTAAGAGGAGACCTTATTGAAACATATAAGATGATTAGAGTTTTAGATAGGGTGGACAGTGATAGCCTTTTTCCTAGGATGGAGAAAGCTAGCACGAGGGGACATAGCTTTAAATTAAGGGGTGGTAGTTATAGGACGGATGTCAGAGGTAGGTTCTTTACCAGAGGGTGGTTAGGGTATGGAATGCCCTGCCTGCGGCAGTTGTAGATGCGCCAAGTTTGGTGGCGTTTAAGAGGTTAGTTGATAAGTATATGGAAGAGAAGGGAATGGTTTAGTTTGGAGGGTCATTGCTTTTTTTTTCATAATTGGTCGGCGCAACATCAAGGCCGAAGGGCCTGTTCTGCGCTGTAATGTTCTATGTTCTATCTCACATCTTTTAAATAACTACAGATTTATCTCTTCCCCCATTCTTCTGTTTTGTAAACAGAAACAAAAGAAATGTTGTTGCTAATATTAATTTATCCTCTATTAACTCACTGTCATCTCTTAAATCTCACATCACATTGGACAATTCTCTTTTTACTAATATGTTTGGAAAATACTTTATTGTTCTTTTTAAATTCTCTTTATATTCCCTCATTATTTTCTTATCCCTTTTTTAATCTTCCCTTATTTCCTTGTATGTTTTCCTAAATTTTATATAATCGTACACCAATTGTAATGATATTGTGCTTTTAAGAAATATCATGTTTCATGATGTATGTTTAAAATTCAGCTGTTTTGCACGGTGCTAGTTTGTCTGGGCATCAGGCAGCTTCCATGCTGAGAATGCAGACTAATGACTGATTTTAGCTGGGATGTGTTTGTTTCAATCAGATGTCATGCATTTTTGTTCATTTGGTATTTCCCCTGGAGTTTCAGAATAGGGTTGTGATTAAATTGAGTGACAAATAGTCACATGCTTAAGGGGAGGAGTTAAGCTTACAGGGGAAAGCAGGCAGTTACTGCCGGGTTCTGAAATAAGCAATGATGTCTCTGCCTCTCTCTTTCTTGAGGTTCCTGTTTGGAACCTGCTGTGAGAAATAGGTCTCTTTTTCTTTTCCTTTCCTCTCTTTTTCCTTTTCCTTGCCACTGGCTCTAATTCAAGCTATTTCATTTGTAATTGAATTCCAGCCAATTCCAAGACTGACTGTGTGTTCTGGCGATTTGAAATGCCGAGCTATCACTGGAATTATCTTCACCTTCCTAGCTGGCCCCTCCCAGTAAAGTCAACTTCAGCTGGGTTCACCAAATTCAAAAGTTTTGATTTAACCATCTTTCTAAACTACTCCGAATGACCTCTTCCACACCCAGGAAAACTTTAGCCGCTGACAGACACTTTTTCATAAGGCACCCCCTATTTAAACTAAATCCAACACCTAAAAAGAAAACGCCAGTACTTAACACCTATTGTCTTTTGAGTTCAATAAACCAAACAAGGAATTAGAGATTTTAATACCATAGGAGTTCTAATTTTTATGATATCGGAGCAGAAACTTCAAAATATGAAGCCCAACTAGACCTCAACAGTTCTTCTAGTTTGTCATTAGTGTGAGGATAAGGTGTTTGACTCAAGGTGTGGCTCTATTGACACACTAGTAAGCTTTTATCGAAACAAACTTTATTTAACAATACAGTTTAATTAGCATGAATTAATTAGCTTCACTTTTACAATTGAAATACTTGAACATGACAAGATATAATTCTTAATTGCTAATTTATTGCTATTAGTTCCAATTCCTCATATAAACTTAAACTGCTCTTTAAAATCAGTGAGTGAAATACATGTGTACTTTGGCTACGAGTCCTCAAGTCTTCAGAACACCTCTGGACAGACAGACAGAGAGAGACCTCACCCACGGGAAGAAAACAAAATACTTTAATTCAGTTTAGCACAAATACATACCCAGCTAAAGTCATCATCCTGCGGTCTCAGCATGTGAGCTGCCTGTTCCCCCGACAAATTCATACCAAGTGAAACAAAGTGAATTTTAAACGTACCTCTTGTAAGAAAGATGAGACAAATACATTTCTTAAAGAGGTAATATAATCACACCAATCCTAGTTTGTTTTAACTATATTTTATATCTAATGCCCTGAGGCACAAGACAGTTATTTTTCAGTAATATGTATCTATTCTGCAGCCTTGCAATTTACTTTTTAAAAGGTGTGCAATTGTTGACGTTCAATTCTGTGTGCCAATTTCTTCTTCTACTTCTTAGCTGGGTCTCTCTTTTTCCTAACATCTGTCCTATTCCAATCTAGCATTCTTGCCTTTTGTACTAATTGGTTTTCTTTCTATTTATTATTGGTCTGTCTTGATGGAGCAGAGGAAATTTAGAAGAAATATCATAGGGCTGTATAAGATTATGACAGTTATAGCTAAGGTAGAGAACGTCTGTTCTCTATTAGCTGACTGTGTAAGGACCAGTGAACACAGACTGTAAGATTTGGGTGATAGATGTGGGGGATAGATGTTTTATACAGCTGGAGTGTTGGAAACAGACAGTGACTGGTTTTGAAATAAAATTGGATGGTCATTTAAGGGAAACAAAATTTTAGGGCTAAAAGGATAGAACAGGGAAATGGGACTGATTGGATTGCTGTATGGAAGGCCAGCAGGGACTCAATGGCCAGACTGAATGGCCTTTTCTGTGCCTTAGTGACTCTATGATTTGCACATCTTTCCACCAACGATGTAATAGCTGATCAGAAATGGCAAGCTTGGAGGCCGTGTGTACCAGCTACCACACATTGGCAGCTGAGTCCATTAACACCCAGAGATTTCCTGCAACATGTGTGTATATATATATATATATATATATATATATCACCCAACATGACATTCTTATAGTAGCTTTGCAAATCTGTTAACTCATACACTAGATTCATCAGAAAATGTTTGTTCGTTATTATAGTAAAGGAAGATTGGAGGTAAAGTTATTGAAAGAATTACTTAAGAAGATAAAATTATTGTGATATATTGTTCCAAAAATCAATTATAAATGTTTCTTTAAATTGTAAAACTAATTAATTTTTGTCAAATATAATTTCTAACTGTTACATTTAAGGGAGATTGTTCTTAAAATATTGCATCTATATTCCATCAGGATTTGTACTTGAACATGGCAAAATTGCAGGTAATCTAGAGTCGATTCTAATTACAGAATTTAATTTGAAATTAAAATGTTATTAAGCAACAGCTACATTGGGCTGATGGTAAATGTAGTTCTCTGAGTTGCCATTAATGTTAACACATGAAGAGAATATTGGATTGATCTATGCTCAGGTAAGCAAGGCATCTTGGAGTCTTTTACTTCTGTCTTCTGGGTCAATGTAGCATCACTTCTCATCTTTATTAGCTCTGTTTGGGACATTATCTTTCCTCTGAACTTTACTGTAGTTGAGGCAGGGTAACATCCAAGGATGCCCCTCAAGGTACAGCCCTCTCAGTAAAGACATGACAATAGATAAGATATTTTAAAATTAATAATCTGCTTTAATGGGGAGTGATCTAAAGGGAGTGAGATACGGACTGGAATTCGTCGGCGGGATTCTCCAGTCCTGCTAGCAGTGTACCACGTCCCTGGGTTTCTCTTTGACGTGGGTTGATGTCAGTCGGAATTACCATTGGCAATGACAGGACCAGAGAATCCCGCCACTGACAAACAACGCCCCACCTCCTGCCCCAGGAAAACCTCTGGTGGGGGAGGGGGCTGGAGAATCTCACCTGTGTTGCTTAATGTAATCGTTATGCTCCTTGTTGTAATTTGAAATTGCAATATCACATCTTGAGACTCCTGGATTGAATTTATCAAATGTATTTTTATTATAAAACAGCTTACTATATTTCTGTACAATTATCTTTTCCCTTTAATGGGATTGTTTTGAAGTTGGCATGAAGACCTATTTTGGTCATTGCTGGGGGCCAGTGATAATGGAGACTCAGATGTAAAAGTTTAAATTATGAAATCAGTGCGTTGGGTGAATGGAATAGTCTCAAACACTGAAATAACAATAAGGGGCAGTACAATCTGAATTGCCTTTTTGATGTAGGTGTAACCTGTAAGAATCGATAATACTTTGAATTACGGTTTTAAGCTAAATTATAGGCCGGTGAGTTTGACGTCAGTGGTAGGGAAGCTGTTGGAGGGGATTCTTAGAGATAGGATGTATAGGCACTTAGAGCGTTGCAATCTGATTAGGGATACGCAGCATGGATTTGTTAAGGGGAGGTCATGCCTTACAAATCTGGTAGAATTTTTTGAGGAGGTGACGAAAATGGTGGGTGAAGGGCGAGTCGTTGATGTTGTCTGTATGGATTTTACTAAGGCGTTTGACAAAGTCCCTCGTGGGAGGTTAGTCGAGAAGGTCAAGGCAAATGGGATACAAGGACAGGTAGCTAGATGGATAAGCAACTGGCTTGGTAATAGGAGACAGAGAGTAATAGTGGAAGGGTGTTTCTCTAGCTGGAGGTCAGTCACTAGTGGTGTGCCGCAGAGCTCGGTACTGGGACCTCTTCTATTTGTAATATGTATAAATGACTTGGAAGAGGGAGTAAGTGGAGTGATCAGCAAGTTTGCAGACGATACAAAGATGGCTGGACTTGCGGATAGTGAGGAGCATTGTCAGGCGATGCAGCAGGACATAGATAGGCTGGTAGCTTGGACAGATAGATGGCAGATGGAATTCAATCCTGATAAATGTGAGGTGATGCATTTCGGGAGAAAAAATGTAGAGGGGAGGTATATGATAAAGGGTAGACCTATTAAGAGTATAGAAACGCAGAGGGACCTGGGGGTGCAGGTGAACAAGTCTCTGAAGGTGACAGAGCAAGTGGAGAAGGTTGTGAAGAAAGCATATAGTATGCTAGCCTTTATAGGAAGGGGTATAGAGTACAAGAGCTGGCCTTTAATGTTGCCGTTGTATAAAACGCTGGTTAGACCTCATTTGGAATACTGTGTCCAGTTCTGGTCGCCTTACTACCGGAAGGACGTGGAGACTCTGGAGAGAGTGCAGAGCAGGTTTACCAGGATGCTGCCTGGTATGGAAGGTCTGAGTTACGAGGGAAGATTAGGCAAATTGGGATTGTTTTCCTTCGAAAGACGTAGACTTAGAGGAGATCTGATAGAGGTGTACAAGATTTTGAAGGGGATAGATAGAGTAAACAGGGCTAAGCTTTTTCCTAGGATGGACTCAAATAGCACGAGGGGTCACGGGCTTAGGTGAGGGGGGTAAGGTATAATTTGGATGCTAGAGGGAGTTTTTTCACACAGAGGGTGGTGGGGGTATGGAATGCACTGCCAAGTAAGGTGGTGGAGGCAGGCACTCTGGAGTTATTTAAGAAATACTTAGATGGGCACATGAACAGAATGGGAATGGAGGGGTATAGAAAACTGATTTAAAATAGGGATCATGAGCCTTGGGAGTCCCTGGGATGTGTGTAAATAGCTGATGATATTGATGTACTTGTTTTTATCCTGCAGGTGCTTTGGTCCACCTTGTTGTCTAACGAGGGGCATACACGCGATGGGTCGTGAGAGGACTGCTCTTAGATTTTTTTCGAGAGGATCCTAGTGCTTCATGTCGTTAGTGTACGCTTGACATGGACCATTTGATGGGCAACACGACAGCTCAGTGACTACCGCTGTGCTGTGCAGATACATGGATTTGGGCCTGTGTCTGTGGGAGTTTGCACATTCTCCCCATGCTTGCGTGGGTTTTCTCTGGGAGCTCCGGTTTCCTCCCACATCCCAAAGATGTGCTCTTAGGCTAATTGGCAAAACAAATTCTCCCTAAATTGTCTCAAATTTAGTTTTTAATCCATAGATCTATAAACATGGACAGGGATCGAGTGTAGAAGTGGGAACATCGAGGTGGCGGCGCGGATTTGTTGGGCTGAAGGGCCTGTTTCCCGTGCAGTTTTGTTCTTTGTTCTTTATTCCCTTGTGACATGTTTAGCATGAGCAGAATTGAAGATGTGGAACAACTGAGAAATGACATAGTGCTACGTAGATTGTATAGAAATGTTGTTCCAATAGATATTGTTGCAATATACAAGCCGTACTGAGCAAGTAAGACAGAGGTCACAAGTTAAAACTTCATGTTGACCTCATGTTAGGAACTTCTGGGAAGTTAATCGAATTTAAAGTCTGGAGATGTTTTTGAAATTGTTTGTTCAAAGTCGGAATTGTCCTTTAAAGTGTCATTAACACGGGGAGAAATTCAGCTTGTGATCTTTTGATTAGGGCCAAATAAACACGGGTAGAAATTGAAAATTGTTGATGCATGAGGACACCACTCACCTGAAAGAGATATGAGGCTATTTAGTATGCAGATCCCTACATTGGTTCTAGGGTGTCCAAAGCAAAATACATATACAAACAAGTAGAAATTTGTGATAATCCCCATGAGGTCCAAAGATGTGCGGGTTAGGTTGATTGGCAAGTTAAGAAATTGTCCATTAGGATGTGTAGGTTAGAGGGATTAGTGGATATAATATGTAGAGATAGGGGGTAGGAGCTGGGTGGGATTGTGTTCAGTGCAGACTCGATGGGCTGCGTTATCATGTATCGTGGGCCTAGCTATTAGGTGTTTATGAATATGACTTGGAACATGTTCCAGGGAAACATACAGCGGACATGGTTACCTTGAGCCACGTGCTACTTTCCCCTCTGAAGATTAACAAAGTTGTCATGACTCTAAACTTCATGGATACTCTGCCAGTGTCAGCCCAGCAGATCCAGTCTTGGACCCAAATGGACCCTATGTTGGCGAAACTACATTACATTGTCCTAAGTGATGGACCACAAGGGCATCCTATGGAAGATTTACAACCCTAACTCTAAATATCACGATTGAGTATAGAAGATGGCATCATCTTGTGGGGAGCCTAGATGGTTGTCTTTCTGCTTAAGCCAGCGACCTATACTTCAAAAATTGTAGCGTAGTTACCCAGGAATTTCGAAGATGAAAATGCCTGCATGGAGCCGTGCCTGGTAACCTGGCATAGACATTGATATCTAAACCTGGTCACGTGGTGTAAAACTTGTTAGGAAAACCAGAACCACCTTCTAGCTCCCTCTATTCATAGAACATAGAACATTACAGCACAGAACAGGCCCTTCGGCCTTTGATGTTGCGCCGACCAATATAAAAAGCAATGCCCCTCCATACTAAACCATTCTCTTCTCTTCCATATACTTATCAACTAACCTCTTAAACGCCACCAAACTTGGCGCATCTACAACCGCTGCAGGCAGGGCATTCCACTCCCGAACCACCCTTTTGGTAAAGAACCTGCCTCTGATATCCGTCCTATAACTATCACCCCTTAATTTAAAGCTGTGTCCCCTCGTGCTAGCTTTTTCCATCCTAGGAAAAAGGCTATCACTGTCCACCCTATCTAAACCTCTAATCATCTTATATGTTTCGATCAGGTACCCTCTTAGCCTCCTCCTTTCTAACGAAAACAACCTCAAATCCCTCAGCCTCTCTTCATAAGACCTGCCTCCATACCAGGCAACATCCTGGTAAACCTCCTCTGTACCCTCTCCAATGCCTCCACATCTTTCTTATAATGTGGGGACCAGAACTGCACACAGTACTCCAAGTGCGGCCGCACTAGAGTTTTGTACAGTTGCAACATGACCGGCTTCCCTTGGAATAGCCGGGGAGACCCCGAGTGCAAATATGTGCAGACTTTGCAAGTCCGTTAATGGACTGTGTATTCTTAATTCTCATTGATACCCATTCAGAATGGATTGACGTGTACCTTACAATACCATAGGGAAATTCCATCAGTCTTTTAGTATACATGATATTCCGGGGTTCTCATGACAAACAACAGGGAACACATTTTCTTTGTAACTATAGCACAATGCTGAATATGTCCCAGCGGACCGATTCTTTCAGACTAGGCTTAGCCTAATTTTCCCAAATTCAGAGTTAAAACAAGAAGCCCAGAAAAGGAGCAATGATGATCAGAGACCAGATAGAGACTTTAAATCAGGAGATACTGACCACGTGAGGAATGCCGGCCATGCCTCTCTGGATTTCGGGTGTTATTCACGAGAAAACAAGGTGGTCCTTTCAGAAAACCAGGGAGAACTTGAAAAAGCACATAGATCACCTCCATCACATGGAGCCCTCGGCAGAGGCAACTGTTTTTATGTATGTGCCACTGGCCTGTGAATAGGAAGCTCCACCAGTCACCTGGACAATGAAGATTCTGGCTCGGACATGGAGACCTTGTTTGCTTACATCCGCTGCTTTTGTGAACTGCAGCTGCTGTTTGCTGTTAGGAGGTACATTAAGGAGCCTTTTAAGAGTTGCTGAGTGAGGGGAAAGGACAGCACTACAGCCTGGAGCTTGAAGCTTTGTTCTCCCAACTTGGGGCACCCCGCACAACTCAGTGTTCGATCCCTCATCTTACCTCCTGCTCTTTCCACTCTCCCTCCCTGTTTCCAGACACATGACATCTAGGGATGAGTGCCTACTCTTCACCTGCACTTCACATGTTACAATGCACAAAGTCGGAAATCTTTCGGGGTGTGTATAGTGCCAGCACACAAGCAACAAATGCTGGCCTAGCCACTTGTGCCTACCTTAATTTCACTGATCTGTTTTCACCATCACCACCCTAACCCTCCCCATCCCAGGACACCGGTGTCTTCCCACTTCATTCCTGTATGGACCTGACCCCACTCTCTCTCCTATCCTGGATCCCTCTTCTGTGCCTCTGCCCCCAAACTTACTCATGTCCTCACCATGGACTCACTCTTGCTGCTCCTGAATTTCCACATAAACTGCCAGTTTTCCTGTTTCCCTTGCTTGTGTCGCAGAGTTCAACAGCAAAACTGCTGACCTTTGGTACAACTGCACAAAGTAAACTTCTGCACATTAAATGAGTGTGAATTGGGTGCCACGAGATTCTTGTCCACTCCGAACTTTATCATGAAGGTAGGACTAATTACAAATGATAATAATGAATATTCATGTCATACAAATGTATCACTAATAGGGACCCATCATCGGATAGTGTAGTCTCAATTGGAACTCGTTATTGAGAAAGCAAAATTTTACCTCTTGTCTAATTAAGTTTGCTATTTTTGTGTTCTTGCGGTCTCCATGAAATCTTCCTTATCCTGGTTGTATTTAGCCTGGAACAGTCTAATCAACACGTCTGAAAGGCAGCTCCTCAGAATATTTTACAGTTGTGGAACCAGAGTGCAGTATTCTTCCTGACTGCTTAAAATAATACCGTTACGTGGCAAATTCCTCTTCCATGGAGTGGACTCCTGCATGTAATGGCAACAAAACAATTGTATCTTATGGGAGATTCAGCTGTTGAATAGATCAGCTAAGCATTCTTCATCTGAATCAGTCTTACGACTGCAGATAAATGTTTTGTGACCTGTGGAGTAAACGAAAACCCCACAAGAGGACAAAATCACTAACAGTTTTCAGACCCATTTTGAAAGGTGATACTGACTTTGTTGAAAGTTTCATTGTATTTGAGACAGAAGTGAAAGGAAAACAATGCTGACTAATGATTAAAGTATCAGTTTACAGTAATAATCAAATGGAAATCTCCTGCTGTTAGTTTTGTTAATTCTGTTGTTTTTAAAGGACAATGGAATGTTCCCCCATGCAGAAGTTATTGTCAATGGTTGTAATGCATTGAATGCAATTTAAAAGCAAACTCATTCCAGTTCAGCTGCTGGAAGTGTGATATTATGGCTAGAATTTCCAGGCCGTTCTCACCAGCGGGATTCTCCAGTCCTGCCAACAGAGAACCGCTGCTGCAGGAAGGGAGCGGTGCATGGAAGAGGAAGCCCTGTTGATCTTCTGATCCCACCACCAAACAATGGCAAGTCACCTCTACTTCTGCAAAATACTGTAAAGGCATGTGGAAATTCTACCCATAGCTGGTGTTCATTTAGATTATGTCCCCAGTGATATACTTAAGTTCTTAAGTTTGTTACCCTAAAATCAGCTGCTTATTCTAACTGAGACTTGGTGATTTGTTTGTTTAGTTTATTGTATTGGTGTCACAAGTAGGCTTACATGAACACTGCAATGAAGTTGCTGTGAAAAATCCCTTAGTCACCTGTCTGTGTACACAGAGGGAGAATTATGTACTTAACCAGCATGTCTTTCAGACTGTGGGAGGAAATCAGAGCACCAGGTGGAAACCCATGCAGACCAAGGGAGAACGTTGAACCCAGGTCCCTAGTTCTGTGAGGCAGCAATGCTAACCACTGTGCCAACATGAGTTGGAGCCTCCTCTTTGCTCGGAATATGCTGATATACTTGTACACATTTAAATTTGATGATACTACTTTAAAATGTTTCAGTGGGTGGCATAGTGCTCAGTATTGCTGCCTCACAGTGCCAAGGACCTGGATTCAAATCCAGCATCAGATGGCTTTGTGTGGAGTTTGCATATTCTCCCCATGACTGCATGGGTTTTCTCTGGATGCTCCGCTTCCTCCCACAGTCCAAAAATGTTCTGGTTAGGTGGATTTGCCATGATAAGTACATGGGGTTACGGAATAGACACAGTAAGAAGTCTCACAGCACTAGGTTAAAGTCCAACCAGTATGTGGAACCTTCCACACACTGTTTCCGAAAGCTTGTGGGATTACTATCAAATAAACGTGTTGGACTTTAACCTGATGTTGTGAAACTTCTTACTGTGTTTACCCCAGTCCAAAGCAGGCACCTCTACATCATGGTTCAGGGAGTAGAGCCAGATTAAGATGTTCTGTCAGAGAGTTAGTGCAGACTCAATGGACCAAATGGTCTCCTTTTGCACTGTAGTGATTGTCAGTGCTGTTGAACATGTGTACATTGTCACTTTGCTTGCTTTGACTTTGAGATCCACTTGATATGTATAATTGTATACCTTTTATATTTTTAATATAGTGTTACTTTTATGTCAAAGTGCTCACACTGTTTTTTTTTAACTTTGTTTCCAGATCCTGAATGTGAGTGCCATTGTCCTCGCAAATCTCTGCGTTTCCTATATTATGACCAGTCAAAATGAAGAGGTAGGTTAAATATTCATTAATGAGTGACCTGGAAACAATACAATAGTTTTTTATTTTTAATGGATGTACCTTAGCTCCAATCATTTTGTTTATATGTGACTTTTGCTCACCTTGCCTCAAAGGCAGCATGCCATTTGCAATGTCGTTTGTTTTGATTTTAATATACATTATGAATTTATTTTCACACTCAATTTTTGTAATTTTTACTATCTCTCTTGTCACCTTTCTTTGTATCTTTCCCGTTTGTTAGGATATATGCTTTCTTGCTTTTTTTTTTTAACTTTTTTTTTAACTTTTCAGTCATCTTCACTATTTTTTGGCCAGTTTCTTGCTACTTCAGGGCAGAAACTGCTTCCTTTCTTTAAACACTTTTCATTGATCTTCTGTGTTCTATCCACTAACATAAATGTCCAACTTATTTCCAATAGTTTGTGTCACATCCCATTGAAGTCAGCTTACCAAGGAGCTGTTTTGTGTTTTTTTTTCTTTCAAACACTTTGTTGAACTCAACCGTATTAGAACATAGAGCATTACAGCACAAACAAGCCCTTCGGCCCACAAGTGCCGAACACATCAAAAACCTACCCAGCCATAGACCTATCTATAACCCCCAATCCCATTGGATCCCATATACTCATCCAGAAGTCTTTTAAAAGACCCCAGCGAGTTCGCCTCGACCACCACCGACGGCAGCCGATTCCATTCACTCACCACCCTCTGAGTGAAAAACTTTCCCCTAGCATCTCCTCTGTACTTGCTTCCCTGCACCTTAAATCTGTGCCCTCTCGTCGCGACCATTTCAGCCCTGGGAAATAGTCTCTGAGAGTCCACCCTATCTATTCCTCTCAACATCTTGTAAACCTCTATCAGGTCGCCTCTCAACCTTCGTCTCTCCAGGGAGAACAGTCCCAGCTCCCTCAACCTGTCTTCATAAGGCATGCCTCCCAATCCAGGCAACATCCTTGTAAATCTCCTCTGCACCCTTTCAATAGCTTCCACGTCCTTCCTATAGTGAGGCGACCAGAACTGCGCACAGTACTCCAAGTGTGGTCTGACAAGGGTCCTATAAAGCTGCAGCATTACCTCCTGACTCCTGAACTCAATCCCTCGATGAATGAAGGCCAGTACACCGTAAGCTTTCTTAACCACATCCTCCACCTGGGAGGCCGATTTGAGAGTCTTATGGACCCGGACCCCAAGATCCCTCTGCTCTTCCACACAGCTAAGACTCCTACCTTTGATAGTGTACTCATTCATCCCGTTGGATCTGCCAAAATGGACCACAACACATTTATCCGCGTTGAAGTCCATCTGCCACTTCTCCGCCCAGTCTTGCATCCTGTCGATGTCATGCTGCAACTTCTGACATCCCTCCAGACCATCCACAACACCACCGACCTTTGTGTCATCGGCGAAAATTATTATGATTTGTAATTAAATAAAACAAAAAAGAAACATATAAACTAAATTTATAAATCAACACACACCATGATGCAAACTAACTAACTAACTGGGACAGCACAGTGGTTAGCACTGCAGTCTTACAGTATCAGGGACCTGGGTTCAATTCCCTGCTTGGGTCACTGTCTGTGTGGAGTTTGTGCATTCCCCCCATGTCTGCGTGGTTTTCCTCTGGTGGTCTGGTTTCCTCCCATGTTCTGAAAGATGCGCTGGTTAGATGCATTAGCCATGCTAAATTCTCCAACAGTGTACCTGAACAGACACCGAAGTATGGCAACTAGGGGGTTTTCACAATAACTTCATTGCGGTATTAATGTAAGCCTACTTGTGACACAAATAAATTTTAAAATTTTAAACTTTAAACCTCAGTTATACACTCGAAGGGTCATCCAGACTCAGAATGTTAACTCTGTTCTCTCTCCACAGAGGCTGTCAGACCTGCTGAAATTTTCCAGCATTATTCATACTTGTGTATTTCCTCAGTGCCTTTCCTGATGCTGCTCACAGTGTTACCCCAGTGACTGGTGCAAAGCTTTCAGTGGGTGATCTTAAGCATCTCTAGGCATCAGAGGTCCAATTTTGATTTGCCCTGTTTCATCCTAGGCAGTGCTAGTCTGTTTGGCTGACAGGCAATGGCAAGTAGACTGGTATTTTGACAGCGATGGGAGGTCAAAACTTTTCATCCTGAGAGAGGACAATAGGTTCACACTCCACAAGTCTACTGACCAGAAAGGAGAAATAGGTGAAGGGGTGACTTTGTTCGTTAATTATGGTATTACCACAATGCTAATCAAAGTTCAGGAAACTAGGATATGGATGTGGTTAGAGATGAGGAATAGTAAAAACTAGAAGTCACTTGTGGGAGTCATGTACAGGACCTATAATAGTAAACACATAGTAAGATAGAGCATAATGGAAAACTTAGTTAGAATTTGTCGGAAAGGCAAGCCAATAATCTTGAGAGATGTTACTCTACATATAGATTGGAAATGTCAGATGGGCACAAATAGCCATGGTGAAGAGTCCATAGAATGCTTCCTGGATAGTTTCTTAGAACAACACATTCTGGAGCCAACCAAAAAACAAGCTATAGTAGACTTGGTCTGTGCAATGAGATGGGATGTATTAACAATCTCATAGTGAAGGTACCCAAGGCAACTGCGATCATAATATGATTGAATTTTACATTCAATTTGAGGGAGAGAGGAGTGGGTCTGAGACTATATTTTAAAATTTAAATAAGGGCAATTCTGAGGACATAAAAGCAAAGCTGGCTGAAGTGAATTGACAAAGTAGGTTAAGGGAAAGAGATGTGATAGCAAACATTTTAAGGAGATAATGCAGAGTACATAGAATGGCTACGTTCCAATGAGTAAGAAAAGGTCATGTATGGTTAATTAGGAATGTTATTATAGCATCAAACTTAAAGAAAAATTTCCATGTAATTGTGGAAAGGTAGGTGGAAAGTCTAAACATTAGACAATAAAAGGGACAGCAAAGTATGATTACACAATTAATAGAGAGGGAAATATTAGAGTACGAGAGAAAGCTATCCAGGAGTCTAAAAGCAGATAGTACAAATTTCTTAAAACATTTTTAAAAAAGTTAACAAAGTGAGCATGGAGAATTAATTCTGGAAAACAAGGGAATGACAGATGAATTGAACAGACATTTTGCATCAGTCTTCACTATAGATGGACAAGTAACATCACAGAAGCAGCTACAACCCAGGAAATGGAAGGGAGGGAGGAACTCAGGAAAATTACAGTCAGCAGAGAAGTGGCATTGAGTAAAAATAGTCAGAACTGCGGGATGGTAAGAGCCCAGGTCCTGATGGACTTCGTTCTGGGGTCTCTCACCTGCTGAAGGAGCAGTGTTCCGAAAGCTGATAATTTCAAATAAACCTGTTGGACTTTAATCTGGTGCTGTGAGACTTCTTCCTAGGGTCTTAAAAGAAGTGGCTAGTAACATTGTTAATGGGTTCATTTTAATTTTCCACAACTCCCTAGATTTAGAAAAGATCCCATTTGATTGCAAAAAAAAAACAAATGTAACTTCATTATTCAAAAAGGAAGGAGCCAGAAAATAGAAATCTACAGTTAACATCTTCAATGGGGAAAAATGAATCTATAGATGAGCAATGGATAAGTTCAAGGTAATCAGGCTGAGTCTACATGGTTTTGTCAAAAGGAAATCATGTTTGACCAACTTATTAGAATACTTTATATAGAATTAACATGGATTGTAGATAAAGGGGAAACCATGAATGTCCTGTACTTAGATTTTTAGAGGCGTTTGATAAAGTGCCACATCAAAGGTTATTGAGGAAAATAACTCAGGTTATGGGGGTAATATGTTAGCATGGATAGAAGATTGGCTGGCTAACAAGAAAACAAGAAGTAGAGAGTAGGCATAAATGGGTCTTTTTCAGGTTGGCAAGATGTATGAGTGGTGTACCACAGGGGACCTCAACTGCTTACAATTTATGTAAATGACCTGGATGAATGGGATGATTGCCAAATGTGCTGATGGCATAAAGAAAGCTAGGAAAATGAGCTATGAAGAGAACATAAGGAGTTACAAAAAGATATAGATAGGTTAAGAGATTAGGCACAGATCTGGCAAATGGAGTGTAGTGTAGGAAAATGTGAAGTTGGTCATTTTGGCAGGAAGAATAAAAGAAGCATATTATCTAAATGGTGAGAGATTGCAAAGCTTTGAGATCTGGGTGTCTTAATGTAAGAATTGCGAAAGGCTAGCATGCATTAAATTAGGAAATGTAATAGGTTGTTGTCATTTATTCCAAGGGCAATTGAAAAAAAGTAGGGAGGTAATGCTTCAGTTATACAAAGCACCAGTGAGATGCATCTGAAGTATTATGTACAATATTGATCACCATATTTGATGAAGGATATAAATGCTTTGGAAGCGGTTGAGTGAAAGTTTACTGGACTAATACCTGGAATGGGTGAGTTGTTTTATGTGGAAGAACTAGAAGGGCAGGGCTTGTATCCACTGGAGTTTAGAAGAGCAAGAGGCAACTTGATTGAAATATATAAAAACCTGAGGAGCACTGACAGGCTGAATGTGAATTATGTGGGAAAATCTAGAACTAGGAGCCACTATTTTAAAAATAAAGGATCACTCATTTAAAACGGAGACAAGGAGACTATTTTTCTCTGAGGGTTGAGAGTCTTTGGAACTCTCTTCCTGAAAAGATGGTGGAAGCAGAATCTTTGAATATCTGAAGGCAGAGCTAGATAGATACTTGGTAAACAAGGGATGAAAAGTTATCAGGGGTAGATGGGATGCAGATTTGAGGTTACTGTCAGGTCAGCCATGGATTTATTAAATGGCAGAGCAGGCTCGAGAGACATTGATGACTACATCTTATGATTGAATAAAATAAATAATAAAGCTGGGCTCACTTACTGCTGAATTCCCCAACCCTTATGTTTTTAATGTTGGGTTAATGAGAAATGAAAGCAAGCATATGTTGCCAAGCTGGCAGTGAGCAGAGTATCTCTGACACTAATTTCTGGGTTCCCATGTGTAATTGTGTATGTGCGTGCTTCAGAAAGTGCTGCATATCCCCTTCGCTGTAACTATGTGCTTTGAGAACCTGACTTCGCCATTCCTGGATGGTCATTTTTTTTTTTTTTTTGCTAATTTTTAAAAAATTTTTAATTATCTTTTAAGATCCTATTTCTACCCAAAACTCTGCCCGACCTCAAAGCTTGTTCACCAGCATCAAGGTACAAGTTGGGATTGTAATAGGATAGAATACTCCAACTGCCTGGATGAATGTAGCTGTAATAATGCTGTAGAAGCTCAAACACTTGCAACCAACTAAATTGGCACCCATCAAACCGTAGAATTCCTACAGTGTAGAAGGAGGCCATTTGGCCCATTGAGCAATCACCAGCTCTCCAAAAGAGCGTTCTTACCCAGCCCCAAACCTCACCCTATCTTCGTAACCCCACACATTTACCATAGATAATCCAACTAATCTACACATCTTTGGACTGTGGGAGGAATCCAGAGCACCCGGAGGAAAAACACAGCAATCCACCATCTTAAACATTCAATCCCTCCACCACCAACAAACAATGGCAGCCTTGGAGACCATCTACAAGGTGCACTGCAAGAACTCACCACTGTTCCTTAGGCAGCACCTTCCAAACCCAGGATCTCTATTCTCTGGAAGGATGAGGGGAACAGATACATGGGAACCACATCACCTGGAAGTTCCCCTCCAAGTCACTCACCATCCTAACGTGGAAATATATTCTTATTCCTTTATTGTCACTGGGTCAAAATCCTATAACTCCCACTCTAACAGCACTATGGATATACCCACACCAAAAAAGACTGCAAAATTGGGCGGTTCAACATCAACTTGTCAAGCACAATTAGGTATGGCCAAATAAATGCATCCCGAGCCAGCATCATCCAAATCCTGTAAAATAATTTGAAGCAGTGATGTGTTTGGATTGTGTGCTTTTAAATTTGTTTCAGATCTCTCTCACGATGTTCCACTATCTGCTTGGTATTTCTTCACTGTTTAAATTCACTCTGTCCTATTTTGCTGCAGGACATACCAACGGTAGCTGCATTTCAAGCAATTGCATTGACAAGTATACAAGTTTCTCTAGTTTTGTAACTAGCCATTGATGAAAAGTATTTCAAAAAAATAACACCAAATCATTTCTGACTGCTGAAGTAATATGTAAATTAATAGTATCCAGAAGGGATGTATATTAGTCAGTGTTGATTGTTGAGTATCTGTCCTCAAGCCTGTTCTCTACATTAATATTAAGATATCTGCTCTTATAAATATTTCAGAAATAAAGTGGCTTGACCTGAAGATTTGCTTTGGTTAAAGACCTGTGCTCACTGAGCTTACTCTGTAGTAATTTAAATATTTCCCTTGAAAGGCAGAGGAGCTCATGAGGAAGATTGAAAAGGAAGAGGAGCAACTAGCGTATGATGACCCAGACAAAAAGATATATCACCTCTGCATTGTTAATCTAGTCATAGGGTAAGTACATCATTTAACAGTGTCAGATATAGTGCTGGAGATACAAACTGCTGCACAGTATATAATCAAGTATTACATCTCAAAAAAAATACATGATATCACAAGGGTGTACTTGCTGGCGGCTGCAAATAATTTTCAGAAGGGAGAGTAATATTCCAAATTGGAATGTTCATGAGCCAACTGAATGCTTAGGGAATAGATCCTGTGTTGCCATGGATACTGAACTAAGATAATAAATGCAGCAGGAAATTGGACTTTGCAGAATGTTATGCTTCACACTATGAAAACTGGTTATGATTGTCTAGCTGTGATTTTATATTTCATCTTTAAGGAAATATGAACAGTAAGTAAAGCAGATTAGAAAGATTGCCTTTCATTGATAATTAAAAACATGGACATATAAGCAATATTGGAATTTGCAATAATACCAAATCTCAGTTATCGTTCCCTTTGAGATTTGGCATTCTTGTGAACTTGTCCTGATGAGTGCAAGTCGAAAAGCTTTGGTAGTATATGTCCTTTTTCCAGCAATATTTTAATCGTTATAGGAAAATGATTGTAACACCAAATTCCAATAACTCTTCAGTCCCATTAATATCAGGGAATTATTCTCACCTGATCCGCATGGAAACCCAAGTTTGAATCCAAAGTCTGCTTAAAAAAAAACGTGTCTCACATCTTTGAAATGAAATATTTGGCCTATGTACTAGAATGTTTGGCAGTCTTCCGTGCATTACCAGGAGGTGAGGCAATTTTGTTCTGCATCATTTAACGATACTTTATTTCGAAGATTACCAAGCATCAATTATGAAAATTAGGACTAGACTTCCATCAGAACTGTGCTGCCCTCCCCATCAAGAAGGCCAACCTGAATGTGGAAACTGCCAGAACTGATGAGTAAATGAAAAGACATGGAATCCTACCTTGTAGAAGGAGGCCACTAGGTCCATTGAGTCTGCACCAATCACAATCCCATTCAGGCCCTATCCCATAGCTCGTGCATTTACCCTAGTTAATCCCCCTGACACTAAGGGGCAATTTAGCATAGCTCATCCACCTAATCCACACATCTTTGGACTGTGGGAATAAACTGGAGCACCCAGAGGAAACCCACACAGACACGGGAGAATGTGCATACTCCACATGGACAGTCACCCAAGGCTGGAATCGAACATGGGTCCCTGGCACTGTGAGGCAGCACTTTGAAGACAGAAACAAATTTCCAAAATAAATTAGTAACTGGTAGAATATACAAGTTTGTATAATTTTCACATTTGTGACCTTGCATATTCATTTATCTTCTTGGCTGCGACAAAATGTTTCACTTTAAGCAAAGGTATGAAAGTCCCAACTACAGCCAAGGCATTCATATTACAATCTGCTAGCAAAATCTGAGAAAGCATGTTCTTAAAAAAAAAAGCTTGAGATGGAACAATTCTTCCCAGTGCTTTCTTTTCAGTAGTATCTGTTCAGAACTGACTTCAGCCAGATCAGCCAATTCTTTTCAGTAACTTGAGTCCATTTGTTTTTATCTACATTGTTCATGACAAAGAATGTCAATTTAGAATTGGCCCAAATGTAAAGTTAGATTGCAGAGAATACATGTCGTAAAACTCAGAGAGATATACATTTCAGTTTGTGGACAAGTTTGCGAACACTTTTATCCAAAATCCAATCAAAAGACAAAGAACAAAACAGCACGGGAAACAGGCCCTTCGGCCCAACGAGCCCGTGCCGCCACCTTGATGTTCCCACTTCTACCCGTGATCCCTGTCTGTATTTATAGATTTATGCATTGAATCCAAATTTGAGACAATTTAGGAAGAATTTGTTCTGCCAATCAGGCTATTTCAAAATTTTAAAAACTAAATAAATAAGGAAGTTTACAGCATCTACCAGCCATTTAATTTAACTTGCACGAAATGTATGGAATCTTGTGATGATTATCTTCAGTTAGATTAATTTTGGGACAGTCTTGTAAGGGTTTTGCATAAATATTTCCAGCTAGAAAGATTGACCATATGGATATTAGAATCCATAGCCATTTGTTGTTACCTCCCTAAAAACACTGTCCTCTGTATTTTGACTTTTTCCTTTACTCATTGTATTATGAGGGAATATTGAAATATTGAAACGGACACGCAGAGTAAATGTGGACAGGTTTAATATGGGATGTATGTGGCAAAAGAAACATATTTCATTGTATAAGCTATTATGAATCCTTAAGGTATTAGCAGAATTTGCATGACATTGTTCTTGACAAGTTGGGTGATATTATGTTACAAGTTACATTTAAATTCATCTATCCTTTTAATTTCTGTAAATAAGGACAGTTTGCAGACAGATTGCAATTGTTACGACAAGAAAAACATTTGCAATTAGTAGGGTTGTTATGAAATTCCAGAGCAGGAAATATATCATAGAATCTGTGACACAGAGACAGATGCCCAAATGGTCCATGCTGACCAAAATGCCCATTTAAGCTAACTCATTTGCCTGCATTTTGCCCATATTCCTCTAAACATTTCCTATCCATATATTTGTCCAAATGCTTTTTAAATGTAGTCAATGTCTCTGCCCCAACCAGTTCCTCTGGCAGCTCATTCCACATACATGTCACCTTCTGTGTAAAAAAAAAAAAGTTGCTCCTCAGGTTCACATTAATTCTTTCCCCTTTTAACTTGAACCTATGTCCCCTAATTCTCGATTCCCCAATCCTGAGAAAAAGACTGAGTGCATTACTTCTATCCATGCCTCTCATGATCTTGTATACCTCTATAAGATTGCCCCTCAGTCTCCTATGCTCCAAAGAAATAAGTCCTCGCTTGCCTAACATCTACAAAATTGCCCTACAGTCCTTTGAGTCCTAGCAACATCCTTATAAATCTCTTCTGCACTCTATCCAGTTTAATCACATCTTTCCTCTGGCAAGGCAACTAAAACTGAACACAATATTCCAGATGCGGCCTCACCAAAGTCCTCAACAATTGCAACATAACTTCCCAGCTTTTATACTCAGTGCCCTGACTGATGAAGGCCAGTATGCCAAAAGCCTTCTTCATTACCCTATCTATCTATGACTCCACCTTTAGAGAACCCTAAGATCCCTCAGTTCCACAATGTACCTTAAGGTCCTGCCATTCACTGTGAAGTCCTATCTTGATTGGATTTCCCACAGTGCAACACCTCATCCTTATCTGGTATTGAACTCTATTTGCCATTTCTCGGCCCACTTCCTCAGCTGATTAAGATCCTGCAGCAAGTTTTGATAACCTCACTGTCTACGATGCCACCTATTTTCATGTCATCTGCAAACTTACTGATCATGCCTTGCACATTCTGATCTCATTCTCATCTGATGAGATAACAAACAGCAATGCGCCTAACACTGACCTTTGAGACAAACTACTAGTCACAGGCTTCTAGTCTGGCATCCTTCCACCATATCCTCTGCTTCCTACTATCAAGCCAATTGTATATACAATTTGCCATCTCTCCCTGAATTCCATGTGACCTAATCTTCCAGGGCAGCCTGTGGAACTTTATCAAAGGCCTTACTGAAATGCATATTGGCAATATCTACCACACTGCCCTCATCAACCTTCCTAGTCACTTCATCAAAGAACTCTAAGAAGTTTGTAAGACATGATCTCCCATGCACAAAGCCATGCTGACTACTGCTAATCAAACCTATCTTCCCAAATGTCTGTATATCTTATCTCAGAACCTTCTCTAATAACTTGCCTACCACATGTTAGGCTTACCTGTCCATAATTCCCAGGTTTTTCTTTGTAACTCTCCTTAAATAAGGACACAACATTTTTTACACTCCAGCCTGCTGGTACCTCACCCATGGCTAACAATGATGCAGATATCTAAGCTAGGGCTCCTGCAATTTATTCTCTAACCTCACGAGGTGTTCTTAGAGATGCCAATCAGGACCAAATGATTTGTCCACCTTCATATGTTTTAATACATCCATCACCACTTCTACTGCAATGTAAACTGTCCCCAATACATTGCCGCTATCTTTCCCAGGTTCCAAATATATCTATTAATTCCTAGAAAATGTTCAAAATCCATAAATAGACAATGTTTACTATCTTATACTATTGAACAAGCAAGTACTTTTATAATAAAAAGGATGAATAGTTTCATTGAGGTTGCATTAAGTAATTGAATTCTCAGAAAATGAGACAGTGAACATAGAACATTACAACGCAGAATAGGCCCTTCGGCCTTCGATGTTGCGCCGACCAATTAGGAAAAAGCAATGACCCTCTAACCTAAACCATTCCCTTTTCGTCCATAAACTTATCAACTAACCTCTTAAACGACACCAAACTTGGCGCATCTACAACTGAAGCAGGCAGGGCATTCCATACCCTTACTACCCTCTGGTAAAGAACCTACCTCTGACATCCATCCTATAACCACCACCCCTTAATTTAAAGCTATGTCCCCTCGTGCTAGCTTTCTCCATCCTAGGAAAAAGGCTATCACTGTCCACCCTATCTAAACCTCTAATCATCTTATATGTTTCAATAAGGTCTCCTCTTAGCCGCCTTCTTTCTAACGAAAACAACCTCAAATCCCTCAGCCTCTCTTCATAAGATCTGCCCTCCATACCAGGCAACATCCTGGTAAACCTCCTCTGTACCCTCTCCAATGCCTCCACATCTTTCTTATAATGTGGGGACCAGAACTGCACACAATACTCCAAGTGCGGCCGCACTAGAGTTTTGTACAGTTGCAACATGACGTTGCGGCTCCGAAATTCAATCCCCCTACCAATAAAAGCTAAGACTCCGTATGCCTTCTTAACAACCTTATCGACTTGATTGCCAACTTTCAGGGATCTATGCACATATACACCAAGATCCCTCTGTTCATCAACACTATTAAGAGTCCTACCATTAGCCCTATACTCTACACATTTGTTATTCCTGCCAAAGTGAATTACCTCACACTTTTCCACATTAAACTCCATTTGCCACCTCTCGGCCCAGCTCTGCAACTTGATCAAGTCTCTCTGCAAACTATAACACATATATAACTATAACAATATGAATAGTCTCATGCTCATGGATATAAATATAGTTGAAGACAAACTTTGGGAGGTTATTTTCTGAAACTTATGGAAATCAAGGCAGTGAGGCCTTGAATCAAAAACTTTAGATTTCTACGTGTAAGTGCTTTATAAACCAGATTAAAACGGTTTATACAAGCACAATAGCATTGTTGCTGCTGAACAATGGTTGTTGTTTTATCTGTTTTTGGATAAGATAGACAGGAGACGCACACTCCCATCAAAGCAACTTGTATCCTGTTCCTGCTGGTAAACATTCAGTTACTGTGAAGAAGTTAATACCTTTCTTAAAGTAGTGAGCAAAAAGAAGACTGTTTAATTATGCATTGATGCAGTTAGTAATAAATCATAGGGACATTTACTGAGAATGCCGTGTCCTTTTACTTCGTTTTATATTCTCAATTCTCTCAGGACCTTATATTGTGCTAAAGGAAATTATGAATTTGGCATTTCAAGAGTAATAAAGAGCTTGGAACCTTACAATAAAAAGGTAAGATGGCAAATTGTATCAAGTGAAAACTTCTAACCAGGTAGAGCCTTGCATAATGTCCCTTTCATATGGAGAACAAATCAGATATTATTGTTAGGCTATAGTCTGCAAAGTGAATGAGATCAGACCGATGTGTCCTTGCAAATTAATCTCTTTGAAGTCATTAATTGTGTTCAGCACCATAATTATGAAAGTGTACTTAAAATTTTATGTGTAGAATGAAAATCTGAGACAGGAAAAAGAATCTGAAGTATCAGGTGTATTCATTTGTATAATTCTGTGGTAAATCATCTGAAAATCCCACCTGGATCCAGCCCATATCAGTCATTAATTTAAAAATATAACCAGTCAAAACTGAAGGAGCTGAAAACGGTTTGCTGTAATAGTCAAACATGGATTTAGCAAAAAGCCTGATATGAATGTTACTGCATCCCCATGTAAACACAAAAATATAACTTTTTTTCAGATTTTTGAATGAATTAACACACACTAAGGAATGATGTTGAACAGTTTAAATTGTTTTCTTTCTGTGACAGAGTAACATTACTTCTAAAGCACTAAGAATACAAACACACACAAATTTATCTGCTTCTGAACTCAGCTTCTCATAGAAAACCAGAAGTCTCTTTTAGTCTTTTCCCTCCAAAAAAGCGATACACCCAGACTTTGTTTTTAACACACCGGCTGGCATGTTTTTATGTAACAATTCTTTTAAATACAAAGATCTTTAGCATAAATTTTAGACACACATCACAGTTATAAATATCTTGGTGCCATAAAATTAAAATGCAATTAGTGTTTAAATCCAACAAGTTCTGAGAACTAACAGGGAGGCTAAGGATAATATGGCATTTGAATCATAGAATCCCTAAGTGCAGAAGGAGGCCATTCGGCCCATCAAGTTGGCACCAACCACAATCCCACCCAGACCATATCCCAGTATCCCCATGCATGTACCATTTGGCAATTTAGCATGACCAATTTCATGAACTGACAGAGAATAGAGGCATACAAAAGATGGTCTAGTTCAGAACACGTGAGCAGTGCAGGCTTAGAGGGCCGAAGAGCCTGTTCCTGTGCAATATTATTCTTTGTTCACTTAACCCCCATATCTTTGGAGGAAACCCATGCAGACACTGGGAGAATGTGCAGACTCCACACAAGACAGTGACCCAATCCGGGAATCAAACCCACATCCCAAGCGCTGTGAGGCAACAATGCTAACCACTGTGTCATCCCGCTCACACTGTGCGAGGAGAAGAGTGGGATGCTCACCAGCAGTTCAGGGAGATACACAACTTATTCCTTTTCTCTTCACCCCTGAATCTCTGAGCTAAATTGTATATTAACTCTGTTATTTTTCCAGGAAAATCAGTTCCAATGAGTGCTGAACTATGTCAACATTTAACATTGTGGAAGTACATAACATGCATATGTAAGATGGTGTGGGTTTTTGGTTGATATGCATGTGAAATGTTCTCAGTGCAAAGCAGTAACTCTGTCAGAGCTATAGTGAGTTATTAAATTGAATTGAAATAAATCTGACAGCAATGCATTGACAGTTTTTGCCAGTAAGTATAATTATTTGCAACTCTTTCAATGTTACTCATGAAATTAACATTGTATTCAACCATTTCATGGAGAGGTTCCTCGATAGTCAATCACCTTGAAATGAATTTTATATATTGTGGTTTATCAGTGTTGTATAATTGAGACCACAAGCCAAATTCACATTTCTTAAAAATCACTTTTCAAGAAATTGAATTTACACAGTTATTTCAGAAGGGGATGGAATAATTTTCTTTACGGTTATTGGATTAGAATTAGCTGGGGGGGGAGGTATTGCGTACGGTTCTACATCAGGAGTGGATATAAAAGAAGCCCAAAACTACTTGTATTGGCAAAGCAATGGTCAATATGACAATCAAATACTGTGCAAAAACTTTATTAATTTAAACATTAGCATTTACATAAATATTCCTTTGAATTTTAAAGTGATGTTGCACCATTATTGTATTTCAGCATCCTTTAGCATTCAAACTACAGTGTAGCTATCGTGTTATACCTAGAAGTATTTTCCTTGGTTTATTTCATAGAATCCCGACAGTGCAGAAGGAAACTATTTGGCCCATTGAATCTGCACCAGTTCTCCAACGGACCATCCCACCCAGGTCCTATCCCCATAATCCCACATATTTACCCTGTGAATCCCTCTGACACTAAGAGGCAATTTAACATGGCAAGTCAATCTTATCTGCATATTTTTGGACTGGGAGGAAACTGGAGCTCCTGGATGAAACCTAAGCAGACATGGGAGAATGTGCAAACTCCACACAATCACCCAAGGTCTGAATTGAACCCAGATCACTGACGCTGAGAGGCAGTAGTGCTAACAGCTAACCATGCTGCCCACTATATACTCTGTATCTTAAGTAGTTTGACTGTATACTTGTGAATGCCTGGAGATTTATGTAGAAAAACGTATGTATATTTGAAAATAAAACAAAATATTTTTCACAAAGTAATTTAGTAAGTTTGAAAAAACCTTCAAGTCAAATTGGCAAAAATATTGAACCCCAGTGAGGTCCTTCAGTAGAAGAGTTTGTGGATGGCAGAGATTTTTTGCTTTACAAGATAATAAAATACCTTTTAATGTGTTTAGTATGAAACGAATTCCAGCAGATTTTCATCCTGTCATTTTAATATAGACAATTGATCCTGATACATTATATTTTTATAAGATAAGAGAAAGTCACTTTTAATAGAGGATTTGTTAACAGTGTTACAAAGCTCCACCAAATGTTCATGAAATGCAATGGTTGGACATCAAGAGAAAGCCCAGCTGATTCAGCACTAATGTTGGTCAAGTTTCATGCTTTTAAACCTCCCTTTTCTTTACAGCTTGGAACAGATACTTGGTATTATGCCAAGCGGTGCTTCTTATCTTTACTGGAGAATATGGCCAAACACATGATTATGCTAAGGGACACTGTTATACAAGAATGTATTCAATTCTTAGAACATTGTGAAAGTAAGTACTATTCAATATCTCTCAAGATATTGAACTACATTTTAATCACCTTTGATGAGATGTTCCATTGGCTATAAAGCAAGTGAATTTACAATCTGAGGAGACTTTTTGTGTACTTGAATGAGACTTGTAGAGGTAATTAGACCCTAATTTGGCAACAGTTCACAAAAGAACCACCATATCTAAAGCTTTTGTAAAATAACGTTATTGCATTCTGAACAAAGCAAATATAAATTTGAGAAATGTCAAAGGAATTTCCTATAACATCCAATTGAAATCACCCTGATCTAAATTTAAACTCTTGGAGTGGACTTTTGTAATGAGTTTGCAAAATGTAAATGGGGCCATTTCTTGCTCTTGGAAACTCGATCTCATCACCTCAGCCCAGAATTACCATGGTTCTGCCTCCTGGAAACACAGATAGGCACGTTTCAAGTTTCCTGACTTCCAAGGAAGTGTCAGAAGAGTGTGGCTACCAGGGCTGGCTTGTTAGAAGTCTGCCTCAGTTTGCTGGGACAAGCTCTCCACATCATTTCTGTGTCTCTAACCCTTCCAATATCATAACTTCAAGAATAAAGGACAAGGGCTAGAAAATGGGACTGGGTCAACTTTAGTGGCAGTTATTGTTAATACAGACTCAATGGGTCAAAGGGCTTTGTACAACCCCATGACTCTGACTCCACTAAACCCTCATCCACCTGAGTTTCCCCTCAGACTCCTATCTGAGGCAGCTGTCTTGCTCTCAATAACTAGGGTCAGATCATGGCAATGCAGCTGGGAAGGTTCCATCTCTCCTGATCCCAACTGAACACTTGGGGAACACAGTCTTACGGTAGACACTGAGTGGACGGTGGGGGACACTGCTACACCTCAAAGACGCAGAGGGAACACAAGAAGAATGGCTAGACTCTAGCCCAGTATACTGTGACAGACATTGTAATTCCCATTGAGATACAGGCTTGATTGATATGATCAGTCACTGTGAAAGGAATGCCATCAATGTGCTGGGAAGTTTGTACATAGCGCAAGGAGCCCTGGACTGAGAACCCAGCGTTTATCTTGTGCAGGATAGCTCATTATACCCAGAGATTAAATAAAGGTTGAAGTGGTTGGGAGTACATTTAAAGTAACTATCATGTATAAGTGATTAATACCCATGCCCACGCTATACAGTTGGAGCTCCTTAACCTTACAGAGGAGTTGGAGACAGCCTGCTGATTACAACACCCTACGCTGACCTCAGGAAGGTCGAGATCTGGGTGACTGTGGCCTGCTCTCAGGGTTCTCCTGTGTGGTGCTGCCACCCTCATGGCCTGTGGGCTGGAGCTGATGTGGTCACAGGAAGAGGAGATGCAGGTGTGCCAAGGTGAATAGATGTGCACCGCTAATCTTTCTGTCTGTGGGTGTTTGCAGACTTCTGGCTGCCGCCTGGAAAGGGAGCAGGAGCTAGAATGAGTTTGAGAATTGCTGCCCCTCTCCACTTTAACACTGAGGAATGCCACCAAGTGTCTCTGTCATGGAGTAGAGTTAGAACATAGAACACTACAGCACAAACAGGCCCTTCGGCCCACAAGTTGTGCCGAACACATCAAAACCTACCCAGCCATAGACCTATCTATAACCCCCAATCCCATTGGATCCCATATACTCATCCAGAAGTCTTTTAAAAGACCCCAGCGAGTTCGCCTCGACCACCACCGACGGCAGCCGATTCCATTCACTCACCACCCTCTGAGTGAAAAACTTTCCCCTAGCATCCCCTCTGTACTTGCTTCCCTGCACCTTAAATCTGTGCCCTCTCGTCGCGACCATTTCAGCCCTGGGAAATAGTCTCTGAGAGTCCACCCTATCTATTCCTCTCAACATCTTGTAAACCTCTATCAGGTCGCCTCTCAACCTTCGTCTCTCCAGGGAGAACAGTCCCAGCTCCCTCAACCTGTCTTCATAAGGCATGCCTCCCAATCCAGGCAACATCCTTGTAAATCTCCTCTGCACCCTTTCAATAGCTTCCACGTCCTTCCTATAGTGAGGCGACCAGAACTGCGCACAGTACTCCAAGTGTGGTCTGACAAGGGTCCTATAAAGCTGCAGCATTACCTCCTGACTCCTGAACTCAATCCCTCAATGAATGAAGGCCAGTACACCGTAAGCTTTCTTAACCACATCCTCCACCTGGGAGGCCGATTTGAGAGTCTTATGGACCCGGACCCCAAGATCCCTCTGCTCTTCCACACAGCTAAGACTCCTACCTTTGATAGTTCCTGAAGCAGCGCACAACAGGTCTTGACCTTGGTCCCTACAGCAGCTGATCTCAGTGTTGACCTCAGTGTCTTGGGCTGTCAGTGCAATTGCTTCAGGCTGATGGTGGACAGACTCCTCTGTGGAACTCCACCTGAAGAGTGGAGCTGACATCCCTCTCTGACTTTTTTCCCTAACTTGCTATTGAGCAACTGAGACACGATGGAGACCAGAGAGTGGAACTCAGCAGATCCCTGGCCGCCAGTCACCTGGGACCTGATGTGGATCAGACAGTGTGATGTGCTCACCAGATTGAGCCTGATGCTGTTCTAGAACTGAGTCCCACCACGGTGTGCCTCTCTGATAGTGCAAGCTCTCAAACTCAAACAGCGTATGTGTGATGGACCTCCTGCCACACCAGCTGCATGGTTCTGTCCTCAAAGTCTGTGAGGACCATGAGCTCCAGCGTCCCTCCAGCCAGCTAGGATCTCTCCCTCTGGTTGTGTGGCAGCTTCTCCCGCATGAAGACAGATAGCAAGAATGTAAGCAGCATGTGTGCAGATGATAATACTGCCTGGCATGTGTGGATGGTGAGTGGGTGCAGCGAGATGATGAGGGTGTGACTCACAGGGAAGATGAAGATGTGTGTGGGAGAGTGAGTGGTGATGTCCCTGAAGCTGGCAGTGAGTGAGATCCCTGTCAATGTCTCAGTTGTGGATGATGAGAAGAGTGACTTACCCAGGCAGAATGGAGATCACTATCCCTTAACTTTGCGTTTAATTGAACACCTTCCAAGCATTCCAGTTTAATGACACAAATGGACAGTTTCTTTATACTTTCTGGTACCATCTCAAACATTAACAGTTGCATCTCATTAACTCTTTGCTGAATTTTACCTCTTAAACTGCACAGTAACTAACTGAACATCAACTTTAATTATTTAACTTAAAGCCACTATTGTCATTATTGCTGTAGCCGTTCTTTCTCCATCCACAATTCCTCTTAGAACATAGAACAATACAGCACAAACAGGCCCTTCGGCCCACGAGTTGCGCCGATCACATCTACCAATCCACAGACCTATCTATAACCCCCTATCCTATTCTTTTCCATATACTCATCCAGAAGTCTCTTAAAAGACCCCAGTGAGTTTGCCTCAACAACCTCCGACGGCAGTCGGTTCCATTCACTCACCACCCTCTGAGTGAAAAACCTACCCCTGACATCTCCTTTGTATTTGCTTCCCTGCACCTTAAATCTGTGTCCTCTCGTATTGACCATTTCCGCTCGGGGAAATAGTCTCTGAGAGTCCACCCTATCTATTCCTCTCAACATTTTATAAACCTCTATCAGGTCGCCTCTCAACCTACGTCTCTCCAGTGAGAAGAGTCCCAGCTCCCTCAACCTATCTTCATAAGGCCTGCCTCCCAATCCAGGCAGCATCCTTGTAAATCTCCTCTGAACCCTCTCAATAGCCTCTACATCCTTCCTATAATGAGGCGACCAGAACTGCGCACAATACTCCAACTGGGGTCTGACAAGAGTCTTATAGAGCTGCATCATTACCTCCTGACTCCTAAACTCTATTCCTCGATTAATGAAGGCCAGTACACCGTACGCCTTCTTGACCACTTCCTCCACCTGCGAGGCCGATTTAAGAGTCCTATGGACCCAGACCCCAAGATCCTTCTGCTCTACAACACAGCTAAGACTCCTACCCTTTATATTATACTCCTTCATCCCATTATTCCTGCCAAAATGCACCACTACACATTTATCCACGTTGAAGTCCATCTGCCACTTCTCCGCCCAGTCTTGCATCCTGTCTATGTCCCGCTGCAACTTTTGGCATCCCTCCAGACCATCCACAACACCACCGATCTTTGTATCGTCGGCGAACTTGCTAACCCATCCCTCCACTTCCTCATCCAGGTCATTTATGAAAATGACAAACAGCAGGGGTCCCAGAACAGATCCCTGGGGCACTCCACTGGTTACCGACCTCCATGCAGAACAAGACCCATCCACAACCACTCTCTGCCTTCTGCCGGCAAGCCAGTTCTGGATCCACGAGGCCAAAGCCCCTTGGATCCCATGCCCTCTCACCTTCTCCAGAAGCCTTGCATGTGGGACCTTATCAAACCCCTTACTAAAGTCCATGTACACTATGTCCACTGCCCTTCCTTCGTCAATGTGTTCAGTCACATTTTCGAAGAACTCAATTAGGCTCATAAGGCGTGACCTGCCCTTGACAAAACCATGCTGACTATTTCTAATCAGTCCAAACTTCTCCAAATGTTCATATATCTTATCCCTCAGAAGCCTCTCCATCAGCTTACCAACCACTGAAGTCAAACTCACCGGTCGGTAATTTCCTGGACTATCCCTGTTCTCTTTCTTCAAGATAGGAACCACATCCGCAATCCTCCAATCCTCCGGAACCTCTCCCATTTCCATGGACGAAGCAAAGATCATCGCCAGGGGCTCTGCAACCACTTCCCTCACCTCCCACAATAACCTGGGGTACATCCCATCCGGTCCCAGCGACTTGTCTATCTTGATAGAATTTAACAGGTCTAACACATCCTCTTTCCTAACATCCACATACTCAATCTTTTCTGTATGCCGCAAACCTGCAGTGCAATCTCCCAGTTCACTTTCCACCGTGAATACCGAGGCAAAGTACTCGTTAAGCACCTCTGCCATTTCTTCCGGATTCACACAGACTTTTCCCCCTTCACCTTTTATAGGTCCTATCCCTTCTCTTCTCATCCTTTTACTTTTCACATATTTGTAGAAGGCCTTGGGATTCTCCTTAATCTTACCTGCCAAGGCCTTCTCATGACCCCTTCTGGCTCTCCTAATTTCCTTTTTAAGTTCCCTTCTACAAACCTTATACTCCTCTAGATCCCTAACATCCCCTAGCTCTCTGAACCTTTATATGCCATTTTTTTCTTCCTAACTAGGTTCACCACTACCTTCACTACTACCACTACCTGGGGGACTTTAACTTTGCTAATATTGATTGGAATAGCTATAGCTCTAGCTCGTTAGAGGGGTCAGTTTTCGTACAGAGTGTGCAGGAAGGTTTTTTGACTCAGTATGTAGATAGGCCAACTAGAGGTGAGGCTACATTGGATTTGGTGCTGGGCAATGAGCCAGACCAGGTGTTAGGCTTGGAAGTTAGTGAACATTTTGGTGATAGTGACCACAATTCGGTTACGTTCACCTTAGTGATGGACAGGGATAGGCATGAAGCTGGGGGCTGTAGTTATAGCTGGGGGAAGGGTAATTATGAGGCCATCAGGAGAGAATTAGGGTGCGTAGATTGGACTAGGGAACTACAGGGACTGGGAACATCTGGAATGTGGTGCTTATTCAAGGAGCAGCTGCTGAGAGTCCTTGATAAGTATGTCCCTGTCAGGCAGGGAGGAAATGGACGAGTAAGAGAGCCTTGGTGTACGAAAAGAGTTGATTTGCTGGTTAAGAAGAAAAAGGAGGCTTATGTCAGGATGAGGCTTGAAGGCTCAGGTAGTGCAATGGATAGCTATAGATTAGCCAGGAAGGAGGTAAAAAGTGAATTGAGGAGAGCTAAGAGGGGACACGAGAAGATGTTGGCTGATAGGATTAAGGAGGAATCCTAGCTTTCTTTCGATATGTTAAGAATATAAGATTGGTTAGGGCAAGATTAGGGCCAGTCATAGATAGCAGTGGGAAGTTGTGCGTGGAGCCTGAAGAGATTGGCGAGGCACTGAATAAATATTTCTCTTCGGTATTCACGCAGAGTGCTGGAATGTAGCTGTGGAGAGCACTGAGGTACAGGGTTGCAAATTGGGGAGTATTGTAGTAGATAGGGAGGATGTGTTAGAAATTCTCGAGGGTTTGAAGTTGGATAAGTCCCCTGGGCCGGACGGGATTTACCCTAGGATTCTCTGGGAGGCAAGAGAGGAGATTGCAGAGCCTCTGGCTCTGATCTTCAGGTCCTCGTTGGTTACGGGTGTGGTTCCGGAGGACTGGAGGATGGCGAATGTGGTCCCATTGTTTAAGAAGGGGAAGAGAGACCTTCCTGGGAATTATAGGCCAGTGAGTCTTACTTCTGTGGTGGGCAAGGTATTGGAGAGAATTATTAGGGATAGGATTTATAGTTATTTAGAGAGAAATGAATTGATTGGGGATAGTCAGCATGGTTTCGTGAAGGGTAGGTCATGCCTTACTAACCTCATTGAGTTTTTTGAGAAAGTGACCAGAGAGGTGGATGGGGGTAAGGCGGTTGATGTAGTATATATGGACTTTAGTAGGCTTTTGATAAGGTGGCCCATGGAAGACTTCTACAGAAAATGCAGATGTGTGGAATAGAGGGTGATTTAGCTAATTGGATTAGAAATGGGCTGGCAGATAGAAGACAGAGGGGGGGGGTTGATGGGAGATATTCATCGTGGAGTTCGGTGACTAGTGTTGTGCCTCAGGGGTCTGTTTTGGGGACCCCTGCTGTTTGTAATTTTTATAAATGATCTGGATGAGGGTATTGAGAGTGGATCAGTAAATTTGCAGATTATACTAAAGTTGGTGGTGTGGTAGATAGTTAAGAGGGGTTTTTTATTTTACAGAGTGACTTGGACAAGTTGCAGAGCTTGGCCGAGAGGTGGAAATGAGTTTAATGTGGAAAAGTGTGGAGGTAATGCACTTTGGCATGACAATAAATGTGTAGAGGTATAGGGCTAATGGTAGGGCCCTAATAGTGTTGAGAACAGAAGGGATCTTGGTGTATGTGTCAATAGATCCCTGAAGTAGGCAGTCCAAGTGGATAAAGTTGTTAAGAAGCTTATGACTCTTAGCTTTTATTGGTAGGGGACTTGAATTTAGGAGCGCAGCTCATGTTGCAGCTGTACACACTCTAGTGCGGAAAGCACTTGGGAGTAATGGGTGCAGTTTCTGGTCGCCACATTAATAAGAAAGATGTGGAGGCATTGGAGAGGGTAACAGAGGAGGTTTACTAGATGTTGCCTGGTATGGAGGGCAGGTCCTATGAATAGAGGTTGAAGTCTTTGAGGCTTTTTTCGTTATACAAGGAACGCGGCTAAGGGGGGATCTTATTGAACATATAAGATAATTAGAGGTTTGGATAGGGTTACAGTGATAGCCT